>CAWUFW010011696.1:0-595628 GCA_963921515.1 Calotriton arnoldi
CGTAGGGTGACATCTGCCAGTGTCACCCTGTTTGAACTTTGACAATGGACTGGCCATTGGCCTTTGCTCTATTTCCTTCTGGACGTCGTTTTCAAACAACACATATGCTGAATAAAGCAACTTTCTTTTCTCTAGTGCTCATGCTTCAGATGTACATGTTGTTGGTGCTGCTAACCATGCCCTTGCTGCAGTGATGGTGATATTCGGTCTCATGATTATGAAGTGTTACTGTGCAGGAACCCATGTGGTCCAGGGGGAATGTGTCCCTATCATGTGGTGTATCCATGTCATCCATAGCAGCATCTGAGGGTGTCATGTGTTCAGTATTTGGGCAATGGGTTTCCTACTACATTGGCAATTTCATATCTGTGGCTTCCAATTCCTGCACATCTGTTGTGCCTGCCATCGTTGCATTTGTCTACTTCCCTGACCGTGTTGCCATCTCCAGTGGACATGCAGGTTTGGGCATCAATGTGGGAGAGGACTCATCCGTGTAGTCAGTGCAACATTGCTATACCAAGTGTGTTGGATCTGTGCTGATGATTCCGTTGGCACATCCATGACCAGGCTGATGTGATGGGAGCCCTCATTTGGTGCTAATTGCTGATTGTGTGACCAAGTGCTCAGCTGACATGATGGGGCCCTACTGAGGCAACATATGGCACAGCTTTCCTCACACAGGAGTGGAGTCCCCTCATGGCAGTGTGTACACGTGTGACATTGCCTGCGCCCAAGGTGTGTGTTGTATGTAGTGCATGTCTGTGTGTTCACTTCCATTCATCTGCGCATGCTGTGATCCCTAGTGTTGTACCTGTTTGTGATGCTTGCTGACTTGAGCTATGTTCCCCAAAGTCTTCTCCCTGTGTTCTCTGTGATGTGGGTGCATGGCACATTACTGGTCATCAGGGTGTCACCCATAGGTGTGTTTGCTGGTCAGGGGCTGAGTTTGTGTGCAGACGCAGATGGGTCACAGTCAGGCTTCCCTTGGCACTTGTTGTTTGCCCCTGTCATGTGATTTCCAGTTTCTGTGCTTATCTTCAGTGATTGTGACACGTTGTGTGTGGGTGACTGCTGGCACTCCTTAGGGGTCCGGCTGCAATGTTGGTTGTTGTCTATGGTGTGTTCTTTTGTGGGTGACCTTGGCTTCTTCATTGGTGTGTGACTCGTGGCTGGGATCCCATTGGTCGGTGTGGTATTGCCGCCATGTCCATGTACAGCGTAGTGTGCAGTGTGTCAGACATTCAGGGAGTCTTGTTGAGTGTCCATGTGTGATGTGTTTCTACACCTTGGTTCCCACCCACCACCCTGGAATAGATAGTCATGGGGTGCATGTGCAATGTCACCAGTGCATGTGTACTTCACTGCTGCACACATTGTTGGAGGCTCGCAGGGGTGTGGTCCTGAGTGTGTGCAGATGAGAGTTGCTGCCCGGCCAGTCCCCTGCCTCCATGTTGGCCTTGGGCTTACTGGCCATGCTGATTGATTTGTAAAGCTTGTGTAGGTGTGATGCAGAAGTTAAGCTGCCTCAGGACACCTGACTGTGGCTGTTCACAGTGTGAACGACATTTGGGCTTGCATCATCACAGTGGTATTTTTTATTCAGCCCAGGGTCACCACACTGTGGGGGCCCTGGGGTGGGTAGCTGTGGTGTGTCTGTGACTTGCTGTGTCAGTTGCTGTTCCTTACGTGCCTGCGTGTGACATGTGTGTTTTGTGCCCCTCCTCACCTGTCAATGCCTGCTTGCCCACACAGGGGGATTTGGATCCATGAGTTACCTTAGTGTGGCAGTGTATGCACATCTGTATGATTGGCATTCAGCCTCTCTCTCTGTGTGTTGTGTTGTTGCCTGGGGACAATGGCACCCCACCCTCACCTGCTATGTATGATGACAGTGTTGGTCTGCCTGCTTGTGTTTGCGTGCATCTGCACCACTGCATTGGCATATCTTGGGTGTGCCATTGGCTGCATGTTGTTTGGTGTGTTTCCTGCTGTCCCTGGGACTCCTAGGTCATCGGTCAGCACAGTGATCATGGTCTGTGTGTCCCATTGCTGCCATGGTATGGTATCTGTTCGCCTCACATCTGTAGTCTCCACAGGGTATCTGCATGTGTGTGCCCATTGGTGCAAATATGTGGGTCTGCATTCGGATGGTCACTTCTGTCATTGTGTCATTGATATTGTTGATGGTGTCAGCCCCCATGGGTGTTGTTTGTCTGCACATGGCCAAAGTTATGTCTTATTTGCACTGCAGGATTTGGCTCCCCAATTTATGTTGCAATGGGACACATACACTACTTTGCCACTGATGTGTTTGTTGTTCTGTGACCAGGAATCATCCATGCAGTTTGGCAGTTGCACCTCTTACTTTGTCAACACTTGCCTTTTGGTCACTGTGATGATGGGGGTTTGGACCCCATTGCCACAATGTTCAAGATGTGCTGCAGCTATGGACCCCACACTTGCCTTTTGGTCACTGTGATGATGTGGGTTTGGACCCCATTGCCACAATGTTCAAAATGTGCTTCAGCTATGGACCCCACACTTACATTTTGGTCACTGTGATGATGGGGGTTTGGACCCCATTGCCACAATGTTCAAAATGTGCTTCAGCTATGGACCCCACACTTACCTTTTGGTCACTGTGATGATGGGGGTTTGGACCCCATTGCCACAATGTTCAAAATGTGCTTCTGCTATGGACCCCACACTTACCTTTTGGTCACTGTGATGATGGGGGTTTGGACCCCATTGCCACAATGTTCAAAATGTGCTTCAGCTATGGACCCCACACTTACCTTTTGGTCACTGTGATGATGGGGTTTGGACCCCATTGCCACAATGGTCATGGCCTGCTTGCATTGTGGGTGCCACACACATATATGTGTGGCACATGTGCTAGGGGGTCACATTGTATGTTCAAAGTCATGTTCGGTGTTGTAGGCATTTGACACAGTCTACACACGCTTGTCATGGTGTTGGGGGATGTCTTCTTCTTGCATTCCCTAGTTTGTGGTGTGCTGGTTGTGTCATGCATTGTCCATCCTATGAGTGGGGTGGTAGTAGTGGTAGGCATCCTGCCCCCTGGCTAAGGGTGGTGGTAGGGCATCCTGCCCCCCTGGGTGAGGGTGGTAGTAGTGGTAGGCATCCTGCCCCCCTGGGTGAGGGTGGTAGTAGTGGTGGGCATCCTGCCCCCCTGGGTGAGGGTGGTAGTAGTGGTAGGCATCCTGCCCCCCTGGGTGAGGGTGGTAGTAGTGGTGGGCATCCTGCCCCCCTGGGTAAGGGTGGTAGTAGTGGTAGGCATCCTGCCCCCCTGGGTAAGGGTGGTAGTAGTGGTGGGCATCCTGCCCCCCTGGGTAAGGGTGGTAGTAGTGGTAGGCATCCTGCCCCCCTGGGTGAGGGTGGTAGTAGTGGTAGGCATCCTGCCCCCCTGGGTGAGGGTGGTAGTAGTGGTAGGCATCCTGCCCCCTGGGTGAGGGTGGTAGTAGTGGTGGGCATCCTGCCCCCCTGGGTGAGGGTGGTAGTAGTGGTAGGCATCCTGCCCCCTGGGTGAGGGTGGTAGTAGTGGTGGGCATCCTGCCCCCCTGGGTAAGGGTGGTAGTAGTGGTAGGCATCCTGCCCCCCGGCTAAGGGTGGTAGTAGTGGTAGGCATCCTGCCCCCCTGGGTGATGGTGGTAGTAGTGGTAGGCATCCTGCCCCCCTGGGTAATGGTGGTAGTAGTGGTAGGCATCCTGCCCCCCTGGGTGAGGGTGGTAGTAGTGGTGGGCATCCTGCCCCCCTGGGTGAGGGTGGTAGTAGTGGTAGGCATCCTGCCACCCTGGCTAAGGGTGGTGGTAGGCATCCTGCCCCCCTGGGTGAGGGTGGTAGTAGTGGTAGGGCATCCTGCCCCCCTGGGTGAGGGTGGTAGTAGTGGTAGGCATCCTGCCCCCCTGGGTGAGGGTGGTAGTAGTGGTAGGCATCCTGCCCCCTGGGTGAGGGTGGTAGTAGTGGTGGGCATCCTGCCCCCCTGGCTAAGGGTGGTAGTAGTGGTAGGCATCCTGCCCCCCTGGGTGAGGGTGGTAGTAGTGGTGGGCATCCTGCCCCCTGGCTAAGGGTGGTAGTAGTGGTAGGCATCCTGCCCCCTGGGTGAGGGTGGTAGTAGTGGTAGGCATCCTGCCACCCTGGCTAAGGGTGGTCGTAGGCATCCTGCCCCCCTGGGTGAGGGTGGTAGTAGTGGTGGGCATCCTGCCCCCTGGGTGAGGGTGGTAGTAGTGGTGGGCATCCTGCCCCCCTGGGTGAGGGTGGTAGTAGTGGTAGGCATCCTGCCCCCCTGGGTGAGGGTGGTAGTAGTGGTGGGCATCCTGCCCCCCTGGGTAAGGGTGGTAGTAGTGGTAGGCATCCTGCCCCCCTGGCTAAGGGTGGTAGTAGTGGTAGGCATCCTGCCCCCCTGGGTGATGGTGGTAGTAGTGGTAGGCATCCTGCCCCCCTGGGTGATGGTGGTAGTAGTGGTAGGCATCCTGCCCCCCTGGGTGAGGGTGGTAGTAGTGGTGGGCATCTTGCCCCCCTGGGTGAGGGTGGTAGTAGTGGTAGGCATCCTGCCACCCTGGCTAAGGGTGGTGGTGGTAGGCATCCTGCCCCCTGGGTGAGGGTGGTAGTAGTGGTAGGCATCCTGCCCCCTGGGTGAGGGTGGTAGTAGTGGTAGGCATCCTGCCCCCTGGGTGAGGGTGGTAGTAGTGGTGGGCATCCTGCCCCCCTGGCTAAGGGTGGTAGTAGTGGTAGGCATCCTGCCCCCCTGGGTGAGGGTGGTAGTAGTGGTGGGCATCCTGCCCCCCTGGCTAAGGGTGGTAGTAGTGGTAGGCATCCTGCCCCCCTGGGTGAGGGTGGTAGTAGTGGTAGGCATCCTGCCACCCTGGCTAAGGGTGGTGCTAGGCATCCTGCCCCCCTGGGTGAGGGTGGTAGTAGTGGTAGGCATCCTGCCCCCTGGCTAAGGGTGGTGGTAGGCATCCTGCCCCCCTGGGTGAGGGTGGTAGTAGTGGTAGGCATCCTGCCCCCTGGGTGAGGGTGGTAGTAGTGGTAGGCATCCTGCCCCCTGGCTAAGGGTGGTGGTAGGCATCCTGCCCCCCTGGGTGAGGGTGGTAGTAGTGGTAGGCATCCTGCCCCCTGGGTGAGGGTGGTAGTAGTGGTGGGCATCCTGCCCCCTGGCTAAGGGTGGTAGTAGTGGTAGGCATCCTGCCCCCTGGGTGAGGGTGGTAGTGGTGGTGGGCATCCTGCCCCCCTGGCTAAGGGTGGTAGTAGTGGTAGGCATCCTGCCCCCCTGGGTGAGGGTGGTAGTAGTGGTGGGCATCCTGCCCCCCTGGCTAAGGGTGGTAGTAGTGGTAGGCATCCTGCCCCCCTGGCTAAGGGTGGTAGTAGTGGTAGGCATCCTGCCTCCCCTGGGTGAGGGTGGTAGTAGTGGTAGGCATCCTGCCCCCCCTGGGTGAGGGTGGTAGTAGTGGTAGGCATCCTGCCCCCCCTGGGTGAGGGTGGTAGTAGTGGTGGGCATCCTGCCCCCCTGGCTAAGGGTGGTAGTAGTGGTGGGCATCCTGCCCCCAGGCTAAGGGTGGTAGTAGTGGTAGGCATCCTGTCCCCCTGGGTGAGGGTGGTAGTAGTGGTAGGCATCCAGCCCCCCTGGGTAGGGGTGGTGGTGTGCATTCAGGCCCCTGTGTGCATATGTGGCATTGGTGATGGGCATCCCGCCCCTATGGTGCTGCTGTTGCTGGTGTAAGTATATTCAGCATCCCCGTGTGTGTGTGTGATGTGTCGTGTACGTGTTGTATGTGTTTTGTGGTTGGTGTCTGGCTTACCTTCTGCGCCGTACGCGTCCGTGCCTGTTCCGGTAGTAAATGTAGAATATTGGTATGATCGGGACGAAGGGATTCATGGTTGGTTCGTGTCGTTCGTCCTTCTCGCTGCTCGCGTCGTCCTCGCCGCTCCGCCTCGTCGCTTAGCCTCGTCGCTCGCTCGTCCTCGCCGCTCGCGTCGTCCTCGTCGGTGCCGTGTTCGTCTCGGAGCCGTGGATCGTGTTGTGGCGCGAATCGGAGCTTATGTGCGCCTCTCCCGGATGCTTTGACGTGCCGTGCGTAGCGACGGGTTCGGCGCGTACGGAAAGCGCATCGTACTTGTCCGGCCGGACGGGGCTGCATTTTTCCTTCCGTGCGACTCGATTCAGCGTTTCCGGATTCGCCTCGGTCGGAGAACAGGACCTGGTTTGGGTGAGTACGGCTCGGCCGGATTTTTGCTGTTGTGCGCATCGTACTTGCTCGTTCGGTGTACTGTACGGATCGGTCGGGAAACAGGCTTTCGCATGGCTTTTTTCCCGACCGAATGGTATTGGGTGCGCCTCCGACCGAGATCGGAATCGGCCCCTAAGTCGGGGAAGGTGCTGGACATTAAACATATATAAATTACTTTTTCCACTCCAGTCAGTATTAAGTCTGGGAAGGTGCTGGACATTAAACACATAAAAATTACTATTCCCACTCTAGTCAGTATTAAGTCATGAAAGATGCTGGACACTAAACATATAAAATTACTATTCCCACTCCAGTCAAAATTAAGTCAGGGAAGATGCTGGACATTAAACATATATAAATTACTATTCCCAATCCAGTCAGTATTAGTTCTGAGAAGGTGCTGGACATTAAACACATAATAATTACTATTCCTACTCCAGTCAGTATTAAGTCAGGGAAGATGCTGGACACTAAACATATAAAATAACTATTCCCACTCCAGTCAAAATTAAGTCAGGGAAGGTGCTGGACATTAAACATATATAAATTACTATTCCCACTCCAGTCAGTATTAAGTCAGGGAAGATGCTGGACATTAAACATATATAAATCACTATTTCCCACTCCAGTCAGTATTAAGGGGTCGATTACGATGTCGGGTGGATCGCCACCACCCACATGGCGGTGGCGATCCGCCCGCCATAATCGCCCATCCGCCAACAAATTCCCCCCCACCATATTACCATGGCGGAGGGGAGCCCGGCAGACGGTAAGAACGTCCGCATGTTTTCCGCCCGGCCGAACAGTCGACCGGGCGGAAAAGGGTTTAATATGGTGGCGGTGTCTGCAAGACACCGCCATCCATATTATGATGCCGGCGGAGATGAGCCTTTCCATGGTGGCGTCGCCGCCATGGAAAGGCTCGCGGTCTTGCTGTTGGGGGCCCGTTGCGGGCCCCCAGGGTGTTGGGGGTGGGGGCTGCACATGGGGGTACCTATGGTACCCCCTGCATCTGCATGCACAAGGTGGCAGGCACCGCGCGGTGCCTGTCACGTTGTGCATGCAGATGCACAACATGCATTTCCAGCACTGTGGCGGGCGGTGCTGTGAGCACCGCCCACCGCAATGCTGGAAATGGGGGATGCCACTGCCACCGTGGTGGTGGCATCCTAATCACATGTGCGGGACCGCCGCACACATAGCGGGCGGTCCCATTTACCGGGACGATGGCGGGCGGACTTTGTCCACCCGCCATCATAATCGGCCCCTAAGTCTGGGAAGGTGCTGGACATTAAACATATATAAATAACTATTCCCACTGCAGTCAGTATTAAGTCTGGGAAGGTGCTGGACATTAAACACATAAAAATTACTATTCCCACTCCAGTCAGTATTAAGTCAGGGAAACTTCAGGACACTAAATATATATATTTTACTATTTGAACAACATCACCATTTTCCCCTAATAACCCAACATCCCAGTACTAAAAAAAACCTATAATTTCAATTTTTAATTAACTTTATTTCTTCAAATTAATTCCAAATTTTTACTTTTAAATGTAATAATTAATTTTAGAATAACATTTAAATAACACTCCCCACGCTTATCTCCTAATAACACAACACACTTCTAAAAAACAAAATATATTTCCTTTTTATAATTTCACTTTCTAATTTTTAAAAATTTGCTATTTAAACTTTTTTATTTAAATATATAAATTCATATAACTAATTTTAAAACACTCCCCAACCTTCTCCCCTAATAAGACAATATCCCACTCTAAAAACAAAAAATTATTTTCGAATTTTAAATTTAAATTTCATATTTTAAATTGTTTCCAAAATTCGAAATTTTAATTTCATATATAAATTTTATACTAATATTTTAAAAACACTACCCACCCTTATCCCCTATTAACCCAACATCCCACTCCTAAAAGAAAAATATTTTTAATTTTTTTTTCTAAATTTCGTTTTTGTAAATAATTTCTAATTTTAAATAAATGTTATTGATATATAAATTGTATCCTAGTATTTTTAAAACACTACCCACCCTTATCCCCTAATAACCCAACATCCCGCTCCTAAAACAAAACATATATTTTAAATTTTTTATATAAATTTCGTTCTTGAAATTAATTTCTAATTTAAAAATAAATAAATTAATATCTAAATTTAAATTAATATTTTTAAAATACTCCCCACCCTTATCCCCTAATAACCCAACATCCCGCTCCTAAAAAAACCATATATGTTATATTTTTAATATAAATTTAGTTTTTGAAATTAATTTCTAATTTAAATTTTTTTTAATTAATCTGTAAATTTACACTAATATTTTTAAAATACTCCCCACCCTTATCCCCTAATAACCAAACATCCCGCTCCTAAAACATGTATTACAAAAACATTTTTTATACAATTTCAAACAAATATTCAAACAATTAAAATAATACAAAATTAATAACAATACAGAATATTTAAATATTTTAAAAAAAATGATATTTTACACTTTCTATATTTTTTTGTTGATATTTTTTACATCACTAACTATTCGATATTATCTATTGACGATATTACTTGTTCGATATTTTATACTTCGATATTTTTTAAATAAAAAAACGATATTTTTGACTACGATATTCTTTAATACGATATTAGGAGACATTCGATATTACAACTTCGATATTACTGCAATTCGATATTTAGGATTCGATATTATGTCTATTCACCTGTTTCAACAGATGAGAACATTAAACTACATTCTGTTTGGCCAATTTGATCATTTTGTTGGTCCATATTAATCGAATATGTGTTCAAAGCACAAAATCGTGCAATTTCATCAGCATATCTGTTACCCAGTGTGATGTATTCACACCCAGATCGATGTGCTGAACATTTCACCACCCCAATTTGTGCCGGCAATTATAATGCCATTAGTAGATCTTTTACACACTCTCCGTTTCGTATTGGTGAACCCGAAGAGATCAAAAATCCACGTTGAGACCACAATTGCCCAAAATCATGGACAACAGCGAAGCCATATTGGCTGTCAGTATAGATCGTAACTCTCATTTGTTTTGTTAAGCAAAAAGCTCTAGTAAGAGCCACCAACTCAGCCACTTGTGCAGAACTCACTCTCTTCAACCATGATGCTTCAATTACATTTGCCACTGTACATATTGCATATGCGGCTCGTAAACATCCCTCTGAATCTCTCAAGCATGATCCATCCACAAACAAAACAACATCTGACTCAACCAATGGAGTATCTTTGATATCAGGTCTTGGTTTGGTACATAATTCAGTCACATCAAAACAATCATGTTCTGTTTCATCCAGTACCATTTCACAACTTGGAGTTGGTAGTAATGTTGCAGGATTCAAGGTTGTACACCTTGCATTAGTCACATTTTCTGCTCCCAGTATCACTTGTTCATATTTTGTTAACCGACTGCTTGTAAGATACTGAGTCCGAGTTCGTGTTAACAAAATCTCAACTGAATGTGGCACATACACTTTCAAAGCATGTCTCATCACAATCGACTCACTCTGCTCAAGACTCACCCAAGTAGCAGCAACTGCTTTAAACAACCTGGAAGAACTGCAGCCACTGGATCCAAAGTGGCAGACAAATATGCCACAGGCCTTCGTGCTGTTCCGTGTGGCTGTGTTAGAACTAATAATGCACAACAATCTCATTCATTACAGAACAATTCAAAATCTTTAACAAAATCTGGCATTCCCAATGCTGATGCTCGACATAAGCTGTCTCGCAACACCAAAAATGCCTTAATACTTTCCACATCAAGGTGTATTAGATCTGTGACATCTTTGTGTGTCAATTTTTGTAATGGCTTGGCAATTCGTGAAAAATTCATAATCCACTGCCTGCAATATCCGACCATTCCCAAAAACATCCGAACTTCTTTCTGTGTTTTGGCGGATCCATTCGGAATGATAGCATTGATCCGATCCTGAGAAACTCTTCAAACTCCTTTCTCAATGACATGGCCTAAATACAGTACTTCTTTTTTACAAAACTGCAATTTTGCTAGTGACACTTTATGCCCACCTACTGCCAAATGGTTCAGTAAAGCAATTGTATCTGTCATACAGTCTTCGTTTGTTTTCAATGCCACCAAAAGGTCATCGATGTACTGTACTAGGACTGAATCTTTAGGCATTACCAATGACTCCAAACATTTCTTCAGTATCTGATTAAAGATAGAAGGACTCTCTGTATACCCTTGAGGAACTCGGCACCATGCCAAGACACGATTCCCTAACCGGAAGGCAAATAAATATTGGCTATTCGGATGTAAGGGTATCGAGAAAAATGCTTGACACAAATCAATCACTGAAAACCACTCTGCATCACATGGGGTCTGATATAAGATCGCTGCTGGGTTTGGCACAATCAGACAACAAGGTATAACAATTTGGTTAACCTTTCTCAGATCCTGTACGATCCTATATTTCCCATTCGGTTTGCGACTTCCCATTATAGGCGAATTGCATGAACTTCCAAGGATTTATTTCAAAATTCCTTGTTCAATCAACATGTCGATCACAGGTGTTACTCCTGCAATTGTTTCAGGACTCATTTTGTGCTGTTTTATTCTTGGGAACTCTGCATCAGGCTTCACTATAATCTGAATTGGAACTACTCCTTTCATCAATCCAATATCTTTCCCTGTAAAATCCCACACATCTGTCAACACAGTTTCTCTCAACTCAACAGGCAAATCATTCACTGTAAGTAATGGAAATAATTCATTCACTTCTGTTCCCTGCCTGGACATTTTGAATATAACATCTTCATCCTTCGTGTGAAATGCTATTCCATCTCGGGTACAATAGAACAGTTAATCTTACACAGCAAATTCCTACCTAAAAGGTTAACTGGACTTGTGTCAAAAACAACAAATTTGTGTAGTTCTTGAAAATTAGCAATTTGAACCTTCATAGGTCTCGTTATTGGTGTTTTGATCAGCTTATTGGATACTCCTACAACTTGGATACTTTCTCCCGAGAGGGGTAGGTTTGGAATTTCCACGGTTTGCACAGTGGAACGGGTAGCACCAGTATCTACAAGGCATGTGATAGCATTACCATCAACCTCGCCATCCACATAGGGACCGGACTGATCTACCTCCAGAGATGCGCCAAGAACGCACTCTTCCTCCCCCCCTCAGGCACTGTCATTGTGATGTATCTGAGTCATCTTCATCCGCCTGCATTAAATATTGTGAGACCACCTGAACATTTGAATTTACTCGACCATTTGTTTGATAATCCACATTCGTATTGTACCTTTGCACTTGACCATTCACATCCTGATTTGGCATAGGGGCCTGTGGTATTTGTAAATTCTGACCTCTGTTTTGCACTCGCACTGTTGTATTCTGATTTTTCTCCTGACCCATTTTAGTTTGATTCATCTGATTCTGGTAACCCTGATTCTGCATCTGCACTTGTTCATAGTTTCCTGACTGATCTGTACTATTTCTCATACTTTTACACTCGCGTCTCCAATGTCCAAATTTTCCGCATTTGTGACAAGGATATTTCTTCTTCAAATCCTCTCTATCACCACCAAAATTACCTCTACCTTTGCCTTGACTCATCGGGATCATTTGTGTCACAGTATTGCCATTTGTAACTACACCTTTCATCCCAGTAGCAGTCTGTCCATTCTCAACGAAATCTCCACTTATATAACCCCCTTTCTTTGCCATTTTCATTTGTGCCACCATCAATTTCTACTTTAACTTTTTATGTCTCATTTCTATGTCGCCTTCACAATATTTTGCATAACGAAGTATTTCATCTATTGTTTTACTCTGCCAACAAATTAGATGTTGCTGAATCATGGCACTTATTTCAGGCCTCAAGCCATACACAAACCTATATACAAAATGTCCCATATCTTTCTCTGTGATATTCTCTATACCACTAAATTGTTTGAACACTTGAAGAAGCCTCTCATAATATGCATGTACTGATTCTTTCAATTCCTGTGTCGTTCTATCAATTTTCACCCAGTCTGTTTCCTTTGGAGAGATTTTTCCCTTAAAATATGTAATAACCTGATTATATTTTTTCATCACCTCTTCTGAGGGTGCTCCTGTTTTTGGATCTCTTGGATATTCTTTATTTGGCCAGTCTACAGCAATCTTACACTCAATCCAGGGGATCTGCTGGAACAACTATATCAAAAAGACCATCCAAGTCTACCCACAAGACTTTTCAAACTTTCACAAATCTTTCTACTTGCCTATACCACTCAACAGGCTTTTCTCTCAGCCAAGGAAAATCATTCGTAAATGACAATATGTCTTGTCATGACCAAGGTATATGAACCATATCACCTCCTGGCACCTCTCTCATTGGATATGCTGAAGCAGCATCAACTGTCACTGATTCTTTTTCAGCTTCTCTCACAGGATACAATGGCAAAGCAACATTCGCCTTTGCATTTTCATCTTCCTTCTTTTTAGCCCATCTTCCTTTCCATCTATCTAACTCACCCCAACGTCTCAATGTATTAATCAACTCTTTGATCTGCAATCGTTTTCCTGTAACATTTAGATTTTCCAAATCCTTATCTGTGAAATCTAATCTATATGTCTTTTGTAATGCTTTCGACTTCTCAATGTCAACTCCATACATTTGAGCAACTTCTGCAAAGGTCTCATGTAAGCTTCTTGCTTTTCTTGTAATATTTTTACACAAAAATAATAACTCATCATCCTGATATCTGCTCAATCTTTCAGGACTAATAGTACCTGCAATAATTTCTTCTAAGTCTCCCTTTAATTTGCTCACATCTATATATGCATCTTTATTCTGCCCACTACAGTCAGGTGCAATTTCTTTAATCCACACATCTAATTCCTCTGGTGATGGACCCACCGATCTCTGTACATCTTCACCCGTATCACTTCTTGACCTGCTAGGTATCTGTTGATTTGTTCTCCTATCAATCTGCATTAATTTCTTGGGATCTAATTGTATATTTTGTCTAGGAGTTTCATTCTCCCTTGAACCTTCATTAGCATTCGTAACGTTATTTCTACAAACTCCTGTTAATTCTCTATAGTTCGTATTAGAATGCTCATTACTGTTCACCGGAACCGTTAAAGCATGTACTTGTGTAAGTCTCTGACCCTCATTGTATACTGAAACTATTGGACCAATTGTTACCGGAACTGACAACACATCTGGGTTAGTTGTCGGATTCATTCTCACTAATTCTTCTCTATGTACATTTTGAATCTGTCTTTCATTATTAGATGGCATATGCTCTGTCTCTTCAATTTGAATTAAAGGTGCATTTGGTGAAACACTCAGAACATTCACATTCTCACTAGTCTGTTCCTCTTGATAAGGAGGAGGTCTATTCATCAATACCTCATTTAGGAAATCTTCATCAATATCCTCTGTACTAGCATTTAGTCCTTGTTGTTCAGTATTTTTCTTTTTCTCTTTACACTTTCAGTCTCATCAGCCTCTCTAACAAGGAATAATCCATTTGTTTCTATAACAGTACCTCTTCTCCACATTTTCTTGTGAGCGTCCCACTTTGCTTCTGAGTATCTGCTCACTGTATTCTTGTACCTATTTTGCTGTCTATCTCTTTCTCTCTTATATGCTTCGTAATCCCACTCTTCAAGAGCTTCGTACTGCATAGGTCTCGGATTTGGGCTTAAGTTATTCATTCGTCTCCTGAGATTCTCTAAAATCTTGGTGTCAAAAGTACCATACTCTGGAAATGCTAAATTACCATCGTGTTCTGTATATTTCATCCAATTCTCTAACCAAGTACATGTATGATATCCCCTTTCTATCACCATAACTGCTGCGGGCGATCCATCTGGAGCTATCGGAGTACCTTGTCTAATCACTATGGGTTGATCTTTACTAAATAAAGTTTTTAAAAACGTTATTAGTTTCATATTTCTTTCTCAAATCTAAAGCTTGTATTAGTAAATAAATCTACAAATCTCACTTCCGTATTATGTTCTTTTACTTCCAATCAAAGTTATTTTCGCTGCCCAATCTCAGCGCGATTCACACTAACTAACTAATAGCAGCACTGCACCCTTATGACGTATCCACACTACCATCCAATACCAGTGCAGCACTTTTGGTGACGTAGTCTCTACTGTCCAATACCAGCGCGGCACTTTTCACGTCAGTTCTACTCCTTCTACTGACCCTCCCTTTACAAAATCAGCATCAATTGTTTCAAGTCCTTTACTAACAATAAACATAAAACACAGCTTGTCTGCTCCACTAAAAGGAAAAAGTTCAAAAGTATTTACCACATATTCTAGGAGAGATTTCAACACTTCAGCAAATAAAATCTCGACCAGCGTGATTCTTAATTGCTCTCTATCAAGGCGGAATATTCTCGGGACTTCTTCAGTTGCGATTCTGAAGTGACCCAAATAAACCTCCACTACTTCATTCAACAAAAGTTCCCTGTACGATACTTTCAGTTCGGCGACCGCCTAGTACCGTATTACCAGCAGACAATGCACATAAAGCTTAGTGTGTGCCACACTAAGACAGCCCGTAGACTTAACCCGGGATCTTAGGCCAACGGCGGACCCGTCAATTCCATTGAGATTCTACAAACCTCAACGTGACATAAAAGCACAAAACAACAAATATCTCAACGTCTAAGTCAGTCTGTTAACTCCTTCTTTTCAAAAACACAGTAATTTTAATCTAACTAACTAACCATCCGATGCAACTACCAAAACTGATGTAGCGGAAGCACCCAAACTAACCACTGATTCATCCTCACACAAAGTAGTTCACATTTTATATTCACTCTTCCCAAACCTTATCATGTAGTAATAATTTTTTTTGCACTCCTTTCAAAATAAACACCAATTTTACCTATAACACACATTTGGTTTTGGATATATTTATAGTCAAATACATTAGTTGAATGAGTAAAATGTAAATATATTGTGGCACAGACTTTGCATCGTTTGACATTCTTCAGTACTGCCACACACTTATATACATCAACAGGTATACCCACACATGCAGAAAAGAGTAGCACCACATCCAAGTCAGAGTTTAAAATAAGATATTTGTTATATGGAAATATGTCATGGAAAGTGTAGTAAGTTTGCCTTTTCTGTATGATCAGCCCGAATTGATCACTGTTTTCTGGACCATTTTTTTGCAGCTATTATTATGTGTCTCACACTGCTATGTTCTATGATGGCATAGGGCACAGCGTGGTAACTGTTTGGATTTGATGATATGTTTAGCTTTGAGTTTGATTTTGTATGTGGTACATTTTGTGGTACATTTTTATGTGTGATGTTCACTAATACTTTTGAGGTGCAGAAATGGTAGGAGTGTGTGGTTTACAGTACAGCTAAGCGCTTTCTTCAATATTTCTGAAACTGCAGTCAGACCAGTGATGTAGCGGAAGCGTGTGGGTAATAATTTTCATCACATACTAACCACACCAAGCTCTATAATAACTACAATAACATATTCATAATGTCGGGCCCATAAGACATTATTCCACAAGTAACTGTAACAAAGGTCCTTCGACGGATCTTTGGTAGAGTTAAAAGGGACTGTGTAATTGAAATTACGGTTATGCTATTTCCCCATGAGGACCTAGAATGAAGGAAATACGCTAAACAAAATAATCCATATCAATAAACAAGTATTTATCTATCTCATGAATGAAGACAAACACCTTTTCTTTGATTATTTCTTGTTATAAGAATAATGAATGGTCAATTACAATGTCCAAATAGAATGACATCACAGTACACAAATGCTACAGATTATCGCAATATAGCAAAACAGATTCAAATCACAGGTAATCAGATTCATCAAGAATAGGGAAGAGAGAACAAGAGAGAGAAACAGCAGCAGTGAAAATACTTCACCTATGAACGGAACTTCTAATGCTCAGCAAACATTAGAAGGAAAACCATTCCCAGGGCCGTTAGGAATAGTGAAGACAGCACCATCAGCCGATGATGTGCAAAGTCTCAGGTAAGTTCAATGGATCAGCAGGTTTGCCAGCCAGAATATCAGGAAACAGCACGGCATGTAGCTCACACCACGAACGCAGGACGAGTCCCCAGAAGTCTTGAGAACAAGCCGCCGAACATCTTCCCACGAAAGTCTTTTATACATAGAAACTTCCTTCTCTTGGTTAACATTGTATCTCTCTTCTCTCTCCATGAACATTTTCATTGGCTAAACATGATGGTGTGGCGGTCTTCTGACTATGGCCTAACCATACTTTTTAAACACCCTTTGTTTAAGCTATCCTCCAGCTTCCGAAGAAGGAAGTGGAAGTAACCAGGCTACAATTGGTAGTTTTACTAATGAAACAGTAACTTCGTAACATCCGTCTACTCTCGCTCATACAGGAAAGAACGCAATAATTTCAGACAGATTTAGGCTAATATCTACACTCTAGGAAGCAAATGGTAACACGTGAAGGCCTAAGCTAAGGACAGCATTTATTTTACAAAATCACAAGGACAGGAGTACGTGAACACATCCCCTAATATTTCGAAAGCCTGTATTTTATTTAGCAAAACAAGAATAATTTATAAGATCCTACACTATACTTTCACAAAGATTTATGTTTTTCTTTGTTGTTTTAGTTTTCTGCAACAAAGGAGACAGAATAATACGTATTAGAAAATGCATATAAACCATATTATTTCCATTTAGTCCTCATTGTGTTACATTTCATTTCACTAAATAGAGCATGTCTGTCGTGCCTTTGCACATTTCTCACGTTGTACTTCATTTGTGTTAATGTTAGTCATTTTTTACCAAACATTAGTATTTTTGTCACCCCAACATGTGGATTTCATTGAGCAGATTTTATTACAGAAAATTATGCTCCATCACCAGTAAATAACACCGGTGAACAATTTTGTAACTTTCCCTAATAGTTTTGAGATTAGATTTAGAATAATAAAGAAACCCCCCAATATGATTTGTTATTTCCACAATGACTCTGTGATTGGCGTTTAAATAGTAAATGAGTCTTCACCCCAATACTTTTTACCTTTACTCCAATTTTCGTGGAATGGATTTAGGATAGTAAATATATCCCCTAAAATTTTGGGACTTTTCCAAATTAAGCTCTCCCCAATGAACGTGTGAATGCTCTTCTTGGGACTTCTCATAATTTTTGGTACAGAAGTTTCAATACTGTAAAAGCCCAGCAGGACACTTGTCACTTATTCACTTTGTGGGTTTGAAGAGAGAATAGTAAATTAGCCACACACTACTTTTTCCAGCTTTCAGCAGCACGGGCCCAGGCACCTTCAAAAAAGCCTGACAAATGAGGTTTTTGTTTTTTCGGGGTTGAGCAAAACGTCACCCATGAAAAAGCTCGGTCACTAAGGAGTCAACTATACTGGTGAAACTACCTCCAAAAAAGTGATCTCGCCTCGTTTGGCAGGTAGGGCATGTGATAAGGGAATTAGGAGGGTTCTTCTAAATTGCGCCATCAGGAATCATTTGCCTGCTGCCAGCTTCTTTTGGAAAAGGCGTTTTCTTGTTCTGTGCAGGTACAATCCTTTGTTGATCAAAAATCGAAATTGAGCTATCCGAATGTTGTTCAGAAACACTCAGCTACACAGTCAGGCCTTTTAGCAGGGTTTGTTGTTTAAAGTTTCTAAGAAGGGGTAAGAGTGGTGTGCTGACGAGGTCAAACAAGTAAACACCTTTAGGGTGTCATAAACAATACCCTAGACCTCCCACAGCCCACAAGGATGTTTGTGTTCCCTAGAGCAGCAAGGGGTCATGTTTATACTGTCAGAATCACCATGGGGTCCTGGTGACGCTCAGGGGAAGGAGGCAGCTGTGGTTATTGCCAGGGAACCAAGGCAGGGCAAAGAGTGGAGAGCGTGCCAAGCAGCAAGCAAAGTTTTGGGAGCTTTACTAAGTGTCAAGAGTAAATGAGAGGCATCAGTTGTCTTGTTTCGGGTGGTCCAACAGGCAAGGCACAGGTGTAATGCTGAACACAGGCAATGAGGTCTGAGTGAAAGCTTGCTTCAGAGAAAGCACAAGCAGACATTGTGAGTCTAAGCATGCTTCGATGAAAGCACAAGGCATTAGTGTAATGGTAAACCCAGATGTCTGAACACAAGCATGCTTCTATGAAAAAACAAGGCAGGAATCTGAGTGCAAACATTCCAGTGGTGGCTGGTACTATGAATAATTGGTGAGGCAACCACTGACCAGCAATGCCTGTAAGGTCAAAGCCAAAGCTGTCAGTCATGGCTCATTATAAACAGTGTTTATCACAAACTAAAACTGAGAGCTCTAGCGTTAAGGCTGAAGGCAGTGCGAGTCTCCTACAGTGCTTGTCAATGGGTCATACGATAAATATAAAAATTAAATGTACTTACCCACTACATGTGCTGCCTCGCCTCGACTTCTCGTGCTTCCAGTCCTTTGGCGCTGGTCTGCAGCAATTCTCCACACCAATTCAGATGTGGCTCTCATGCTGCTGATAGTGTTAACCAGCATGAGAGCAGCACAAGGATTGGTTAGAACAAGTTGCCTTGAAGCTCCCTCAGGCACTAGAGGCCTATGCCTGCTCTTTAACCAGCTGTCTAATACAGCCTAATACAGCTGGGTGGAGAGGTTTAGAATGCACATGTCAGACTGGCTATCGCCAGACACAGACAACCAGCCAAAGTGACATGCACACTCTACACTGGATTAAGCACTACTCCCCTGCTGCCAGTCAGCAGTAGTGGCCCCGCCCCGAAACACAGCTTGGGCTGGGGAAAGGAAAAAATTAAATGGTAATAAATTAATTTTATTACCATTTGATTCTTCACCTTGATTCGCTAGCAGCAGGGGGGTGATGCTCCTCCACCATCCTAATGGAGGGGCTGCCGCAGAAGCATTCTTTCATGAAAGTACAATGTAGTCGTCTGAGCTCAAGTATACATCTTTGAAAGCATAGGGCATTGATGTAGGGCTTAACACAGGCAAAGGGGTCTGAGCACAAGCATGCTTCAGTAAAATCTCAAGGCAGATGTCTGAGCACAAACATGCTTCACTGAAAGCACAAGGCAGATGTCACAGTGCAAGTATTCTTCTATGAAAGCACAGGACATTGGTGTAGGGCTTAACAAAGGCAAAGGCATCTGAGTACAAGCATGCTTCAGTGAAAGCACAAGACAGGTGTCTGAGCATAAACATGCTTCAGTGAAAGTACAAGGCATTGGTGTAATGCTGAGTACAGGTACCGAAGCACAAGTATACTTCAATAAAAGCACAGTGCATTACTTTAGGGATAAACACAGTCAAAGGCATCTGAGTACAAGTATATTTTAGTGAAAGTAGAAGGCAGCATTCCAAGTGCAAACTTGCTTCAGTGAAAGCGAAAAGTAGAGCTTAAGTGATAGCACAAGGCATTAGTATAATGCTCAACACAGGCTTCTGAGCAAAAGTATGCTCTAATGAAAGCACAAGACATTGGTGTAGGAATGAACTCAGTCAAAGGTGTCTGAGCACAAGCATACTTCAGTGAAAGAACAAGGCATTGGTGTAGGGTTGAACACAGGAAACAGCATCTGAGCGTAAGTAGAGCGGGGAGAGGATGTAGCCTTACAGCTAGAGCAGTCAACCTCGAAGCTGGGGAACCGGGTTCGAGTCTCGGCAATGGCGCTCAACATCCTGTGATTCTGGGCAAATCACCCCGTGTCTAACAAAAATGAATGTGTCATCTGTAACGAAACTGGTGCTCATGTAAAGCGCTCTGATACCCGATGTCTCGGATCTAGTTTGCGCTATATAAAACTCCCCAATTTTTTTTTTAAATTATGCTTCAATAAAAGTGTCGTACGGCTTGTTTCTCCCTTAGTAAAACTGCGTTTGTTGGACAACATAAACGTCAGGATTGTGCCAGACTGATTCCATGCGCTCCCTCAGGATATGTTGACCTATGTCCCAGCTAGCCACAGTGAACCATCTATACCCCTAACCTTACAGGACAACAAATGTGTGCGCAAACTTAGAACATGAAAACCCTGATCCCCTTTTCATTTGGACTCTCATGCATACCCAAAGAAGTATTGAAGCTTTGGGATTCTTCCATAAAATGTGTTCACTGCGATAATTAGTAGAATGAAACAGATTAGCGTCATTAGCATCACAAGAACAGTGAAAAGGATCAACATTTTCACCATTGTGCTAAGACAGTGAATATATGCAGGCATATAAGTACTGTGTATAGTCGTACTCCAACCTAGCGCACCTTAACCTAGATTTGCCTAGGTTGGGTGATCTGCCAAATCCCTATCAGTGTGGACTAACTCTCCATTACTTGTGGGTAAATGCATTTGTGCTGCCCGTCTTGGAGTAGAGCTGGGCATCCCTCGTGTTGGTATGCAGGAATCAGCTGAGCTGGATTTCTGGCATGTAGTGACCCCGCAGTGTCAGCTGAGTGCTCCTCTGCCTAAACAAGGAAGTGGTTGTGTATTCATAATAGCAACACCCATGTGGCCATGTTGCAACACCTGTCAGGCCGCAATTGTTTATTCTATTCGGATAGCATTGTCACCTTTCGGACAATAACATAAATGACATTTGCCCAATTAACTTTATCCCTTCTACTGAATGTTCAAGGTGTCGTGATAATGTACCCATAAAGTGGGAATGTAAGCATTGCTGATTCAGAGAATGTTATCCTGCATTGCCATGCACACAAATGTTTGTCAAAAGTCATCATGTGTGAAAGAGAAGGCAACTTAAGAAACCTGGGCATATAAATGGTGGTGTTTCTTACTGGGCCTATTCTGACCATGTGACAAAAGCACAAGGCAGGCATCTGAGTGCAAGCATGCTTCAATGAAAGCACAAGGCATTGGTGTAGGGCTGAACACATGCCAACAAAATCATTTAAAGTTATTTTCTACTTAGTTTAAAAAATCTAATTAATTAGTGAAGTAGATTTTTGAAATGTTAGTAGGAAAAAAACTTTATAAAAGTGCACTTTATGCTGCCTGAACCAAAACAGGCTCAGAATCAGCTTTGCCATGCACATCACCTCATCTCACCTTCAGAATCCCAGTACACATACCTGGCTGGAGTTAATGATCCTCACTTCAGAAGGTCAATGGCCTGGCCTGTGGACCCAGTAAGGCAGGGGTGTTGTTAATAACTGTCCACTTAGCATAGATTGTCTTTTCCGTTTTCCGTTTCCGAAGGCGACGGTCAGTTTTTACAGCAAGCGGAGCTTCTGCGAGGAGCTGCCGGAGTTGCTGCTGGAGTTGCTGCGGATCAGGAGGGGAGCTCAGGCCCATGCCCCTACTCGAGCCGCTGACCGTGATTACAGCTGCAGCCACAGCCACACGCTCTGTGCCTCAGAACATAGAATGCAGAGAGTGCGGGGAGCCGATGCCGCCGCAGCAGGAGTGCAGGTGCCTGGAAGGTTGATGGCGACGGTGAGGTATGGGTCGAGCGAGGGAAAGCGAGGGAAAGCGCTTTTTGCTCTCGTCTGGACAGACCTGCCCCCCAAATTGGACAGTCAGTCCCTCGGGGAGAATTTCTCCTGACCTCACCTCTGCCCGTTTCCAGCCCAGATGCGGAGCTGTGGGAGTAACTACTGAGCTGAGTGGTCCACGTTGTCTCTGCTACTCGAGTGCCTTAGGGAAAGGCTTTTCACTCGGCCACACGTCTGGACTACACCTCCACCACTTCCACCTCCCTTTCACCTCCCTTCGTCCACACAGGCTATGTCCTAGCCTGTCCATGCAAAGAGCATGGAGAGAGCAACAGAGCAGTGGAGAGTCGGTGAGATGGTGAGACGGAGGTGAGCTGCTGCCCCCCCTTTATCAGTGGACTGTTGTGTATTGGGGACTGTGGACTGCGGTGGAGTTAGGTGGAGTTAGGCGCCAGGTGCCTAGGCTGTTTAGAGTCGGTGTGGAAGTGTAGGGGGGCCCTTCCCCGATGGTCCTTTCTGCCTAATATTACATCTCTATGTTTCTGGCTTGCTGTCTGGCACAGATAACACAGCCTAAACAGATCTCCTTAGCGGCAGTACCCTAGTGACAGTGGGAATTCTTTCGGCAATTGTTTGCAGATCTGTGGAGAGGCACAAAGTGTGACCAGGCAGACAAAGTGATCTAAAGTGGTCTAAAGTGGGGTTAAACATGAGTCTGCGTGGCGTGTACCTATACCTCGAGCGCAGCAGCCTTTAGCGGCTGCTGCAAAGTGTGAGCCCAGGACCTCGCGGAAGCATCCCAGCTAGGTTTGGGTGCGGCATGCAGAGGTGTCTGGTGAGCTCCCGCCTGGGGTGTACCTAACCCTTCTTCAGCCCCAGAGCCCTTGAAGCCTCTCAACTCCTCCTCAGGCTGACCTTTCTGCTCGTTCTCCAGCTACAACCCCGCACGCCCAGGCCTCTGGTGACCACTTGGGGTTATACATGATTTCCAGCTTTTAGCTTCAGGATTATAGTCCAGGGCCCATCGTGCAACCATAACAGCCCGGAAAAAGAGCCACATTATTCCCTGAGAGCTCATATAAAAAGGTCTTCAACCAATCACTAGAAAAAAGGCACCCCAGGGTATTATTGGAGTATCTATTTGAGTAATCACGGTATTGTGGAGTTGTGGAGCTAACACAGCAAGACAGCAAGACACCAGCCACGATCCATTTTTGAGGTCGTTATTTCGGAACCAACAAGAGTCTACTAATTATAGACTACTTATATCAAGGATGAGATCTGGCAAGGTGCGGTGTAAGGCACAAGCCCCAATGAAAAGAAAGCGAGAAAGAGAGACTGCTCCGGGAAATCTTTCTGCAAAAAGGAAGCCACAAATCCAACCGGGCAGGTCCGTTGCCAATGTTAATGTCAATGTCGACCCCCTCGTCCAGAGGAATCGAAGTGCCTCCTATGACTCGGACCTAGCCTTGGACCTGAGTATGGAGCTTTAGCCAGAAGGTAGCCCAAAGGTTCAAACTACTTTAGACTGCACCGTGGGCTTGCAATCAGGCCAGATTGGTGACAAAGACAGTTACAAAGAAGATAAAAAGTTGATGGATCAACATAACTCGTCAAAAATTACAGATTACTTTCGACCAGCAAGTAAACATGACAAATCACAACAATTAAAAAAGAATGACAAATGTCAACCAGAAGGGACGGTCGCTATTTGCCTTGACCAGTCCTTTCCACCTCCCAACTCAGTGTCCTTATCAATTGAGCAGCCAAAAGAGTATCCATCAAGTAGGTCTCCTGTGTATGCCCCAGAAATTGTGGTTCATACAGATACAGCTTCGGAAGGTGCTGATGGGTGGCCACCTCAATTCTTCATATTTCCTGAGTTTAAATTAAACAGCGAAGAGGATACCTTCCCTCCTGTAGTTTCTGATGAGGGGCCTAATACAATCACTCAGGAAGTAACTATAGAAGAAGACCAAATCAAAAGGCCACAGATAGCGACACACAGAGAAAACCCTCCGAACCTGTGGGCTTCCATACTGAACTCTATGCAAGCAACAGTACTGGCCCTAACGCACCATTCAAACAAAATGGACATTCAGGTGGATTTGCTGAACACGATGGCAGTATTCGTGTCTGGAATTGATGAGAAACTTGAAAAACTAAACGCACTAGTCACAAGGGCCCAATCAAATCATTTAAATGATTTCCAAGTCTGTTTCTGTAAGGAGGTAGTCGAGAAACTTGTACAACTTCCGGTTATCATGCAAGCCATACTGGGTGAAGTCAAAAACAACATCGGCCCCAAGTTTCGGCCCGGCACAATATTGAATAAGGTAATACCCAGTCCTAAGAGTATAACTGCATGGAGCCGATTGGTTTCCAGTGAAATGCCAGCAGAGGAAGAATACATGGATAGAGTGGAGGTCAACCTCGAAACTTCGTCCAGGGTCCTTCATGAATCATTTGGGGATGGTAGCACTAAAACTATTGCTTCAGCCCTACCACGACAAACCAAAAGGGAAAGGAAATGTGCGAGTAAAGGAAGGAATAAAATCTGGTCAAGCAACTTAGAGAGCTTTTTTCCCTCCCAAATTCCTCAACAGGAAGACAGGGATTGTCTAGGGATGACCCAAATGGGCCAGAAGTCACATGGTTCCATCGTGCCCTCATCTCAAGATGTTGTTTACAACAAGGTAGTATCCCCTAAAAATCTAAGGGCATCTCGTTCCACACCTAGTGGACCCTTACTGTTACGCAGCTCCCAACCAGAGGGAACAGCTGGAACCCTCTACGCCAGCCGAGAGGACAAAATATCATCCACGGGGAATCCGCAAGCAAAAGAATGCTTGGTAGAAGAATCCCAGACACAATCCCCAAGTGAACAGCCTCCCCTGGAATCCCAGTTGTAGGCAGCAAATGATGGCAATCAACTAACTTCAAAAGGCAGTGTCGGTCCTGATGAACTTCTTGGTTTAAACAACTCTGGTCAGATTCTGCTGTGGAGTCCAGAATTTAAATCGAGGGACTTCACAAGATATATTAAATCACACAAACATCCTAAAACTGCTCAAAGCCGTGCCGGGCCTGGCCCTTGTAAAGTCTGATGACATCTGTTCAATTAAGGTTCTGCCGGCAAGAAGACGCCAGCTCACGGACCCCACTTTAGTCACCTTCTCATCCTCTGTGCTTCCGGCTGTGATCTTGGAAAAGAAAAAGCATCTAAAAGCCTAGGTCATCGAAGTAACTTCCTATCATGGGGATAGATATCCCCATTTATTGCTTGTGGGGCCATCATCAAGTGAGCAACCGGCGCCCAGCGTGTCTGTACTAAGAGGAGCTGGCGGAAGGACCTCCCTTGCGGTCAATCACAAATCGGACTCAGATTTCACTAAAATGTCTATCAGAGTAACTAACGAAATAACCGCTGGCCTGCCGCAAAAACTGGTAACAACCAATGAGCAACAATCCTCTTGGGGTTGGTTACCACAGGCTTTGTCTCGAACCCGGAGCAGGCAAGACTGATGTGAGGGAAGATCACCAAAAATGGTTCCGGGCGGCATGGTAGTTTGCTCTTGGAACATTAATGGCTTACAGACAAAACTTTCAGACCCAGATTTCACAGGATTCCTGAGAACCTTTGATATCTTAATGTTCCAGGAAACTTGGGCGCAGAAGTCTATCCCGCTCATAGGCTACAAAGAATACACGAAACCAGCTGAAAGAAAGAGTGCCTATGGGAGGGCAAAAGGGGGCCTGGCAATTTATATAAACACTAACATAATAAGTGAAACGATGGAAGTGTTCGTGGATGACCCAAATATGCTGGTAATAAATCTGGAAGGTTGGGATAATAATTTTAAAGAACCAATTATCATCGCAAATCTGTACATCAATCCAAAGCAAAAAGCGACATCCTCAAGGAGAATAGTAGCTCACTTATCCCAGTTAAAAGACAGCCATTACAAGGCACAAGGGCTAGTTTCCGGTGACTTTAACCTCAACCTCAACCTTTTTCATTTTCCTTTTGAGGAACATAGTTACGCAGTGGGCCCCCTCCCAGAGCAAGTAATACCATCAATCTTACGGAGGGACAACTCAGGAGAGAAACTCATAAAAGCCTGTGAACTACTGGGCCTGCTGGTACTAAATGGCCGAAAACCATCTGACATTCCACCTGGCTGGTCAAGGGTCTGTGGTGACATGGTCTCAATCATAGACTATACCCTCCTTTCAATGCCCCTTTACTATCAGGTTTGCGACTATAGGATATGCCATTGTGTGGAAAGTGATCACAACCCTCAGGTCATCAAGGTGAACACATCCCTGCGCAAACTTGTGGCTTGTCGTACATTGTCGGGAGAAACATACTCAGAAAACCTGAAACGCCTGAAGTGGAGCCCCGGCTCCAACAACTCATTACCAGAGGATGCAGTCTCAAGTCTACAGGACCTAACCCAATGAGAGCTCAATCCAATAGCGACTTGGGAGACTCTCGCTAATAATATGACCAAAATCCATAGTGTGATGAGTCACAAGAAGGGAACTTGACTTGATCATGACAAATCATTAATTATGCCCGTCTAAATTCGGAACATAAGAAAGGAAACAGGCAGACTTTTTCGGCAATCACGTCAACTTCCAGGAGACCTGGATTTACTACAACAACTCCACAATGAAAGATGGCGGCTAAAAAAAGAGATCTGGAAGCATAAACAAGCAAAACAAGAAACATTAAGGGCCCAGTTACGACACGCCTCCAAAACGCACGGTGTGAAAAGATTCTGGTATACAATTAATAAGAACGAGAAAGGCCCTGCAGCTGCAAACAATGCCAATATCAGTGAGATAGAATGGGTACATTTTCTAAAGTCACACTTCAAGAGCGGTTTGACTCCTTCAGCTAGTACATTCTATTCTAATAAAACCACTGTGGTACAGTGGAAAATTACAGCAGCCGAAGTAGAGAAGGTCATCAAAAAGTCCCGGGCTGACTGTGCCCCCGGCCGAAATGGGCTACAACAGGCTTTATTCAAACATCTTTTCCCAAAATGGGCTGTTTTCCTAGCGTCCATGTTTAATTTTATTTTGGAAAACAATGTTATTCCTGAGAGCTGGAGGGGCTCCATCCTTCATCCCATTTTTAAAAAAGGCTTGGCATGTTCACCTAGCAACTATAGGCTAATAGCACTGATGGATGTTAGTTAAAATATTTTTCAACGTTGATACTCCATGATCTGGAATCCTGGTCGTATGACAATGGAAGAATCCCTTTAAATCAAACTGGCTTCCGAAGGGGCCAAGGTACTTCAACCAATCTTATGGCCCTGAGTCTAATCAGGAACAGAGCGAAAGCAACTAGGACACCCCTTTACCTGTGCTTTGTTGACTTTAAAGCAGCTTTTCATGGTGTCCCCGGGACAAATTATGGGCCAAGCTTCAGCGATGGGGCATCCCATCGAACATCCTACAAGCAATTAGGCTGGTATATTCGGACACCTGGGTCAAGATCAAAATTGGAGATGGCTCCTGCGTATCAAGGAAGGTGCAAACATCCTTAGGCGTAAAACAGGGCTGTGTCCTAGCCCCCTTCCTTTATAACTTATTTTTGGCAGATCTCTCCACTGACCTTGACGAACAGATGGCCCACGCGCCGACCGTTGGAGGTCAACAAATGTCACATATCCTCTATGCTGATGACCTGGTGTTGTTCAGCCACACGCGAGTAGGACTTCAAAGGCTGCTCAACACTCTGGGAGCTTATACCAAAAAGAATGGCCTGGAAATACATTTTTCAAAAACAAGTGTGATGGTGCGCAATCGTCCTTTTAAGATCAATTGAAAATGGTTTATCAACGGAAACAAAATTGAGGAGGTCAAACTCTATGTATACCTAGGAGTGAAAATAGATGCAAATGGCTCCTTTGTTTCCCGAAGAAGGCGATAAGGGCGAAAGCGCAGACCTTTAATTATGGCTTCTCGTCACTGGCCAGATCTATTCAAGGCCACGATCTAAAGCCCATGGGATCAGTTATGAAAGCCAAACTGTTGCCAACCCTTGCATACAGAATTGAAATTATGCTGGGCGATGATGCTCCTTTGTTAGAAAAACTGATGATAAGAGCCTATAAACAAATATTTAGGCTCCCCAAGTCGGCTTCTCCTGCGCAAATCCGGCTAGAATTTCTGCTTACAAAACAGACACTTGCTAGACAGGCTGCGTTTGTAAAGCTTTGTTATAACCTGCGAGCAGCAGCTGAAAACACTCTGGCTAATCTAGTCTGGATTGAAATTAACTTGCAAAGAGGCAACGGTGCTCGCAAGAAATTTTTAGAAAACAGTATTACGACGCTTGATCTGGGTGACCTTTGGACCTCTAATATCATCGGGCAAACCTTTAAGAAAGTAGTAAATAAATCTACTAAACTGCAAAGTTGGGTGGCAGACAAAGAAACCCTGTCAAAACGTCGCCACGGGTGGCTGGTGGTGAAATCTTATTCCACTCTAAGAGAATCAGCCCTGCTAGCCGCACCTTACCACCGGAAGATCAAACAGTCATTCTGGCCCTAAGATTCGGAGAAATACCCACGCTAGACCTCATGCCAAAATGGATGATGTCCGGTCTAAGTGAAGACCAGCCCAGCGGTCTATGCCACCAGGGGACTGAATCTTTGCTTCACATTGTCTGTGTTTGTCCTGCTCTGATGGTTCAACAAAGATTTCTATTAAGGCGGGAGTTCCTCGAACGGGTAATTAGGTCGTGCAGGCATGCACTGGTGGAGTCCATGGACCCAAACAACACCATGCTGAACATTAGACTGACTTAGTTATTGATCTGTTTTAAGAAACTCATCAGCTAATAGGATATGCGATGTGTAATCTGGAAGGGGTCCTTGAATGTAATTCTAAAATGTAATAACTCGGAAACCTCTTATGTTAACTTATCATGCACAGAAACTGAGAAGGACGGGTTGCTAGGGATTGAAATCAGCAGCTCCCTATCCCATTATGCTCAGACAACTACTTTATCTATTTTTGTATTTTTAATGATGTGAATTCTTGCATAATTGCCTTTTAACAGCAGGTCTCATAGTCCATCTGGCACTGTATTTCTACTTGCCTCAGTCCTGCTTATATGCACCTTAAGTACATATATTAATTTACTTAAGGGACTTTTTAGTTGTCTGTGTGGAAAGCTTACTTTTTTAGACACCAGGGTAACGATCAGCCCATGTTTAGTCACTTTTATCTAACGTAGCTTAGTGTTTGGTATCCTGACTAAAATTCCTAGGAAGGGAATTTGAAGAAAGCAAAGTGCGTGTAGCCGATGATTGGTGGCTATATTAGTTGTATGACAAATCCCCTTTTTATCCATCTTTTTATGCATTTTTAAACTGTGTGATTTTGTTTATGGTTTTAATTGACTAATAAACTAACATTAAACTTGGGGGGGAAAAACGCATAGATTGTCTACCTGCAGGGTCGAATTGGCATATAGGGCAATCAGGCAGTGCCTGATGGGCTGGTCAGACAAATCAGTTTGTGGGTCTGTTTTATGACCAGATGGGCCAGTTTTACTGTTATGTTCCCTGATATTATCACAGACAATGCCTGCAGCAAACACAAGTGCATGAAATTTCCCATACCTTGCAAAATACCCATTTAGCATGTCTTTACAAGTTCAAAAGGGCCCTGATTGTAAATGTGGGCCACTATGTTAGCTGTCTGGGTTGCAAATGGGGGGCCATTTTTTATTTTGATGCCCAGGCCTATTTTTTGTCTCAGTCTTACCCTGACTACCTGGGAGGGGGTCAGTAACAGTTGTAAGAGCAAGGGTCAGCTTTCATACTACCTCATTTGAGTTGGAGGTGTCAAATGAGGCTGATACAATCTACTACAATTTATTTCCAAGGTTGTCTTAGAACTTCTAGCTCCATTTCTGGCAAGAAAGAAAACCAGTGTTTGATGCTGACAGAGGAAAGGGTACCTCACCTAAATAGAGGATTGACTGTGGGAGAGTCACAGCCCCTCAAGATGGAAGAATGGATTAGCCATTTGGGATTAAGGGCTTCATGAAAAATACACCAAAGTGAATAGGAAGTGCTGCAAAAGAAGGTTGGCATTGGAAAAGAAAGTAGACAGGATTGAGCATAAGGAATTCTACAAGGCCTAGTTAATATACAGAACAAGACTAGGACTTCTCCATCACCTCCTTATATCACTCCTGGATCTGGGAAGACATTATCTGCAGAAAAAGATCGGGCTGGAAAAATGATTGAAAGACTCCTTCTCCTGCTGTCACCCAGGGACTGAAACTGCTAACCAGGGGTTAGGTGGCTGAACTTCTGTTTGCCTGCTCCGAACACAAAAAGCAAAACTCCTGATTTCAAGAGGGCCCAGCTGACCACCAAAGGACTGGACCAAGAAGGTGCCCGAGCTGGAGGAAGGCCTGGTGCTGAGAAGCCTGTCCTGAGAACGGACAGCATAAGTCAACAGAAAGAACTTATAAAGAATTTGGAGAAAAATGGGACTTGGCAATTTTCCCACCTCTGCATGAGTGAGAGGAAAGGTGCTGAGACATCCCCAGGGAGGTTGCACCAGAGGCATGCAAGAAAAACAGGTTATTCTTGCTATGAGCTATTTAACTCACTGAAAACAGGCTCATTAAGTCCTCATGGTAAAGCTATTCAGCTTCCTGACTTGTCCCGCAGGAGAATTTCGAGAACCATTGGGAGCTGAATAATAATGTGTCTGACAGTGGCCAGCTTTAGTTTATGACCTTGCCCAATAGGCAGACCTTGACCTTCAAAAAGTCAGAAGGTAAAAACATTGACGGGTTGGGCCATCTTTGTGTCTGACCTCCACTTTACTGTGGTCATCCTACAATCCCGCCTACCCCCTGTCTACTGCAAACTGATTTTTTTCAATTGTACTTTACCCTTTCTAGGCACATTTTGCCTTAGATATTTGAAAAAATCAAACCTCTGTTCCCTTTATTAAGTTATAATAATTTAGGTGTATTTGTGCCAATGTAATTTTTCTCTCTTTTTTCTAAATTGGTTGGAGAATTTCATTTTATCGTTTTTTGACTCAAAAGCAATTGGTACTCACATCACATGGCATGCATTTCTCTGAGACATTTTCTGATTAGTAAAATGAATAACCCGCTTTCTGACACCTATTAAAAGGTAACCATCTATTTGTACAAAGAGTTTGTAATAAGTTCATCATTCAGCTCTACTTTTGCTTTTTCCTCTTTTATCACTGCTGACCTGCATCCATTTTAGGTGAAACAACATATCTTGCTGATATTCAGCAGAATCCAATGGCCTAGTGCACTGAATTATATATTTTGAGAACTTGACATGCAAAAGTGAGACTTGAGCCCCCTACAAGCAGCTAATTAAACACCCTCATATGGGGAAGCAGAGGTTTACCAATATTATTACCCAAAGTTCCGACAAGCTAAATGCACCACCATTAACTCAAACCTGTTGTTCTGGAACTCACTGTCCATAAGGTACAAATCACATTTTCTTTTGAAATATGGCCAATCCACCACTAGTCCTTCTGCTTTATTGCTGAAATTAACATCAAAATCGGACCACAAAAAACAAGCTTTTTGTAAAGCAATCTCAACAGAAGGGAATCCAAGTTCCTAATTCAAATTCAGGTGGGCAAAATAGAGATGCAATTAGCTCTGGAACTAACGCCTATATGTAAAGAATGAAATCACCCTATATAACCTTCTAGAAATATCTGAATATGGCATGCTCAATCAACCTACATTTTCCATACATCTAGGAGGAAACCCATCTTCAAACACAGAACAAGTCTGGTTGGTGAAAAACACATGGATCCCACTCATCCCATTTAGGAGTTTGGGGTGGGTATTAAAGAGTCATCATGGATGTGAATAGCACACAGCAACTCTGTTTTCTTGTGTACTGACAGGTAAGCTATGAGGGTGCACTTTACACCACAGCTGTAACAACAGTATGTTCAGTGCTTAATCTGTAAAAGGATACATTCCAGAGCGCAACGTTTTCCTCAAAAGTGCAGGGCAGGTGCTATCGAGGGTCAGGGTGCTAAACTACAAGGCTTTGTCCTCTTGATTTCACCTCATGTCAATTTAATTCACCACTAGACACTTCCTGTCTCTTTATCTCTTTCTAGCAAGTTCTTTTTCATCCTTGCTTGTTCGTGTTGTCACTGTTTATTTGTCTTTTTCGTCTTCCTACTTCCCCTTTTTATGTTTTTCTATCTCTAGCTTTGGATCAAAGGCTTTTTAGGAAAAATAAGTGCTGGTTCACAGAAATGAGTGCTGGTGGACCCTACCTGTAACCACCATCTCAAATTAAATACTGGGCATGTACCTCATCCATACTATGCTGTCTGTAGAGTCTGAAGGACACTCTCATCATCTGTGCTCATAAATGTGATATTATACCAGTAATCTTTTATTTAGATTCTTGGGTTCTACCTAACTGAGATAAATGTTTACTAATGTTCTCTGTTGCAGCTTTCATACCTTTTATAACTAGCCCTTCTTTATCCACCGCTTTCTAGAAAGAAATGCAGTCCTGTCAAGTAAATAATCATTACGTTATTTTTGTTGCCAGGAGCCTGGAGGTGCATTAGGAGAGGTTTATGAAGGATGCAGGAGACCTGTATAGGATATAGGAGAGTGATAGTTCTGTGTCCAGCAATTTCTAGTCTATTATTTCATTTGCCACAAATTCAAATAAGATTTTCATGGCTCGTACAGACCATCTTTGCACGTCTTTACTAAATAATGAGCAATTGCCAGGCAGTATTGACTAATGGAAAGGACCTTCCCAAAAACGTATTACCAAATGATGTGAATATTACGTCATCAGTCAAACAATTGTTAATATTTCTATTGTTGATTGATTCCTTACCGAGATTCTACCTCAGGAAGTATCCAGTTTGAAATATTATCTGGAGTGTGGAGATACTAGGGGACTATCTTTATTGGTGATGGCCACTGGGCATGCCACACGCTAATCACAGGTGTAACGTCTCATTGCCTCCTGCGTTGCGGGCCCATATACTGTGTGTGCAAGTAGCAGACCCATCCTCTGTGTGGCTCCAGAGACCGCAGTCCACTCTTCCCCACTGCAACTAAGGAGGAGCAGAGAATTCTTTTATAGACAGGCAACTAACTTCAGGAATACCAGACACACGAGGCGGACATACTAAGTTGACATTCAAGGAGGAAAGGGAGCAACTATCACTCTGACTCCTCAAAGATCAAGTGTTTGCACAGGGAGACAATGTACACCTATGAATCTCCTAGGCACATATTCATAAACAAGCAAACAATAAAAATGTAGTCTACACTTCTCGTGAATCATTTTGCAGTGGGCAATACATTTTCCTTTCATATTGTTTGTTTAGAAATATCCCATGATGATTCTAAGTCTTCAAACATCTCCTAGTTCAGATGCCACATTGTCTTTCATTGGCAATCTACTTCAATTTCATTGCGTGTGCGAATATTGAACTTTAAACAGGGTAACTCCTTTTAAGTTACCCAGTCCGAGTCCAAATAATAAAAGCATTTGTTTTAAAATAAAAACTACTACACAAAATATAATTAAAAGAAGCTCACTCAAAATAATCTACCATTAGCAATTAAATAAACACTGATATTAACGTGGAAGTTGTTAAATCAAAATGAAAACAAAAAGGAATTAAGTGATCTGGACCTCTTAACAGAACATATAAACAATATTGAGTATTATTCATGCAATTTTTGTAAAACCTTTCAACTTCAGTTTCCTAATCTTTATTTTCACAAACTTTCCACCCCAGCACATGTATACTTAGATGATCAATGCGTATAATAGCCAACTTCTTGTGATGAAATGTACACATTATTAATCTTATAAAGGTGTTTAAGAATAATTCAGGAGTAAGCCAGGAACACTTTAAGAGTAATTCGCTGAAAACTCTTAGTGGCTCAATGCATAAATGAGCCAGATCGTCCATTGAGTTTCCACCATGTCTACTTGAAGATTTCAAGAATTCTATTCTGAGAACTAAGAGGAATAGAAATCACAAAAACCTCTTTTTTCTGACATGACAATGAGATAAGTAGAGCTCTCTGCAACATTAAAGCAATCCAACTATTTAGGGGACAATTCACAAAGGTATTTAATGGTACAAGAAGTAGTACTGCAGAAATACTATATTACCAAATTAATGAGTATGCGAATTAGCACTATAGAAGTACTACCTCACATAGTCATAAATGCCTTTGTGAACTGTCTCAGTAATGGCAACTTCCTTTTAACAGAAGTGCAAAGGGTGCACTATGCTGTCTATTTGCCTAATTTTATAAGAATATTGCTATGAATTTAGATTATTTTTGTGTCCATTACTAATCTGTCAGTCTGCCATCATGTTGTGCAAAGAGGTACTCCCAGGTTTTCACTTTCCCATGTGCCCCCTTATTTTTAAAAAGATAGTTGGCTGATTTTTAATGTTGTGGAAAGTCTTTGGATAGCTACATTCATCAAAACGTCCCTGTCATCCATACAGCATAGTTTATGGAATCCAAGTCCAAGACATAAATGTGGTTGGGAGATTGGTGTTCCCATCCACATATTGTATACAAACCATTGCACACTGCAAAGTTGTATTCCTTACTTAATCGATCAGGGGTTTGAAGAGATCCTGCAGGATCACTGGGTTTAATTTAGCTAAATAAGCTTTCACGATGAGTTGAATCTTGTGACCTGCAATAGCTATATAAAGTGCTTTGGTTCAAAATAGGCAGATCTAGCCTTAGTATGAAGTGTTCTCGTGTAACTATTCCATGTCATCCTGGAGTAGAGTAGAATAACCAAATGATTACTGTTGGAAAGTTGCCCTCTTTGCAGGATCACCTCAATTTCTTTTGCCTTTTTACTGAAAGCTTTTTTTGCATGGCTGTAGAAGTCTGTGCACTTTACCTCTGATAACCAGAGGTGAAGTGCTTCTCCTTTCAACATGATGAAATTGGCATACACCTGATTGGTATATTTAACTTATCTTTGATACGACTGGAGTATATGTTACCCACAGGGTACCTGGACCTGTAAGTTAAATATCACCAGCAGGCTGCAGCACTCATTGTGCCACCCACTGCAGTGACAATAAGAACATTAATTGGGAATTAAAGGTCAAATTGCACCTAGGTCCTGTTCTACCATAACCATTGACTCTCATTAGCACTTTGTGCTTCTTGGTGATATTTCTAATTAAAACTTTTAAAATTCATATCTCTGGTAGCCCTTATTTGATGTTTCTCATTTTGGTGTAATTGTGTGTATTAAACTGTATTCTAACTGTCTAATTTGATTTGGGACTTATAATGTTTTACATTTCAACTTTAGTACTGCTAGTACTGCATACATACTTTCCATTTTGCCTCTAAAGTAAGTCTGTATGCTCTGTCTCAAAGCTATCAGGTGTTGAGGTCAGGTTACTTTAGTGACTTTAAAGTTTCAGCCTGACAAGAATTGCAATTATTACTTGAGGTGGGTGCTTACCCCTTCAACTTTAACCTACTTTCTTACAATTACAAAACCTGCCTAGTGCAAGTGACACTTTAATAAACTGCTATGATTTTGTTAACAGACCAGTCAAAACCACTACTATCCCGGTGTTTCTAGTATACATTTTCAATTTTCTTTTCAGATTTTATTCATGTAGCATAAGATCCACACTAATCCAAATTGCCTTAGCCAATTAATACACTATCATCTGCGGACATGAATGAAGTAATTATATTGCCCCATTTGTGATGAAAATACCCGACATACATTTAAATTGTTAAATAAGTCTGCTGTGCATTGAACAAGGCTGTTATTATGACAAGAGAGTTATATAAAAATCATTGCACAAATAGGAGTTTATACAGAGATCAGAATACTGAGTTGCGTTATAAACCTCAATGAAATGTATTACGGGAAAGACTATGTAAGGAAGTAAAACATGCTGATTTTGGTGTGATAAATATAGCCTATGAAAATTATTTCTAATTTCTGAGGCAAAAACTTAGAATGAGTTCTTTACAACACTAGTGAATAACTAACACTGTGGTGCCTGTATTTACAAGATGTGGTAAATGCCCTTGTGTTTTGCAGGATACAAAAACAGAGCATAACTAGCAATGGGGCTGAAAAGTATCCCCTCTTTAATCCACTGGTAGATTTTACATTTTTTGAAAAAGTGTCTCAGTTGTCTACTTTTACCTGAAACTGTGTGTCAGAATAAAGCTATTTAATAAAGTTTAAAAGATTGTTGCTTAATCCCCAATCATAGACAATGATTCAATTACTAAATGGCATAAGAAAGTTAAAAACGTTGGCAAAGTTCTATGTTTTAGTTAATGATGTTCTTTTAGAGCTTAGTAGACCCTGAGGTCATTGAGCTGTTTGAGATCCAAAGTTTAAACATTTGATGTGTGAATGGATAAATCCTGTTAGTATGTTACTGGAAAGCAACATTAAAACTATCCCACATTTAGGTTTCCCAAATAACCATCAAAATAAAAAACAGATGTCCCTCATTTCAGTCCATAAGTCCTTTGGCACTCTTATATGCTCTTATTTACTCTCAATATATGCATGCATTTTTTTAAGAGTGCAATCCGAACGTCACCCTACTTAAACCTTTTTATAAAGTATGGTTTATTGGAAATATAAAATATTGGAAAAACCAGGAGTAAACAAATGGGAGCTCTGTCATGAGCTACAACTTTGGAAGAAGGAGTTTATTTGTTGGTTTGCTTAAAATAAAATAGATTGAAACGGATGTTGTCAACCGCATTCAGAGAAATCCAACTGAAGAAACAAGAGGTACTAATACTATGATTTGTTGAACTATGCTATTATATGGTGGCTCCTCTCTTAAAAAATGAACAATGCTTGTGTTTTACAACTGTGCCTGATTAAAAGATTTAGGGCTTCATTTTGAGTGTTCCACTAATTTGGCCAGGAACATCTGACGTAAGCCTGGGTCCGGTAGACTTTCACACACAGGCAACCACTTTTAAATCGCTAATGGTACCGAACAGCATTGCGTGTTAGAGTTCTCGACCGGGGTTGTAACACACAATTACAGGTACCTTAGAGGCATGAGATGCGACCAGATACTGCCTACTTTTTTAAGGGTGACATGATGTGATGTGATTATAGACATCAAGGTCACTTTCCTTACGTTTTCCGATCAATGCATTTACCCCATGGGGGTCTCATTAGCGATCTGATCTACACCAATCGATCGGGTCCGATTCACGAGTGTAATTTGATGAACTACTGTTTAACCATTGGATTTCATGTTTTTTACCTGTCTCCTCTAGTGTGTGGCCATAGGGGGGGTTTCCCTCGGTCTTGCAAGTTTTGGCTTATTTGTTTGTGAAACTCGGTGAGTTGAGCGTTCTACTTTAGAGTGTGTATGAATGGAGCTGATATGAGAAGGACACGAGTCCAGCGACGTATGACTACCTGTGGCTATATATTTATAAGGTAGACTTACCATATGTACGATTGACTTGCCTGAGTATGGACAGGAACTGAGTGTATGGGACAAACTATGGCCATACTTATTTTACTCTGTGGCACAAGCGAGCGAATACTAGCACTGTGTGAATAAATGGTTGTATTCCACGTGCGATTAATAAGTCTCTTGCTTGTTCTCATCCCTTACAGTACATCGAGAGCAAGTTACGTAGGGGCACCCTCGCTTTGGGAACGACTGGTTCCTAGGAATACCATATCTTGGTATCGAGGGCTACATAACACCAGTGGGATCAAGTAAAGTCCTGACGAATGCTGATGTGACCTATAACTGCGGGCACGAATACGGCAGAAACATGTTGACGAACTGGCAGTAAGGAGGGGTGTAGGAATTCCTTACTCTTTCTTGTCACCACCTTCCTTCACGTTTTTAACCCTGGCCGGAGGGTCGAGGAATACATTTTTGAGTAGTGACACCTCCGAGCTAGTTTTAACCTCCACTACACTTTTCTTTCGGTGATCCCATTATAATTTGGCATTAAGTATTTGTATATCTTACATGTTTGTATTGTCTTCCCCTCCCTTTTCCTCCACCCCAGGCGTTGGTCTGCGCGGGGGTGTACTGCTGCAAAGCCCGATGATGAAGCATGTCACAACCTTGTGAGTGAGGGCAGTATTTTCACACTGTGCACGTGCCACAACCGAGACCTTTTCCTTTTTACACTCTCTACTCCTATTTGTGTGTGTAAGAAAATACCACACACTGTAAATAGCAGATATTTTTGGATTCTTCATTTATCTGGTGCACTATTATCCAAAATCAGATTTTTGCACCTCTGAAAGGGGAATAGCACAGTAATACTGCATGTCCCCATTCCTAAGTCCACAACTCAGAATGTGCTTTATGCAAGCTACCATTTGCACCTTAGTTGCGATTCCAGCAGGGCTTAAAATAAAGATCCATTTCCAAGCAAAAAATATAAAACCAAGGTTGCTCTTCAAAAATGCTTCCAATTGATGAACACTCACCAGACAAACTGACACACTAGGCAGATTAAGGGTCAACTGGGAGGCGGGACTCGGACCTTAGAAGACCCAGAGCAAGATAGATAGGAAGAAAAGGGAGGAAGGAAAAGAGGAAAATGGTGAAAAAGGAGGGGAAGAAGCATGAAAAGGAACATGCAAGAGTGGGATTAAGATAAATTAAGGGCCTGAATTTGATTTCGGCGGATGGGTTACTCCATCCCAACGATGACAGATATCCCATCAACGGAAATAGAAATCCCATAGGATATTATGGCATATATATTTTGGCGGACAGGATATATCCATCACGTTGTGACGGAGTAACCAGTCTGCCAAAATCTAACTCAGGCCCTAAGTGTAGTGTGGCCGAAGAAAGAGCAATGAGATAATATAGCGGTAACCAATTTCATTTAAAAGCATAAGGGGTGGACTCCTAAGACAACTTTGGGCCACTGGACTTATTATTATTTTTTTATTTTTTACAAATCAAGTACTAAATAGACACCGGAAACACCATCATTTGTTGTGTTTCATAGTTTGTATATAGTTCATGTACATCATCTAATTTATAGAGTATTCAGTATATATTGTGTCAGGATTTTCACCTCAAAGGAGTCCTAATCTTTATGGAAATTCAGAAAGAACAAGCTTTTGTTCACATACACGAGTGCTTTTCTTGATCTATTGTTTATAGTACGTTTGACCGTTGAAATAACGATCAAGAATCACAGTATAGTCAAACGGGCTCCATTCAGACATTCATGAAAAATTATATTACATGGATCTCTTACTCCGTTTACACTTAACTAGTTTTCATTTCCGTACAGTTTTGGTTGCTTTCTCAGAAAAGGCATTTTACGGTAATAAAAAAATATCACGAACACCTTTAAATTGTAGCAGTTCCTAATAATGATTACCTGTGGCTAAAATAATATTGTACATGGCTTTCTGCACTAAGTTATAACGGAAAACGTAAACATGAAAGTATGGCAGATAAATCAACAAATCACTGACTGGAACAGGTGCTGTTACAGCTCAGCCTGGGGGCGAGGCACAAGGGAAGCGCTTGTTTACTATTTCCTGAAGGCTCAAAGGAATCAAAGAGAGAAAAAGAAATTGGAATTACAAGTCATGACAAGACTTAAATGAAGAAGATCAGCAAATGCTGTGTGTGTGGGGCCAATACACTCGAACCCTCTGAAGGACATTTTCAAGGTTACCAATGGCCTCTCTACGTTATCATTTTGTTACAATTGAAGTTGTAATGAGTAAGATTAGTTATTGCATATTCTGTCATTGAAATATTTAATATAAATTAATGGAGAATGGAAATAATTCCATTGGATCTTTATACAATAACAAACCAAATCTTAGAAAAGTGAATCTAAATTCACTTGAAAAATATGTACAACACTGAGAATGCTGTGTTTTGTGTGCAAATGTACGAGCAAGAAAATCGAACAAGGGAGGTTAAAAGCACAAGCAATAAATAGTGTTTGTAGAGAGCAGCAGAGAGTTGAAGAAACAGGTTAAGTGTGAATACACGAAAAATATTGTTTTTGCTAACAAAAAGGTTGCAGTAATAAGGCAATGGAAGAATGCAGGTTGTCCTCTGTAGCTTTTTAAATAAAACAAAAGACTGCACTTTACTTTATGAATTACCAAAACAATCAAAAGCGTGCATTAGCAAATTGTAACAAGGTTATAATGAGGCCACACTACAGAAATTTTAACATGTGCCAAAAAACAGGACAAATGAACTTGCAAAGCTTTTCACTTTTTATTACATAGGAAAGACACTAAATAGTAAATGCACCAGGGCGACATTACTTTCTGCAATATGATCTCAGATATTAAAAGTTTTGGGTTTGAAAGGCTTGCTCAAAGTTTCATCTTCTGAGGAAAAAGGCATGGTTTTTAGAAGCTTTGCAGGAGTACTCTGGGCTCTATGGTAAGCACCTAAATGCTCCTCTGTCCTTCATCTGAGTAGTGGAAGGCAGTCATAATTGGGGTGCAGTGGACCCCTCACATTCCTTAACCTGGGTGCCACTGAAGATGGTGCGCTACCCTCAGCTACCCTCTGATAGTTATTGTAGACCTGAGCGTGCCACTCAAGGCATAGGTGGAGAGGAGGGGAACCGGGGACGAACAGCTATGGAATTAAAATGTGTTATTGAAAATATATTTTTACCAAATGAGAATGCCATGGTAGTATGAGGGAACAAGGCGAAAATACACATTTACCAAATGCGGATGCCAGGGTTGTGTAAGGGAACAATACGAAGCAAGCGAGATATTTCTGAAAACACTGATTGACTTTGCGACAGAAGACATTTTCTGCCACATATTGTGTGAAGGAACACAGACAAGTGGTCCATAATAAGACACTGAGGGGCATATTTACAAGAACTGACGCATCTGTATTGATGCGTCAGATTTCTTGCGCCTGCCGCAAATGCCCTAATGACGCCATGGATGCACTGTATTTACAATACAGTGCTCCATGGCGCAAGGATTCATGGATGCGTCAGAAATTCTGACACATCTTCTGGAGCTAAAGTGACACAATAGCTGGAGTTAGTCGTAAGACTGACGCAACTCCAGCATTGCGTCAGAACACAGAGGCGAGTCCCATATTAAAAGCCCAGCATCAATCCTTACGCCTGCTTTGAGAAGGCATAGGGATTTTGACGCAGTCAAGTCGTAGAGTGATGCAGTAAGAAGTTGTAAATTTCACTACATCAGTTCTACATGGCTTTTAACTTGGGAACACCTACCATGCATACATTATACCTGGCACAGGTATAATGTGACGCAGGCCTCTATAAACTGACGCATTGGGTCCAATGCGTCAGTTTGTAAATATGGAGCAGTGTGGTGCACTGATTGTACCGCCGCTGTGTGAATAAAATGCTGCTGTGGCAGCACCAGTTCCTTTTAAGTATGCCCCTGAGTTTTTTTGCCAGATTGGCAGTTCAGAGATGATGCATGAAATAGAATTTGCCACTGGGGCATGTTGACTTTGGGAGTGAAGTAGACGTTTTACTTTGCTTAAAAAGACAGGATCAATTTTAAGACGTCACTAATGAAATTACATGCACAGTGAGGTTGTATTCTTTTTTGAGTTCAAAATATTTAATTGATTTTTCAAAGTTAGAAGACAAAACTAAAATGTATATGATATTGGTATATGTAACATAAATATGTTAACACTTTAAAATACTGCTTTTGAGTTATAAATATACTTAAAATAACTAAGTATCATGTAGCTAAAAGAAAAGAAATGTTGAGTAATGAACAAACAAGAGCCACAGACTACAAATTACATTAATAATAATCAATAGATTAAATTATTAAATACATTACATGAATATGCCAATATAGTCATCAACTGGTCTCCAAAGCTTTTGAAAGATTGGACTATTTTTACATGCTCCCTTAAAAGATAATTGAGCTCCACTCCTAGTAAATGTGACCCAAGACCACATGTATGAACCGATAATGAATTAGTCGAAATGGATTTAATGGCTATAGAGATCATAAGGTTAAGAGGTTTATTATGGGGTTCAGTTAATTTGGAGGAGAGTGCAATACATTTACATAGAACCATGCTGTATGTCAGTGTATCAGGGATGGGAAGAATTTTGAGTATAGTATGCCAAACATTTTTCCAAAACTGTGATATTATTGTACATTTAAACAGAACATGTTTTAGAGACCATTAATGTTGCTTGCAATGCCAACAAAGAGGGGAGTCAATAAGCTTAGCCTTGTTTAATTTACATAAGATCCATAAACAATTAAACAGAATAAATGCAGTTGTTTGTGATAAAGACACAGGAAACCACCCCATTATATGTGCTAGACAAATTTGCTTACAATCATCTAAGGAAAATTCTGTAGAGATTTCTGCATTCCAGTACCTACTAAGACAATTCAAGTTAGGTTCACGGGTAGTGTTTAATTGTCTGTAAAATGTTTAGACTGCATGAAGAGAAGCAGAAAAGGCCCTAATACAAATCTCTGACTCAGGGGTAGTATGTTGGGGTAACAAAATGGGAAACAATTAAGTGTAGCATTGCATAGAATATGGTACTTATGAGCTCCAGTATCAGGTAACAAGAATTTAAGCCCTCATTATGGTGTCAGGCGGACCACCACCGACAGGCTGTTGGTGGCGGTCTGCCCGACATTCAGGGCAGCGGTCCGACTGCCGGATTACAGTACCGGCGGTCAGAGCGCAGTGGTTGGGGGGAAAGACTGCCACCTCCAACAGTCTCAAGGAGCCTGTTGGGGTGGCGATCAGACTGTAATCCCTTCAATGAAGGCAGTGCCTGCGTAGACACCGCCATAGAGATTACGATGTCCCTTTCTGTAGGAATGCTATCTGTTCCTGGGGATTTTTTGAGCTTGGGTGAATGTATAACTGTTAAAATGTCTTCTTCAGTTAAGGGCATATCTAGTTTTCACTTTTCATGTTGGAAGTTTAGCATAATCCAAAAAAGCATCTATCAATTGAGAGTCAAGGAGGTTAGGTTTATTATATAGTGAAGAATAAAATTTAAGAAATTCATCAACAATCTCAGGGTTAGATGAAGCAATTGTACCATTATCTTTATGAATAGCGGGAATTCGGATTTTATGTTGTTTGATGTGAAGATAATTAGCTAAAAAATTCCCAGATCTATTAGTATCAAAAGAAAATTTACCTTTTTGGTTTGAAAGTTGTACTCCAGCTTTTTTACTTAGTAAGGAATTATATTCGTATCTAAGTTTTTGAAGGGTAGTTTTGAAGTAATATTGGTAAAAGAGATAAATAACCATTCAAATTTAGCAGTTTGTTTTTCCAAATTAAAAAGTTTTGTATTAAATGACGTATTTTCATAGGCCATTATAGAGATTGTTTCCTCGCATATATGCCTTAAAAGCATGCCACTGTATAATAGGGATGTAACACCTTCAGAGTTGAGATAAAAATAATCTTTGATAGCAGATAATAACATCTTGGAGAACAGTATCAACATCATGCACCATCGAGGGTGAGTATGAGAAGAGTGAAACACAGTGAAATGATTGCATGATCGTAAACTTCAATATTTCCAATCAAAGGTTGAGGTATGGATTGTATCACGTCTCTGGAGGCCAGTAAATAATCTAAGTGTGAATGTGAATTATGAGGGTTGGAGAAAAAGATAACATTTTTATGAGTTGGGAAATGTAATATCCAAATATTAACAAGCTTTGTATCTTTAAATAGAGTTTTAAGCGAGTGAAAAGCTTTTGGAGGCATAAATCTAGCGGAAGAAATCCTATTGAAAAGGGGATCACATATCAAGTTAAAGTCTCCACCAAATATAAGAGGAACATTTTCAAGTTGAATAATTGTAGAAGTGATGTGATTCCAAAATGTCAGATCATCCAAAGTTGGTCTGTATACATTAATCAAATGTAATACTGCGGAACCAAGTTTCACTTTAACAAATAGGAATCTGCCTCCTAAATTTGAAAGTTTATCTAAAATATGTAATTAACCTTTCTTTGAAAATAAGATTGCCACTCATTTTTCTTACCCATTGCTTGGGAAGAACATATCTGACCTATCCATTTCTTTTGCAATCAATCTAAAATCTTATCATTGAATACATATTTCTTGTAATACACATATATCTACTTTATGCATAAAGCTCCCTGTTTTCCGTTTTTCCTGATTTTTACAGATAAATACAGACCTAAAACCATTTATTTTCCTGTCTGTATTTATTTTTAAATGTGGGTAAAAACGGAAATATAGGTTGTTTTTGAGTGATTTTAAATGATGTCACACATGACTGCCAGGCCAATAGCTGTGCGGATTGACAGGCAAGGGGATTAAAAAAATATAGAGATTTTAGTAAAGAGCCTTAAACAGCAGTAGATTTGCACAACCTTGATACTAAAATTTACATATTTTCTTACAAGTGCATATTTTACCATCTGAGTGTGTATATATCATTGAAACCTGTCAGACGTTAAGGCACAAGTGCTCATTAACTGGTTAAATAAATGCAGAAATATACACATTTCAGCTGAATTTTTTCACAAACATAATAAATATGGATAAATACAGGTAAAATTTGCAAAAAATAGATATGGATAAATACAGACAGAAATGGCAAAATTATAAATACCATAAAACCAGGAGCCCTATTTATGCATAAATAGATAATATGTAATTTTCAAACGCTTAACAGGATGTTGCAATACTTTAACATTTAGAGAAAGAATTTTAATATTGTGAGCATTATCCATAACGAAAGATAAAATACGAACAGGAAAGAATGTTAAGAAAGGAAGAAAGAAAGAAAAGGAGCAATGAAGACCAATGTAGTAGCTCGAAAACATATAGAAACAAAAGAAAAGAAAAGAAAAACATATATAATTCTAGCTAAACAGAGAACATATATAATAAGATCAAGACACACGTGCATTCAGAAGATTAGCTAGCCCATAATAATTATAATAACTTGTGGCCATGGACAATAAGTGAATCAGAAGCAGAGATCCCTACAATGTCTAAGTGGTATCAGGTTGAAGGGTCTTGTGTATCCATTGAAAGTGTGAGCGAGAATCTCGGAATGCTTGAAGATCCTCTGTCCGGTGAAATGATTTAGAGATTTCATCTTTCCAAATGCGCATGCTTAAAACCAGAGTTTCTAATTCTTGGTTGGAGAGCTGTAAAGTAGTTTTAGATGGCAACTGTTTCCTTAGCAAAGTCTTGATGAATAAAGATTTTATTGCCATTGACCATAAGTGAGGGGATCTCTCATGCTGCTCTGCAGAGCAAGATGATGATGATGAACAACTTTGAAAATTACTTGTCGCCATTTGGCTTGGTGAGGTTTGCGATGAGATGGAGTATGATGCTACATCGATTAGGCATTTTAACGCAAGAGATAGACGTGGCATCCTAACGGAATCATAGCTCACCAAAACTACGTCACCATGCATGGATCTACTAGTTCCCCCGAATTACAAGCATGGTGAGACTAGACAGACAAATAAAAAAAGGGGGAGGTATAGCTTGCATTCACCGGTCCGATCTCGCCGTTACCCAATTAAACTCCAATCCACTTGACTGCTGCGAATATCTCGCTCTTTCCATAAGAAACAAGGCAAATCATCCATGCATTTTACTCAACTTTCACCATCCATCAGGTAAGAACGACACCTTCATAGACCACCGAATGGAAATCATCACTGCAAACTCTTCCCCCAATCCAATTATATATTCCAGGGGGACTTCAATCTGCACTGGGATGATCTTAATGATAGCCAGATTAATGTCTTTAAAGAGTTGCTAGCTGACCAACAACTCACCCAAGCCTGCACTCTCCCAAATCACAGCAAAGGATCTACACTAGACTGGATCATCTCTAAGGAAAAGGTAGTCAACTTAATCTCGATTTCTTCATGCGATTGATCAGACCACCATTCTATTACTTTCCAAGTTCAGGAGTAATAAAGGTAAGAGCTACACAATATGTCAAACCAAAGAGATGGATTAGAGATACAAAAGGCCTAGACTATAAGAAACTGGCTGCGCATTGCGAGAAGAATCTTCCCACACTCTCTAATTTAACAAACGTCAGCAAACTTATGGAGCACTACAACGCAACGATGTCAGACATAATCAATTGAGTTGCTCCTCTAAAACTGACCAGAATCACAGATAGAGACAAAAATCCTTGGTTTAGTGGTTCCCTGAATGAGGAAAGGAGAAATCTGAGACTAACCAAATGGAAATGGAGACAACACCCATCATCCCGCCAACTACAACTGCTAAGAAAGACCAGAAATGCATACAACAAAAGCATTCTCAAATTCAAAAAAGAATTCTTTAGATTGGGACTGGAGAACATTCAAAATAGACCACGTAAACTCTTTGAAATGGTAAAACTAAAGTCGAATAAATTGGCCAAATCATCTAAAGAAGCTGCAAAATCCCTAATAAGCTGTGAGGAATTATTGTCTTTCTTCACAGACAAAGTCAATTCATTGGGAAGTGAGCTTAGAGCAGCTGCTATGAACCTACCTTCCCTGATTGCTTCACAAATCGATGAACCTATACACTTTCTCCAAGCAGGGCCCAAAAATGAAGCTAAATGGTCTTCCTTCAAATTATATGACAACAACAACATCTCCAAAATCCTCTAGTCTACAAAACCAAATAACCACTTCAATGATCCTCTCCCTTCGAAATTCTTGATGACAACCAACCAATTTGTCATCCCCATCTGGGCTGCGATAATGAACGCCTCTTTGTCTCAAGGCTCCATACCAGACTGCCTAAAAACTGGGCAAGTCATCCCCATCATAAAAAAACTGACATCGAACGCTGCTAACCCAAATAATTTCAGGTCAGTATCCAATATTCCCTTATTAGCGAAAGTGCTAGAAAAATCTGTGCATCAACAACTGAGCCAACACATCTCTAAATGTAATCTACTAGACGGCTGACAATCGGGTTTCAGACCAGACCATAGTACAGAAACTACAATACTTCATATAGTGGATGACGCCTTGCAAGCTCTAGACCAAGACAAAGCTTGTCTCTTAATTCTTCTGGACCTTTCGTCTGCGTTCAACACCGTAAACCATGATAAACTGCTAGATCAACTCGGAAACAGGATGGGACTGTCGGGCACCGTCCTTGAATGGTCTTAATCTTTCTTGGAGAACAGGACGCAAAGATTTTAGTAAATCAAAAGCTATCATCGCTGTCCCCTATTACTATTGGAGTACCACAAGGATCAACTCTTTCCCCAACTCTCTTTAACCTCTACATGGAACCTCTGGCTGAAAGACTTCGACACACCAACATCTTGTCTCATACCTATGCTGATGACACACAGATTTACATTAAAGTTTCGTCACTGGAGGAGATCAAGTCAATGAATGAAGCAGTAAAGATGACCATTCATTGGCTAACAAGTAATCAGCTTAAACTAAACTTGCAAAAGTCAGAATTCTTACTAATTTCCCCCACCCCCCCAAAATCTCTTCCGAAATAAAGAAATGGACCAAACTGATCACCGCGCTTAACTGCACCCCGATATTAATGGACTCTGAACATGCAAACCCACATCAACTTGTTGGCTAAAAATGCACTGTTCCACCTGAGTTGTCTTAGAAAACTGAAACAATTCCTAGAAACCTCAAACCTCAAAATGACAGTTCAGGCTTTGGTCATTACGAGGATCAAATACGGATGTACAACTCTATCTGGCCTGCCCAAGATCTCAACAGCTCCACTAAAAGCCTTTCTCAACTCAGACGCAAGACTCATAACTGGCTCTAGAAAATGTGATCACATCTCTACGCACTTAAAAGCTCTGAACTGGCTACCATACGAAACCAGACTACAACTCAAACTGGCCTGTATCACTCATAAGGTGCTACACTCAAAAACACCAGCATATCTAGATCAGAAAGTGGTGATATATGGAGGAGGCAGGTACTACAGGAGCGTAAAGGATCTTGTGCAGAAACCACAATTCTTCAAAAGAAGAAAACACACAACAGAGCTTTCTCAGGTGCCACACCCAGAATCTGGAACTTGCTACCACCAAGCATTAGAAGAATACCATCCTCGTCAAGATTCAAGAAGGAAGCAAAGATCTTCCTAATGGGTAAATTCCTTCCATAACTCACTACAGAGGAATGACGTAATCGTCTGACTATTGCTCATCATCCATTCCCTACGGATTTATAATCAGAGGGCCCCTCAAGACTCCCTTAATGAAGCACATTGGGATCTATACAACCTCTTCCAGTGTCCCCTATCACATTAAGCTACTGAGGCAAATGCTCAGCTAAACTTTGAGTCCTTGATGGTAAAAAGAAAATTTATAATTCGACGTATTCTTTTCTTCTCAGATATTATTGTAAGTGCTTATATCTTTTCCAGTCCACTGTTTTGTCTTGTTCTTCACTTTTAGGTTTATTATGATGCTTGCTATTGTCGCAATTGGGACCGCTATATCTCTGTTAAGCGCTCTGACACCCTAGCGGGTCACGTTCACGCTATATAAAACACTAAATAAATAAATGTGGTTCTCAAGATAGCACCTGCATACACTGCTCTCCATGTCTTCAGGCACATTGAAATTTTGCAAGTTATATTGCCTATTTCGATTTTCCAAATCAAAAAATAATTTATTCAAGGTAGGGATATTTGTAGCAAGTGGAATTAGTTGGTCAATTCTTGTTTGATTGTCATTAATTTTGTTATTGTAACCTTCATGGAGAGACCAGACATATTTTTAATTTCATTAGCAACGTTGCCAGTTAGATCTGATAGCTTGCAATTCCTCCAATATAGTATTAAGTGAAATTTCAGAAGAGTCAACAATTTTAGACGTCAGAGGTGGTGGAGATACTGCTTGTTTGCATTTGTGACCAGCTGAAGATGTAGATTTACCCTGCATATTAAAATATAAACCAGTAAATATATACATTAATAAATGTTAAATGAAAATGTAAATAAAAAAGTCAACCAATGTTAAGCTGGTGAAAATTCATAAGTACAGCAGTGGATTCAGGGCCAAAGCTAAACAATAATTAACAACTACTGCACAGTAAACATTGCTTAAATAAAGTCACACTTACTAACTGCATGGGGAATTGTACAGTTTAAGACACATACTTCTCACTTCTCTCTGTTTGATTCTTGAGCAGGCATTGGTATGATAGCCTATGGAACTCTTAGACCTCATTTCACAATGGCGGATGGACTACCAAACAAACAGGGCAGTGAAGGTGTGGAATCTGCTAGCCGCTTGATAGCAAACCCGCCAAAATGAGAGTTTTTAGATGCTGTAGCAGAACAATTGACCAAAAGTGGCCAATCTAACAAGGTATGAGTGATTTCATTTAAATACAATGCTGGACATGCCCCATTGTAATGTGGGAGTGAGGAAATGTGAGGAGGCGATGCCATCACTGTGGAAAAAATAATCATCTGGTCGTATAGAACATTCTTTCATCTTCCAAACTACACCTCTCCGTGCAAATAAGGCTAGAGTTTGAACTATAGAAACAGTCCTTGGCTAGAAGGGGTGCATTTGTAAAATGCTGGCATAAGATCAGAGGAGCAGAGCAAGATACATAAAACTGGCAACTCTGGGCTGAACTGTCACTAATAGGGAATTCACCGGCTGGAGCGTACCTTAGAGACTCTCTATGTCAACGAGGCCTGAATAGCCTATCGGAGTCATCAGCGACCCCCACTAGCTTTAAGAAAGCGGTCACTAATTCCATCAAAGCACTGTCAATAGAAGAAGACAAGGCAGAACTTGCGAAGAGGGCACATGGCTGGCTCGTACTAAACAACTATGTCAGAACTAAACCACAAATATACCTGAGTGCAGGATTTAATATTCTTTTGAAAAATAAATCTTTAGAATATCGGCTGGGCATAATACTGATTTTACCCCACCATGGAAGAGGAAACCTGGAGACAACACTTGCCGACTATGTAGCACGGATCGGAAGATCTGGTCCATATAATCTGCAACTGCACAAGTTTAGCAAATGAACGATACCTACTCCTGCGTACCCTCTTTAATCAAAATGGGATTCACTCCTGCAGACACATGGTATTGGCTAGCTTTAAATCCGTTTCCACGCAACTGACCTGCTGTTTCACAACATTCCTCAACATAGTAGAGAGGAGACTGCAGACAGAACCATGCTAGCTCTGCACATCAGATAATATCCACAATGACATATCATCACTAATTTAAAATAAAAAAAGGACTGAACAGCAAACCTCAAGCCAAAAGAACAAGGACTGTGGGTGCAAGACTGTCAAGGGGAAAACCTGGACCTACGTGTTTTTAAAAGTCTATTTTGCACTGAGGCATCTTGCACAAGAATTCTTTATTATACAAATTTTTGAAGGAGTTCTGCACAGCCAAAACAACACCACTGGGTGAAATAAGACAGATGGAACCCAGAGACGCTCTCCCTTGGTTCTAACCTTAAAGATTCACTAATTTGACACTACAGACTACATAAGGATTTTAATTTTATCTTAAGTCTGTACAAATCATTTTAATTATATGTGTTATGTTAATGCAACAGTTTTAATTAATCATGCATAATAAATTACCTTACCTTACCATTGTAATGTGGGCACATTCACATGGTTTTCATTTTTCATGAACAATCTGCCAAAGGAGTTTTTTTCTGAATAACAAAAAATGCACCTGTTCAGGGAGTTTTTCTCAGCCCTTCAGAGATATTATTGCTTTTTTCCTGCTCACTTCTACCAGGTCCTGTAAAGTTGTCCCAGCAGGAAAGATTTGTGTTGAAAGGTCTTCCTATAACGGATGTGCTTTCTGTGTCAGATGGTTGTATGACTAAGCCCCTGGCCCCTAAATAAGGAGGCCCATCAACCAAGCAGTTACAACGCTTCTAAATGTGACAGAAATACCAAAAGTGAGCGGAATGGAAATTTTCTGTTTTTTGGCAGATTCTTCACATACAATCCACCTTAAATGAAGTCTGTAGTAACTTAGTGAGAACTTGCCTGGGCTTTCAGGAAGATGACCTTGGCAGATTGTCTCACCTCTTATATAAGACTATAGGTGGTCTAAGATTGCTACTTTTCATCTACCTCCAATCTTGGCCGTACAAAGTGGTCAAGGTCAGAGGTAGATGATAAGTGAGTATCTGCACGATTCAATAATGACTTTGATTTATTGCTGCATCCTTTCATAACTTGGCCTTTCTTTCTGCCAAACAGGTATGTTTTTCCTGAAATTGAACTCAATATATGCTCCCAAAATGTCTTTCTCTGTAGTTGTGTTCCCTTACATGAGATTAACTTGTATCTCCTTATTTTGTTGACATGCTGACTCAGAGATTCCTGTGCTCTGTCCTTTTGGTGATGTGAGAGGATTATAGTTTGCTTTCAGTGAGAAATGTTTCACTGGCGCACACAAACCATTATTTTGGTGAAAATGTGTGGAGAAGCAACACACTGCATATATGTATTGGGTGATTGTAAGAAATTGGGTTGTTGGTTGAGGGAGGCGTGAATCCATCTCTAGCAACAGCCACAGTCCTTGTCAGGGTGAACCACAACCAGTCACTAAATTAACCTTTGCTTAACCCTCTGGTAGCTTGGCAAAAAGCAGACAGTAATAAAGTAAAAACACAACACAAGAAAAATCCTACACTGACTTAGAAAACTAGGCTAAAATGTAATAAATTATTTGACACCAAAATGATAAAAATCCAATCAGTAGAACCAAAGAGATGCAATTTGAAAGATTTAAATAGGTGTAACCCCTTAAAAAAGCACCACTCAATGGTCATCTGGTTGTGCCAGACCGGTAGAAAATCATAAGTTCATTCGGACTGTGATGGTGTGTGTGCCAGATAAAGGGACCTGGTTAGGCCTGCTGAAAAAGTTACCTTCTCAAAGTTTGGCATGAAGAGTACAGTTTGGGGCGGAGAAGGCCGGGAGGAGCAGGTAAAGCGGTGCGGATGTTCATCGCTGTATCTCAAAGATCAGGTTGGGCATTGAGAATGATCATCGATGTAGAATGAAGATCCTGTAGGGTTTCGCAGACGACCGTTGCTGAAAATTCACGTAGGCGGTCATCACGGACTGTTGATGCGGTAGCTCAAAGTGCAGATCTTGTATTACCGAGCAACGCTGGCAGTCGCTGTAGCATGAAGAATCTGGTGCAGGGCAGCTTCGAGTTTGAGGTTGGCATGGGTTGCAAGATTTTGCCACAAATGGGCCCGTTTGCGGTCATAAAGAGCCTAAAACGTCAGGATTTCTCCCTTCTTTTACAGAAGGAGCTCAACTGATGCCAGCCAAGGGCCCAGAACCTGGGATCATGAACTCACTCCTGCAGATGCCCGCAGGCCTCAGACAGTTATAGTGCAGGTCCAGGCAGGTCTAGTACAGCAGGTCAGCTGGGCAGGTTCAGGGAGGCCTCTGGATCTTATTATCTCACTGTTGCTCAAAACAGGAGGTCAGTCACTTGACGCTTGGAGTCGCTCTGCCCGGGATGAAGAGCAGGACAGGCCACATGCAGCAGACAGACCTTCTTCTGTAGTATCCACAGATCCAGGAGTGTACTGAGGAATGGGTCTAAGGGTCCGGATTTACCTGGTGGCAGAAGTGTCTTGAATTTCCTGCCTCCCGGCCCCTGGTTCCAATGGGATCTGGTGTGACAATAGACTAGTGTGCTGGGGCTGTGCCTTTGAAGTGCAAGTGTGGTAGGTGATTACTCCACCCCTCCCAACTACTGAGGATGGCCCATCCTGCCAACATCCAGTCCCCTTTTTGTAATACTGTCTGGGAGGAATACACAAAGGCCAACAGCCAACAACAGCTAGTCATGTGACCCAGGATATAGGCTGCAGACACCAAATGGTTAGGACAAGAGAAGGTCAACTTACAAAAAGTGTGTTAAGAATGTGTGTACCACCGATATCATAAATCCTGGTATAATTGATAACAGATTACACCAATTGTTCGTCTCTCTTAGTGTCAATCACAATTTCATATTCTTTCTAGAACCTTTTAGCCACTCGGCTCCCAAACATCTACCTTTGATGCGAATGCATGCACCATCAGTTAACACGAGACAAAAAGAAGACATGGCATATATATAAGGTTGGTTTTCACTTGTTTAAGTGTCTTTACTTCAAGCACCTCCCATACTGCGGGTAATCACCACCTGTAATCACTGTAGTCTGTTATAAATTATACTAGGATTTAAGGTACGGTATACACACATTCTTAACACATTAGTTTGAGCCCTGCCCCTTACCACCACAACAGGATCACTCCCTGTCATGACAAGCAACTTACAAAAAGTGGCATTTTCAGAATTGCATTTTAAGATCTAACTTTACAATTAAAGAGGTGTTTAAATTACAATTCATTAGAGATGAAACTTGACTTTTCCACCTGTTCCCAATCAAACGTATCACTTATTAACTGTATTAAGGTGACAAAATGTGGTGTCCTGGAGTCGATGCGAGGGCTCACGGAGGTCGTGCTCCCGGAAGGCTCCTTACGGTGAGCGGAGGCAGCTGTCAACACAAGGCGGTCCAGAAGAGCTGTGGGAAGGTTTTGCTTCCGGGGAGCGATCAGTCTCTCCGGAGCAATACCGCAGCAGAGCCAGCACAGGAGCCTCTTAGAGGAGGATAAGAACTACGTGGAGAGGCAGCATTTTACAACACCATGAAGGAAGGCAGGGCCAGCGCGCATGACATCGGTAAGTGCCCGGAGGGGGTAAAAAAGGCACACGGGCTGCACTTGCAGACAAAGGGAAGGAAGGAGGGGACTAGAGGAGCCAGGAAATAGAAAAGGAGGAAGTGGTACAACCCCCTCAACAGAGGGAGGGGGGCTTGAAGCAGGGAATAAGTTAATGCTTAAGAACAAGGAAATTAGGCATCCCCCCTCCATTATCTCCCCAACTAAAAGTGCGGCCTTCCTACCAGTGTATACTTCACAGAAGAAAAAGAGAGGGTACGTTAAACCTCTATCTGCCCCTCCTAGGGAAAAGGGTAAGGCTCTTAAACCCAAAATCACACCGTCCCTGCGCTCCTTTTTCAAGGTGCAAGCTAGGCTGCCTTCTCCCTCCCCGGAGTCTGATGCTAGGGAACTGTCAACTTTGGAAAAAACACCTGCCTCGGAAGAGAGCTGCAGGGGACCTGCGGAGGCAAGTATTGCGCTCAGCAATAGGTTTCAGGTTCTGGTGATATGTGACCAGGAAATGTCTCAGGAGGCGACTCACGTAGAGTCTCTGATCCCGGAATTACACAAGGTCCAAGATGGCACACAAGCTAAGGCCGGAGCAAAATCCCCGACCCCAGACCGAGATAACCCCAGTAGTTTAACCAGTACGCGGTCTGATCAACAGACATCCAAAGAAGCTGTACCGAATTCTGGGGTGGAGAAACTGATGGAGGCCATGATCTTAGAGATGAGAGAGAAGTTTGCCATCTCGGAGAGTAACCAGGGCAAGATTCAGGAGTCTTGTGAGGCATTTGAGGAGAAAATGACCTCTTTGATGAATCGAGTGGCTGTAGTTGAGGCCTCTCTGTCAGATCTTGGCAAAGAGGTCAAGGAAAACCGTGAGGAGATAAAAGCACTAAAATCAAGGGAGAAAGACCTTAGGGTTCAAGATGGAGTCTTTGGAGAACAATGCTCGAAGGAATAACCTGAGACTGTTAAATATCCCGGAAGGGAAAGAAGGTGAAAGTGTCAAAAGTTACCTAGTGAATCTGCTCTGTGAGTTTATTCCAGGTCTGGACCCATTGGTACTGGAGAAGGATACATAAAGGGCCCATAGGGACCCCTTCAGGAGTACTGGGGCAAGGAAGAATACGCAGAAGTTTCTTATCAACTTTCAGTCCTACTCCCTGAAGGAGAGGATCTTAGCTGAGGCGCTTAAGGCGGGCATATACAAAAAAGACGATTGGTCGTTTAGGATCCGCTCCGACATCCCCCCCGGTCGCCCAGGATCGCCAATGGGAGCTAGGAAACATTTTTCAGGAACAGAAATCACTAGGGGCAACAGCGCAAATACGTTTCCCTGCGTCCCTAAGAGTCATGTGGAAAAACAAGATGCATAACTTTAGAGACCCCCAAGAGGTGGAACTATTTATAAACCAGATTGAGCCACAGTAGATGATGCAAGATAGAGTCTAGGCCAGAGCAGGCAGAGCCTCGAAGGGCGAACATGTTCAGCCCAAGGAAAGATGGGAGCGTTGGGTTGGTGGGGGGTGTACACAAAATTTCTAATACACATTTTTTCACAGGGGTGTTGGGAGCAGATAGGGAAAAAAAAGAAAAAAATATGTCTAAATTTGTGGTTCAGAGTGATTGTGGACGAAGGGAGAGCGCATGATCTTGAAGCACACCAACTCTAATCTTAATGATGGTTAGAATATTATCTTGGAATGTCATTGGGCTGAGGGTAAGAAGGAGGAGGCAGAAGATATTGAAATATTTGCGAGTGGTAGATAGCGAGATTATTATCTTGCAGGAGACACATTTGTTAAAGGCGGAATGGGAAAAGGCGACAAAGAAGTTAAAATGGGTGGATGTCTCAATATGCATTAACCAAAACTGCTGTGTTAAGGGGGTGGCTATCATTTTTAAGAAAGCAGCAAAAGTGTTAATAATGGAAGTCTACTCAGACCCTTGGGGGAGATGAGTGGCAGTCAAAGCTAAAATTCAGGGGAAGCCATATGTTATCGCTGGTTACTATGGGCCGAATATGGATGACCCCTCACCATTACAATCCCTGTATAATCAATTGTTGGATCTTACTGCCCCATTATCTTGGCAGGGGATTTTAACCTACTACTGGACCCTAGGAAGGATAGGTGGCCAATTATAAAGCCATCCATGGAGTCAAACTTGCTTCAAATGAGATCAGTGCTTAGATGGTGTATGCAGACTTTGGACTGCAGGATGTGTGGAGAGAGAAAGGGGTGGGTCACCAAAAGTACACTTTTAAGAATAGGAGACATGGCCACGCCTCAAGGATCGACTATTTTTTGGTAGATAAAGGAGAGAGTAAGATGGTTAGTAAGGTGGAACATCTGCCAGCAAACTTGTCAGCCCACTCAGCGGTCCGTCTGGAACTTAAGGTGGAAGTTAGGGCCCTACCCCAAGATGGACATTGGACAGAGCCCTATTATTAGATCACCAAGTGGTGATGCAGTTGAAGGAGATAACTAGGGAATACTTTCATATAAATGACATGAGTACTGCACCACAGCCAGTCTGGAATGCATATAAGGCCGTCATAAGGGGGATATTGATTGGTATGGCTGCTTTCAAGCACAAGGCCATCAAGAGTAAAATAGGGTCCTTGGAGGGTAGGTTGGTACAATTGGAAGGATTGGTCAAGAAGCAGAGTCAAGGGCAAGGGGCCCAGGGTGTAAACCTGCTCGAAGAGAAAATGAAGGAAAGGAAGGAAGAGTTATCCTGTTTGTTGGAGGGAATAGTCAGAAGGAGGTGGGAGGCAAGCAAGCTTGCGCACTATGAATACGGGTAGGGGTGCGGCAAACATTTGGCTTCGAAATTAAAAACAGAGCAGAGTCAGAATAAAATTCCAGCCATCAGGGTGGAAGGGCAAGGTGTGCTTAAGTGTGAGGAAGGGGAGATAGAGGGAGCCTTCACAGAGTTTTTCCAAACAATATTCACAGAGGAGGAAGGTGCGTCAAAGGAGCAAGGAGAGAAGTATTTCAAAGATTTGCAAATACCAACACTGTCAGAGGAGCAGAGGGAATGGCTAAATATGGAAGTAACAACTGAAGAAGTAGCAAGGTCAATAGGAAAGATGAAAAGGGGAAAGGCGGCTGGCCCAGACGCTCTCCCAAATGAGATCTACCTGTCCCTTAAGGAGGAGATTGTCCCCTTTTTGATAGGCCTGTTTAACTTGATTTTTCTTGGGAGGCGCAAACATATCAACATCCTGGGAGGAAGCCACTATTTGTCTTTTACATAAAGTAGGGAAAGACCCTGAACTTTGCAAGTCTTATTGACCCATCCACTGCTGAACAGTGATTATAAGATCTTTACTCAGATTCTGGCAGTGAGATTAGGGGAAGTCGTAGGAGATCTAATACACCTGGATCAGAAGGGTTTCATCCGGGGCAGGCAGATCCATGAATTAACGCATGAGTTACTTGGGGCCATCGATATAGCAACGCAAAACGGGCTCCCCCTGACAACTATACCCTTTAATGCAGCAAAGGCTTTTGACAGGGTCAGCTGGTCTTTTCTGCATAGAGTTACAGAGAGGTGTGGCCTGGGGACAGCCCTGTGCAGGGTTCTGAAAACAATCTATAAGAACCCTTCCGGGTTCATGGATACTGGTGAACGCGAATCTCACCCAAAAGATAGTTATATCAAGAGGAACAAGACAGGGGTGTCCTCTTTCTCCCCTTCTCTTTTACATCTATATTGAGCCTCTTGCAAATAAACTTAGAGTTAGTCAAAAGATTCTCCCATTTGTATTCCAGCAATGGGAGAGGAGGGTGGCCCTATACGCCGATGACTTGATGGTGTTTACAACTAATTTGTCCCTCTCTTTACCAATAATATCAGAGATCTTGGGTAAGTTCGGGAGGTCTCGGGTTACCAGATAAATTGGCAGAAATCAGAGGTGATGGAGTGGAACTTTCGGAGTAATAACCCCTTGGTAAGGGACTCAATGAAATACCTAGGAATCATGGTGTACAAGAATCTAGAAGATGTGGCACGTTTGAATTTTGAGAAGGTAGTAAGCGAGACTAAGAAGTTACTAAGGTCTTGGGCAGGACTTCCACTCTCCTTTTTAGGCAGGTCAAACATTCTGAAGATGACAATACTACCTAAGTTTACCTTTCTTTTCGCATCAATACCTCTAGAGTTCAAGAAGGCCTGGTTTGACAAATTACAGGGAGTTTTGACTAGCTTCATCTGGGCCTCTAAGGTCCCCAGAATCGCGTGGAAGAAGCTTCGTAGGGGGAAACTTCAGGGGGGAATTGCTAGCCCGGATATGTTCCAGTACTGTAAGGCCTTCCAATTTAAGACAATGAGAATCTTGATGCAGAATCATTGGAAATATCCTACGTACCTACAAGCTATGACTAAGTCAGAGGGGGACGGGTTCCTGTTTAAATTCGGGCATCCGAAATATTTCAAGAAGGTGAAACTAAAGATTCTCCACGCAGCTTGTAAGTTATGGTTTCAAATCAGAAGTGCAGCGCGAATCACATACTATATATCAGTTATGCTCCAGTATGGGCCTCTCCAGGAACCCCTGAGTGTCTAAAGGACAAACTTGCAGCCCCGTTAGCAGAAGCAGGGATAACAAGATGGAACCAGCTACTTAATGGGCAGAACTTAGTGGATTGGGAACAACTATCATCTCTGTCGAATGGGAATATCTCTAGATTTAAGTTCTATCAGCTGGTCAGCTGGTCAAAATTGCTGCCAAAGGACGAGGCAGGAAATGGAGACCTAGAGAAAAAATTCGAAGAGTTCTGGGCAAAAGAAAGAGGTGCCGGAGTGGTACTCACTGTTTGTACTTTCCGGAGAAGAGGAGTTTGTCCTTCCCACAGATATCTGGAGGAAAGACCTATCATCGGGAGACATACAGAATCCCTGGCAAGTATCGATGTCTATGTTATGGTATGTTGTTAGTGCTGCCTCACTCAGAAAAAAACATCTGTTTACGACACATAGGGCTTATTGGTCACCGAGAAAGCTGACAAAGATGAACAGGCAGGTGGTCAAGAGCTGTCCCAAGTGTGGGGAGGAAGAAGCAGATGATCTCCACATGTTTTTCCGCTGCCCCAGCCTCCAGGTATTATGGCACGATGTAAGTTTGGTTCTTACAGCAATTTTGGTTGTAAACCTGGAGGTAAGCATGACTTTATGTATCTTTGGGGCTTTAAATGAGGAGGAGGAGGTAGGGGCCAGGTCGAATAGGAAGCGGAAAAACCTGTTGTTTATGTTGATACTATTAGCTAGGCGCGAGATCTGCAGTAAGTGGATAACCCTGCACCCCGTCAAAGAGGGAATGGTTGGACTCGATACGAAGGGTGCAAATGTTGGATAAGACCAGGGAGGGCATAAAGAAGCTTGATTTTTGGGATATTAGGGATCAGGATCTTTTAGTTTAGTTTACTTTTTAATTTTTTTTTTTATAATCTTTATTATTTTATTTGCCACACAATATCCACCCCTTTCCCACCCCTTTCCCAGCCCTCTCAGACAATTTGCGGAAAAAAGAATAACAATACATACTTCATTAAAGTAGCAAATAGTAGCAAATACATGATTCATCTGGTGCAATAGTAACAAATAGCAGCCTATGCAATGATATCACAGTCATTTTTACCTTTGGGTTTCAGTATTATATAAAACAGGCAAGTCCCTATCCTATCCCCGTTGTGCCTTTGCATCCACTTTATCAAGAGATCCCATATTTCAACCCCCTTTTGCGTTTACTACGCCCTTTTCTTTTATATATAGCTACTTCTAAGCTACGTGTTGCCAATAATCGGGCACGCCATTGTTGAAACGCCAGAGGGGTTGGATCCATCCAAGCCGATGCGATACAGATCCTTAGGACGCCCATAGTCACAAAAATCAATCCCTGCATATTCCCTGTTCGACTTATTCCGGCCATACCTAAGATTATTTCTTCAACTGATATTTCTATTATTGTACTTAGGAGCTTCGATAGAAAGTCTGATATATCAGTAATTAACTCTTGTAATATGTTACATGATGCAAACATATGCACTAATTCTGCTTCATACAGTGCACATCGTGGACATACAGTTCCTTTGCCAGACCCCCACTTGGCTATCTTATATGGTGTATAGTACAACGAGAAACAAGTCTTATAATATTTTGCTTGTAGTCTGGTAAACATTAAAAGGGACTAACATAATTCATAAGAACAATAAAAAGTTTCTACGGTAACCCCCAATTTAGCCTGCCATTTCAAAGAGCATTTATCCATATCATCTGGCATAGCGGCATTCATGCATTCATAAACTTCGCCAATAGATCCTGTTCTGTTTTTAGTTAGGATTTCCATGGTTTTAACTCTTTGAAATTTGGATCCTCCTTCTCCCTTTCTCCACAGAAAATCCCTGACCTGGAGGGATTTAAAAAAGTCTCTATGGTCTAATATATAATCATTTTTTAATTCATCAAAAGACTTAAACCTTGAATCTGCGTAAAAACAGCCAAGCTGCATAATCCCTGCCTGTACCCATCTATCCAAATCTCCAAAAATCTCCGGGAGGTTGTGATTATTAACTATCGGCGTATAAAAGGATAACCTACCAATTCCCAACATTTTACGTACATTATTCCATACTTTATGGATACTAAGAAGAGTTTTAAAGCAAACTTTCTTGAAGTAGCTATCATATAGTTGCCGCCATAAGCACCCTCTCGTTTCTTCACCCAACATAAGTTCCTGCGGTGATGGAAACCTACCATTTATCCTATTGTCTATATTTGTCAGTAATAGCTCCCGGCTATACCTTAATGTGGTAGCCCAATAATAGAGTTTTAAATTGGGAACGGCCAAACCACCTCTATCTTTTGGCAAGGTGATAAACCTCAGTGCTCTGCGTGGTCTTGTATATCCCCATATAAACCTCGAGAACATACTCTCTATTGCCTTAAACCATTGAGGTGTAAACTCCAAACATACTGCCCTAAAGAAGTATAGAAATTTTGGTAGAAAAAGCATTTTTATCACATTACATCTGCCCCCAATGGACAGATGCAGATTATTTAACCTTCCGAGATCTTTTTTCGTATGTTGCATTAATGGTTCCAGATTATTGTTAACTAGGTTATCCAGTTTTGATGTTATACTAACACCCAGATATGTGGCGCTTTCCACTACCCGATTATCTCCCATCCTGATTTTTTGGTTAAGTATTATCTGTGTTTTATCTTGATTCAACGCATAACCGGATACACCTCCAAAGATTTTGGCCTCTTCTTCTATTCAGGATCGGATGTGACCAGAGCAATGACATCCGCATATGCCAAGGTTTTTGTAGGCCAGTTCCCTGTCCATATTGGCGGTATTAGTGCATTGCTCTCAAGTCTGCAGATAAAAGGGTCGATAAACACCGCAAATAGAAGGGGGGAACACGGGCACCCGTGTCTAGTCCCTCTGGTAATAACAATTTTCTCTGATAATGTCCCATTCACCATCACTACGGCTGTTGGTTCGATGTAAAGCATTTGAACTGCCTTGATAAAACTCTCCCTAATGCCACTTTTTGACATAGCTGTCCATAGATAATTGCAGGAGACCCTATCAAAAGCTTTTTCAGCATCCAATAAAATAAGTGCCATAGGGTCTCCTGTAACATCAGCGATATCGAACGGAGTAATCACTCTTTGGACATGATCAAAGGTAGACCTCCCTGGGATAAACCCATGTTGGCGATCAGATACTACTTTATGAATTACGGACGCAAGTCGGCTGGCCAATAGTTTAGAATAAATCTTGGAATCACCATTGATCAAGGTGATAGGACGATAGGACCCAAGTTCTGTAGGTGGCTTGTTTTTTTTTTTTAAAAAACACAATCTTCACTAGGGACCATGATCCCGGGGGTCGCCTCCCATGAAAGATATGTGTAAATAGATCACAGATTATTCCCCTTAGCTGCTGGGAGAATTCAACGTAAAATTCTGTTGGTATACCGTCTGTACCAGCCGCTTTCCCTTTAACTAAGCTATTCATGGAGAATACAATTTCCTCCCATTGTGGTGGGAAATCCAAGCCATCCTGATCTTCTTCCTCTAATCTTAATGATGGAATTTGATCTAAATATTCCTCGATCCTGCTCTGTTCTTCACCCATATTAGCCTCATATAGTTTTTGATAATACCGCTGGAATGCCGCTCTTATGCTTTCTGGATCGGTCTTTTGACCATATTCTGGATCGTTAATTTCCCGTATTAGATTAACTGTATTTAGTTGTCTAGTATGGACTGCCAAGTGATGACCAATCTGTTCGCTTAATTCATAAACCGTTTCTATATGTATTGTTGCCTTAACTATTGCTTTCTCCATTAAAATATCTATAATAGCGTTTTTAGCAATCGCCACACATCTTTGTTCAATTTCAGTTTCCCGTCCCTCATGGACAGCCCTTATCAGTCCTTCCTCGGCTGCTCCCAAATTTCCCTGCAGTGCCGCCATTTTTTGTTTACCCTCCTTGCTGAAATTTAGTGAAAATCGTAACGTTTCCCCTCTAATCCCTGCATTCAGGGCGTCCCAAACCACCTCAATTGCAGCACTCCCCGCATTATCCTCCACGAACCCTGGTATCCATTGACTCATATGTCTACAATACTCCTTATTAAGCAGCAATGACCTCTCAAAGGTCCAGACTTCCACATTTGAGTTCACTGCACCCATTTCTATATTTAAAACTAAGGGATTATGATCAGATAAGACCCGTGGTAGCTTTTCAATTAAACATTTCGAGCTCATAGTGTTAGAAACAGACATATAATCCAGTCTCTCATGTGTCAAGTGCGGATTAGAGAAGAAGGTGTATCCTGGGTCGCTTGGTCGCATCTTTTGCCAACAGTCTTTTAAACCATGTGTCTGACATAGGTCTTTTAGGGCCTGAAACACTTTTGGTTTCCTCCCCCGATATTTGTACCCGGCTTCCAGTGACCAGTGGCAGGGTAAGTTAATGATATAATCCCCACATACTATCAAGGGGAGGGGTAAATGGACAAGTTCATTAGAAATATAATCTAATACATTGGGATCATCACTTATGCTTCCATATATAGTACATAATGTCATTTTCTGGTCATTGTTATATTGGCATTCTGAGATTGCCCACCGCCCGTATTTATCAGCAAATGATCGTAAAAACTGTATCCCACTCCCTTTAGCCAATATGGCCACCCCCCTAACCCTAGCTCCCTGTGTTGTAGCAGTGATCAATCTATACCCTAGTATATTAAGCAGATGAAGTTGTGACCCCTTGATATGTGTCTCCTGAATACAAATAACATTAGCCCCTGACATTTGAAATCCCGCAGCCACTCTTTGTCTTTTCTTTATATCATTAAGACCACAAATATTGACAGTAAGAATTTTCAGTTTAGCCATATTGGTTCTTGTCAATACCTTGATTCATATATTTTTCCCCTTGGCCCATCGTCCACCTGACCACTCTCTACCACTCTCTGCACTTATTGTTACCTAGATCTCCAATCTCTATTGCACCCCTTATTCCTACCTCCTGTCTGAGATTACCGCCCAATCCCACTCCCCCACTCCCTCCCACCACCATACCTTAAGCAAACAGGCTCAATCCTGAGCCTGCGTGATAGTGACTGAACCACTCTTCTCCCACTCTCCACCTCCCTGCCCTCCACCAGTGCTCAAATATAATTTTAACCTTTGCATCAAAAACTAATGAAAAGAGAAAGAAAACACAAAAAAAGTCCATAGGAAAAGAAGAAAGAAAAACATAATATCAAAAGAAGGAGAAAATAAATGGGACAGAGAAAACATGGAACTCCCCGTTTCAAATAATGTCGCGGTTTCAGCCGTCGTCATTGCCTTCCATATTAAAGTACAGGTTTATTACTTCTTGCTCCCGGCAGTCCCACCAATCCCAGCTGTGATCTCCTCTAGTACCTTCTGTGCTTGCATTTCTGAAATAAAATTATAGTTCCGTCCTTGAAAAACAACTTTCAATTTGCAGAAAAACTGTAGCTCCTGCTTTTTGGAAGAGTGTTATGAGTTGCCTAAGCCGCCATCTCCTTTCCACTGTGGCGTGCGCGAAATCTGGTTTCGTGAAAAAGAGAAATTCTCAAAATTCCTTTTAGTGTTAGGCCTGGCCAGACCATACATGGCCTGGCGCAGCAGGAAGTTTCCAAAGTAGATTAGTATAGCGCGTGGATATGACTGGTCATTTGATGGGCGCTTTAAGATTGTTAAAGGGAATCTATGTACACGTTGGATTTCTCTGTCCCAATCCCAATGTGCTAGTTCTTGCAAGGAGTTTTTCAACATATTAATTGTAAACTTTCTTATATCGCTGCCTTCACAGTTCTCAGGTATCCCTAGCAGCCTCAAGTTGTTGCGCTGTTGGCGATTTTCTGCCTCCTCTAGTTTCCACATCACATCTCTCAGTGTGCTCTCTTGGGATGTAGCCTGTGTTTTCAGTGTATCTACAGTATTCTCCAGCACCTCGGTACGAGTCTCCACCATGTTTATTCTTTCCGCTATCTCTGTACATGTTTTCCCAATCTTGCGCACCGAGCCTTGTAATTTTTTAGAGGCAAGCCGTGCCTGTCGGCTCTCTATTTTGACCTCATCCTAGAATGATCTCAGGGATTGTAAAATCAGAGAGAGAGAGGGCTCGGTAGATTGCTCGCTAGTATTCCTTACGGTCTTGCCCTCTGGCAATTCCCTGGGAGTTTTCCCTATTTCGTTTATACCATCATGGGGCAGTAGCTGGGTGGCTGAGTAATCCCAGCCAAGTTCCTCCTCTTCCTTTCCGAGAATTCTCTTACGGTTTTTCATTTTTCCCCCTGATAATCGTTTATTTCTCTTTGGTGACCTCCTCTCCCTTTGCGGGCTATTGTTACTTGTTGGGGAATCCCCACCGTCGTCATCACTGCTGGTTGTCATATTGATGTCCGACTCACCGGATTCCTCAGTCAGGGAAAATTATTTTTCCAAGGAGTCGGGGGAGAGATATCCTGCCTCCTTAATCTTTTTCTGAGAATACCCCCCTGGGGCAGTACTGTGTTTTATTTTATGGGTCATATCAGGTGTTTTGCTACCCATCTCTGTTACTGTTACTGGATTGTTAGTGATTTCCTTGAGGGAGCTGTCATTATCTGCCCCAGTTTCCTTAGTAATGTCATCTTTTGGCTGGGTGCCTACGGATGCCTCCAGAGTTTCCAAAATGGTATTTTCACAGTTCGAATCCCAGGAGGGTCCCGGGGCATCCCCCCTCGCCCCGTGACTCCGATGTCGTGACCTGTAATAAATTACTTTGCATATTTTCCATGTCGCCTGTTTCCACGCTGTTAATTATGCTGCTTTGGTCTCCTTGTTTCACTCGCACCCCCTTCTCCTTCTCTTTCTCGCCCGTGTCTAGGGGTAGGAACATGCTTGTAATGGAGGATTGCTTTTTCCCCTGCTCCCCCATGGATAACCCTCTCTGGTTAGCACTTTTGTTATGCCCCTCAGCTTTTTCTCTGTCCAGCTTACTCTCCTTACCGGTGCGAAGATCTGGATTCTTGGCATCTGTCTTCGGTTCAATTTCTTCCCGTGTGGTTGTGCTGGTGGCATATTCGAGCGCGTTTTACCTCGTCCTCCTCGTGCTGCCATTATCTCTGTAGCTCGAGCTCCACTAGCGTCTCTGTAGCTAGGCAACCCGAGGCGCCGGCAGCCGTCACAGCTTCCCAACCCAGAAACTGTAGTCAATAGCAGCCGAGCAAGGGATTCCCAGCGCGCACTGCAGCCTTTGATCTTCTTTTCACTTCGGTGATCCCCACGTCTCAGACTCTCTGTTAGCCCGCCTCTGTCAACCGCTCGACAGATTCCCATTCGCATAGTCCACCTGTAGTCGGAGGGAGAGCCCGGCGAGGGTCAGAGCGAGGCAAGAGGTAAGTGGTGGTGGTCTCACTCAGACACCATCTTGCTTTTTAGTTTAGTTTACTTTAACAGGTGTATTAAGTTATTTAATTGTGCAAGGCCGGATCCAAAATGTCCAATGATTAAGCAATTTTGCAATGACTCCCGGGTTCAGGGTTTAGGACTGGAGCCCCCAAAGTCCACCTCAGTCCGACTCCGTCTGGATTCCAAGGGACAGGAAGTTTGGGAATTCGTGCTTCGCCAAGTGACGTTTAGAGGGAAGTGCGAAGACCCTCTTATGTGCTTTCTGGTAGATTATTGCACAAATGAGGACAAAAAAAAAAGGTGACAAAATGTTATCCTATGGGACAGATAGGCCTTTCAGTAGTGAAAAATAAATGTAAGAGTTCTTCACTACCAGGACATGTGAAAATTAAAAGTAAATTTCCATATATTTAAATATACTGCACCCTGCCCTGTGGGCTGTTTAGAGCCTAAACTAAGGATGACCTATATGTATTAAAAAGGAAGGTGTAGGCCTGGCAAGAAGTTTATTTTGCCAGTTTAAAGCTGCACCCAGGCTGCAAATGGCAGGCCTGGAACATATTTTAAAAGGCTTCTTAAGTGGGTGGCAGAATACGTTCTAAAAGTCCACTAGTAGCATTTAATTTACCGTCCCTGGGTATATGGTGTACCACCTTTCTTGGGACTTATAAGTAAATTAAAGATGCCAACCAGGTGTAAGTCAATCTTATAATGTTTTAGGGAGTGAGCACAAAAACTTTAGCACTGGATAGCAGTGCACAGTGCCCTAAGGCCAACAAAAATGAATTCAGCAAAACAAGAGGGGTGAAGGCAAAACATTTGAGGGTGACTTCAGAAAGGTCCAAGTTCAACAGTGATGTACTACACAACTTTATTTTCATTGATACCAAAGAAATATTTTCCTAGTGGGAACATCCAAATTATTCCTTCACTCTAATGCATTGTAGGTGAGACTGAACCTACCACTCACCACTGAGCTGACTAACAAAGCCATTGAGCCTTGACCAATCATCTTATATCATATGTGTCAACCCAGAGGTTTGGCATCCAACATTTTCTACCAAGTGCCATCTCTGAACCATTTCAATCCATGCCCCAAGCCCCATGCAGCTCAAATCTGTAATCGGCTCATGTAACCATTCCCTGTAACAAATAATATATTTCAGAATGGGCAAGTGTCCACTACAGTTGTTGTCGGAGCACATGTGTGCATGAACCCACTTAATCAGTTCATGGTTCAACATTTGTCGATGTGTACTGGGATCAAGGTATAGTCTATTTGTACCATAAATGTGTCTTAAAGTATTATGGGGCTATTTGCGCTTGTGTTTTCAACTGCCATTTATATTTCTCCAAGGCCCTAGTAAAGAAGGGAAACAGCTTTTACAACACATGCTTTAGATCGCATGCCATTACTACGCGGTCGTTACAACGACCGCGTTGTTACAATGCGAACCATTACATCGCAAGTCATTACAACAACTTGCTGTAGGGGGCAGAAGGTGTTGGATTTACAATCCAACACCTTCCCTGCTGTTGCACAAACTGGAGTAGGAATAGTAAATTATACTATTCCTAAGTCCTGTGCGTCCCCTACAGCAAGTCGTTGTAACAGCTTGTGATGTAATGGTCGCGTTGTAACAACGCGGTCGTTGTAACGACCGCGTTGTAATGGCATGCGATCTAAAGCATGCGTTGTAAAGACATATATTCATAAGGAATTATGTTAAACTCCAACAATAGTGGACTTACACATCTCGAAGAGCATCCCTACTCCAGCAATCTCTGAGCCTTTGGCAGGTAAAGTGTTATTGTTTCATGTCTCCTACATCTCATCCTAAGAAAGACTTGTGCATAATATATTTCATAACATGCCAAAGTTGTTGGGTCCAACTTGAACTCTTTTTAAAATTAATTTCTTTATTTCAATTAGTTAATGTTAGGTTTTCACTATTAAAATTAAGCTAGTTTTAGTTCTTGGCCATTTTCACCTCTATGCTTGTTAATTCCAGTATTGTTTCGATATACTGCGTCTCCTTTTACAGTGAATGTGTCCCTCTTGATATCAGCTTGACATTTGCTCTTACAGATCTCTTCTCTAAAATGAACTGTTCCAAAAAAAGTGATGTTTTGTTTTTCTATGCATTTGGTCAGTTGAAGGGGAGAAATTACCCATGTGTAGTTATGCATCCAGATAAGATAGGCCTATTGAATGTCAAAACGAGCTAATGTCCCTTCTTAGAACAAGTATGTTATATGCCTTCTCAGCTCCTATTTCCATTGAAGAGAAGACCCACAACACACTATTGACACTAGGATAGTGGAAGGGTGAGTGAGAGATTGGTTAAAAATCTAAGTGAGAGCTGATGGAACTAATGAGGTATGGTGATGTAGGACTCGCCTTTGCACCGGGAGATCAGTACTTGCAGAAATGGACAGTAGCAAAGTATGGTTTGAGGTAGAGTGAGTGAGTGATCGGGAACAAGGCAGAGAATGCATCTGTGCTAGTACAAGGGTGAGGTGACAGGGTGGGGGGTCATATGAACGAAATGTATAAGGTAGGGTGTCACATGAAAGAAAGTTATAGGAGACATTCTGTCAGGGTACCAGATGTGATACCTATCTGGGGTATCGGAAGCGAGGGAGACACACCTTATGAGAGAGAAAACAATACAACTATGATTTAAAGTCCTTTTACAAAAGAGGGCTTGGTAGACCCTATCATTTTTTGTATGGGGGCCATAAAAAAAATTCAAAAGACATTTCACACGTTCCATATATTGGCACCTTGAACAACTGATGAAAAGGATAGTAGAAAATAAATTACATTAATTATGACAGATTGGTTTTCAGTATTCTTTTGACTTGCGTGGCAAAATATTTTGTTTATTCAAGTCTCAAGTGAGAAGTGCTTATATTTTATTATCAAAATGCATCAGTTTCTTCTACTAATACTTTCTACAAAATTTGCTTTGTTGTTTTTCTCCATATCTAAATAAATAATTTGATCATTTTCTAGTTATCGTTTTAGTTAATCTTGAGAACTACATTTTAAGTTAAGCGTTATCATTCTATTCAGCTCTAAATTATGAGTATGCAAAGTTGTGATGGTTTTCCTCTTGAATCATTTTAGTATTACAAAATCTAAGTAAAATTCAGAAAAGAATCATTTAAAAAAAAAATAGAAGTAGAAAACTTCTGGTAAACATAGATTTGTGAGAATAAAATTCAGAATCCCTCTGTGTCTGGGTGAATTGCTTTGCAAAAAGTATGTTCATATTGTAATATTTTTTTTAAAAATTCACAAGAAAATCTAAAATAAGATGCCTACTATGCATGCGGCCACATGCTCAATGGCCATCTGGTAAAAAAAAAAAACCCTAGTAAAGCTACTATTTTGCCACCTGTATCAAACAAGAGACCTATTGACTTTGCTGTGGTTGGTTGCAATTTCCACATGCTAGAAACTATATGCCTTGAGCGATTCTGAACACATTTGGGCCTTACATTTTCATCAATTTTGTTCTTCAAATTTCTAATGACCGTTTGAACTAGTAATTGTCAGGGTCTTTTTTATTGTGTGGGTTGTTTAACAGGGATTTAACACCTGCTCCTACCTGGTGTTAAGTCGGACGATAACCTGCACCACAAAAGGAAGCCCAGACCAGAGCCACACCTGAAGAACAACAGATGCCATGGAGCTACTGATCATGCAGCTCGGAGCCCCAAGAGGGCCACAACACCTACCGCCACCACACCCAGGCCCACCACCCCCCTAGGCCCCCCCTGACCCCCCAGGTCTACCACAGAGGTAGCACAGACAAAGACAGCGGACCTTCAGAAAACGCACCATCCTCACAGACTTAACACAAGAGGATGTTATTGCACACTACAGGCTCAAAAGGACAACCATCCTCCGCATCCTGACCATCATTGCCCACAGGCTGACGATACCAACACAGCGGACAAACAACATCCCTCCGCAGACAAAGCTGCTGGCTGTGCTGCACCTGTTGGCCTCTGGTACCTTCCAACCAACAACTGCCAGAGTCGGAGGAGTCTCACAGCCAGCCCTATCCAAGTTCCTCACACCTGTCTAGGATGCCACCATCAGCTTGGTACCCCAGCACCTTCACTTCCCACACACTGCGCAGGAACAGCTGGAGACCAAGCAAGGCTTCTACGCCATAGCTGGCTTCCCGCACGTGTTGGGGGCAATCGACTGCACACATGTACTCCTCGTGCCCCCTGCTGCCACTGCACACAATTACCGCAACAGGAAGCACACGCATTCCATCAATGTGCAGGCAATAGTGGACCACCTGGGACTCTTCACCAATGTCGTCACCAACTACCCAGGCAGTGTGCATGATTCCTTCATCTTCCGACAGTCCATCATCAACCAGCGCTTTCAGGATGGCACCTATGGGAATGCATTGCTCGTTGGTAAGTACCAAATGAACACACCACACACCTCAACTCCATAGTCATGCAACTCACGACTCTGGGAATGCACACGTTACAAACTCACATACAACATGCCAAACAACATGCCCACCTACCAGACACGACAGCACAACTTACTGTGGCAACCTGGGCTAGCCATGTACACAAGCCATCAACGGCATGGCACCTCAGCCACACAATAGCAGAATGTGGGGAGAGGTGGGAACCAGGCATGTGCGAAGGAGGCAAGTGACCCATGAATGAGAATATACACAATGCCAAGTGTGGCGTGGATGTGCTGGCCAGACTGCAGTATGCAGACCACAGACATGTCCATGTCGACATATACTGCTGGTGTTTGGATCGTAGTGGACAGTGGACGCAACCATGTCACCCCAGGCAGTGGGGAAGATTGCGGAAATGTAGCTTGTTACGTCCCCCCTGTAAGCGTGAGCGGAGTGGGCTGGCCCGGCGTACGCCAGGCCAACGTAGGGGTGTGAATAAAAAGTCTGTTGCTCTGGGCGTGGTTCTCTTCCAGAATGGCCAACGTGTCTGCCAGGGCGGTACCTCTCAGCCCGCCACAAGGCCGACGCCGTGAGCGGCGGTGCCTGCGATACTGTGCGCCTGCTGCACCCCAGGCCGCTGGTCTCCAGACCCGTCTTGGATGCCCCAGCGCAACCAGGTCTCACTGCTCACCTGCCGACACCGGCGTGTGTCAAAGAGGGCCCACCACGTGCCGGTGCAAGCTCCAAGCCCGAGGCCCACGACCTTGGCAGCCTCTTCAGACCATCACGGCCTCCATGACACAGGCCCCCAGCACTCCTTTCTCGTTGACGTACTCCACCGCTGCCTCCGGCCTACACTACGGTCCAGTAGGTCACATTTGGAACTGAGTCTTGATTTTTCAATGGCCGAGTTCATTTCATTGCATGCAAGGAGAGGAGTAAGAGGAAGACGCGGTTCAGTCCGGAGTAAAAAAGGATCATCATTATGGAGGTGATCGAACACTACCAACAACTGCTCTGGTGCCACTAACTCTGTGCATCGCAAGCCACCGACACGTGGCTGTGGGCCCCTGCTGATCGCTGCCTCCGGCCTACACCGCGGTCAAGTAGGTCACACATTTGGAACTGAGTCTTGATTTATTTATGGCAGAGTTTATACCATTGTACAGGCCTCATCGCAGCCTGCATCCCCTTTTAGCTCTGGTGCCACTAACTCTGTGCCCCGAAATTCATGGACACTCTCTGGTTGAACTTTGGTGGCATCTGAGTCTATGGCCTGGGGGTTGTCTTCATCATCATGTAGCTGATACTGACTTGGTGTTATAAATGAGTCTGTAGCATTCATCTCCTCCATATTGCCTGTTTCTGCTTGGTTCTGCCCTCTGCATCATGCCCTGGAAGAACACCTTCCACTATCCCCCGAAACACTCCGCGACATCCACCTTCGACATCGACGAGGCCCGCTCAGCTCTTGTGGCCCTACCACAGTGCACCGCAAGTCACCGTCCCGTGGTGGTGTGTCTGTGCCGGCCGCAGTGCATCCGGGGCCACTAACTCTGTGCAGCTCAAGTCGTGGACCCTTGCTGTTTGAACTTTGAACTTCTGATTGTCTGATCACTGTTGTAGTTGTTGCCAGCACCAACCACTCCCTGAGGGCTGGCTTACACTCACCCCACACCCATCCAGCACAGGCGTCACTGGACATGTGACCCTGGCAATAAAAGGGTCCGGGCGCACGTGCTAGTAGCAAGTTCCACAAACTATCTAAGTGTGTCCGTGTGGTCATTGTGTATGCATGTGGGCCCCGGGCCCTACCACATTACATTGTGCTGTGTACAGAGGACGCAACCATGTCACCTCAGGCAGTGTGGAAGACCTGAGACATGTAGCTGTGTCGTACCCCCCTGTAAGCATAAGCGGAGTGGGCTGGCGTATGACAGTCCAGCGTAGGGGTGTGGATGATCAGCCCGGGGCTCTGGGTGTTGCTATGTGTTGGCCTTGCCAAGGAAGTAACTAATGCGCGTGTCTCTGTTGTAGTGTCGGCGCCACCCGTTTCGCAATGGACAATGTTGCGATGTGGCATGCCCCCGGAGTGCGGGCTCGGCCGAAGAGATAAATGAAGGAGCGCAAGCCCGCTCGGGGTCCGGGATCATAAATGCCAACTGTTGTGTGTGTCGCTATTACCGCAGCATAGGCCATAGGACTACCCTCAACCGCATCGCGAGTTCAGCCAGCCATGAACTCTGCATCTGTGTCTGCCCTATCCTTACCATAGGCCTACACACACGTGGCCGCCCACCTTCAGCGCACAACATCACAGTGTCGTTGTCAGGCTTGTGGACATGCGCAGACAGGCATGACAATGGTGTGCCATAGGAGTGCAAGTGATGCAACCGCGCTGCGCACACTAGTGAATAGGCTCGGGGGGAGGGAGGAGCAGCAGTGAGGCTACGTAATACACATTCATGCCGCTCATTTGCTACAAGCAGTACCTGTCAAACAGGAATCACTAAGTCACACATATCACACACCAATGAACTAGTGAGCCTGCCAACACATCATGCAGAACCAACTTTTGACTCATGTCTCTCTGCACTGTCACAGGTGATCAAGGATATGCACTCTGCCCTTGGATGATGACATCCCTCCGAGCCCCGAACACACAGGCCCAGAGGCAGAACAATGCGGCCCACAAACGCACCAGGGGCATCGTGGAACGCACATTTGGCGTGTTGAAATCACGTTTCAGGTGCCTGGACATCACAGGTGGAAGGCTCCTGTACAGCCCAGGCATCGTGTGCAAGATGATCATTGCATGTTGTGTGTTGCACAACATATGTGTACACACCAATGCCCCATGGCTACAAGTGCAAGATGCACCGGACGATGATGAGGAAGATGAGGCAGGTGGACCACACCCCACTGCAGCAGCAGCAGCAGGAATAGCCCGTAGGAACACCATCATTGACAATTTCTTCACATGAGCACGTCACATTGTCACAGTCCTTAGCAATCATGGGACAGTACAAAATGACCACAGGCACAGCATGTGTAAATAAATTCATTACAACACACATTCCCTGTGTGCATGTTACTCCTCTGTACAAGCACATCACTCTGACAAGTGTAAGTGCAACATGTAGTGCTAGCAATCTCATAAATTGGAAATAGATGGTGGGTGTGTCACCTCTGTACAGAGAGGCTGTTTAGGGTGTCACGTATTCGAAATGCCATTTCTGTGTGTCAAAGATAGTACGGAATCCCACTCATCAGCGTTTCACATGTGTCCCAAATCATTACATGTAGGCTGTCATTTGTGACCTACAATTGACAGCAGGGCTTCTTTTGGGGTCAAATACGTACCACCATGATGCAGGGATGCACCCTGTGACTCAAGTCCCACAACATGAGCTACATGGATGTAAGGGGGAATCACTGCCCCTATATTCGTCCATGCTTTCATACTTGATTAATCATAGACATGACACATCTGTGTGTATTAGAATGTATTATTCACGTTCAGTGGAGTGTTGAATCAGTCTTAGTACTGGGCCATACAGACAACACTTTACAATGTTGCCCCGTGGAGGGCCAGCCAGAGTCCTTTATGGATTGACAAGTTACTCGGAAGGGGAAGAGTCCAGTCCGCAGGCTGATTGCTGTGTCATTGTTGAGCATGCAAAATATGGCAGTCCATGTCGAGGTCCATGGTTAGTGTTGCAGAGTGTGTCGGGGGACAGTGGAAGGTGTTATTCCAGGGCATGATGCAGAGGGCAGACCCAAGCAGAAGCAAGCCATATGGCGGAGATGAATGCTACTGCTTCCTCCTTACCACTAGGGCAGATTCATCCTCATCTTCGTCCTCTGACGTTTCATGTGCCTCACATGTGGGTGGTGGTGTTTGGTTTGCAGCACTGTGTGACACTGACACATCAGGGGCCGGAGATGTGGATGTAGAAGTAGCAGCAGCATTCATCTGCGCAATGTCTTGTGGCATCACTCCCATGATGAGGATCTGCAGGGCAAGGAAGATCCCATCTACAGCTTTCTTGTGTGCAGCCGTGGTAGCCATTCTTTGCGCCTGCATCCGCTGCATCCGCTCCATGTTCTCCATGACCCTCCTTATGTTTCCCAAATTACGGATGACATCGCTGTAGCCACTCTGACTAGACAGTTGTTGTTGTATCCGAGTCATGACTCCAGCGACGCCAGCCATGGATTGTTGGAGGGCATGGGGTGGACTGTGGGTGTCCGTTAGGAAGTGTAAGTGGTCCCTGATGGGACTAAGACACCCACGTATGGCATCTAGTTTGGCTGCCATGAGGTCAAAGCCCACCCGCACCTGTTCAGCCAGCTCCTTCTGGCAGTCTAACACACGGCGTTGGAACGCCATGTGTTCTTCGGTGAGGTGCTGGGAGCCAGACGTGGTGGTGGGTGTTTCCTGCTGTGTGGTCTGTGCAGGGGGTGGGATCACCTTGATGGTGCTGGGCTGCCCTGCTACTGGAGGTGGGGTGCGGAAGTTGTCCATGAACCGTTGGAGTTCATCGTAGTCGATGTCCTGGAGGTCGTCTCCATCATCGCTGACGTGATGTAGGGTCTGCTCTGCAGGAGGTGTTGATTGTCCCTCTGCAATGTAAAGGGGAGATGCAGTTTCACAGTGTGTTCCATGTATGTTGACGCATTGGCGGAGTTTACATACAGACTGCATGACAATGTACATTGTGACTGTTTGTGAGGAGATGCCTATTTGATGCGGGACAGTGGACATTTGTACTACATCACGGATGTGAGGTTGTACTCGTACATTGTCATCTCACAGTTTCCTGCTATGCCAGATGTGATTGGCCATTTTGTACACACATGCAGCACCAGTTGTGTCCTGTGTTCTGTTGTGAAAGTGTTGCAGTTTGTACCACATTGTTGTCAATGTTGAGGTGCTCTTATTCTTATGTGTGTGTGCTGCATTGTGGGTGAGTCGCCCCTGCAGCTCAGATTTGGCTGCCCCTTATCCCTTTCAGGCGGTGTGCCTTTGACTTCTGTGCTTCTACAGTGCTGAGATGTTGCGGACTTGGGTGAATTGGGCTCTTGGTCGAGTTGTGACTCTTGGGCATGGTTTGTCCGCAGATGTGTTGTTGACGTCAGGGGTTGTTTGTGCACGTGGATGTGTCAGAGTGTGACCTGCTCCTTTCCGGATGTGGTCCACACTCAGTCACCTCAGTGTCGTGGCGTGCACCATGTCATGATAATTGGACTGCAGCCATGCTAATGGTCATGCAGTGTCACTTGCATTGTCAGTGTGGCACACGGGCCCGCAGCTTTGCTGGATTCAGCACATGTGTATGGGTTTGTTGTGAGATTAGTGATGTGTGGGGAGGGCCCCCTCTGGGCACATTGTCGACGGGGGCCTACTTGCTGTTTCTATGTGTGCTGCAGTATGCCAAGGAGATCAGGGACATGATCCAGAGTCATTGTGGGTGTGCAGTGTGCTCTACTTAATTGTGCATGTGTGCCATTGTGCCCATCTCCCCCACCCCCAGTCCCTGGTCGGTACTCACCCTGTTGATGTTGTGTCAGGTCATGTTGAGCAGTGTCCGGATCCACTACTCCTGGCACCGTATCCCGACTGATGACTGTGGCCACCATTTTCTCCATGTCATCCAGCTCCTGGTGTGCCGCTGGACCCCCACCTCCAATCTGCGTTGCTGCTTTCATGTTAGCATTGAGTTTCTTCTTGGTTTTGCCCTTCACATCATTCCAGCACCTCTTGACCTCTTCCATTGTCCTCCTCAACTCTGCAACTGCATTCACATGGTCCAAGATAGTCTGCCATGGTTGCGTCTTTGTTGCCAATGACACGTTGGAGGTGACGAACAGTTGTTGGTAGTGTTCTATCACCTCCGTAACGATGATCCTGTTTTCCTGCGGACTGATCCGTGTCTTCCTCTTCCTCTTCTCCTTGGCCTTCCCCGACCCCAAGGTTCCTTGCTGGTCGTCTGTGGGGCTTGTGGGGTTTGCTTTGTCCTCTGCACTCGGTCCGGGTGCATTCATGGTGCTACGCAGTTTAACTTTTTTTTGTCTTTTTTTTCTGCTTTTATGGTGCATTTTCCCGCATAACGTGTGGGAATTGCAGGCCTGTTGCTGGTTATCGCTGATTTTTGTATCGCGATTTGGGGCATCGCAACTTTTTTCGCGTTCGTGTTTCGCATTTTTTCTGCATCGCATGGTGCCGCCGGGTTGAGAATACAACGTTGACACAGTGTTATTTTCCCACGATGGGCTGCAATGTGCAAAGTTGAGTTAAGCGTATTTTGCGATAATTATCACACGTTCTTGAGAATATCCCCCATAGTATCTTATGGTTGCGATATCTGGGGCTATGCCAATATTGCCATTTTGCAGTGTGTTGAGAATATGTTTTTCAAAAGGCTTTGGGTACTTCCCAACAGCTCTTCTTCAATTATTATCCATGAGGTGCTGGGACAGGGCTTTCTGTGTGATACGATCTGCTTGAGACCCCTTATTTCATGGCTGTCCATTTGGCTCAATCCTGAGTTGGAGCTTCTTAATTGGAAGTTCCTCAAAGATTGCCTAGGGCTAAATCATGCTTTACGCATACCATGGATTTCGTATGTTAGGAAGAGCTCCCTCAGACTAGGTAGACCCCCTCTTTTTGAAACTTCTGAGAGTACTGTGAAAGCGGTTCTCATCTGGAATAGAGCGGCAGCACATTCCGCTGCCATGCAGCACCTCCTGCACTTCCGTGCATCGTGTGCCATGCACCATGTTGTGCATGGCACAAGTGCACGGAGGTAGGTGGGGGCGTTACATGTGCCCCCAGGGACACTTTGCATTGGCCTACAATGGCCTGTGGCCCTGTTTGGGACCCCTGATTCCTTTCTGACAACCTTTTCGTGGTGGGGTTCCCACCATAAAAAGGCTATCAGAAAGAGATTTCGAAATCCTGATGCTGGTGCCTGCCTCAGCACTGCCGCCATTCTGGGATGCTCCTCCATCCTCTGCACCATCGAGATCTATGATCCTGGCAAAGGTGGAGGTCTTGCGTCCAACAAATGTAGGTCCAACCATCAGTATCATTATTCAGTGGTCAGATCGAAGAGTTGTCAGCAATCCGACCGCCATCGATGGCTTGTCGGCAGTCCTACCACCACCATCATAATCAGGCTCTTATTGATCCTTTTATTTGCTGATCGGTTGCCTGTTTTTCAGATTGTGCTGTCAGACTGAGGAATCATATAACGTATGTTGAGTGATGTGATGAGCTAGAATGTATTGCTTGTAAATTGTTTAAAATTGTAACTCTATTTGACTTTTATGGTTTTGAGCTTTTAAACCGAATTAAGGGCCTGATTACGATGACGGACGGACTTCTGTCTGTCTGCTATCGTCCCGGGGCTGGGGCCCGCCTGCCTATAAAGCGGCGGTCCCACATGTGCTATTACAATGCGGCCGCCACCACGGCGGCCGCAAAGGGCATTTTTGTTCCATTGCAGCAGGTGCTGCTGGCTGCAGCACCCACTGCAATGGAAAAAAAGGCAGGTTTTGCTTTTCCCTGCACTACATGGCAGGCACCACGCAGTGCCTGCCACATAATGCAGGGAAATGTAGGGGGGCACCATAGGTGCCCCCCAAGTGCAAAACCAGCTGCCCCTGCACAAGGGGGGCCCGCAACGGGCCCCCAAAGTCCATCCCTGCCAGTCTTTTTCATGGTGGGTGAACCGCCATGGCAAGGCTGGTGGGGAGCCAGCATCGTAATCTGCATGGATTACATGATGAGGGCCTCTGCAGCACCGGCGGGCTGAGGGAGCCCGTCGAATATGTGGCTGTCGGTGTTTCCGACCACCATGGTCCTGCCCGCCATCATAATATGGCAGGCGGAAAATGGCCTCATGATGGCGGTGAACCCACCACCGACAGCCTGTCGGTGGTGGGTTCACCGTCATCGTAATGACCCCTAAAGTATTTTGATGATGAGGAACTTTAATATATAAATTAAATTAAAAGTAATGCTATATACAGTAAATTCGATATATTCACCTGTTTTTTTATGATACTCTGGCCCACAATATTGGTTTTTGATAGTTTTGTATTTTACATCTAAAGTATGTAACACATTTGTTTTGGTTCCCAATATTTTATGCCACATTTAGGTATTTTGATATTTCTGTTCCTGATATTTTGTCATAGAACCAAGGAATGCCCTTTAAAAGGAGAGAAATTATCCATAATTTCCTTCATGGTAATTTGGCATGCTACATCAAAGAAGGGATAAAACATTAAAGGAAGATGTCTTACGATGGTAGTTTCAATGCAGTGTTACAGCAAACAAATGATGGACGGAATGCTGACAATGCAAACATTCTCCCCCAGTCAAAAGATATTGGTTAAATCCATTGTTCTTTTGCCCACTACGCCACCCCAGTTTGGACCCAGCCATATGCAAATCAGTCTTGACCCTGTGCCCCATGGGAACAGTCCAGACCGAACTGCCAGGCCAGGTCCTCCCTGGACCGGAAACAAGCATCCTGGGACCGGTTTCAGGGTATGTCACCCTTCTTCAGCCAGGCTAGCTTGAATCCAGTGGCGCAGTGAGCAAGGGACCCACGTCTGGGCATTCCCATCCCACTTAGGGCGAAAAGTGTTACAGCAAACAAATGATGGACGGAATGCTGACAATGCAAACATTCTCCCCCAGTCAAAAGATCTGGGTTAAATCCATTGTTCTTTTGCCCACTACGCCACTCCCAGTTTGGACCCAGCCATATGCAAATCAGTCTTGACCCTGTGCCCCATGGGAACAGTCCAGACCGAACTGCCAGGCCAGGTCCTCCCTGGACCGGAAACAAGCATCCTGGGACCGGTTTCAGGGTATGTCACCCCTTCTTCAGCCAGGCTAGCTTGAATCCAGTGGCGCAGTGAGCAAGGGACCCACGTCTGGGCATTCCCATCCCACTTAGGGCGAAAAGTGTTACAGCAAACAAATGATGGACGGAATGCTGACAATGCAAACATTCTCCCCAGTCAAAAGATCTGGGTTAAATCCATCGTTCTTTTGCCCACTACGCCACCCCAGTTTGGACCCAGCCATATGCAAATCAGTCTTGACCCTGTGCCCCATGGGAACAGTCCAGACTGAACTGCCAGGCCAGGTCCTCCCTGGACCGGAAACAAGCATCCTGGGACCGGTTTCAGGGTATGTCACCCTTCTTCAGCCAGGCTAGCTTGAATCCAGTGGCGCAGTGAGCAAGGGACCCACGTCTGGGCATTCCCATCCCACTTAGGGCGAAAAGTGTTACAGCAAACAAATGATGGACGGAATGCTGACAATGCAAACATTCTCCCCCAGTCAAAAGATCTGGGTTAAATCCATCGTTCTTTTGCCCACTACGCCACCCCAGTTTGGACCCAGCCATATGCAAATCAGTCTTGACCCTGTGCCCCATGGGAACAGTCCAGACCGAACTGCCAGGCCAGGTCCTCCCTGGACCGGAAACAAGCATCCTGGGACCGGTTTCAGGGTATGTCACCCTTCTTCAGCCAGGCTAGCTTGAATCCAGTGGCGCAGTGAGCACGGGACCCACGTCTGGGCATACCCTTCCCACTTAGGGCGAAATATGCAAAAGAAACAATTGATGGACGGAATGCTGGACAATGCAAACATTCACCCCCAGTCACAAGGATCTGGGTTTAATCCATCATTCTTTTGCTCACCACACCACCCCAGTTTGGACCCAGCCATATGCAAATCAGTCTTGACCCTGTTCCTTGTGGGAACAGTCCAGCCCGAACTGCCAAGCCAGGCATAATATCAAAGGGAGTTCTTTAATGATTCTTATTCAATCTATAACACCAGAAACATCTAGTGAGAATTGGTTCCTCTGTGTCTGACAGTCTCCTGCATTGGCTACTGCTTCCTCCTTACCACTAGGGCAGATTCATCCTCATCTTCGTCCTCTGACGTTTCATGTGCCTCACATGTGGGTGGTGGTGTTTGGTTTGCAGCACTGTGTGACACTGACACATCAGATGTGTCAGTGTCCCTCAAAGATCCATCTTGGCACCATCCCTAACATCTACATGGAACCTCTCAGTATATTAATCAAAAGGAATGCCATCACAATTCATCATTTTCCAGATGATACTCAATAGTACTTAAAGCTATTGTCAATCCAGGACATTGAAGCAGTAAAGCCGAGCAATCAAAATTGGATGTCTCATTACCTACTGAGACTAAATCCTGAAAAAACTGAATTCATCTTATTACATAATTCTAATGACAATTACCATCATGTCAATTGTCTTTTCAGTCAATTGTTTTGTCTCCCTTTCAAGCAAAGGAAGTAGGATTTTTGGGATTCTGGTTAGATAACTATCTCTCAATGACTTTCCACACTGTTCATGCACACTCTGGATTTTAGACAAGCTGTTCAACCCTTGTAGTTTCCTGCATAGCTTATGACATCTCAGCTCAAATTGGAGTTCCAAAAATATAACTTGAGTCATTATGTCAGCAATAAAGGAAAAATCTTCCATCACTGGATGGTAAGCAATCTTTCTCTTGTATTACTCCAAAGTTTTGGAACTCATTACTTGGAGACATCAAATGCGCCTAGGACATGTTTTCCTTTAGGCAAAAGCTCAAACTCCATTTATCTCTGCTGCACCTAAATTGGCTATGTTTTAAAATCCAGCTTTACAACTCACCCCTAAAATTCTTTTGCAATTCCTTATCTTCTATCTTATAATTCATATCCCAATCTAACTTCCTGCTATCACACCTCCAGTTCTACTAATTCTAAATGCTCTACACCCCCCACTATTCTCTTTGAATATCAACTCACCTTATCCCCTGATATACTTCTGGTCAAATGATAATTCATTTTATTCACCATAATGTATGCACTAGGAGCATGTGTTCTATTACCAAACTTGGCGCATGATTTAGAGTTTGGGGGACAAGGTACTCTGTGGCAGAGTACCCTTCCATCCAAATACATGGTCCACCCACTCTACTTAGCATAGGATGGACTGTCATGTTTCCTACAGCACTGCCTCCACTGGTTCCGCCATCAGAAACCCTACTCTGATGGCCCAACAAAGTTTGGGCTGTCAAAGTAAGTGCATCAGACTGTGTGCCCTATTTCGAACAGATGACCCAATGTATGTTTTTTGGCACCACCAGGGAATTCCTGGAGTTGCCTCTTTGATAAAATAGAACAATTATTCCAACATCCTGGGAGAAACATCCCAGTGTGTCATTGTCATTATTTTTTTGTTTTTCAAATATAAACTCCCTCTATGGGAGTTTGTGTTTGGAAAATAAAAAGAGTTTGTTGAGTTTCCGCTTGAACCATCTTGGCCTCTCACAAAATTCAGGGGGGGGACAGAGATCCCTGCAAGGCCAGTGGATATCACCTAACATAGTACACCCAGGATGGCAGAGGAAACACTGCTTCTACCCTGACAGATTGGGGGTCACCCAGCAAACAATTATACAGGCCCTTGGCATAGTGTAACTATTTGCATTTAGTGTCATATTCTTTGTAAGAGAGGCTTATCAATTTGTTCGTTACATAAAAAGCATTCTGCTACCACTCAGGGGCCGATTCCGATCTAGGCCGGTAGGGCACCGAATCGGATTCGGCTTAACCGGATCCGATTCGGAGCCCTCTTTCCCGACCGATTCGTATGTGCGTCCGGCCGAGCGAGTACGATGCGAGCGTACGCAAAATCGCCGACCGACTTGTTCGCGGGTCCGAAGCGCTCCGACCGACTCGCACGGACACGACTCGCATCGCGCAATGGAGACGTTCCCCGGCCGGGCAAGTACGATGCGCGCCTCGAGCAGTCAGACCGACTCGCGCCGTCCGGCTCGATGGAGCTGTCGGAGCCGGACCTTGGGGGTCCGTGTCGGACCCCCCTGTACGCGTAGCCGCGCGAGTCGCACACAGGGGGGACCCATGGGTCCCCCCTACCTGTGCATGTACGCCGCGAGTCGCTTCGAGGCATACCCGCTGTAGGGGGCGCCCTTGTTCGCCTTGCACCCATTGAGTCAATGGGAGCCCACGTACGCGTTGTACGTCCGGCTCCCATTGACTTCAATGGGAGTCCGACCGACTTGAGTCCGATTGCATGCGTGCGCATCGTACTCGTTCGGTCGGACTGCCAGAGTCCGATTCGGTCGGAAATTTCTCCGGGTCCGGCTCGGTCGGAGAGATTTCCGGCCCGAATCGGAATCGGCCCCTCAGTCTTGCTACACTATAGAAAAATACAAAATAATTCAATACTATAAAATGTCAGAGTAGGCAACAACCTGTAAATGAGGAGTAAAATGCAAACAAATACTTTGGAAACACTGTTATTCCACATTTCTCAGGATACTTTAGCAATGCCAACAAAACCTACAATGTTGGTAATTCCTAGTGAAGAAAGAACAAAGTGACACACTTGTAAACTCCCTACAATGGTGGCACCAGAGTGCTGTTAAATCCTGACTTGATATTACCTTCGGTACAGTGTGAATTCAGACTTCTGGTATTGGGGTTGTTGCTCCTGCCAGTTGCAGGCATTTTAAAAAATATTTTTCTATATTTTCAATGTTCATTTGTTAATGTTTGGTTTTAGAGTATTGCTTAGGGCATTCACTTGACAGTTTAATTAGGGGTGACAATAAAATAACATTCAGTGTTACAAATTGAGCACAAGATAGGTTGAGCTCCCAGCATGAACTTCAGTACAATTTCAGCATGCTAATATTTCCATGGCATTTGATATTTTTATTCATGAGGCATTAGAAAGAATGTTATTGTTCATTGAAATTAGTTAGATTAGGCATTTCCTGACTGAGGTTTAGAAAGTGTCTAATTTTTTGCAGAGCACATTACAAGGTTTTATTCTATGAAGCTCTTCATGCCTGCACTGATGAGTACTATAAACTACAAGTGGCTCCGTTGGGTAGAACCAGAAGTTTCCTTCTATGAAAAAGTACCTTTTAGTAACTCCGGGTGTAGTGGGCGCAGCGGGGCTACGCGGAGGTCCACAGAGTTGCAAACAAACTCCGTGGAACTCCGCTACGCTACGCCACCCGCCTCCATCCCCCCATATTAACAATTAATATTACACGACTTAAAATTAAATTGAAACCACTTACCTGGCCTGCGGCGTCCCCGGGCTGCCCTCCTTCTCTTCCTCACCGTCTGGGTAATTCTTTGAGAAAACTGGGCATGCGCGCGCGCGCATTTCTTGCAAGAAATGCGCATGTGCAACACGCAACACGGAGGAGGCAAATCCCCGCACACTCCGCGGGTGGAGCGGAGGTCTCCGCCCGGGGTTACTTTTTAGGAAGAAATTAGTTAAATTACTTTAGACTGCACACACCTCTAGTGTGATCCAGTGTGGTATTCGTTTGTGGTTTTTGAAATCCATCGACTTAGGCTGCAATATTAGACATTCTTTCCTTTTCGAACAGACTAAACTGCTGATATTTGGTTTTTACTCCGTTCCCTCACCATGAGTCAAATTGTTTAGAGACATACTTCAAGATGTCCGTCAGGTTGAGATAGGACAGCAGTCTGTTTAGGCAAATGGGCATCACATGACATGCGGCTGCATCACGTGATACCCGTTACTTAATATCGGGCGGTTCCCGTTGGGGCACTCTGCAAGTTCCTGACGGCCTCCGAGTTAGACAGAGTCTCCTGAAGTTTTCTCGGTGAGTGCTCCACCCCTCGAAATTGACTTGACATGCCGTTTCTTTGCAAAGAAGGCCCATTAATTGCTCTCCTTTGCCCACTCAGTAAACTGCCATAAATGTAGGCAGTCCTTCTGAAGGCTGATTAATTTGTCCTACAGACGTGATTTACGCATTGTTTTGTGCGGTCACAGCACAGTAAATCGCCACTTGTGCAATGTGACTCTCAGCTATCATGCAATAATTCCTCAACCAGAGTAAGCACCTTTATCATCGCACAATTATCACTGAGCACTGGGCATATCTAGACCTTGATGGTTATGTACATCGTTTCCCCACAGATTGTCCACACGGTGGGATTCAAATCTTTTTGGACAAGGTACTACTCTGCTGCTTCTACAGGAGACCTATTCATAGGACTTATGGAGGCTTGAATAGTATTGATGCCTTTTTCTTGATTGACCTTCATGGTGAGTGCTGATGCCCTTAGATCCTCTACGATAACAACGCTTACATAATCAGAATGAGTGATTTTTATACATTATTTACCCACAGATTATCGACCATCTGTAGCGATTTTCTTACTTGGGAGTTATTTTCCGTCACTACATTTTCCGTCACTGAGTTGGCCCAGCATGTGACTTAATTTCTGATGCCCCACAAGCTATTTCACTTTAGCAGGGCAGGTTCTTCCATATGAAAAATCACAGAGGTTCTATATCAAACCTAATATTGTTATCTCTGAATAGGAAACTCTAGACATTTAATTCTTGGACTCTTTGTAATATTTATTAAAAACTAAATGTATTGGTGAAGTCAGATTTGTAATATATATTATGGAAAATGTACTTTTAGAAAGCTACCTTTTCCCTGCCAAATCCTCTGGAAGCTAATTAGCATTACCTTATAGCTGCAGCCTTCTGAGTCCTTAACCCAAAATGAGGCATGAAATCTGCTCCCAGAGCATTAAATAAAGGTTTGGGTGTGGGAAGCTGTTTACATTTCTCTGTCAGTTTGACCATTAGGGCAGTACCCTCAAACCTACTTAACTATAAAGGGGTCTCCCCTGTCACAGGCTGAAGTCACATAACACATAAACAGGCCCTTTCTTTGTTCCCCTGGATAACCAGCCTCTAATCACAGTAGGGATGGTGTTACTCCTAAAAAGTGTTTGATGTGACCAGAGAGGAGGGGTTGCTCATTTCCCTGGCCATATCTCTGGGGTTTGCACAAAGCCTCTGCACAACTGGAGAAGTGTTTCACCATCTTGGATTTAGGCAGAGAGGGGCATTGTGGGATTGTTTGCTGTAGCACACAGGAAATTCTGCAAAGGTGGGTAGGGTAACCCCAGGGAACCTTTACCCCATTGGTTGGGGAGGAGCCACGAGCTACCCTACCCATACATTGGTGCCAGGCATAAATGTGGCATTCCACAATATCCTTCTCAGAAAACTAGTGGACTTGTGGGAGAGCAAAAGGGGACTGAACCCGCTGTCTGAGACCTTAGAGGAACCGTGAAGGACTGTATATGCTCTTCCTTTTATTATACCCAGGACAAAAAAGGGGACTCATTCATAAGTTTCCCAGTTCAAGCTGCAGGGACACAACAAGCTACAAGAGACTTTTCCTGCAACTGCCCAGCTGACCAGTTCCAACTGAACCTGCGCTGGACCCTGCTGGTGGCTTCTCCTGGAGTGAGCCTTGACCCCCAAGCACTGTTCCTCAGGTCCTGGAACCCTTTGACTCTGTCAGAGAGCACTCCTCCTAACATACCCAAAAACCTGGGGCATAGAAGCCTTTTGGCTCCAAAGACCGTTGCTGGTAGGCTGAAGATTCGTGTATCCCGCGCTTGGACTGTGTACACAACAGCACATCTGATTCAGAGGGACCTCACAGCAATAGTATCTGGCCTCATGGAACCCTCTTCTGCTTCACCCTGCCAACTTGCTCTGCTAAAGGGATCTGAGCTCTAAAACAGTAATCAAGTCAGAGCACAAAAATCTTCACATAGGGAAGGTGCAAAAGTATTCGGCCAGCGAGGGTCTTCTTTAGGTGTGAATATCAAATTTCTCCCACTTGGTGCTTTCCTGTCAAAAGTTAACAACTTCACAAGACCTTGTCCGACAGCTGTCTGATATGGAGCCGCCCTCAGCCACAGCCTGTTGCCTTCTCACGCTGAAGATTGTTGGCTTCCATTTCAGAGAAAAAGTCCAAAGGCAAAACATCCGATCGGGTCAAACCTAGTTTCTGCAACCAACCAGCGCTCCATTGCAGTCTGCCTCTAATTGTGCCTGGGTCACAGCCTACCACGACCAGTTGACCATGATTGGCGCTTACTGCTTTTAGGCACTATTCTTATTTAAAACTACATAGCTGTGATTTTCTTTATTGGATTTTTGTCGTTTTTGCATAATTCAATTAGTTAAAATATTCTCTATTTTTCTTAATTGTTTTGTGAATTTTGTTGTCTTGTTTTTTTTATATTATTTCTGTTATGGTAATACATACATATTTTACACATTGCTGCTTATTCTTGTCTGTCTGCTCTGTGCCACAGCTGCCATGGGGTTAAGTTAAATTTTATTAGTGACTTTAGTTGTTCACCCTGAAAAAAATTGTGATTATTTCTTGAGCTGGGTAGTCAACCCCTCAACTAATGCTCCAATTTTTACATTGGTGTTCAGAGGTATAATCCAGGACTTGTGTTTTGCAGTACCACTCAGTATTTTTGCTGAAAACAAAACATCCCTTCATAATCTCATATGAAAATTAATTTTGCATTTGTGAATTAACCTTTGGTTAGTTACTCAGTATTTTTTAATTTTTCCTAAAGTTAATTCCTAGCCTTCAAAGGATTGAAGTGGATCCGAGCATCATAGAGAGCCTGAGCATGGCAGATCTGAGGAGGATGTGTTGGGAGAGAGGGGAGAGGCTGGTGAAGGAGTCCAAGAAAGAGGACAACCAAATTGCCCTTAGAGCTATGGAGAAAATATGCATTCTTCAGTCCACCCTATAGAACCAAGTGGAGGCAGAGGAGAAGGAGGTGGAGGAGATGTAAGGAGAAGAGGAAAATTGCATTGAGGGGGCTGCAGAGGGAGATGTGCCCAATGGAGCTAGATAACGTACATTGTTTAGAGCAGGGAGCAATGTGTCAGCCCACAGTCTGACCCAGTCAATAATAGAGGACAAACAAGCAGGAAGAAACCTGGGGCTACAATTGGTCACCTTTGCCCTAGGGGAAAAGAAACTAGTTGTGGCTGCCGAGGAGAAGAATGCAGCAGCAGTGAAGGCAGCAGCAGAACTAGCACTGGAGGTGAAAAATGAACCTTGATAATAAAGGAGAAGAATGACATGATGGCCCATGAGAGGAGTCAGTGAGAACTGGATTGGAAGGCAAAGAGAGGCCCTTAGTCCAATGATGATGGTGGAAGTGAGAGTGATGTGCCTAGGAGGGACAAATGAGTCCACATCCCCAAAGATCTGGTGCCTAGTTATGTGGTGGGGTATTAAATAGATAGGTGGTTTGCACCACGGTAAATGGCAATGTGTCTACATAGAGTCACAGAGGAAGACTGGGGGGCTAGCCTGTGGAAATAAATGCCCATTCTGGGGAGGGATAGCCTATTGGCCCTAGAAATAACGGATCAGCTGAAGTATGCACCCATGAATGAAGCTTCATCTGTAAGTTTCATTTGCCTCCTGAGAAGTATAGACCGAGGTCGAGGGATAGCCAGACACAGGCATGCCATTCATTGGTGGATTTTGTGAATTCTTCCAGTAAGGCAATGATTGGTTGGGTGAAGGACAACAACGTGAATGATTATGATGGGCTTTATATTTTGATGATGATGCAGCACATTCTGAGAATTTTTTGCAGAGTTGTTTCAGCACCTGATTGATTCCAAGTTAACTGTACCCAGAGAGCATGGTAAGGAGGCTGGCCTCTGGAGTAGTGCCAGAGTTTCAAGGAAGGAACTTGGGGGACCACAACAAAAGTGGTCCGAGTCATCACCAGCAAAAGTAGTCAGGCAACAAATATAACCATAAGGAGTTCTCTAAAGGCCCCTAAACAAATGTCCAGAGAATGGGGTACTATTTCTCCTTTGACCATAACAGGGGTGGTTTAGTGGGAAGAAATCCACATGGCCTACCAGCCCCAGCTCTATGAATGAACTCCAGTTAGGAGACAAGAATTGATTCCATCTGTCCCAAAACAAATAGCTCCCCTGGTGGGCCCACACCAGGTACTGCCAGTGTGGTGCTAGGGAAGAAATTGTTCAGTTAGATTTGGGAACAGTGCAGAGCTTACCCTAATGTACCTGGGTAATAAGAGATGTCACCCCAAATCCATATGCCTGATATCACTAAAAATTACTGGCAGTAGCTTACCATCAATGGACAGATGGTGGGGGCTTTGAGAGACTGTGAAGACAGTATGACTACTGTTAGATGTCATCCAAGCAAATAATCCCTGATCTAGTCCACCATGTTATGATATATGACAGCCAGGTTGACCATTATCCTGTGGCATTGGTTCCCCGGGAGTGAGATGAGGTCTGTGATTCTCTTAGAATAGCTGTGAGTTCAGCTATGCCTGTGGTTTGTCTGCTAGGGAATGGCATGGAGTATACCATCTGGAAGGCAGTGAAGCTCAGATCACATCTTGAGATGTTGGGAATGTCTGATTGGCTGCTCATGACCGCACAGTCCATAGCAGCCAGTCAGGGAAGCCAGAAGGACCTGGAGCCTGAAACAGTGGCCAGGTGTCTGCCAGAAGGAAACCTCCCAAAGGGGTTCCCATGGCCTGAGAGGCTGGCCCAGAGGGAGAGGCCAGCCAGACCCTGTGCTCAACCTCCTGGGGGTGCCCTACCCCATGCTGGACATACATTTTGTCTGTGTGAGACATGTGATTGGGCACAGGGCATGGCCTATAGCAAGGCCCTGTGCACAACCCCCACAGATGCCCAACCGCAGAGGCCATATGCAGCATTGGGATGGGTGCAGGGTCTGTCTGCAGGCCAGGTCCATGTGTCCAACCCCAATGGCCAACTTACCCCCTCTGTGCACGGTCTTTGGACATGCATGGGATGGGGTTGGGACCTATGACTAGGGCTTGCCCAAACCACCCCCACCGCAGGCACCCAAACTCCGAAGGTTGTGTGCATCATGGTTTGGGTGCAGCATCTTGCAAACCTCCCACAGGTATGCACTGCTGACTATGAGATGTAACAAGATAACAGGCGTAATTTTAAGTACAACAGGCCTACTGACTTTGTCAAAGGGTCAGAACACCAAAAAATAAAAAGCTGGCCTATTTACTTTATCAAGTGTCAGCACATCAACATATGTAAAGCAGACCTCTTCTCTTTGTCAAATAGTCCCCAATAACCATAATCAAATGTATATTTTATAAATTGACAAGTAGTAGTGTTTCATAAAAGTTATTGCAATGTAAAATATTTTCAATTAAGTCTTTTTAAAAAATCATTAGCATGTCTTTGAGTCTTTTTTAAAAAACATTCAGGCCACAAAATGGTGCCATAGAACTAACCACCAGAGGACCCTCCACGTCAGCAGAAGAGCATACAGCTCCAGTTTGGAGTGCTTTAAAAAATATGGCTAGCTGTGCTGGTGTCATTGGTGTAATGACATTGGAGACTTACTGTGTTTTTTTTATCTTGCTAGGGGGCCTCTGCACTCCCTGTAGCCCTCCACCGCAAAATAAACCTTGGTGGTGCCCACACTCCATCTAGGAAAAGGTAGGTAAGGATATCAAACAGGAATTCGCTTGGAAGCAAAGATACTGAGGACATTTTTAGTACTCTGTAATGCCTGAGAGTGACATCTCAAATATATTAATTATTACTTAATACACAAAACATAATTTTGAGACAAATTAAATCAATCATGTAGGCAGGTGTATATGATTTCCAAATTTGCATTATAATTATTATAATTAAGCAAATGACAAAGAAAATATAGGGGTTCTGAACAGACCATACCTCATGGTACATTACAATATCTGACATATGATAATGTATTCTATACCCACGTTCTCAATACAACTAGAGAATGCTTGTCTTTTAACAAAAACAAGACTCTTTGGAGTGATATGAATTATCCAGAGGAAAGATGGATTGTGCTTTGTGAAAATCCAAGAGACTCTCTTCAGGACGTGATGTTTATATGAAAATTAAGGACCCCATATGTGGCCGCCAAGATGATGCTTGGCTGACATGTATGAAGCCTAGAGTTTGTGATAAATCAGATGCTCAGGAATCAAGTATAGGACCCAGAGTGGTCATTTAAATCATATGTAGATAATGCGGTCCTGGGAGGAACCGAAATTCTGTCCTGTGTAGCTCAGGGAACAGAGTTACGAACGCTGTCAATGCTTTATCGTACACACTTGAAAATTTAGATGTGAGATTTAAATCGAAATCAAGAAGTATCCCGAGATTTAAATAGAAGGTTCAAAATGTATAGATTACTGGTTGGCTGGGTTTACGGGTATCACATGGGAGTCCTGAAGTCAAACAACTTCAGAAAATAGAGAGATACAATTGGCTGAGAAGGCTTTTTTTACCCGATGGTCACCTTGTTCCAGCAGGCGTGAGAGGCTCCCGCAAATCCTGAAGGAGTTTACGCTCTGTTTGACTAGCTGCAACCTGAGCAAAAATGTTACGGCCGGCGTAAAAGGACTCAGATATTTGGTCTCAATGTCCTGAAAATGAAAATAAAATAAGGTCTGAGGAGGCAGGGTAGGGTACCGTGACCCCCTGGACCCTGTGGAATGTCCCAGAAAGACCCATCCTGGGGTCAAACTAAAAAAAGTAAGGGGCATATTAGCAAGACTGGCGATAAAATTATCGCCGTTTTAGCGGCAGGAAACTGCCGCTAAAACGGCGATAATGGGCTTGCTAATATGCGTTATAGAATTCCAATAGAAGCCCAGGTTAGATGTGCAGGACATTTAACCTGGGCTTCTATTGGAATTCTATAACGCTTATTAGCAAGTCAATTATCGCCGTTTTAGCGGCAGTTTCCTGCCGCTAAAACGGCGATAATTTTATCGCCAGTCTTGCTAATATGCCCCGAAGTTTTCTTTATTGGGCACTGTGTGATCCTCGGGCCCACTCAGGAGTCACGCGGGATCGGGAAAACAGCTAGCAACACCCACTTGGGTTTTAATTTTCATTGCAGAACTTCAACTTCCAGAAGGCACTTTGGTACACGCCCATGGGGGCGGGATGTTGGTGAACTTGAATGACTGCTCTGCAATGCTGTGGCGGCTCCGCTTGTGATATGCCTATGAATAAGAACAAGGATGTTCGAAACGCGTCAGGCTTCCCAGAGAGGATTCGCACTGTGAGCCTGTGGAACCTGCCAAGTCCTCAATAAAGTGGTCTACTTACCGTGTGTGCGGTCTCATGCAGGGCAACCCTTTCTTTTCACATATAGCGGCTGGGCTGAGCCGCGAGACCGCACTGCCGTGAGGGAAATGCGGATCTGTGGCGACTTTGTAATGAGGTTGCCGACGGAGTGGTGAGGTTCCCTGGTTGTTGGATTACATGGGCAGTGTTTTCGGGACTTACAGTTAAGAATGTACTCACTGCTGGGGATTGTTTTAAAATTCTTGGATGTCAGCAACACCCACTTGGGTTTTAATTTTCATTGCAGAACTTCAACTTCCAGAAGGCACTTTGGTACACGCCCATGGGGGCGGGATGTTGGTGAACTTGAATAACTGCTCTGCAATGCTGTGGCGGCTCCGCTTGTGATATGCCTATGAATAAGAACAAGGATGTTCGAAACGCGTCAGGCTTCCCAGAGAGGATTCGCACTGTGAGCCTGTGGAACCTGCCAAGTCCTCAATAAAGTGGTCTACCTACTTTGTGTGCGGTCTCATGCAGGGCAACCCTTTCTTTTCACATATAGCGGCTGGGCTCAGCCGCGAGACCGCACTGCCGTGAGGGAAATGCGGATCTGTGGCGACTTTGTAATGAGGTTGCCGACGGAGCGGTGAGGTTCCCTGGTTGTTGGATTACATGGGCAGTGTTTTCGGGACTTACAGTTAAGAATTTACTCACTGCTGGGGATTGTTTTAAAATTCTTGGATGCCAGCAACACCCACTTGGGTTTTAATTTTCATTGCAGAACTTCAACTTCCAGAAGGCACTTTGGTACACGCCCATGGGGGCGGGATGTTGGTGAACTTGAATAACTGCTCTGCAATGCTGTGGCGGCTCCGCTTGTGATATGCCTATGAATAAGAACAAGGATGTTCGAAACGCGTCAGGCTTCCCAGAGAGGATTCGCACTGTGAGCCTGTGGAACCTGCCAAGTCCTCAATAAAGTGGTCTACTTACCTTGTGTGCGGTCTCATGCAGGGCAACCCTTCCTTTTCACATATAATGGCTGGGCTCAGCCGCGAGACCGCACTGCCGTGAGGGAAATGCGGATCTGTGGCGACTTTGTAATGAGGTTGCCGACGGAGCGGTGAGGTTCCCTGGTTGTTGGATTACATGGGCAGTGTTTTCGGGACTTACAGTTAAGAATTTACTCACTGCTGGGGATTGTTTTAAAATTCTTGGATGCCAGCAACACCCACTTGGGTTTTAATTTTCATTGCAGAACTTCAACTTCCAGAAGGCACTTTGGTACACGCCCATGGGGGCGGGAGGTTGGTGAACTTGAATAACTGCTCTGCAATGCTGTGGCGGCTCCGCTTGTAATATGCCTATGAATAAGAACAAGGATGTTCGAAACGCGTCAGGCTTCCCAGAGAGGATTCGCACTGTGAGCCTGTGGAACCTGCCAAGTCCTCAATAAAGTGGTCTACTTACCGTGTGTGCGGTCTCATGCAGGGCAACCCTTTCTTTTCATATATATATATATATATACGCCATGGTGTATTGAAGAATGAGTGGGTGTATGAGTGTCTCAATGGATGATTTGGTAAGTGCGTGACTGACTATAAGTGAGTAATTAAACGTGTCTTAGAGAATGCATGGGTGAATGACTAATCTGTGTGAATATTTGTATCAGTCTGTCAGTTGGTCTGTAAGTAGTTGCATGTGTTGGTGAGTAGGTACATGAGTGTCTATATGACTTATTGATTAGTAGTCTGAGTAGCTGTATAGGTGCCTGAGTGTCTGTGTGGGTGGGTGAGGGGGAGTGTGACTCCCTGCATGGATGTATGAGTGGGTGAATCCCTGGGTGTATGGGTTCATGAGGGCATCTATTAGGTACTGTATGGCTGAGTGAGTGTGCATATGGCTGTGTCTGTGAGTGAATGGATGTCTCAGTGGTACGTGTGTGAGTAACTGCATATGTGTAAGGCAGTATATGTGAGTGTTGGAGTATATAAGTGACTGTATGTGAGAGTGAGTAATTGTGAGAGTGGTTGTATGGATGAGTGTGTGCTTGTGTCAGTAATTGTATAAGAGAGTAAGTATGTCTTAGTATCTGTATGAATAAGTGAGCAGGTGTGTGTATAACTGTATAGGTGAGTAAATGGCAGTTTGATTGATTCTTGGCATGACTGATTAGCTGTGTTTGTAACTGTATAGGTGAGTGGTGGTGTGTGACTGTCTGTATAGGTGTATGAGTCCATATGATAGTGGCTGTATTGATGAGTGACTGCATGTTTGAGTGACTGTATGAGTGAGTGAGTGAGTGGATGTGTGTGTAGACCTAAGAATCAGTGAGTGGGTATGTAGTTATTAGTGTTGGTGTGGCTATGGTTTTGAGAATTTCAGTCTGTAATTTAGAGTGGATGTATCAAAGGTTATATTAGGGTGTGAGGAGGTGCATCAGATTATCACATGGATGATGTCCTCAGTTATGTCATGAGTGATGTCACTGACCATGTCATGAGTGATGTAATATGTAATGTCATCAGCAGTGCATTGCGGGGGCACGAGTTATAGTTAGCTCAACTAACTATAACGTCTGAATTTCTCTGGTTTTGTATGAGTGAAATGTCCAACTAACTATAACGTACCGGGCACCTGTGTTTTTTCAGTGATCTTCAAAAGTTTTTTAAATGCTAATTTCTAACTATAACGTCCCTAAAACATATGGATTTTTCTGTGAATTTCTAAGGTTTTTTAAATGCTAATTTCTAACTATAACGTCCCTGAAACCTATGGTTTTTTCAGTGAATTTCAAAGGTTTTTTAAATGCTAATTACTAACTATAACGTCCCTGAAACCTATGTTTTTTTCAGTGAATTTCAAAGGTTTTTTTAAATGCTAATTTGTAACTATAACATTTCTGAAGCCTATGGTTTTTTCAGTGAATTTCAAATGTTTTTTAAATGCTAATTTCTAATTGTAATGTCCAAAAAATGCTTTTTCAAAATGTTTAATGTTTTATAAAAATAATGTGGTTTTCTCTTTTCTAAAATATGAATTTAGATTTTTTTTTTTAAAGTGGATTCGCGTACCGATCATGTACCAGTCACGGTGGGTGTGCGAATCCAAGATGCGCGTTTGGTATGCGAAGGGTGCGCAGTTCTCGGCCCCACGCAACATCACGTACGTATTTCCAGGGGTCGCGCCAGGTGCGCGAATCCACCGCAAATTTTTAAGTTTTAAAAGTATATGTATATAACTTTATTATGTATATTATACCAAGAGATTATTTTACATAATTGTAAATATCATATATTTGTAACTGTAATAAAGATATATTATTGTTAAATATAGTTTTCGGAAATCGCGTCGGGGGCGTGCTGCTTGTGCGTCCGGTGCGCGAATCCCATGTGACTTCAAAAGAAAGTATTTAATTGGTTAAGAAGCTTTTGATTCTAGAACTTAAAGGACCCCACCTGATTTTTTTCATTCTTTCAACTGCATCTCTAGAGACACAGCTCTTGTGTTTTGCTCTTCTTCTTTGGGGTTTTTTGGTGTTTATTTTCTTCATCAAAAAATGGCTGCTTCCAATCCAGCACAGCAGCTTCCACCTGAAGATGAAGAAGAGTTGGAAGAACCGGTGAAGGTGAGATATGAGAGTATAGTTTGGGCTTTCTTCTCAATTACAGCTGGGGAGAAAAAGTTAAATGCACGAAAGGTTACGTCCGAAATATGTGAGAAGGTCCTGTCACGAGGATCTGACAAGAAGTATTCCTGCGGCACCTCTTCAATGCTCAAGCATTTACAAACAATGCATCCACTGCGTCTCGCGAAGGAACAGCAGCGACGAGACCTACAGAAGCAGGCAAGTCAGGATGACGGTGCTGGGCCAAGTACCTCATCTGGTTCCTCAGCATCAACAAGACCTCACATAGTTCCTGAATTTGCTAGAGTGGAGCAGCATTGTGTAAAATGCAAAAAAAATTATGTTTTGGTGAACAATCAGTGGATGCCATCATGGTTGCCATTAAAAACCACCATTGCTATTTTTTTTTTTTTGCAATGACTTTGTAATTGCATAATGTTTTAAACATTTTCACCGTTGGTCCTGTTAATTTTTTTATTTATAAAAAAAAACACCCAAAAAATACAAAAAAGAGTTGAAAAAACAAAAAAAAATTATAAAAGAAAAAAAGAAGAAAAAAATGGTTCTTTTTAGAACCGCCTATTTGGTTAAAAATAGACAAATTTATAAGTGTTGTATGAATTGTGGCAAGTGTAATATATGGAGAAGTGTATGGGTAGTGCATGTGTGATTGCATGAGTGCATGGGTAATGCCTGGGTGATTGTAAGAGTGCATGGGTAGTGGCTGGATGATTGTGTGAGTGCAGGGGTAGTGCCTTGGTGATTGGAGGAATCCATAGGTAATACCTGGGTAGAAGTAGAGCCTGGGTGATTAAAGGAGTGCATAGTTAGTGCCTTGGTGATTTTATAAGTGTATGGAAAGTGCCTGAGTGATTGAAGGAGCGCATGGGTAATGTTTAGGTGGTTGCATGAGTGCAAGAGTAATGTTTGGATAAATGCATGAGTACAGGGATAATGTCAGGGTGGTTGCATGAGTGTAGTGGTAGTGCCTAGGTGATTGGAGGAGTGCATGAGTAGTGCCTGGGTGATTTTATAAGTGCATGTGTACTTCCTGAGTGACTGAAGGAGTGCATGTGTTTTGACTAGGTGATTGCATGAGTGCAGGGGTAATGTCTGGGTAATTGAAGAAGTGCATGAGCAATGTCTAGGTGATTGCATGAGTGGAAGAGTAATGTCTGGGTGGTTGTATGAGTGTAGTGGTAGTTCCTGGGTGATTGCAGAAGTGCAGAAGTAGTGCCTGGGTGATTGGAGGAGTGCAAGTATAGTGCTTGGGTGATTGGAGGAGTGCAAGAGTAGTGCCTGAGTGATTGAAGGAATGTATGGATAGTGCCTGGGTGATTGGACGAGTGCAAGGGTAGTGACTGGGTGATTGCATGAGTGCATGGATAGTGCATGGCTGATTGGAGGAGTGCATGTGTAATGCCTAGGTGCATCGATGAGTGCATCAGTAGTGCCTGTGTAATTGCACGAGTGCATAGGTAGTGCCTGCATGATTGTATAAGTGCATGGGTACTGCGTGAGTGATTGAAGGACTGCATGGGTAATACCTAGGTGATTGCCTGAGTGCAGGGATAATGTCTGGGTCATTGGAGGAGTGCATGGGTAATGCCCAAGTGATTGAATGAGTGCAGGGGTAATGTGTGGGTAATTGGAGAAGTGCATGAGTAATGTCTGGCTGATTGCATGAGTGCAGAAGTAATGTCTGGGTAGTTGCATGACTGTAGTGGTAGTGCCTGGGTGATTGGAAGAGTGCATAAGTAGTGCCTGGGTGATTTTCTAAGTGCATGGGTACTGGCTGGATGATTGGAGGAGTGCATGGATAGTTCCTGGATGATTTCAGCAGTGCAAGAGTAGTACCTGGGATGTTCTATGAGTGCATAGCTAGTGCCTGGGTGATTGCATGAGTGCCAGAGTAATGGCTGGGTGGTTGCATGAGTGTAGTGGTAGTTCCTGGGTGATTTCAGGATTGCATAAGTAGTGCCTGGGTGATTGGAGGAGTGCAAGGGTAGTGCCTGGGTGATTGGAGTAGTGCATAGCTAATGCATTGGTGATTCCATGAGTGCAGGGGTAATGTCTGGGGGATTAGAGGAGTGACTAGGTAATGCCTGGGTAATTGCATGAGTGTAGGGGTAATGTCTAGCTGATTGCATGAGTGCAGAGGTAGTGCCTGGGTGATTTTATAAGTGCATCAGTATTGCCTGGGTAATTGTAAGAGTACAGGGGTAGTGCCTGGGTTATTGGAGGAGTGCACGGGTAATGCCTGGGTGATTGAAGGAGTACATGGATAGTGCATGGCTGATTGGAGGAGTGCATGGGTAATGCCTAGGTGCATCGAGGAGTGCATCAGTAGTGCCTGTGTGATTGCATGAGTGCATAGGTAGTGCCTGGATGATTTTATAAGTGCATGGGTACTGCCTGAGTGATTGAAGGACTGCTTGGGTAATACCTAGGTGATTGCATGAGTGCAGGGGTAATGTCTGGGTCATTGGAGGAGTGCATGGGTAATGCCTAAGTGATTGCATGAATGCAGGGGTAATGTGTAGGTAATTGGAGGAGTGCATGAGTAATGTCTGGGTGATTGCATGAGTGCAGGAGTAATGTCTGGGTGTTTGCATGACTGTAGTGGTAGTGCCTGAGTGATTGGAAAAGTGCATAAGTACTGCCAGGGTGATTTGTTAAGTGCATGTGTATTGGCTGGATGATTGGAGGAGTGCATGGATAGTGCTTGGATGATTGCAGCAGTGCAAGAGTTCTGCCTGGGTTATTCTATGAGTGCATAGCTAGAGCCTGGGTGATTTCATGAGTGCAAGAGTAATGTCTTGGTGGTTGCATGAGTGTAGTGGTAGTTCCTGGGTGATTGCAGGAGTGCATAAGTAGTACAGGGGTAGTGCCAGAGTGATTGGAGGAGTGCATGGGTAGTGTCTGAGTGATTGAAGTAGGGCATGGGTAATGCCTGGTTGTTTGCAAGAGTGCATGGGTAGTGCCTGAGTGATTGGAGGAGTGTATGAGTAGTGCCTGGGTTACTGCATAAGTGCATGGGTACTGACTGGGTGATTGGAGGAATACATTGATAGTGCCTGGGTTAATGGAGGAGTGCAAGGGTAGTGTCTGGATGATTGGAGTAGTGCAACCTAATGCATTGCTGATTGCATGAGTGCAGGGGTAATGTCTGGGGGATTAGAGGGGTGCATAGGTAATGCCTGGGTAATTGCATGAGTGTAGGGGTAATGTCTAGCTGATTGCATGAGTGTAGGGGTAGTGCCTGGGTGATTTTATAAGTGCATAGGTACTGACAGGGTAGTTGCATGAGTACAGGGGTAGTGCCTGGGTGATTGGAAGAGTGCAGGGGTAGTGCCTGGGTGATTGAAGGAGTGCTTGGGTAATGCCTGGGTGATTGCATGATTGCAGGGATAATGTGTGAGTGTTTGGAGGAGTGCATGAGTAATGTCTGGGTGATTGCATGCGTGCAGGGGTAATGTCTGAGTGATTGCATGAGTGCAAGGGTAATGTCTGGGGATTAGAGGAATGCATAGGTAATGCCTGGGTAATTGCATGAGTGTAGGGGTCATGTCTTGCTGATTGCATGAGTGTAGGGGTAGTGCCTGGGTGATTGGAGGAGTGCGTAGGTAGTGCCTGGGTGATTTTAAAAGTGCAAGGGTTCTGTCTGGGTGATTGGAGGAGTTCAGGGGTAGTGCCTGGGTGATTAGAGGAGTGCATAGGTATTGCCTGGGTGATTTTATAAGTGCATGTGTACTGCCTGAGTGATTGAAGGAGTGCATGTTTAATGACTAGGTGATTGCATGAGTGCAGGGGTAATGTCTGGGTAATTGGAGGAGTGCATGAGTAATGTCTGGGTGATTGCATGAGTGCAGGGGTAATTTCCAGGTGGTTGCATGAGTGTAGTGGTAGTGCCTGGATGATTGGAGTAGTGCATAGGTAGTGTCTGGGTGATTTTATAAGTGCATGGTACTGGCTGAGTGATTAGAGGAGTGCATAGATACTGCCTGGGTGATTTTATAAGTGCATGTGTACTGCCTGAGTGATTGAAGGAGTGCATATTTAATGACTAGGTGATTGCATGAGTGTAGTGGTAGTGCCTGGATGATTGGAGTAGTGCATAGGTAGTGTCTGGGTGATTTTATAAGTGCATGGTACTGGCTGAGTGATTAGAGGAGTGCATAGATACTGCCTGGGTGATTGAAAGAGTGCAAGGGTAGTGTCTGGGTGGTTGCATGAGTGCAGGGGTAATGTTTGGGGGATTGGAGAAGTGTATAGGTAATACCTGGGTGATTGCAAGAGTGTACAGGTAATGTCTAGCTGATTGCATGAGTGTACAGGTAGTGCGTGGGTGATTGGAGGAGTACATAGGTAGTGTCTCGGTGATATTATAAGTGTATGGGTACTGGCTAGGTGATTGGAGAAGTGCATGGATAGTGCCTGGGTGATTGGAGGAGTGTGGGAATAGTGCCTAACTGTATAGATGAGTGCATGGGTAGTGTTTGAAAAAATGGATGAGTGCAGTAAAAGTGACTGTAAACATTAGTTCACATTATGATGCTTATTACATTATTTCATCTTACCTTTTTTACTAATGAAGATACAAAACTCAGTGGAACTATTTTACAGTAGTTTTGTTGTAAACTGAATTTAAAATCTTTTCAAACTTTACCATTACCTTCTGTAAAAAAGAAGAAAAACTGTTATTGCATATAATATTATAGTTTTAAGAACACAACATAATTTTAGAATTACATAACATATTCAGGTTCCCTTTTTTGCTGTTCTCATATTTTACTGAATTTCACCATACACAGTGATTTCAATGTAGATCATCATACAACAGCGGGGGGAAAAAACCAATCAATGAGTTTGTAAAAAAAAAAAAAAATCTGAGTTGAAAATATTTACAACAAGTGTAACTATCTGTTTACCTATCTACAGTTTCTAAATTACATTCTTCAACTACATTAGGTGCCAGATGTACGACTCTTTCATTTAGCTCCTAGCAATTTGCGACACATTGCAAGTCCCAAATTGCGAGGCGCTAAATGAAATGTACAACAGTGTGTTTACACTGTTTTATGATTCCCAATGTGGTCGCAAATTGCGAGGCTCATTAATTTTAATGAGCCTCTCGCAATTTGCGAGCCCATTGTGAATGCCAGCCCTCCCAGGGATGGTGGCATGCTGGGCTCAGCAGACCACCATGTCTGAGACTGCTTCTTAAAAAAGCAGCGTTTTTTTTTTTAAATGCAGACCGTTTTCCTTAAAGGAAAATGGGATGCATTGAAAAAAAAAAAAATGAAACATTTTCGTTTCATTTTTTAAGGGCAGGCAGTGGTCCCTGGGACCACTGCCTGCCCTTAAAAAATTATTTTGCATGCATTTGCAAAGGGGAAGGGGATCCCTTCCCATTTGCAAATGCATTAATACCTACTTGAAGTAGGTGGTAATTGTGAGTGTTTTGCGACTGCAATTGCGGTCGCAAAACATTAGTTCATTGTTTTAAGACACACAATTTGGAAGGGAACGTCTCTTCCAAATAGCGTATACACTCTCATTTACATCGCGTTTTATATAAAGATCAAATATATAAACTACTTCTTTCAAACATAATTTTGCAAATGCAATAAGAATTAGCACAAACAATAATCCAAACAGTAATTGTTCACATCTTCCCAATAGGCCGAATAATGTTTCCAAATCCATTTGCATTGAAAATATCCAAAATAAACTCGTTAATTCATGTTCACATCTTCCCAATAGGCCGAATGATGTTTTCAAAACTTTGGCATCAAAAATATCAGATATGAATTTGGTAATTCAGTAAGGCAACCTACATTTGAATTCCAAATGGGCATCATTGCAATGTGTCCATCCTTTATTGTACTTTAAATACACAGTATAGTGTCCAGATGTTGTAGTAGGTCCATCATGGAAAATAATAGCCACTGCTTTAAAGGTTCTTCCTGAAATTGATACTTGACTTGCCACAAAATTTTTAATTTTGGTTTCCAATTTTCTTCCATCTGCTCTACAACGTTGTAGCATTAACATGACATATTGTCCAAATCTTTCTATAAATAATGTTGACAACATTTCTGATTTACAATGGTAACATTTCATATCTTGATAAGCTGTTTTTACTAATTTGTTAAAAGACACTCATTTGCAATCTGGTATTGTCAAATATATGAATCGTTCAGTGTCTATTTCAGTGGTAGAAGAAAATGAACACTCTTCACATTTATGATCCCATCTGTAACTTAGTCCAAACTCATTTTCAATTTCTATACCTTCATCTTCCAATACTGCAAGCATAAACATAAGAAATTATTGTGCATCTTGTTGTACATCCAATGTAAATTTCAATGATCCAGTACATATATCCAAAAGATGCCAAATGCCAGAAGCAGTATGGATTTTAGTTCTATCAGTTACCAACTTTTGAAAAATGTAATGTAGTAAAGAACAGAATCTTTTTTCTCAATTTTCCAAAATTTCATGATGAAAATCCTCTAGATAAGGCACAACATTCACAATTACATTAGCATAGCAGTTGATACCTGAACTATTTTCTAACTGGTATCCTACAATAGCATCAACTGTGTCCATTTTCATTTTCTTTGCAGTTTCATCATTCTCTTGAATTGTTTTCTTTTTTTGAAACCCAGTGGATTATTTGTCATATTTCCGTTTTGGACACACTACACATTTCCCATATATGGGATATTCACCTAAGTTAGGAGCATAAAGTCTTCTTAACCGATTTTACTCTCTTACACAATTTACATCAGCACTAATCTTTTTCTCATCAAAATCAATCAAATACAAACCAGATAATGTTCTTACTCGAGACAATGCAACGTATGCCATGCCTTCTTTAAACACTGTACTTCCGATATTTACCAAAGCACTGTCTACACTTAAACCTTGAGATTTATGAATGGTTACAGCATATGCTAAAGAAAGAGGAAACTGTTTTCTACGAACATACAAGTCTTTTACAAGAAATAAACGAACAGTACAACGTCCAATCTGTTTTACCTCATAAATCTGATCAAATTTAAACTTCAAAAATTCAATTCCATCTCTGTTCTGAAAATTTACAAAATCAACAACTTTTCCCATTGCTCTATTTACTAAACCTTCTTCTACATTCAAATTACGCCGTAAAATTACCCGACAGTTCACACATACATATAAAGTCTTTTCTAAACCTGCAGTCTTAGACACCGACTTTTCCAAAGAATCCAATTTTGACTGTAATTTCTCTGAGAGAAGAATAGTAACTCCTTCATGTTCCATTTTATCGATCGCTTCCATTTTCAGTATTGGTTGTTTTTCTAATTTTAAAAGTTCTTGATTGAATGTAGAACACTCTTGCAGTGCAGGCATTAGGCAAACTATAGACCTCTTTTCTCCAATTTTTTTGTATATTATTTCAGGTGCTATGTTATCATTTGGAAACAAGTTCAATAAAAGCCAACTTTGTAAAGCTTCTTTTCCATGTTTGAAGAATATATATATCTTGAAGAATGTTTCCATAATGTTCATCTCTTGCTTGTCGCATATTCTTAATAAGTTCTTTATATTCAAAATAAGACCAAATGTTGACATTTCCAATACTTCCCAAAGATTTCTTAGTGTCTTCATGGATAAGTGTTTTAAAAACAGGTTGTCCTTTTACAGGAGTAAGTTGTAGTAGGTCACTGAATAGAATTACATGTTTTCCTCCAAATAGAACATCATAATCTGTTTTTAAAATCTGTTGCATTCTTAAATGTACAAAGGCAAGCATTAAGTTTGAGACCATGCTTGCCTCATCAATGATTAGAAGTTTCATTTTCTTGAGTACTCTTGAAACTTCATAACAAGCTTCTCCAGATAGCTTGTGATATTCCAACTTATTTTCATGTTCAACTGGTAGCATGAGTAATCGATGTAATGTAATCCCTTTAATGTTGTGTGCTGCTAACCCAGTTGGAGCAGTTAGAGCACAAGATAAATGTGATTCAGTGGTTTTGTGTACATAACTGGTCAAAACTTTAATTAAGAAACTTTTTCCTGTTCCAGCTTGCCCACTGATGTACATTCGAACAGGTTTAAATGATGTGCATTGGCATTCTTTTTTTTATGCAGTAAACCATGCTGTATCTGTTGTGTCATTTTTGTTAAATATTTAGTTTTTCTTCTAAGTTTCCCAACTCAATAATATCCTGTTGTGCTTGTTGCATTGCCGTTTCTACTTCATTCATGGCTATTGCTGATTCATTTTCAAAAATTAGTTGTCCTAGTGGATCTTGACTTAGTGGAGCAGAACTTTGACTATCATGAGAACTGTCTCTAGCTATTTCAGCTGCAATAGTAGTTTCTTGTTCAATCTCTTCATTTAACATTTGTAGATAAGTTAGAAAAATTGAATGCTATCTTTACATGCATTAAAAGAATCTTCATAGTAGTAAAAATCTCCAAGTCATACCATTTCACTACGCCAAGGCTTGAATATCCAATTATTGAATATTTTTCTTCATTTATATTTTCTGTAACATTTCTCTTAAAACTGTAATGTTGCAGTACTTCATAGAGACATATGTTTTCAAGATGTGGACTCCTTTTCGGATAGTACGTATCCAACATATTAGTTTTAATAATATCTGTACTTTCTGGTTCATTCAATGCTAAGTATTCAATTTCTTGTAGAGATTTCAATACTCGTTTTTGTGTTGCAGCAAGACCTAGACCTACCCAAATGATTCTTCTGGACTTTGAATATAAACTTGCAGAGGTCAACCGATTCAAACATTCGTAGGATCCAATGTCTCGATGGGAAAGCATCTTCAAACTAAAGCTGTACAATTTGTTACTAAAAGTCTTCTCTTGTGAAATTTCTTCCCACATTTCTTTTAACTCCATATTTTCAGATTTGGTTATATATGACGTAACATAGCAAGCAACAGCAATCGAATTATCTGCAACATACTGGAGATCCATGTTTGCATTCCACATTGTCAAAATCACTGAATTGTAGTCATTAATATCCTTTCAATCCTCAGTTCTTTTTATGTTGTAAGTATTCTTCTGAGATTTTCGAGTTATAGTATGCCTTACTGCTGACATGAAACTAATGACTCTTCCTTTTGAAATTACTGGACATGTGAATCCAAAACGACATTTTGAATAACATTTTCAGTTTGACGTGTATTTTTGTCGACAATATTTTCCACATTGATGACTTTGAACCCATAAAACTTGTTGTCTTAAGCTGTTTTCGCCTCCTTTTTTTGGAATGGCACAGGTAACATAGTCTTCAATGAAAGACAAAACAGTTTCATCAGAATTGGTTCCAAATTTAGGTGCATTCTTGATCCATAATAGCATGTGTATATGAGGAGCACCTCTGGGTTGGTACTCCTTTCTCCAAAAGAAATCAATAACTTCTCCAAGAGGTGGATTATTTTTATTGCAGATAAAAGACATCATAGCTTGAAACCTATGATTAAAATATCTGCACACATTTGCAGGATCCAAGGAACACAGTTCTCCAGCTGTCTTCAATTCAATGTTTTTTACATTTGAATTTGCTTGTCGTAGAAATTCAAGTAAATCTTCCCATGCGTATTCAGCACAGCTAAGCGTAACAAACCATGTAGGGGTTCCTAGGTTTCTTAACATACATTTAAGTTCTCCGTGATGCCGATATCAATACTCATTAGTACCACGTTGACACGCCATCAAATTAATTAACTGAGAATCTAAATGATCGTGTCTTTGTTGAACTTTGTCCAAAAATTCCTTTGCAGAAACATGTGTAAGATGAACTCCTGTTTTTAATATGTGGTTCACTGCATATTAAAGTCCAGACAAGTCACTTTCAAATGGAAGATGAAATAAATATGGAATACACTGTCGAAATCTTGGATCTTCTGAATACAATCTTGTTGTACGATATTCTGATGGAGCGGGACGGAGCACCGAGCAGAGCAAACACTGCGGATGCGGTGACACTGACGCTAGCAGGTACAAGCGGGATTGCAACTTTTTAGCGCACTGTCCCAGAGGGTGGCGTGCAGGTTCGACGGACTACAGCAGCCACTTGGTATGAGTGACCCACAAGCAAGGTGTTAAATGGTCCCACACTTGCCCTGATGAAGTTGCAATAGGCAATGAAACATGTTGGCCCATATGGTGATAAATGGCCAATTAGATGCCATTTTTAAGTGAGGACGCTTGCTACATTGAATAAATCATTGTTGTATGCAAGCGGTACCTCTTTTTAATTGAGGATTGCATCTCCTCTTTTGTGTTGTGTGTGGGACATGGTAGGCACGCAGTGATTTTTCACACTGATCATGTCATCTTTTTGCACCTATTCTTTTTCACTCATTTTGTCATAGATTTCTCAGTTTAGAGGAATCCCTTTACTTTCATCTTTTTCTTCCACTTGGAAAGTTACCGGTGATGATAAGTGTGGGCATACTGGTAAATTATATGCCAGCAGCCCCCCTTGGTGTTACTACCGTGAGGTACTTCCCATTCTTTCACATATTTTTACACAAAGTAATGTGGTGATAACAATTTTTTGTTTTTACTTGTTGGAAATTGTGGCACATGACGTGATTGGATATTAAGTTTGAACAGTAGGACATACAGGCAAGTAATAATTGTACTGCCGTATAAGGGGAATTTATACCCTTAGTCCGTGAAATTATATAAAATACTGTTCTGAGTTGGTCAGGTCTCATTGTGAAATATGTACGATATTCTGAAGCTGGAATCTGTACTGGTCGTTCATCATATCGTCCACCTTTTCCAGTGGGGAAGAACTGTGGAAAACAACGAGCTTCTAAACTTTTTTCCCATACACTCATTGGAGTTCCCTTTGCTTTCTTCATTTGGAATAATTCAATAGTGTTTCTTATCACTTCTTTTGAATGTAGAGGATGTATTCTGTAATGTTCATAAATTTCTTCACTCCTGGAGTTGTCCACTTTTTCTATTTGGCCAGTTGAAATTTCTCTTTCATCTTCTAAAGATATTTCTTGTTCTTCCACATATACAGTTTTATAATAAATATTGTTTTGTACAAGATATAATGAAGCCCTTTGAAGTTTGGTGACATCTACTAACTCTTGCCATATTTTCTGACTCTTTGTTGGTACACCATTAACTAGAATAACTACAGGTTCACTTTCCTCTCTGTCTATACCAACAGTTTCAATATTTTTCTTAAAATCGAAAGGTAAATACACAACTCTTCCTTTTAAACCTCTTTGTACAACTGTTGGAGGCAGCTTACCTGTTTTAGCGACATACGAACTATAGCCTGAAATGGGTGCACAGACTGAATAAGAATGGACTCATACGTATTTAAATCTACCAGTTCCGGAGGAATAGCTACCAACTCTAAGTTGTTATGTACAGCTCTAGTTGGCATTTTGTTCTCTTCTAATTTGTTGTAACAATATTTACAAATACGTTGATCACTACCCAACTCAAAACGACCTTCCACCAACAAATAAGAACCAAATTGCTCCCACTTATCATTGTTTTCCTTTTCACTTTTTAAATACACATCAAAATTCCTAGTTTGACTTCTATAGTGAGTACGTCGACAACAAATACAAACATAGTTTGGTTTTTCACAAGAAAGTACCTTAAACTTTGTAATTTCTTCTACAAACTTCTCAGTTGTACTATCTTCCACCTCTTCTTCAACACCTACATTTATCAAACTCTCACTTTCTCTACACTCCTCTTGAGGACCAAAGAAACAAAACTGTATATCATCAGAAACTTTTTTACATCCAATACTGAACCATGCAAAAGAGCTGTGTTTATTTCACTTAAAGATAATGCAGGACTTTTTACATAGTACAATCTTCTTACTAACGTCTGCATTTCTGAGTGATGTACTGTTAACATTCTTAAAAGATGAAAAGTACTTCAACACACTTTTCTAGAAAGACAAGCCAGAGAATGACCCTGCAAGTTAGTATATTTTCTCACTTTACAAGGATCTAGTCCTTCAACACCTTAATCTTCTTTTTAACACTTTTTTTACCATAATCTCGTAAGAAATTTTGTAATATATCAATAGATTCCTGTCGTGTACTACAAATACTACTACAATCCCACTTATACACTGGAGCTTGTGTGCATCTCCCTTGAACTTCTTCATCTATTACTTCTTCCACATTTCTAGGAACCATCCTTTCTTTTTCAATTGGACAACCATTTTTAACCTCACAACAACGACCACTGGTATCAACTGCATGAACTAATGTATTTTGTTGAAAATAGCTTTCTTCATTAAAAAAAGGTTCAGTACTATAAGTGTGCTTCCATTCACCCGAAAATGTTTTGCAAAAGTTAGTTCTATTAAAGAGGCTTTTTCTTTTACTTTTCTCCTTCGTAAAGTGCATTGTTTCATTCAATGTTTTCATTCTCTTCAATACTAATGTAAACAATCTTCTTTTCAATTCAAAAGCCTTTTCGACTACACTGTCAAACTGTTGTTTTTTCTGGTAAGATGCTGATCTTCTTATATATTTTTTGCAATCTTTCAAAATCTTTGTAGTACTCTAATTTTATACATTCTTTTCCTAATGTCTTTATATTCTTTCATCCTTCTTTCAAGATAGATTGTTTTCCCATAACCTGATGTTCCATTAATTTGTCCTTTTTTCGTTTCCTTCTGATTGGTTGTAGTACTTTTCTTTCTCTTTTCCCCGTTTTGAAAATTCATTGCGTTCTTTAAAAGTCTTTTAACAAATTCTTTAGTTCTCTTACCAGAAGTCTTTTTCTTCAATGTCACATGTTGTACTTCATCTAATTTCTGCTTTTCTCTTTCCTTTAAATAGTACTTTTTTTTCTTTTTTTTTCTTTTGATCTTTTCTTGCCATACTCAATCTTTATTACTAATAATGGTGAATATCTGAAATCAAAAGAAATTGTAATCGTTTTGTTAAATAATTTTATATTATTAAAATAATTATATACAAACATTCTCATCTATAAAGAAATATTTTTAATTGCTTTGCAAAGCTATGTCAGACGCTGCACAATTCCTAAAATTAGAAGACATCACAACCTCTACAACAGAATCACAGAGCACAACTAAAGGACTTCTCTACTGCTACCCAAATCAAATGTAAAGTGCAGTCTGTCACGTTTTAAGGCCTGCATGGTGTTGTGATTGAGGTATGTCTCTACTTGCACATGTATTCTCATATGTGTTATACATTTGAAGATGCTTTACATATAAAACAGAAGTATACATATATTTGTATGCTTCTTTTATATATAGTACACTAGCAAAAAGTACAGACTTATGCATGCATGGTTTCAGAAAGATGGTGAAACTTACAGCAGAAACATGTGAAGGTTTGCTGCTTTGTTTTTGCCTATACTCAATACCTAACTATTGCCCCTTTCTATATCCTTATTCCCTCTTTCTGCACCTCTTTTCCCTCTTTCTGCACCCCTGTTCCCTCTTTCTGCACTTCTCGTCACTCTTTCTGCAACCCTCTTGAATGTTTCTGCACCTCTTGTGTCTGTTTCTGCAACTCTCTTGCCTCTTTCTGTACTTCTCTTCTCTCTTTCTGCAGCTCTGTTGCTTCTTTCTGAACCTCTCTTGCCTCTTTCTGCACCCATCTTGCCTCTTTCTGCACCTCTGGTGCTTGTTTGTGCACTTCTCTTGCTTCTTTCTGCACCTCTCTTGCTTCTTTCTGTACCCCTCTTGTCTCTTTCTGCACCCTTCTTCCCTCTTTGTGCACCTCTGTTGCCTCTTTCTGTACCCCTCTTGCCTCTTTCTGAATTTCTTTTGCTTCTTTCTGCACTAGTCTTGCCTCCTCTTACACCCTTCTTGCCTCTTTCTGCTTCTCTATTGTTTCTTTCTGCAATGCTCTTGCTTCTTTCTGCACATCTCGTGTACATTTCTGCACCCCTCTTGCCTACTTCTACACCTGTGTTGGTTCTTTCTGTGCTGCTCTTCCTTCTTTATGCAACTCTTGTGCCTGTTTCTGCAACTCTCTTGCCTGTTTCTGCATCCCTCTTGACTCTTCCTGCACCTCTATTGCTTCTTTTTGTACTGCTCTTACTTCTTTTTGCATGCCTCTTTCTGCACCCTTCTTCTCTCTTTCTCCACCCCTCTTGCCTATTTCTGCACCCCTGTTCCCTTTTTCTATACCTCTCTTGCCTGTTTCTGCAACTCTCTTGCCTCTTTCTGTAGTTCTCTTCCCTCCTTTCGCACCTCTGCTGCACCCCTCTTGCCTCTTTCTGCACCTCTGTTGCTTCTTTTTGTACTTATCTTGCCTCTTTCTGCACCCCTCTCATCTGTTTCTCCACCTCTGTTGATTCTTTCTGCACTAGTCTTGCTTCTTTTGCACCTCTCCTATAAATGTTGGCACTCCCCTTCCTTCTTTCAGCATACCTCTTTCTCCCTTCTGCACCTCTGTTGGTTCTTTCTGCACTTCTCTTGCTTCTTTATACACCCCTCTTGCCTCTTTCTGCACCTCTCTTCCCTCTTTCTGCACCCTTCTTGCCTCTTTCTGCACCTCTGTTGCTTCTTTCTGCACTTCTCTTGCCTGTTTCTCCACCTCTCTTGTCTCTTTCTGCACCACTGTTCCCTTTTTCTGCACCCCTCTTGTCTGTTTGTGCACCTCTGTCGATTCTTTCTGCACTAGTTGTGCTTCTTTTTGCACCTCTCTTACAAATTTTGACACTCCTCTTGCTTCTTTCAGCACACCTCTTTATCCCTTCTGTACCTCTGTTGGTTCTTTCTACACTACTCTTGCTTCTTTATACACCCCTCTTGCTTCTTTCAGCACCCCTCTTTCTGTACCTCTGTTGCTTCTTTCTACACTTCTCTTGCCTCTTTCTGTACCCCACTTGCCTCTTTCTGCACCTCTCTTCCTTCTTTCTGCACTTCTCTTGCTTCTTTCTACACTTCTGTTACTCCTTCTGCACCCTTCTTGCCTCTTTTTACATCCTTCTTCCCTCTTTCTGAACCTCTCTTGCCTCTTTCTGCAACCCTCTTGCCTCTTTGTGCACCTCTGTTGCTTGTTTGTATACTTCTCTTGCTTCTTTCTGCACCTCTCTTGCTTCTTTCTGTTCCCCTGCTGCCTCTTTCTACACCCTTCTTCCCTCTTTGTGCACCTCTGTTGCCTCTTTCTGTACCCCTCTTGCCTCTTTCTGTACTTCTTTTGCTTCTTTCTGTACTACTCGTGCCTCCTCCTACAGCCTTCTTGCCGCTTTCTACATTTCTGTTGTTTCTTTCTGCAATGCTCTTGCTTCATTCTGCACATCTCGTGTAAATTTCTGCATCCCTCTTGACTCTTTCTGCACCTCTGTTGGTTCTTTCTGCACTTATCCTGCTTCTTTCTGTACCCTACTTGCCTCTTTCTACACCTCTGTTGCTTCCTTCTGCACTTCTCTAGCCTCTTTCTGTACCCCACTTGCCTCTTTCTGTACCTCTCTTACTTCTTTCTCCACTACTCTTGCTTATTTCTGCACTTCTGTTACTCCTTCTGCACCCCTTCTGCCTCTTTCTACATCCTTCCTCCCTCTTTCTGTACTTCTCTTGCCTTTTTCTGCATCCCTGTTCCCTTTTTCTGCACCTCTCTTGCCTATTTCTGCACCTCTCTTGCCTATTTCTGCAACTGTCTTGCCTCTTTCTGCAGTTGTCTTGTCTGCTTCTGCACCTATGTTGCTTCTTTCTACACCTCTCTTGCAAATTTCTATACCTCTCTTGGCTCATTCTGCACCCTTCATGTCTCCTTCTGCACCTCTGTTGGTTCTTTCTGCACTGCTCTTGGATCTTTCTGCACTTCTTTTGCCTGTTTGTGCACTTCTCTTGCCTTTTTCTTCACCTCTGTTGCTTCTGTCTGCACTTCTCTTGCTTCTTACTTATTTATTTTGACTATGTTCAATACCTAACTACTAGTAAAATGGGAAAGCAGCAGCACCAGAAAAGTAATGTTTAACATATGTTGGGTGACAAATTAGTGATTAAGACTCTCTAGAAAAGTTCACTTGAAGTGCACTAAATAAATCTAAGTGTCTCTTTGAAATATGAAGTGCACTCTCTCACGTTTTAAGGTCTTCATGGTCAAGGTGAGATATGTATGAACTTGCACATGTATTGTGATATGTCTTATACATCTGAACATACTACACATAAAAAACACTGGTACTATTTGCCCAGGCACTATCCATGCAGCTATAAAATCACTGGGTACTGCCTGGGTGATTAGAGGATGGCAAGGGTACTGCCTGGGTTATTGCATGACTACATAGGTAGTGCCAGGGTGATTGCATGAGTGCAGGGGTAGTGCCTGGGTGATTGGAGGAGTGCATAGGTAGTGCCTGGGTGATTTTATAACTGCATGGATAGTGCCTGGGTTATTGAAGGACTGCATGCGTACAGCATGAGTAATTGCACAAGTGCAAGAGTAGTGCCTGGCTGATTGAAGGACTGCATACATAGTGCCTCAGTGCATGGATAAGTGCATCAGTAGTGGCTATGTGATTACAGACTTACAGGTGAGACATATGATGCATTGCTGCTTTATATTTGACTACGCCCAACATCCTGAGTAGTAGCAGAATAGTGAAATTGCAGCACAAAAGTGAGGTTTATGACATGGTGTACGCTTTTGTACTGCAGCTTCACCATTCTGTAACTACTCAGGGTGTTGGGCGTACCCAAATATAAAGCATCAAACCTACACATGAGTCTGTTATAAATCTCACCATATTCCTGAAAGCATGCATGCATATGTGTCTACCTTTTGAAATCATCATCATATATAAAAGAAATAAACAAATAGACTACACTTTACATTTGAAAGACACACCTACATTTCTGCGGTGTATTTCAAGTGTACCGTTCCCCAGACTCATAGAAAGTAGCCTAATCAGTAATCCCTCTGCCAACATGTCTTAAAACTCACTTTTTTTCTGTAGCTTCACCATTCTACGAATATTGGGCCAAGCCAAACATAAAGCAGCAACCTATCACATGTCTTTACCATACCTCTAACCATATTCCTAAAAGCATGCATGCTTCTATCTGTACCTATTGCCAAAAGCATGACACATATCAGAATACATGTGCAAGTAGAAACATAACCACACTCACAAGACCATAAAGGCCTTAAAACTTGAGAGAGTACACTTAACATTTCAAACACACACCTAGATTTATGTAGCATATTTCAAGTGAACTTTTACACAGACTCTTATGAAGTACCATAATCAATAATTCCTCTCCCAACATATCTTAAACATCACTTTTCTACTACTACTGCTTCACTATTCTACTACTAATCAGGTACTGAGCATAGCTAACAGCAAAGCAACCCTTGACTTATCTTTGTTAAAAGTCTCCCCATATTTCTAAAATCATGTATGCATATATCTATACCTTTTCCGAGTATCATCATATATATTAGAAACATACCAATAGTTCTATTCCTGTATTTTATAAATCTAGCATCTTTAGATGCATAACACATATGAAAATACATCTGCAAGTACAGACATACAACAGTCACAAAACCATGCAGATCTTAAAACTTAAGAAGCTGCACTTCTCATTTCAAATAGACACCTAAAATAATGTGATATATTTCAACCATACCTTTCAACAGACTCATATAAATTACCCTAATCACTAATTCCTCTGCCAACATGTTTTAAACCACAGTTTTGAGCTGCAGCTTCACCATTCTGCAACTACTTATGCTATTGGACCTACACAAATATAAACTAGCAACCCTTCACAAGTCTCTGCTGTACGTCTCACCATATTCCTAAAAGCATTCGTGCATATGTCTGTACCTTTTGCTAGCAGCATCATATTTAAAAGTGATATACAGATAGATGTATACCTGTGTTTTATACACCTATCATCTTCAGACGCATAACACGTACCATAATACATGTGCAAGTAGAGACATACCTCAGTCACAACACCATCCACAGCTTAAAACTTCACAGACTACACTTCACATTTCAAACAGACACTGAAAATTATGCGGTAAATTTGAAATGTAGCTTTCCACACACTCATACAAATTACTCTAATAAATAATATCTCTACAAACATATCTCAAACCTCACTTTTGTGCTGCTGCTTTACCATTCTACAACTACTTATAATGTTACACCTAGCCAAATACAAAGCAGGAACCCTTCACACGTCTCTGCTATAAGTCTCAGCATATTCCTGAAAGCATGCATGCATATGTCTGTAATTTTTTCTAGCAGCATCATGTATTAAAGAAATATACAAATAGATGTATACATGTGTTTTATTTATCTAGCATCTTCAGATACATAACACATATCAGAATATATCTCCTAGTACAGACTTTCTTCTATCACAACACTATGCACACCTCAAAAATTCACAAAACAAACTTCCAATTTCAAGCAAACACCAAAAATGATGTGGCATATTTCAACTGTACCTCTCTAGAGACTTATAAAAAGTAGCCTAATCACTAATACCTTATGTCAACATCTTTTAAACCACACTTTTGTGCTGTATCTTCACCATTCTTCTACTACTCAGTCTTGAGCCTACCACATAAAAAGGAACAACACCTCTTTGTTATACATCATGCACCTTCAAATGTATAAGACATATGAAAATAAATATAGAAGTAGAGACATACTTCAGACACAAGTCCATGCACACCTTAAAACTTGACAGACTGCACTTCCAATTTGAAAGCGACACCTAAAATTATGCGGTATACTTCAAACGTACATTTCCACACACTAAAACAAACAACCATAATCACCAATCCATCTTCTAATATACACATATTACTATACAGAATCTATTTCAAACAACATTTAAGTTCAATAAAACAAATTAACATACACATCTCTACATTTAATAATATATTTCAAACATCACAGTTCTTGAATAATTTATAAAATTTAAAAATAAAGCTAATACATAATATACCTCACAAATTTATAACTCACCTTCCAAATTGATTTGTAGAGTATGAAATATCAGAAACTCATAAAAGATCTTCTTATGCACACAATCAATGTAATGCACCACTCTCAACAAGGTAAAACCAGTAATGGCAAACATTCCCTCTCTTTCTCCACACAAATAAATGTAAGTAACAAATCACGTTACTTCCTACATAATTTCAAATTGTAAAACACATTTCTATTGGTTAGACATTTTAACCCTTTCCAACTGACTTCTAAAAGTGCCCAAACTGGTTCTGAAATTTTCTGGAGTCGCGACTCCACCATGCACCAACGTGATGGAGACGCAAATCCATACGGGAGTTCAAAAATATATTACAAATAATAATACCACTATTTTTTAAGAACACACCACTTCTAAAGATAGTACTGACTTGGAAAATCTTACTTTAATTACATATCACTTATATATAAATTACAATTCCATATTTTAAAACCACAGATAACATTCAACCCTTTCCCCATTCTGCTTAATCCCAGTTCCCATAGTAGCAGTTTCTGCAACATTCAACTGAAGAGGCAGGTCACAAGTTCACCATATTTTCAAGTTCAGCACATAAGGTTACAAATGCAAACAGCAGCTGACGTTTGCAAAATATGACCTCGTCCTATCCACTGTACCTTTCAAACATTTTTTACTAACCAATAAGAAACATGCTTTTTAAAGAAAGTAACATGCACCCTATTTTTGAGTGTACAATGTTCTAAAACAGCCAATCAATTCTCTACTTTTTAAAAAACAGCATCTTGTCCACCATTATAGATACCTCTCATTCTACCAACTGACTACCTCAGCTACGGAGATCTTTTCATTACTTCTAGACATCCCTTCAAGATGCTTACAGTATGGATTGCTTGACACAGCTATGTTTTCTGGTGCAAAAGGTATGCTGAACGCAGCGGTAACAAAGACAAAGACCTAGCTTTGCAAAATGTGGATAGTAAATGGATTGCACAGAGAGGATTAAAGTGGCATCAATTGATGCCTTTGGTTAAAACCTTTTGCATCTCCAGCCCCCTGACCTCATGATTGTGCACTGTTTTGGCAATGACCTAGGCACATTGACTGGGGTAGGTTTGGAAATGCTAATGAAGGTCACCTTTGCACAATTGGTGTTGCTTTTACCTCAAACTGTCTTTGTATACTCTAATATATGCCAAAGACAGAAATGGAAGTGGTCAAATCAATTCTGTCCACAGATTGAGAAAGATAGAAAGAATGTCAATAAAGCTGTTTCTGCTTACCTCAGAGACCATAGGATGGGCTCCATCTATAACAACAATCTATGTTTTGATATGGATGACACCTACAGAAGTGATGGAGTACACTTCACAGATCAAGGAAACAGAGGGGCCGATTCCGATCTCGGTCGGAGGCGTACCCAACACCATTCGGTCGGGAAAAAAGCCATGCGAAAGCCTGTTTCCCGACCGATCCGTACAGCACACCGAACGAGTAAGTACGATGCGCACAACAGCAAAGAATCCGGCCGAGCCGTACTCACCCAAACCAGGTCCTGTTCCCCGACCGAGGCAAATCCGGAAACGCTGAATCGAGTCGCACGGAAGGGAAAATGCAGCTCCGTCCGGCCGAACGAGTACGATGCGTTTTCCGTACGCGCCGAACCCGTCGCTACGCACGGCACGTCAAAGCATCCGGGAGAGGCGCACATAAGCTCTGATTCGCTCCACAACACGATCCATGGCTCCGAGACGAACACGGCAGCGACGAGGACGACGCGAAGCGACGAGGACGAGGCGAAGCGACGAGGACGACGCGAAGCAACGAGAAGGACGAACGACACGAACCAACCATGAATCCCTTCGTCCCGATCATACCAATATTCTACATTTACTACCGGAACAGGCACGGACGCGTACGGCGCAGAAGGTAAGCCAGACACCAACCACAAAACACATACAACACGTACACGACACATCACACACACACAGAGGGATGCAGAATATACTTACACCAGCAACAGCAGCACCATAGGGGCGGGATGCCCATCACCAATGCCACATATGCACACAGGGGCCTGAATGCGCACCACCACCCCTACCCAGGGGGGGCTGGATGCCTACCACTACTACCACCCTCACCCAGGGGGGGCTGGATGCCTACCACCACCCTTAGCCAGGGGGGGCTGGATGCCTACCACTACTACCACCCTTACCCAGGGGGGGCAGGATGCCTACCACTACTACCACCCTTACCCAGGGGGGGCAGAGATGCCTACCACTACTACCACCCTTACCCAGGGGGGGCAGGATGCCTACCACTACTACCACCCTTACCCAGGGGGGGCAGGATGCCTACCACTACTACCACCCTCACCCAGGGGGGGGCTGGATGCCTACCACCACCCTTAGCCAGGGGGGGCTGGATGCCTACCACTACTACCACCCTTACCCAGGGGGCAGGATGCCTACCACTACTACCACCCTTAGCCAGGGGGCAGGATGCCTACCACTACTACCACCCTTACCCAGGGGGGCAGAGATGCCTACCACTACTACCACCCTTACCCAGGGGGCTGGATGCCTACCACTACTACCACCCTTACCCAGGGGGGCTGGATGCCTACCACTACTACCACCCTTAGCCAGGGGGGCTGGATGCCTACCACTACTACCACCCTTAGCCAGGGGGGCTGGATGCCAACCACTACTACCACCCTCACCCAGGGGGGCTGGATGCCTACCACTACTACCACCCTCACCCAGGGGGGCTGGATGCCTACCACTACTACCACCCTTAGCCAGGGGGGCAGGATGCCTACCACTACTACCACCCTCACCCAGGGGGGCAGGATGCCTACCACTACTACCACCCTTACCCAGGGGGGGCAGGATGCCTACCACTACTACCACCCTTACCCAGGGGGGGCAGGATGCCTACCACCACCCTTAGCCAGGGGGGGCTGGATGCCTACCACTACTACCACCCTGAGCCAGGGGGGGCTGGATGCCTGCCACTACTACCACCCTCACCCAGGGTGGGCAGGATGCCTACCACTACTACCACCCTTAGCCAGGGGGGGCTGGATGCCTACCACCACTACCACCCTCACCCAGGGGGGGCAGGATGCCTACCACTACTACCACCCTCACCCAGGGGGGGCAGGATGCCTACCACTACTACCACCCTTACCCAGGGGGGGCAGGATGCCTACCACTACTACCACCCTTACCCAGGGGGGGCAGGATGCCTACCACTACTACCACCCTTAGCCAGGGGGGGCTGGATGCCTACCACTACTACCACCCTTAGCCAGGGGGGGCTGGATGCCTACCACCACTACCACCCTCACCCAGGGAGGGCAGGATGCCTACCAATACTACCACCCTTAGCCAGGGGGCTGGATGCCTACCACTACTACCACCCTTAGCCAGGGGGCTGGATGCCAACCACTACTACCACCCTCACCCAGGGGGGCTGGATGCCTACCACTACTACCACCCTCACCCAGGGTGGGCAGGATGCCTACCACTACTACCACCCTTAGCCAGGGGGGGCAGGATGCCTACCACTACTACCACCCTCACCCAGGGGGGGCTGGATGCCTACCACCACCCTTATCCAGGGGGGGCTGGATGCCTACCACTACTACCACCCTCACCCGGGGGGGCTGGATGCCTACCACTACTACCACCCCCACTCATAGGATGGACAATGCATGACACAACCAGCACACCACAACCTAGGGAATGCAAGAAGAAGACATCCCCCAACACCATGACAAGCGTGTGTATACTGTGTCAAATGCCTACAACACCGAACATGACTTTGAACATACAATGTGACCCCCTAGCACATGTGCCACACATATATGTGTGTGGCACCCACAATGCAAGCAGGCCATGACCATTGTGGCAACGGGGACCAAACCCCCATCATCACAGTGACCAAAATGTAAGTGTGGGGTCCATAGCTGAAGCACACTTTGAACAATGTGGCAATGGGGTCCAAACCCCCATCATCACAGTGACCAAAAGGTAAGTGTGGGGTCCATAGCTGAATCACATTTTGAACATTGTGGCAATGGGGTCCAAACCCCCATCATCACAGTGACCAAAATGTAAGTGTGGGGTCCATAGCTGAAGCACATTTCGAACATTGTGGCAATGGGGTCCAAACCCCCATCATCACAGTGACTAAAATGTAAGTGTGGGGTCCATAGCTGAAGCACACTTTGAACATTGTGGCAATGGGTTCCAAACCCCCATCATCACAGTGACCAAAATGTAAGTGTGGAGTCCATAGCTGAAGCACACTTTGAACATTGTGGCAATGGGTTCCAAACCCCCATCATCACAGTGACCAAAAGGTAAGTGTGGGGTCCATAGCTGAAGCACATTTTGAACATTGTGGCAATGGGGTCCAAACCCCCATCATCACAGTGACCAAAATGTAAGTGTGGGGTCCATAGCTGAAGCACACTTTGAACATTGTGGCAATGGGTTCCAAACCCCCATCATCACAGTGACCAAAATGTAAGTGTGGGGTCCATAGCTGAAGCACACTTTGAACATTGTGGCAATGGGTTCCAAACCCCCATCATCACAGTGACCAAAAGGTAAGTGTGGGGTCCATAGCTGAAGCACATTTTGAACATTGTGGCAATGGGGTCCAAACCCCCATCATCACAGTGACCAAAATGTAAGTGTGGGGTCCATAGCTGAAGCACATTTCGAACATTGTGGCAATGGGGTCCAAACCCCCATCATCACAGTGACCAAAATGTAAGTGTGGGGTCCATAGCTGAAGCACACTTTGAACATTGTGGCAATGGGTTCCAAACCCCCATCATCACAGTGACCAAAATGTAAGTGTGGGGTCCATAGCTGAAGCACACTTTGAACATTGTGGCAATGGGTTCCAAACCCCCATCATCACAGTGACCAAAAGGTAAGTGTGGGGTCCATAGCTGAAGCACATTTTGAACATTGTGGCAATGGGGTCCAAACCCCCATCATCACAGTGACCAAAATGTAAGTGTGGGGTCCATAGCTGAAGCACATTTCGAACATTGTGGCAATGGGGTCCAAACCCCCATCATCACAGTGACCAAAAGGTAAGTGTTGACAAAGAAAGAGGTGCAACTTCCAAACTGCATGGATGATTCCTGGTCACAGAACAACAAACACATCAGTGGCAAAGTAGTGTATGTGTCCGATTGCAACATAAATTGGGGGAGCCAAATCCTGCAGTGCAAATAAGACATGCCTTTGGCCATGTGCAGACAAACAACACCCATGGGGGCTGACACCGTCAACAATCATCAATGACACAATGACAGAAGTGACCATCAGAATGCAGACCCACATATTTGCACCAATGGGCACACACATGCAGATACCCTGTGGAGACTGCAGATGTGAGGTGAACAGATACCATACCATGGCAGCAATGGGACACACAAACCATGATCATTGTGCTGACCGATGACCTAGGAGTCCCAGGGACAGCAGGGGAAACCCACCAAACTACATACAGCCAATGGCACACCCAAGATATGCCAATGCAGTGGTGCAGATGCACAAACACAAACAGGCAGACCCACACTGCACATCATACACAACAGGTGAGGGGGGGTGCCAGTGTCCCCAGGCAACCACACAACACATGAGGAGACCTGAATACCAATCATACAGATGTGCATACAGTGCCACACAAAGGTAACTCATGGATCCAAATCCCCTATGTGGGCAAGCAGGCATTGTCAGATGAGAGGGAGCACAAATCACACATGTCACACAGGCACGTAGGGACAGCAACTGACACAGCAAGACACAGACACACCACAGCACCACCCCCAGGGCCCCCACAATGTGGTGACCCTGGGCTGCATTACAATCCCACTGTGATGACAAAGCTAAATGTGGTTCACACTGTGAACCACAGTCATGTGTACTGAGCAACTAACTACCATCACACCTACACAAGCACAAATCAAACAGCATGGCCAGTAAGCCAAGGCCAACATGGAGGCAGGGGCCTAGCCGGGCAACAACTCTCATCTGCACACACTCAACACCACACCCCTCGACCTCCAACAATGTGCAGCAGAGAAGCACACATGCACTGGTGGCATTGCACATGCACCCATGACTATTCCAGGGTGGTGGGTGGGAACCAAGGTGCAGAAACACATCACACATGGACACTCAACAAGACTCCTGAATGTCTGACACACTGCACACTACGCTGTACATGGACATGACGGCAATACCACACCAACCAATGGGATCACAGCCACAGTCACACACCAATGAAGAAGCCAAGGTCACCCACAAAGAACACACATAGACAACATCCAACATTGCAGCCCGGACCCTGAGGAGTGCCAGCAGTCACACACACAACGTGTCACAATCACTGAAAGATAACACAAACTGGAAATCACATGATAGGGGCAAACAACAAGTGCCAAGGGGAAACCTGACTGTGACCCATCTGCGTCTGCACACAAACTCAGCCCTGACAGCAAACACACCTATGGGTGACGCCCTGATGACCAGTAATGTGCCATGCACCCACATCACAGAGAACCCAGGGAGAAGACTTTGGGGGAACATAGCTCAACTCAGCTAGCATCACAAACAGGTACAACACTAGGGATCACAGCATGCACAGCTAAATGGAAGTGAACACACAGACATGCACATACAACACACACCTTGGGTGCAGGCAATGTCACAGGAGTACACACTGCCATGAGGGGACTCCACTCCTGTGTGAGGAAAGCTGTGCCATATGTTGCCTCTGTAGGGCCCCATCATGTCAGCTGAGCACTTGGTCACACAATCAACAATTAGCACCAAATGAGGGCTCCCGTCACATCAGCCTGGTCATGGAAGTGCCAACGGAATCATCAGCACAGATCCAACACACTTGTATAGCAATGTTGCACTGACAACACAGATGAGTCCTTCCCCATTGATGCCCAAACCTGCATGTCCACTGGAGATGGCCACACGGTCAGGGAAGTAGACGAATTGAACAATGGCAGGCACAACAGATGTGCAGGGGTGGAAGCCACAGATGTGAAATTGCCAATCTAAGTAGGAAATCCCATTGCCAAATACTGAACACATGACACCCTCAGATGCTGCTATGGATGACATGGATACACCACAGGATAGGACACATTCCCCCTGGACCACATGGGTTCCTGCACAGTAACACTTCATTATCATGAGACCAAATATCACCATCACTGCAGCAAGGGCATGGTTAGCATCATCAACATCATGTACATCAGAAGCAAAAGCACTAGAGAACAGAAAGTTGCTTTATTCAGCATATGTGGCATTAAAAGTAGAAGTCCGGTAGAACATAAACAAAGGCCAATGGCCAGTCCATCAACAAAGTCACAAGTGGGTGACAGTGGCAGATGCCACCCTACACATGCCTGCACAAAACCAGGGACAATCCACTAGGAGGGGCAACCGGGGGGTAGGCCAGACACCGCAGGGACAGGATCAGGGCTCACCAGGAGGAAGCAGGGAAGGGGTGGTGGGTGCTGGAGAGGCACTGACAACTGCAGTGGAGGTGTCTGACATGGTGTGTGCCGGCACAACTGGGGGGCATGGCTCAGATGTTGTGGGTGCCGGCACGACTGCAGTGGACCCTGCAGATGGAGTGGACAGGTCCGCCACTGCAGTGCCCAAGTCAGACAGGGTGGTAGTGGACTCCACTGCAGTGCCTACCACCAGGGGAGGAGAATGGGGAACAGGCAAGGTGGGCTGGACAGAGGGGAGGACACCCTCACCACATCAGTGGCACAGACAAGCGCAGCGGGGGTGTGGTGCCGAAGAGCAAGTGGCAGGGGGAGATGGCCGGAGCCTCTTGGGGATGGTATATCTGTGGGTGGGGGAACCTGGGGCAGGGTGTGGTGGGGGCACCTGTGGAGTGGGGGCCTGAGGGATGGAGGAAGGAGACCTGGTGCTTGAGCTGCAGGGCGGCGGCGGGGTCTTGCTCTTACCACTCCGGGGGGACTTGCGGGTGGGGGCCTCAGTCTGTCTGCGCCTGGGGAGGGTGTCCGGGGGCGAGGGGCACTCTGCTCCGTGTGGGGGGGCTTCCTCTTCACCCTGGATGCTGGAGCAGCTGGATCGGAGGGGAGAGGCCGAGGTCACTGAGGAAGAGCCGCTGGGTCTTTGGGGTTGCAGGTGAGGCAAGGGAGGGTGCTTTGGAGGGAGAGGCAACTGAGGACTGCGCAGTGCCCGTGGATGTGTGTGTGTGTACCAGGGCCCCATCCCCTGTGAGTCTGGTTTCAGTCCCCTGACTGTGCGTGCGTGTGCATTTTGTTTGTGGCGTGTGTGTCTGTGTGCTGGACGTGTGTGTGCTGGTGTGTGCCTGTGCCGGTGTGTGTGTGCTTGGGACGGGTAAGGTGCTGGGGAGTGTGGATGGAGCAGAGGCAGGAGGGGTGAGGGACTGTCTGAGGAGGGACACAGCTGCCGTCAGGGAGGAGTCCATGGACCTATTGCCCCTCTGTAGGTCAGACATGCCCGATGAGATGCCCTCCATGAACGACACCAGCTGAGTCAACAGTGCGGTGTGCGCATGGAGGACACTCAGCATGGCTGTCTGCCCTACATGGAGCTGGCGAAGGAGGTACACAGACTCCTCACTCAGGGCAGCAGGGGACACAGGGGCAGGGGGTGCGGTGCCTGGCCCAAAGGAGACACGCTCCCGAACATGGGAGCCTCCACGGACTTGGGGAATGGGAGCCGATGGGAGGGTGGTGGTGGTGCTGGTGGTGGCGGGGACAGCAACACTAGCTGGGGTGTGGTGGCTGCTGACACCCGCCTCCACAAGGGAGTCATCCTCTGAGTTGCTCTGGTCCTCAGCTGAGGTGGATGGTACTGAGGACTCCTCGGTGTGGCTCCCCTCGCCCTCCGTGCCACTGGGTCCCTCCGACCACTCCTCGGCTGCTGACCCAGTCTGGCTCTCTGGCTCCTCCTGGTCCGTGGAGCTGTCCCCTTCCGTGGCCGTGGATGTATCTGCAAACAATGGGGAAACAGACAGACAGCAGTCACCTGCACCAAATGCACACACCACTGTGAGCACAGCACATTACAGAGCAAGCCCTGGCATCATTAGTTGTACATTGCTAAAAGTGCCCTAACTGAACAGGAGAAGCCAATTGTCAGTCTGATGCCAAGCATGGCACTCACATCCCACATGGCCTTGCACCCATCTGTCTGGTGTCTGTTGGATTGCAACACCCCAGTGTGGACACATGCACCAAGTACACAGTAGTTGGACAGTGCAGAGGACACGGTGTGGCATGTGGACATGCACACATCACAGCTCTTGCCACTGAGTCAGTACAGGTTTCCGGATGAAAGGGATGCCCAGAGTCAAATAGGAAATGCATGTGATGCATACCAGCGACAGACACCATGATGCACCCATATCCTGATAGCCATCGCCACAATGGTGTGCATGTAGCACATGTCACTCCCCTGCAGGACCACCAATAAGTTGACACATGCCATGGCAGAGGCATGACTGCTAAGTCATACATCACTGTCTCAGTGATGTATGACTTGGCAGCCAGACAACAACACTATGCACTGTGTCACAATAGTAGGTCATGGGGAATGCAAGTCCTGGAGCTGCACAAGTGCACATGTACATCCCCCACACAACACATCATCTTAACCCTCATCTGTCCAGGTCATACCTATTGGACATATGGGAGACCTGTGACACTACCCTCTGAACCTGAGCCCCTCACAATTTGGTGTGAATGGGGAACAGCTGCCTGAACTTCACATTCGCATACCCCAGTCTGCACGGGCAGCTGATCAAACACCTATGTGACACACAAGTATCGTCTCCTATGGTCACATCTCCAGGGGCATGCTGAGCCCCTACCAAGAAACACCCCAGCAGTCCTGGCAACTAATCCACAGCACACTGACACAGAGGCAGACACCTGAGGGGTCAAATCACTGTGCACAATGTGTCAGCTGATACACGGGAGTGGGAGTACAGAGTGCATTGCATGGCCTGGAGTAGGCATGACTGTCCTGCTCCACATGAATGAGGGATGTGCCCTGGACAGTGGATAGATGGCTATGTATGTGTGACACACGTAATCTGCACACTCCTGGGGCCCAAACATTGTTCCCACCCGCTGCATGGGCGTGTGCCACATACCCCAGCCACATGTGGTGGCTCAGCTCAGCAAGTGGACCGCATATCAAAGCAACACGCAGATCACATGTCCAAACACAGGCGTTGTGTGAACAATGGACCCACCCATGATGCCCACAACAGAGTTAGGGAAACAGATGCTGTCCCCCACCTTTAGTGAAGCAAACTGCAAGGACACAGTCCCAAGTGACACAATTCCCTGAATGTAAGGGCCACACCTGGGTATCAGATGAGCAGTGGGCAGTGCACAATAGAGGGACATGGCTCCTGGACAACATGACTGCTGCACTGTGGCAGTTGAACCAGGCCAGAGGAGGGCACAAAGCATGTAATACAGAGTTCACAGTGCAGTCTTTGACTCACCCCTCCTTGCTGCTGTCTGGCCTTTAGCTGCCCATCCAGGTCTGGAAACACCACCGCCAGGATCTGGAGCATGTGGGGGGTCAGGGTCCGTGTTCCGCCCCTCTTGCGAGGAGGCGACAGCTTCAGCTGGACCCGTGCAATCCTCCGGGTCCAGCCCCGAAGGTCCTGCCACCTCTTCTGGCAGTTGCAGATCCGGCGCTTGTAGACCCCCACGGACCGGACGGCCCGGACGATGTCCTTCCAGATCTCCTGCTTCCGATGGGCATTAACCTGTCAGGATGACAAAGTGAAAAGGCCATTACCACACATGCAACATATCCGTACATGACACAGTTGTATATACATGTCTCAATCACAGGGGCACATGATGTACACAGGCAGTGCAAAGCTGCCCATGGACAGTTTGCCAGACGTCACTACATGGTATCATTGCATGGGAAGTAAAACCTTGTTCAAATGCACTGTCACTGCACCATACCTGTCCAGTGCATGTCACTACACACTATGGGGGTGACAACTACTCAGTGAGCCTGCTAGCCAGTGGCGTGCAGACTTTCAGCCTTGCTAGTCAGACAAAATGCACATTCAGAAAGGCAGTGCACAGAACACTCACCTGCTCCCCTGGTGTCCCATACAGCTTGCTGTACTGTGGAAGTAGGCTGTCCAGCAGGGCCTGGTTCTCTTCAAGGCTGAAGGCTGGGGCTCTCTCCACAGTACGTGCCATTGCAGGGTCCAGAGGGGCAGAGACAGCAGCAGTGCAGTGGCAGATGTCGTCCTGGAGCATGTAGTGCAGGCAAGTGAGCTCTCAGGGGAACAGCCAGCAATATATATGTGCTGGAGAGGCAGATACTGTCCCTTGTGTCCAAAGTGATAGGTCCAAGTCGTTTGCATCTTCTGAATCTGGCCAATCCATGGAATAGCAGCACCAAAACACGCCCACAGCATCCTTCAAATCTTCAACTTCATGACATACATGATTTTGCAACATTGTTTTGGGTGACCAACTGATTTTCCAGCAACCGACTCGTTCGAAATTCGAAAACGCGTCTGTTGCCAGGCAAGCCCATTGTCAATGGGTGCGCACCGATCGGTCCATTGCGGTACAACGCGTACAGGGGTACAACGCGTACCCGCACACATTGAATGCAATGGGCCGGCCGGAGGCACCGATCGGTCCATTGCAGTTCAACGCGTACAGGGGTACAACGCGTACCCGCACACATTGAATGCAATGGGCCGGCCGGAGGCACCGATCGGTCCATTGCAGTTCAACGCGTACAGGGGTACAACGCGTACCCGCACACATTGAATGCAATGGGCCGGCCGGAGGCACCGATCGGTCCATTGCGGTACAACGCGTACAGGGGTACAACGCGTACCCGCACACATTGAATGCAATGGGCCGGCCGGAGGCACCGATCGGTCCATTGAGGTACAACGTGTACAGGGGTACAACGCGTACCCGCACACATTGAATGCAATGGGCCGGCCGGAGGCACCGATCGGTCCATTGCAGTACAACGCGTACAGGGGTACAACGCGTACCCGCACACATTGAATGCATTGGGCCGGCCGGAGGCACCGATCGGTCCATTGCAGTACAACGCGTACAGGGGTACAACGCGTGCCCGCACACATTGAATGCAATGGGCCGGCCGGAGGCACCGATCGGTCCATTGCAGTACAACGCGTACAGGGGTACAACGCGTACCCGCACATTGAATGCAATGGGCCGGCCGGAGGCACCGATCGGTCCATTGCAGTACAACGCGTACAGAGGTACAACGCGTACCCGCACACATTGAATGCAATGGGCCGGCCGGAGGCACCGATCGGTCCATTGCAGTACAACGCGTACAGGGGTACAACGCGTACCCGCACACATTGAATGCAATGGGCCGGCCGGAGGCACCGATCGGTCCATTGCAGTACAACGCGTACAGGGGTACAACGCGTACAGGGGTACAACACGTACCTGCACACATTGAATGCAATGGGCCGGCCGGGGGCACCGATCGGTCCATTGCAGTACAACGCGTACAGGGGTACAACGCGTACCCGCACACATTGAATGCAATGGGCCGGCCGGGGGCACCGATCGGTCCATTGCAGTACAACGCATCACTGTACATGTGACTGGCATATGTCAGCATGCCTGTCTCAGATGGACATATGCCAGCCACAGATAGCTCCCAGGGAGTGAGGGGCACACCTACATCACAACAGCCTGTCCAAACTTTATCATAAGGCATGTAAGGCTGCATTTCCTATTGTGTGTATGTTGGTGTACATGTTGTCCTGTGGGTGTCACCTGTGGGCAGCCACCCCCAGGCTGTGCACGTGTTCATGGGGACAGGATCATGGGTGTTACGTGTGCATGACCACTGTGATGTGCAACTGTTCATATCTGTGCATGTGCCATGGTCACATTTCACGGTGGTGTATGTGTATGTCATGTCACATACCCCGTGAGTCCCATGTGGGACGGTATGTTTGAGCCAGGGTGTCCCAGTGGCACAATAGTGATGGTCCTCCACAGTCTTTGTGCATGTAGTGTTTACAATGTCTCTGATTTCATGTGCACAATGGGAGACAGTCTCCACATCCAGGTTGTGTGTGCATGGACTTTGATGTTGTGCGTGTGTGTGTCACAGACGTCCATGTCTGTCCTGCCGTGGCAAGTGGGGCCAGTACCTGTGGGGGTCATGGTTGTTTTGCTGTGGTGTATACATGATACTCCATGTAATGCCAGTGTCCATGTGGCAATACAGGGTCCCTGGGAATGTACCTGTCGTTGAGCTGTGGTGCCTGGGGCACATCTGTCCTCACATGTCACTGTGGGGGGTTATTATGACACGGCAGCAGGAGATGGGAACTGTGACACGCCTCATGATATCCAATGGGCCAACCTGGGACTAATTGATGCCACCTGTTGGACCGTGTTGACAGATGTTGGCCATGTATGTACCATACATGTCCTTCCGGAACTGCACACTTCATGTAGTTGTGCCTCATAATGATGTATGTTGGGATCTTGAGTGTGTTCAATGCCGCATATGTGGGGTGACTGACAATCTTGCTTACTTCTCCTCTGCACTGCAGGGCTCCTGCTGTCCATCGACCATTCCCAGATCTGGCAACGATGGTGGAACGGGACAGCATCCGACGGCACCGCTTCACCAGGCAGCTGATTGAGGATTTGGCAGTGCAGTTGTCCCCACATTTGCAGCCTGGCCGGCCTTATCCTACAGCGCTGACCCCCAAGGTGAAGGTGATGGCAGCCCTACACTTCTTTGCCACCGGTACCTTCCAACATTCTGTGGCGACTGCTGGTGGGATGTCACAGACCATGTTGAGCCGTGTGCTCCGCGATGTTTTGGTGGCAATGTTGCTATTCCTGAACCGGTACATCTATTTCCCTAGACTGCGACGACTCACTGACGTGAAGAGTGACTTTTATGCCCTGGGGAGGATGCCGCATGTCATTGGCTCCATTGATGGGACACATGTGGCTTTGGTACCCCCACAGGCCCAGGAGCAGGCCTACAGGAACCGCAAGCACTACCACTCGGTCAATGCACTGGTGGTGTGTCTTGCAGACATGACCATCACACACGTGTGTGCCCGTTTCCCTGGTTCAGCACACGATGCCTTTGTGATGAGGAGTAGTCGCATCCCCAGGATGATGGCACAGATTCAGAACCAGCGTGCCTGGCTTGTCGGTGTGTACTGACTTTGTGCCATTGTGTGTGATCTGATCTGTAGTATTCCGCCCACTTTTCCAAGTCAGCTAATGTGCACTTGTCTGTCCGTAGGTGACTCGGGATACCCCAACATGCCGTGGTTGCTGACACCCCTCAGGAACCCTGTGACACCAGCCCAGATGCGCTACAATGAGGCACATAGTCGGACCAGGAGAGTGATTGAGCGGACATTTGGTCTCCTGAAGAGCCGCTTCCGCTGCCTGGACAAGACCGGAGGGTCCCTCCCATATGCCCCTGCGAAAGTGTGCAAGATTATCATCGTCTGCTGCATGCTCCACAACCTGGCAGTGCGGAAGGAGTTGCCTCTCATCCAGGATGACAATGACCAACATCCGCCACCTGTGGAGGATCCTGGCCTGGACCACGATGCCAGTGACGATGATGATGATGATGGTGATGTCCGCACACAGCTCATCACCAACTTCTTTAGCTGAATGTGAGTATCCTGAGATGTCATGTCAATGATGTGAGTTGGCATGATGTGTAGGTGGTGCTCTGGTGCTGTTGGAGTGTGTCCATGGGCTACTTGACTGGATGTGTGTTGCGATGTGTGCTAACAGGTGGGCTGTACTCCCCAACAGTGTTGACATGCTAACTTGGTTCTGGGTGGGTATCTTGTAACATGTATTGTGCATGAGTTTTGCTGTTCGGTCCTGTACTCCATTGCTTTTGACTGTGTGTCATTTCTGTCCTTCACAGGGTACTTTCAGATTCGTTTGGTCAACTGTGTCCACCGACGACGTGATTGCACATCCAGGGTGGTAGCTGTTGTGTCCCTACAGGTGATGTGCGCCACACCCATGGACTTCCTTCCGTCTAGAGTTGTTGACTGTGTGCCCGCTGCCAGGTGGGATTACCTTGCATCTGTAGTGGTTACGACATGTTGCAACTGTGTAATAAACCTGTGCTTCACTTTGAGATGTGCGTTGTCTGTGGTCACACATTTGAGTGCCATTTGCTTACTGCACCTGTGGGCTACTTGACTACAACTGGGAATGGGTGTGGTGTCTGTGCATTGCACCGTCTTCCCTGGCAACATCAGTGTAGGCAATGAGTCAGATGGCCTAGGTGTGTATGTGTTGTGTAGCCCTGGTGGTGTGTCTCCCTCATATGTGTCACGTTGCCTTTACTCACATGCCTGTGTTGTCCTTGCTGTTGCAGTTCGCATACACAGTGTAATTTTGCAGTTCATCATCCCCATAACAGCACCCACGTTGGAATCACGACAGAGGCAAGTATGGTGTATTAGTGTGTTTATTGTGATACATTTGTGTTAATAGTGCATAGGATGGGTAGTGCTGTACATAAATCTTGCAATCCGAAGTTCCTAGGTGAATTGAAAGTCCTGGTAGACAGGATCCCCAGTATCGGGGCCACAGTTGTCTGACACATTGGTCCAACTTGTACTCCCCATGCAATGTGTGGGAGTAGTGTTGCCGTCAACAGGGTGAACAGTCTGTGCACAAAGGCGAACATCCAGAACAGGTTCAGGCTTCCTGGGAGTTGCGCTTGGCCTCTCACTTTTCCCTCCTCGGACGACCCCTCTTCTTGGGGGGGGCCCCTCAAGTACCGGCTGCTGCGGTGCAGGGGACTCTCCGCCAGAGTCCTCCTCCCTCCCTGTGGCAGTTGCAGTTTGTTCGGCACCAGATGTTGTTGGCACACAGGGAGGTGTGGACTGGTTGCTGTTCATCTGGCGGAGGCATTGTAAAATGTCCCTGTGCACCGCCGTCATCTCATGCAGTGCATCCCACTTGGACTCCACGCGGGACATGTGTGAGTCCACGCGGGACATGTGTGACTCCACGTGGGACATGTGGGAATCCAAGCGGGCATGATGGGCAGCCTGCTGCTGTTTCATGTCTCTGAGGAGCCCCACTACCTGGCTGATGTCTCCGGTGCTGGACTGGTACGCATCAGCTATGCGTACCAGTTGTGGGTCATCATGCACACCAGCAACGTCTGCAAGCAGCGACCTCTGTCTCCCACCCCTCCCACCACCCCTGCTGACATGTGCAGTGTGTGCAGTGGCACGCACAGATAACCCTGGTCCACTTTGGGGGTTGGTGGTGGTGGTGGTGTCCATGGCCCCAGGTTGGTCCAGGGTCCCTGTGCTGGTGTTGCTCCTTGTTCTGTCCATGTCGGCAGAGATGGTATTTGTGGTGACAGTCGTTGGAGGGGTGGGTGCAGGGGGTGCAGCTGGTGGTCCTGCTGGTGCTGCAGCTGGTGGTCCTGCTGGTGCTGCATGTTGACTTGCACCGGATGTGCCAGGTTGGTCTTCATCGTCCGAGGAGGACAGAGGCTGTACGACGCCAGTGAGCTCCGCATCCTCTTGAGCCTGGGACTGGGACTCCTCAGCGTCTGCTGCTGTGTCCCCATCATCACCTGTTTTTGGGAGACACAAACAATGTATGTTATGTTTCTGCAGGCATCAATGGTTGACACACATGACAGTTGTGACTGTGCCTCTGGGTGCGGGCCTGTACATTGCATTGTCCTAAGTCGTCACAGTCAGGGGTTGATATTGGTGTGGCACATTGTCCTGCATTATTTGGGCATTTCTATGTATTTTCTGGGGTGTGAACATGGTCTGCATTGGTTGTGTTTGGTTGACAGCCGGCCCTCCTTCCCACCCACCCAGCCAGTCAGTTATCCCACCATGGAACGTGCTTGCGTTGCAGGGAGTGGAAGTTGTCTCTCAGGATGTCAGTCAGTGGTGTCCTGCTGTTTGTTGGTGCACAGTTGGCAGCAGGGCCTTGTGCTCCCCACAGCAGTAGCCAGTGTCAGCCATCTTGTGAGTCCTTCTCCACTCCCTGTGATGTGAGCATGGTTCAGGGTGGTGTTGATGGGACAGTTGTGGGGGTGTGCTATGTCTGTGACTACGACTCCCATCATCCTATTGCCTCCACCCCACTTCCCAGCATTCCCATACTTACTTGCTTTTGTGGGGAGTTCAGTGTGTGTGGGTGTGAGAGCAATGGCAAGATGGCTGACAGTGGTGTCCTGCTGTTGGTTGGTGTGCAGTACCCAGCATGCCCTTGTGCTCCCCATGACACAGCAACAGTGTCAGACATCTTTGATGGGCCTTTCCACTCTCTGTGGGATGTGCATGCGTGAGTGTGAGCTTGTTGGGCCATGTGGTGGGGGATGTAGAGCTGTGACTACGACTCCCATCATGCTATTGCCTCCTCCCCCTTCCCAGCATGCCCATGCTTCCTTCCTTTTGACTCTGCTTCCCTGTGGGGTGGGCTGGCTGTGCTGACAGGATGGCTGGGAGTGTTGTCCTGGCAGTTGTTTGGCTAGAAGTCCCAAGAGTGGCCCTGTGCTTCACACAACATAACCCAGGGTGGTGGTTCTTTGTGGGATCTTGTGTTAGGATGGGGGGCATTGCATTCTACCAGGTGGGTTCTGTGGAGTTTGTGTTGGGGTGTGTGTGAGGGGAGGTGCTTGTGACTATGGTCAGTGCTGCAAGTCCTCCTTCCCACCCAGCTAGCCAGATATCCCACCATGGAACGTGCTTGCATTGCAGGGAGTGGAAGTTGTCTCTCAGGATGTCAGTCAATGGTGACCTGCTGTTTGTTGGTGCACAGTTGCCAGCAGGGCCTTGTGCTCCCCACAGCAGTAGCCAGTGTCAGCCATCTTGTGAGTCCTTCTCCACTTCCTGTGATGTGAGCATGGTTCAGGGTGGTGTTGATGGGACAGTTGTGGGGGTGACCAATATCAGTGACTACGACTCCCATCATGCTATTGCCTCCACCCCCTTCCCAGCATGCCCATGCTTCCTTCCTTTTGACTCTGCTTCCCTGTGGGGTGGGCTGGCTGTGCTGACAGGATGGCTGGGAGTGTTGTCCTGGCAGTTGTTTGGCTAAAAGTCCCAAGAGTGGCCCTGTGCTTCACACAACATAACCCAGGGTGGTGGTTCTTTGTGGGATCTTGTGTTAGGATGGGGGGCATTGCATTCTACCAGGTGGGTTCTGTGGAGTTTGTGTTGGGGTGTGTGTGAGGGGAGGTGCTTGTGACTATGGTCAGTGCTGCAAGTCCTCCTTCCCACCCAGCTAGCCAGATATCCCACCATGGTACGTGCTTGCATTGTAGGGAGTGTAAGTTGTCTCTCAGGATGTCAGTCAGTGGTGTCCTGCTGTTTGTTGGTGCACAGTTGGCAGCAGGGCCTTGTGCTCCCCACAGCAGTAGCCAGTGTCAGCCATCTTGTGAGTCCTTCTCCACTCCCTGTGATGTGAGCATGGTTCAGGGTGGTGTTGATGGGACAGTTGTGGGGGGCAATATGTGTGACTGCGACTCCCATGATGCTATTGGCTACACTGACTTGGCCAGCATACACAGAATTCCTTCCTTTGAGTGGTCTTCACTGTGTGTTGGTGTTGTTGTGGTGGCTACATGTCTGGATGTGTTTGTTAGTTCTATTTGTGCCACTGCCTAGCTGTAGTTGTAGTTGTGTTTGTACATGTGTTGGCACAGTTGGATGTGACTTTTTTGATGGCATGTGTTGTGTTTATCTGACTGACATACACATTTTGGGATGATTCTGTTCTGGTTGCTGTGTAATTGCTATGAGTGCATGGTTTGACTCTCCCCTTGACAGTGATGTGTGTGTTTTGTGGCAGTATATTGTGTACATTTGTTGTGTACTCACCAGGCTCTGGGATGTCCTCTAGTCCATATACGCTCACTGGCGGAAGGATGGCCCGCACCTTCTCCTCCCAGGGCCTGAGGTATATTGGCTTGGCAGGAGGGCCACTGCCGGTGTATTGGCTGTTGATGTAGTCTTTCTTCAGCAGGTCCCGTACCCTCCTGCGCATGTCATACCACCTGTTCTGGATGTCGCTCTTTGTGCGCCGACATGGTGATTGTGCGTTCACCCTGTTGATGATCCTCTCCCGCATCTTGGTTTTCTGGGAGATGGGGGTCTGTTGGACCAGTGTGCCAAACAGCTGTGGCTCTACCCTGAGGATCTCGTCTACCATGACTTCCAATTCACTATCTAGGAACTTGGGATTCTTCTTGGGGGCATGGTGATGGGTGGTGATGGTGAGTGATGTGTGTGTTGGTGTGCAGGTGAGGGTGTGTGAGTGTGTGTTTTGCTGGGTGTATGTGAGGTAGGTATTTGTTGGTGTGCTGATGGTGTGTGGCTTGTGTGAGGGATGAGCTGTGGGTGTGTGGTTGCTTTCTCTTGGGTGCTGGCAGTGGAATGGCATTTGCAAAGGCTCATGGTTGTGATTTGTGTCCTTTATATAGGTGGAGTTGTAGGTGTGTCTTTGTTCTCTGTCCCCACCCCCCCCCCAGTATTTATTGGCTTGGTAATTGCTTGTTTGGCCTTTTTTTGGGTGATTTTTCCTTTGTGCTGTTTGTGTATGTTGGAAACGTTCTTGTGACCGAGTCGGACCCTGCATTTGTCTCGTACGGTGTTCTCCGTTTCGTTCACGCTGTGTTTGTGCAGTTTTCTATGATCCGTACGCGTCGGTCGCGGTGTTTTGTGTTGCTTCGGCTCGGTTTTGTATGCGTATCGGTCGTACGGCTTGGCCTCCGTCCGACTCGCTCGTGGTTTTCGCGCCTTGCATCGTACTTTGCGATTTGGAGTTCGCGTGTACGTTTCGGTCGGATTTGTTCTGGGTGCGTGTCGGTCGGTTGGATTCGCGTGTTTTTCCGGCCGGATTGCTGTTTTCCTTGCGGCTCGGTCGGTTGACTTGGTTTCGGTACGTGTCGGTCGGATTTTTCACGCCTTGCATCGTACTTGGCGTGTCGGGCGCCACGGGTACGTGTCGGTCGGTATTATTTCCGGATCCGAGTCGGTCGGTGCTTTTTCCGGCCCGAATCGGAATCGACCCCAGAGTCTTTCTCAACAACCTAAAGCTGTGCATCCGCACTTACATGTAGCTACAACAAACTCATAATGAAAACAAGGGCTCTTTTTAGAGCCACCCTATAACACAATAGTAAATCACATTTTTTTTTACACATACATTTTTTTTCAATTTTGTTGTGGATTTGTGCACTATACGCAAATCTGCAAAAGCATGAATTCAATGTACTACAACACAATACACTATTCAGGTTTAACTATTAATTTTATATATTTTTAACAACTCTATCAATTTTAATCTTATCATTAACTTCAATCACACTACCTCTTTAAAACAACTTCACAAATACAATACAACCTTCTAAATTATATACTACTAAATTATTTATTTGAGGTGAATACGCGAATCCAACACGATGTTACATGGGGGGGTCGCGCTGAGAGCCGCGTTGGGGTCGCGACTCCAAAATAGAAAGAAAAAAAAATGCCCCACTTCCATTATTCAGTATTTGCCCCGGGGACCCCATCCCCCGGGGCCTTACCTCTATTTTTACAAATAAAACTTGAATGTTTTTTTACAAAATACGGGAGAGGAGCCACGTAGCCCCCCTTCCCTGAGCCACTATTGGCCCCGGGGACCCCATGCCCCGGGGCCTGGCCAGCATTCTTTCTTTTTCTTATTTTGGAGGGGACCGCGTGGCCCTCCTCCTGAGGCAAATAATGGCCCCGGGGACCCCATCCCTCGGGCCATTGCCTCTTTTTTTTTTTAAAGAATAGCATGGGAGGGAGGCCGCATGGCCCCCTTCCCTAGGCCACTATTGGCCCTGGGGACCCCATCCCCCAGGGCCTGGCCTCACCTTGGGTACCGCGGGGGAGCCCCAAAGCCCCGGCAGTCCCTGCCAGCTCCCCGCCTCCTGCGGGAGCCGGCATTGCTTTTGGACAAGGGGAGCTGCTGACATGCAGCTCCCCTTGTCCAAAAGCAATATGCTTCGCTTCATGGAAGCGAGAGCAGGTTTCCTGCTCTCGCTTCCATGAAGCGAAGCAGAGTTTGTAATGACAGGGCGGGAGCCGTACTCCCGCCCTGTCATTGCAAACTGCAATGTCCCGGGGGGGGCACCCTGGGACATTGCTGGAGCTGGCCCTGGGGGGTGGCGGTCCCCAGGGCCATAGAGGGCTCCAGGAGGGGGCTGTGTGGCCCCCTCCCAACATTTACATAGCCTCGGGGAGGTGGTGGTCCCCGGGGCCGGGGGTCTAAAACAGACCCTCATATTTAAATAATTTGTGCCCCAGGGAGGCCCCCCCACACATAATTGAAAGTTTCGGGGTGATTTGTCAAGCGGGGGCTGAGAAAAAAGGGGGGTCCCTAAACACATTTTCCCCATGTAAATTTCCATAGGAAATTTTAGACACGGCTACAGCCCGAACTGCTGAACGAAATTACACCCAATTTGGCAAAACGGTAGCTCTTGTTTCAGAAAGCGACCTTTTTTTTAAATGGTGTAAATCCGTTCAGTAGTTACAGAGAAATTCAAGAAATAAAAAATGTATATATCTGAGCACCGAGGAGGATTCGCGACTCCTCCCGAGCGCAAGCTGACTTCTGGTTGGCTGAAGGATGTCCTTGGGGCCCACTACCCCTCTTGTTACCTCCAGTAAGTCCCACACAGTAGGATTGCTAAGACGTCTTCGGAGGCCACGCCCCCTTTCTCCACCACTCTGCAAACGTGCCTCATGGCAGACTATGCGATGGGGGATGAAGTCCACTTTACTTCTGAGGGACTTTGGGGGCCAAGAAGCCCTCCTGGTACCTCCTGTAAGTCCTACACAGCGGAATTCCTGGGCGCTGGTCGGAGGCCCAGCACCCTATCTCTACCACTTTGCAAACGTGACCACTACTTAAAGTAGCATCTTTCTGCACCTCTGACTTAGAGGTAGTTTTAATCCCCCTGCCCTATTATGTACTAGGGCCTTACAGAGGAGGTCATGCCAATCACAGGGGTACCCCAACGCATAGTGTTCCCTAGTGTATGTAGGTGTTTTCACTGTATTCTAAGTGTCTTTTAGCATAGCACTGGCTCTAGGCCTGGTTAGTCAGAGTCAGTTACCACCAGTACCCATCAGCAAAAAGTTGGGGGCACAGGATGACTTTGCAACAAGGCCTCTTTCTGCACTTCTGTTGGTTCTTTCTGCATATCACTTGCTTCTTTCTGCACTTTTCTTCGTCTTTCTGGACTTCTGTTGCCTCTTTCTGCATATCTCTTGCTTCTTTCTGCACCTTTCTTTGTCTTTCTGGACTTCTGTTGCCTCTTTCTGCATTTCTCTTGCTTCTTTCTGCGCCTTTCTTCCTCTGCACATGTCCTACCTCTGTAGGCATAGTTAGAAATTTGCATTTAAAAAACCTTAGAAATACACTGAAAAACCTTAGGCTTCAGGGACGTTATAGTTAGAAATTAGCATTTAAAAAACCTTTGAAATTCACTGAAAAAACTGGCGATTCCATGCTCACTACTGTGTCAGCCTCCAATAAAGAAGTGAAGTATTTCCACTCGTGTTGGGCTCTCCTTCAGGGGCAACTCTGTTTTTGTGATATAGATATATATATATATATATATATATATATATATACACACATATATATACATCTGATGACATCATCGAGTGACTGTGAGTGTTTTTAAAAAGTTTATGAGTGTTAAATATATATGCCAAGGTGTATTGGAGAATCAGTGGGTGTATGAGTGCCTGTATGGATGATTCATTGGGTGTATGACTGACTGTATATGTGAGTGATTAGCTGTCTCAGTGAATGTATGGATGAGTGACTGGTTGTGTGAATGTCTGTATCAGGCTGACAGTTGGTATCTAAGTGGCTGTATGGGTGTGTGAGTGGGTACGTGATTGGCTGTATAGGTGATTGATTGCTTGTCTGAGTACCTGTATGGGTGTCTGAGTGTGTGAGGGGGTGTCTGACTGCCTCTATGGATGAGTGAGTAGGTGAGTCAGTGGCTGTATGGGTTAGTAAGTGTGTGTGTGAGGGGCTCTGTGGGTGACTGAGTGTGTGTATGGCTGTGTCAGTGAGTGAGTGGATGTGTCAGTGGTATATGGATGAGTAACTGCATATGTGAAAGGCAGTATAGGTGAGTGTTGGAATATATGAGTGACTATGTGGGTGAGTGAGTGATTGTGTCAGTGACTGTATAGGTGAGTGAGTGTGTGTGTAACTGTATGGGTAAGTAAGTGGCTGTGTGATTGACTCTATGGGTGAGTGAATAGGTATGTGAGTAGCTCTATGGGTGACTGACAGTGAGTGAGTGGCTGTATGGGTGTATGAGTGGATATGCCAGTGGCTGTATTAGTGAGTGAGTTGGTGTATGAGTGGCTGTATGGGTAAGTGAGTGTATGTGTGTAGACCTATACATTAGTGAACTGAGTGGGTGTGTAAGTTCTGTTATGGGTGTGTGAATGGGCTTGAGGATGGTAGTGTAGAAGTTGGAGTGGGTATATGAAAGGGTATATGGGATGTGAGTGGGTGCATAGAGATTCTGTGGATGATGTCATTAGTGATGTCATTTGAGATGTCATCATTGATGTCATCAGTGATGTCACTGACCATGGCATGAGTGATGTAATATATGAGGTCATAAGCAGCGCATTGCAGGGGTGAAAGTTATAGTTAGCTCACTAATTATAACTGCAGAATTTCACTACTTTTGTATGAGTTAAATCTGAGCCTAACTATAATGTCCCTGTAACCTTTGTTTTTTTCAGTGAATTTCTATGGTTTTTTAAGTAGTAGTCACGTTTGCAGAGTGATGGAGAAAAGGGACTAGGACTCTGACCAGCTCTCTGGAATACAGCTGCATAGGACTTTCAGGAGGTACCAGGAGGGCTTCTTGGCCCCCAAGGCCCCTCAGGAGTAAAGTGGACTTCATCCCCCAACCAGTACTGCACCAGGAGGTGCATTTGCAGAGTGGTAAAGAAAGGGGTCATGGCCTCCAAATACCTCTTAGCAATCCCACTGTGTGGGACTTACTGGAGGTAACAGGAGAGGTAGTTGACCCCAAGGAAGTCCTTCGGGGCCAGCTAACCCTCCTGTTATCTCCAGTAAGTCCCACACAGCAGGATTGCTGAGAGGTTGTCTGCAAATGCACCTCCTGGCAGCTTGCTGGTTGGGGCATGAAGTAGGTATATATATATATATATATATATATATATATATATATATATATATATATATATATATATCTTCTCCATGTTTTTGTGGATTTTGTGGCGAGCATCCTGATCGCCGGCGGTGCAAGGTGAAAGGCGATACCACAGAACACCTTTTAAAAACTGCAAACAATCTTCTTCATATCAAAGAAAATCCTGCACTCGAATCCTTGAACAATTACCATTTATTGGCAGACCGCACTTGCAAACAGGAGCAGGAACGTGTTTCAGCTGTGATCGCAGCCTTTGTCAACCTCAAGAGTGCCATTTTTGATTCCTATTTAAACGTTTTCAACAAGTGATACCAATTGAATGAACATAGACAAGTTACTTTCATTTAGTATTCCCTTTAAAGTAAAAAACACACTAATGTGTTTCACAATCGCTTGTCGAAAAAATAGTTAAAATTGCCTGCGCAATATACAGTTCTTGCAAAATAAATTTCCACAGTGAAAAGAATTGCCCGTATTTCATTCATTACGTGAGCACTGTGCAATTTATTGTTTACATTACATTCTAACTGTTTTGTCCATATATGCTTCGAATTGCCAACAGTCATCCACACCTGCTACTGGTAATGTGTAACTAGTTTGCTGTTGAGAGAAAGTCTTGTGCATTTTTTACCTACTGACTATTGGAAACATGATTATTGTGAAAACAGAGCTAAACGATTGTGGGGGAAGGGAACAAAAGAGACTGCAGTGTGGAACTAAAAAGCAGATTGGTGTAGAACAATTGCTCAGTAGGGAGTGTATGTCTCGTAATTGACAATATTTTACAAAAAAATATATAAATGAAAAGCAGTAACAGCAGATTGTTGAATGTTTTTAAAGGGATTTCATAAAGAACCGCAGATCCACCTGGGCAACATGGGGGCCACGCTGAGCCCAGAGAAAATCAGCGGATCCGCATAAAAAATACAAAATTGGGCTTCTTCACAGGAAAAAGACAGTAACAATTTAGAAGTGGTATAACAAAAGTAAAAGATGAAAGGAAGTCTGTGATTAGCTAAGTGCAGATGTATAAGTGAAAGCACAGTGGGAAGGGCAGCTATTATTGGTACTTTTGTACTGAGAGTGGAGGAGTATTGCCATATTTCTGTTTTGAGATTTGCAATTGAAAACAGATAGTAACAGATATTAAAATAAAAGTTGGACAAAGAGATTTTACAGGTATTTTAATTTGGTTGTACTATAAAAAAGTATATTTAAAAAAACCTATAAGTGTATATAAGCTGAAAGAAAATGTGTTGCTTCTAGACACTACAGTAAAAGACAAAATAGAAGGGAGGTTAGATGCGAACATTAACTAAAAATATAGTGAGCAGTAATGGAGGAAAAGGAATTGATATACTGAAAATGTAGTTATTTTATTAAGCCAGTAGGAATGAATGTGTTTGATATTAGATAGTATCATCTTACCCGGGTGTGGATAGACACCTATGATGAAGCATGTCACGATAAGTGAGTGAAGCGTCTACTCCACTATCTTTGGATATCCCATCAACGCAAAGTCTAAGCGGAGAGAGAATGTTATATCAGGAAAAGACCCCAATTCCCTTTCTTTCCCCAACCTTGTTCCTATAAAAGGCCAAAATTCGCTGTTGGGAATGTACATAGCAGCAGTTGCTTATATGTGATAAAACTGTATTTGGGAGATTGCAACTGACTTGCTTCTCTCTCACTCTCTCTTGTGTAAAAGAACAAACCCATAAAACCCATTTACTCACCTATACATCCACTTACATAGTCATTCACACACCCATACAGGCACTGTCACACCCACTCACACACCTATACAGCCATTCATGTACCCAGCACTCAGACAGTCAGTTACACACACAGTCATACACCCAGTCACCAACCCATACAGACTCCCACACCTATTTACAAAACCATACAGCCACTCATACACCCAGTCAGACAGCTACTGAGGAACTTACACATCCACTCACACACCTACACATGTAGCCACCACTAACAGAGCCACGTGTGCACACAGTTACACACCAAAGCACCCACAAACACAGCCGGTTCCCACTCCATACAGCCACTTACTTAACCATTTAGATACCCATACAGTCATTAACACACCCGGTTACACACCCACACAGCTACATACACATCCAGTGACGCACCCAAAGAGACACTGATACACTCAATCACATATCCACTCAACCACTCACACACCCATCACCCACCCATAAAACCACTCATATACCCATTTATATACCCATACTCAAACACTTACCACAGCCTCTTGCACACTGACATAACCACTTATGTAGCTACTCACTTGCTTATAGTATGTAATGTAATAGTATGTAATGTAAAGTTAAATGTATTTTATATTTGCTTCTCAGATATCTACTTGTGTTTAAAGAGGAATGGAAGGTGGAACGGTGAGGTGGAAAAACAATTAACAATTATGCTTTTTGAAAGCATCCTTAAACTGGGCAATAGATCACATTTTTAGAGCAAATGGCATATATATTTGCCACAGTGAGTCACCATGCAGTTTTGGCGATACAGCAGGGATGGTAGCCATCTAGTCGGGTGGTAAGGGTCCCACAAGTGGTGCAGCTGCTGATGATGATGCACCACCTTCCCTCTCTCTCATCATCCTGTCATACGTCCTTGTATGTATGGTTTTCAGATGTTTCCACATAGAGGCTGTGCCATGTGAATACTTTTTCCCCATATCACTCGACAGCTTTTGCTGCATGTATTGTATTGGACAATTTTTGCAAAAACTATCTTTTCACCTGAAAGAATGGAAAAATATTTCTAAACATATGAGGACTGCTTTGGAGTTGGTAAGTCTTCTTCGTCCTGCTCTTCCCCTTCTCTCATATTTTCAACAGAAGAGATCCTGACTTTAAAACTCTGTACTTTTGAAGGAAAGGCAAAAAAGGATGGAACTGTGGTTTTCAGTCTATCTCCAGGAGATGTGAAACCCAAATAACTGATATAGGGTATGGTTTGCTCTGTGCATGGGTAGAGACTTACTGTATCTAATGAGAAGCTGAGGTTTAGTTGTGTTCCTGGCATCGCAGCGGATCCACCAATTCGCCAAACACGTAAAATAAATATGTTGTGAAACAGAGATAGGCTTGCAGATATCAATGTATGGATATGGTTTCTCTGATGTAAATGCTAAAATATATAGAAAGACTACATAAGTTACCTTATTTTTATTTCTTAATTGGTACTTTTAAAATGTATAATAAGAATAAATGTGCAAATAAAATGTATTTATAAACTGGTAAAATTGTATATTACTAAACTGAACTTATGGGTGAAATTGTAGTACAATTTATATAAAAGAAATGGTGAAATGCACTAAAAAAACAAAGGTTACAGGGACGTTATAGTTAGGAAATAGCTTGAACGGAAATGGCATTATCGATATGACAAAAAATCACAAAGAAGAGACAAGGGAATGAGCCTTCTCTGACACCCCTTCCAAGATTTATAACTCACTCTAGAGAGAAGGACTGACTAAAAAATACATTTTAAAAAATCTGAGCTGAGTTAGAGGGTCTAATCTAGCTCCCTATATAATCTATGACTAATTCGTACCTCAAGAGACAAGAAGAGAGGGAAAAATTATTTTTCTTAATACTGCCCTCATGCACTATGCAGTGTCATGCTTCATCATTGGGATGCATCAAACGTCCAGGTGCAGACCAACACCTTGGACGGAGCGCAAGATATTTTTTTAATGAAGAAGTAAAGTGGTGAGGCAGAAAAGAAAAAGGGAAATGAAAAAACAAGAGTGAAGGAAGAATATTCCCTCAAGAAGGGACCATAAAGTGCAGACAAGTGAAAATAAAACTGTCTAAGGAGATATCAACAGTTACCTTTATTCTTGGTTCCCCTTGGCAGGATTAAAAATCAACGTTGGGATACGTAGGAGAGATAAATGCCCCTATAGCCCAGCTGCAAGAACCAACATGTTTCGGCCTATCTCAACTGCCTCCATGGGTCAATGCGGCCTTCGTCAGGGGGTAGATCCCTTATTTATTGTGGTCTTCACTCCCAATAGGGTGTTAAGGTAATAGAAACAGGAGATTCTCCGGTTCGCCTTCTACGCATTACATAGAGGTAGCATTTTTCTGTCAAAAAGTAGAACAAAACAATTCCAGTGCTATATTCCATTAGCATACTCTCCCCTCACCTCTCAATTCTAGCCTCTTGTTGTCTTCATCCGTGTATCACACAATGATAATCTGTACTATTTTAAAAGTGCTCATTTTAATGTTAAAAAGTGGTCAGCACGACCGTGCTGTTTCAATATCGGCACTCACACACATCCGTGGGGTTAGAAAGACCAATTATGTGACCCGAAGTGCACTCATTCTCAGCCATAGGCCATTTACTATGCAAATTCAAATGTCTGTCATGTACCCCAGGACCCCCCCGGGGTGATCTCTCCCACTGACGTAAATGCAAATCAAGAGCTTTTCTTACCCGAGTTTCAAAGCAATTCATGGGGCCGTGATCTTGTAGTCACACTCTGTTAAAATAGAAACACAAGTGTCTAGAAGAGAACCAGAGCCCCCCAATAATCTGGTTTGTTATAAGGGTGTAGCCTAGTCCTTGAGCCCGCTAGCGGCTGAGTCTGTGTTTCCACCCCTTATCATCAAAAATGCTGTGCAGGTAGCACAGAGGGATCCCCCTCTCACAGTTTCAAAGTTACGGTTCCAAGACTATTACACCAGCCCCTGTATTCTTTTCACATTCTTAAATTGGACCCCCACTTACTACTCCAAAGATCAGCGTTTGTCCTTTTCCCAATCTAGGTCCACCGACGATACCGGCATTGTGATTTCCTCACGTTTAAGACCCTGCTGGTATCTGTCACATGGATGGACCAGAATGCAATTACGGGTGAGCGAGAGCTGCAACGCTAATCCTCTCGCCTGGTGTATCCTCTCCCTTGCGGCCATATTGGATTGTCGCGGTGTATCTTATTCCGTTTTACAATGCCAACGGTAGTACATGTGTGTTTAGAGGCATCTATACGATTTCCATATCCGGTATTTAGCTAGCATTGGCCAAAAGGGAAAAGCATATTTTAATACTCAAAAGGTCCTCCTAGTGATTCCTGTAAAGAAGTCACAGCCACAAATCGGGCTCATTTTAGTTGGTAAAGGATAATATCTTCCCAGAACTCAATCCACATAGTATTGTCTGAGGCTGACTCCTTTCAATTATTCAAAACCCCATATAGTTGAAACCACGGAACACAATCATTAAGGCCCCTCATGCTGCTCTTTAATCTGTCCACCCACCGTTGTTCTCTAATCAGGAGAAAATTTGTAGTGTCAGTTACATTGGGTGGAATAAATGGTCTGTCAATCACAGTCCAGGACAGATCTTTTTCAGTATGCCCCATCTCTTTAAAGTGTGTAGTGAGCCTGGTATTCATTTTGCCACACCGTATGGTACTCATGTGCTCTAATATACGTGTTTTGACCCGACAGGTAGTCATACCCACATATTGCATATTACAAGGGCATTTCAACAGATAGATAACGTTATCAGAGTTGCAGGTGGTATGTTTTCTCTGCTCCCAAGGTTGCCGTAAGCCCATGTCAATGCTTTTACCATTCAGTGACAATGGACATGATTTGCAATAGCCACAGGCATAATGGCCCATGACAGGTGGTAGGTGCCTTGGGTGCTCACCCTTTATCTCTAAAGTTCGTTGTGCCCTGGGTCGTGTGTTTACAATGCTGTCTTTTATACTCCCACCTTTTTTGAATGAAAAGAGGGGGAATGGTTGGTTGAGTCTGTTGGAATTTAAAATGCGCCAATTCTTTTGCACTATCTTTTTCATCTGGTTCGATGTGGTGTTGTATGTAGTAACACAGATGCTTCTCTCTATCTGTTCTTTTGCATGTGTTTCAAGTAGAGCTTCTCTATTCTTGCAGCTGGGATATAGGGGCATTTATCTCCCTAGGTATCCCAACGTTGATTTTTAATCCTGCCAAGGGGAACCAAGAATAAAGGTAACTGTTGGTAGCTCCTTAGACAGTTTTATTTTCACTAGTCTGCACTTTATGATCCCTTCTTGAGGGAATATTCTTCCTTCACTCTTGTTTTTTCATTTCCCTTTTTCTTTTCTGCCTCACCACTTTACTTCTTCATTAAAAAAATATCTTGCGCTCCGTCCAAGGTGTTGGTCTGCACCTGGACGTTTGATGTGGCCCAATGATGAAGCATGACACTGCATAGTGTGTGAGGGCAGTATTAAGAAAAATAATTTTTCCCTCTCTTCTTGTCTCTTGAGGTACGAATTAGTCATAGACTACATAGGGAGCTAGATTAGACCCTTTAACTCAGCTCAGATTTTTTTTAAATATATTTTTTAGTCAGTCCTTCTCGCTAGAGTGAGTTATAATTATCGATATGGCCCCAGAGACAAGGCGTCTTCTAAACAGGCCGTGGGGCCTATAAAAATTTGGTTTCCAGAGCTAAATCCAGTTACTTTACTCTGAAAATTAAATCCTCTCTAAATGTCCCACAAGAACTCTTTGGCATATTGCAAAAATTAAGTACACTTCCAGAATCTAAAAATAAGACAGCCAATCAAGTGTTTTGCAACACATTGGCTGCCTTTTTAAAAACAAGGTAGAAGCCATTTACAATACGTTATCGGCTCATCATCTTGCCAATCCTCTACTAAGAGAGGAGGATATAATCAACAACCTTGTACCACCAGGCACCAGCTCATTGGGCCAACTTGACATGCCAGTAAACACCTCTTGCTCCTCTACTGTTTCATTGGATCAATTTTTCTCAGGTTATACAGGAAAAACTTTCTTGACATCCCTCTTCTAGTTATCAGAGGAGCTTGTTCTATCCATGCTGTGCCAAATTAAATCTGGATCCCTACTGGACCCCTGCCCTCCTCGAAGTCTTCAGCTAGCACCAGCTGTTATTTCTATACAAAAGAAACAAATGATGGACGGAATGCTGAACAATGCAAACATTCACCCCCAGTCACAAAGATCTGGGTTTTAACCATCGTTCTTTTGCTCACCACACCACCCCAGTTTGGACCCAGTCATATAAAAATCAGTCTTGACCCTGTTCCTCATGGGAATAGTCCAGCATGATCTGCCAAGCCAGGTCCTCCCTGGACAGGAAACAAGCATCCTGGGACCGGTTTCGAGGCATCAGCCAGGCTAGCTTGAATCCAGTGGTGCAGTGAGCACAAGACCCACGTCTGAGCATACCCTTCCTACTTAGGGTGACAAATGCAAAAGAAACAAATGATGAACGGAATGCTGAACAATGCAAACATTCACCCCCAGTCACAAAGATCTGGGTTTAATCCATCGTTCTTTTGCTCACCACGCCACCTCAGTTTGGATCCAGCCATATGCAAATCAGTCTTGACCCTGTTCCTCAAGGGAACAGTCCAGTCCGAACTGCCAAGCCAGGTCCTATCCTGGATCGGAAACAAGCACCCTGGGACTGGTTTTGGGGCATCACCCCTCATCAGCCAGGCTAGCTTGAATCCAGTGCCGCAGTGAGCACGTGACCTACATCTGAGCATAACCTTTCCACTTAAGGTGACAATGCAAGAGAAACAAATGATGGACGGAATGCTGAACAATGCAAACATTCACCCCCAGTCACAAAGATCTGGTTTTAATCCATCGTTCTTTTGCTCACCAAGCCACCCCAGTTCTGTTATTTCTAAGCATCTCAGGGACATCTTTAACAGGATGTCCATGTTGGGCTCCTTTCTGAGGGGCTAGAAAGGGCCTCTATCTGCCTCTTTAAAAAAAAGCTAATCTAGACATCAATGATCCCAACAATTTTAGACTAATCTCTAGCCTTCCTTTTCCTTCTAAAATCGTAGAAAAAGCTATCAATCAGGAGCTATCACTGTTTCTTAACAACAATGCACTTCTTGGTGCCACTCAGTTTGACTTCAGAAGCCAACACAGCACCGAACTAGCTTTGATTACAACCTCTGAGGAACTTAGGTAAACCTTGGACAATGGGGGTATTGCTGCTTTGATTTTATTAGATCTTTCTGTAGCATTCAATACTGTTAATCATGGTCTCTTTATTGATTGCCTCTTTGCCATCTGCATTAGAGGCAAGGCTCTTAAGCTCCTTAAATCTTTTCTCTCAAATAGAGAACAGTTCACTGAGTTCAACGAGTTTAAGTCTCGCTCCTTCTCCTTGCCTTGTGGGGTCCCTCTGGGATCATCATTGAGCCTGACACTTTTTAATCAGTATGTGACTCCCCTGGCCAACCTAATAAAATCCTTTGGCTTTCCACTAGTGTCCTATGCAGACGACACCCAAATTGTGGTGTCCGTAGCCAGTAATCCTGATGATACGGCCTCAAGATTTCTCGATTGTATGCTCCTAATTGGGAAACAGATGTCCAGCAACTGTTTAAAATTGAACTCGAGAAAAACCGAGGTTATGCTATTTGGTTCAAATACATCGTTTTGGACACCAAAGTGGTGGCCACAGGAATGGGGGAGCTACCTACTCCAGCTCCTAAAGTAAAACACCTCGGGGTTTACTTTGACAACAAACTCTCTTTTGAAGGCCATGTTAACTCCATCACCTCTTCTGCCTTTATATGCCTAAAAACCTCAGAAATATTTTCCCCCATATTCCCCCCAAATTGCAGAAGGCTGTGATCTCTGCGCTCTCTCCCAGCGTACATGATTGTTCTGTTTACTATATTTTCTCTCTCTTCTTACTGAGAGCAGTGTCTAGACACCCTAGGGTAGAAGAGAGCTTTTTACATTTTTTTTTCATTTTGTTTCATTTTCATTACAAAAAACATAGAAATGCAGTGATAAAACCAAAGGTTACAGGGACATAATAGTTAGGCTTAGATTTTACACAAACAAAACCATAGAAATTCAGCAGTTATAGCTACCTAAGCTAACTATAACTTATGCCCCTGCAATGCACTGCTTATGACCTCACATATTACATACTTTTGACATGGTCACTGACATCACTGATGACATCTCAAATGACATCACTGATGACATCACTGATGAAATCATCGAATGAGTATGTGTTTCAAAAACATTTCTGAGACTTAAAGATGTATACTAAGCTACTGCATAAGTTAAATTACTATTCGTCCTGTACTACTAATGAGTGAAACTATTTCTAACATGTCATCTGATCTATACTCCTGTTTTTAAAGTGGGTGTACTAGTTATCAGTGAGCTAGCCTCTACACTGGCACATGTCCCATGCTGATGATGTGCATGGTAGTGCTTTGTGACACCTAAGCTGTTCATTGAGCCCTCACTCCACACTGATGGCTGAGTATAGGTCTGATCCAAAGGCCTCAGTGTAAAAGTTAGTAGCATAAGATATAAGATCTAAGTCATAATTTAGATCAGGTGAGCTATTCACACCTGGTAAGGGACAACGTGAGAACTCTGTCATTATCTTGAGCCCACCTGCTACATATTGATATGGGTCCCCTTTAGGCAGACGGCAATATACCACTGACTTGAGAATTGGCTGGTACGTTATGCTAATTTCCTTAAATCATTTAGAAAACACTAGTCTGTTTGGTGAAATTTCTGGCTCAGCACGTGACCCAGGCTCTATGACTGAAAGGCCATGGCTATCCTTTGCATCAGTATTCAGCTTTTTAGGTTAAAGGTTTGGTCCACCGAGACATGGAAACCTGTGTGGATTGTACAGTACAATAAGCTATGCACCAGTAGAATGACTTCCTCCAGCTTAGACCAGTGAGGCTGAAGTGCATAAGAGTGGGGTGAGACTTTTTAAGAAGAAAATGCTTGAATACCAATGTTAGCCCCACTCATGGGGACAGTAAGTAAAATGTGTGTTGTAAAATGAATGTAAAATGTAGTTAGTGATGAAATATGAGTTGTTATTACAGCTGTTAATTGGTGATTTAGGTTTTCGTGCAGTTGTTTTCGTACATACTAACAGCGTGGCATCTGCCTCCTGTTTATCAAGGGCCGTACAAAGCTGACAAAATATATGTTGCTCACTGTAGAACAGAAAGCTGTACACTGCCATGAAATTGAAGCAGAGGATAACCACATCTTGAAATATGCTCAGTTAAAGTTAAAGTTTTGGTTAAATGCGGTGCTTAAATGCCTCTGAATCATTGTAACTATACACATAAACATTACTGCAAATCACTGCTCATAACCTCATACATGACATAACAGATGATGTCACAAACAGCATCATCATTGAGTGTTTTAGCTTTTTGGTCATGACCTACACTCTTTTTGACTTTGCAATTTTCACAAAATTGATAAATATGTAAATATACTGGAGGTACATTGTTATGGATTGATCAGTGGGTTTGTTTTTGTATTTGTAATGATATACTTTAGCAGAACATACCCCTTACTTGAAGCAGGACATTAGATTTGGCCTGGTTTTGTCAAGTACTTTTGCTTGTAGTACCCACAGCATATAATTCATAAAGGGCATTGCCTTCATTCAGGTTTTGTGACCATACCTGGTCATGCCTTTTGGGTACTATTACTGGATAGAACCTGCATGCACGCCAATGACATATGCAGCAGTATGCAAAGTCTGACACCCTTGCATGCAGGAGATGACAGGGCTGAATTTCGGCCATGTGGTGTGGGAATTGGGGTCAGGCACAGCAGTACTTCTGGTGCTCTGCCCAGTACCCAATCAAGCAATGCCTTAGCCAAGTTAGTATACATCCATGCACAATGTTTGAATGCCTTAATTTGAGAGCTTTGAGCATGGCATAAACATTTTCTATCCCTCTGAGTTTTGCCCTTGTCACTGTTTACTGGTGAGCAGTGCTCAACTTTACTTACTTTGATCTTGCCACCACCCCCTAACCGCAGCAAAAGAAAATACAAGAGAGGTGCAGTGATCTCAGCTCAGGCCCTAAAACACGAAGTGGCTGTTTTTTTTTCCTTTTTTTTTTTAATTTCATTTTTATTGGCATTTAAAACTGTATAGCAACAATGTCACAATCATATATAGCATTATCACCGCTGTTCTGTGTTCCCCAGCATATCTCATGCTGTCAAAGCAATCCCAACATTTCCACATTGCGCCAATTCCTCAAACACAATATAAAAATATCAAGCCACTCTTAGGTTGTCCCTTATCCCTCGCTCCCTCCCCCACCCTTCCCCTTCCCCAACTGTGTTCCCGGTTTTACCTATTTTTGATATGTTGACATTCGCTAATCCTGTATGTTAGGCATATCTCGTACTGTACCCTCCTCCTGATGTCCCCTGTGTGATGTGGCTTCTGGCCCATTTGTGAGTTCCTGCGTCCCCGTGTCCTGTTCCTCTTTAAGATCTTGTATCATCCTATACCAGGCCTGGAGGTCATCCTCAAGTTTTTCATCCATCCGAACCATCATCATTCGTATTCTTTCCGCTGTCGCCCATTCGCACATATCCCTCATTAATTCTTCTACCCTTGGGGGTCTCTGTCTTAGCCATACTATTACTATTCGCCTCTTGGCCAACACCAATCCTAGAGAAAGGAAACGTCTGCTTAATTTTTTGTTTTTAGGAGTGGGTATCAAGCCCAGGAGACACTGCCTTATCTCGTTAGAGATCATCCATCCCGTGGCTCTATGGAGGTGTGTCAGCACCTCATCCCAATAAAGATCCAGTGTTGGACATGTCCAAATCATATGAAGGAAGCCCGCTGCTTGTGACCTACATCTGGGGCACTCATCCCCCGTGTCGGGTATATCCTATGTAGTCTGCTCGGGGTGAGAAACACTTGGTGAGTTATATTATATTGTAGGAGTTTGAATCTTGCGTTGGAGATAACCATTCTCACTCCCTCGTGTACCTTCTCCCATTCCCTATCTGATAGTGGCTCCCTCAAAGTTTTGTCCCATTTCTGTCTTACTGGTAGGGTTTCACGTGGTAGGTCCTCTCTCAGAGCTCGGTACAAGTGAGAGAGTAATCGCCTCCCTCCTGCCATGTACAACATTACCTTTAGTGTATTAGTACTGGGGGGTTCTTTCGGGAAGTCCGGCCAGATCTCTCGGGTCACTTAGGAAATCTTCCCATATTGCAAGAATTGTCCAGCCCCTGGGTTGAAGAGCTCTGTAGCTTCTTCGCGTGTGGCTGTTGAAGCAAAATTATCAGCTCGTGTCCCTTATCAGATCTCAATCTCAAATCGGGCACATAATAAACTACCAAAAAACATAACTTTTGTTAAACCCATTCGTAATGGCTTTCATATTTTTTTAATACGTGCTGGACACATATTCAGCAAATAAAAATTAAATTGCGGATTGGGGCAACCTTGTATTTGTAATCCAAGTGTGGTGTTCCCATCAGTACATCCTTATGTATTAGGATGTCTATGACCACAATTTTCTCATAGACAGTTCAATAGAAACAGTAACATGATGAATTCTCAACTTCACCAATTTGCACAAAATTAAATTTCCAAGCAAATTCATCAAACCGACATGTGCATAGAGACACTAAAAATATTCTTTAAAGGAGAGTATAATTTAATCAGTTTTCCTTATTTTGTGAGAATCTCAGTCCAAAGTACATCACAAAGTAGTTGTAAAGTGAAAGGTAATAGAAAGGCATTCTCGAACTTTTCTCCTTTTTCGTCTGCACTACATAGAGTAGAATCTCGAGGAATATTCTCCAGTTTGAGGGATACCCTCCTACCTACCTTGTACTAAACAAATGTAACCAGAAAGCACCTTCCTGCAGCATTCTGAGGACCATCAAGTAATTACCAGTCTACAAGCAAGGCAGGACACTCTGTCCCAGAGCTATAATCTGCCAGTAGTCAATTAGAATGGGCATAACTCAAGGCCTAAATATGATTGGTTGAAAGGGTGATCAATCCTATTAGCTTTCCTCTCAATGAATCAGAACAGTTCATTATCGTTGGACTATCCTAATTGGCTGCTGTAACCTAATGAGCATCGCTCTGGGTTGTCATTCACTCTCTGGGGTGCATTTTGTCATCCTTGGAGGAGAAGGTAGTCTGAACAAACGATTTTCTGTTGTCGGGTTCAACATCACTTATATGTTTTTTAAGTCTGTCTGCTAAGTGGATTTTGACAGTTTGTCAAACTGAAATTTACTTGAATGCTGACTAAAAATAGACAGATTTTTACTTTTCCTCAAAATATGTTGGCCACTCATTGTAAAAAAACTGTGTGTATTATCAACTATTATTGATTGAATAAAGATGATAAATTGAACAAGGCATTGAATATATCTGATAGATTTAACTTTGACTTCAATCTCACTTTTTCTCCTTACATACCCTATATAAAATGAATCTATCACTACAGAGTTCTACATCTCTATTAATCTGTAGACATATTTTCAAGACTTTTGATACAATGTTATTCCAAATACTACATTTTCTCTTCAACAATACTGTGCTTCTTTGTTCATTTTTGTATTGTCCTATTGATTCTGATCTTTGCAAACACCTCCCCATGGAATGACGCCTGGTGGCCCCCTCAAACTATGACCCACACCAACGCAGACCGACCATGTCCGTAACCTCAGCATCATTCTGGAGAGCAAGCCCACCATGGAAAAACAGATCAGCGCAGTTTCATCTGCCTGCCTCCTCACCCTCTGCATGCGCCTCAAGATTTTCAGATGGCTCCCAATCAACACCAGACACACCATCACACAAGCCCTGGTCACCATCCGACTGGACTAATGCAACATACTCTATGCAGGAATCACCTTGCAACTCGTCAGGAGACCGCAGACAATACAGAATGCAGCAGCCAGAGTTGTCGTAGACCGGTACATGTGGACCCACATCACCCTCCAACTCAAGAAGTTCCACTGGCTCTACATTCAGAAGAGATGTCAGTTCAAGATGCTGACCCACCCCTTCAAAGCCCTCCACAACCAGGGGCCAGCATACATCAACCATTGGCTGAACTTGCATCATCCCTCCAGACACCTGCACTCCACCTCCCTCTACCTCACCCACACCCCCCGCATCCGCTGCAGCAACAGTGGGAGGATGCTCATTCTCCTACCTTGCGGCAAAGTCCTGAAACATCCTCCCTCTTCACCGATGGACCTCATCCTCTATACTGGAATTCAGAAAAGGACTTAAGACCTGAATGTTCGAATGAGCCTCTGCAGCAGTACTGTCAGTACCTGGATACCCTCACGGGTGATTAGTCATGCTTTACAAATCCAGATTGATTGGTTGATTATTCCCTCTTTTTACTCATCATATTACATTCATTGGTATACACCTCTTTTTTCCTGCTACATGTCTCTTCCCACACTTCATCCTGTACAATTTCTTACCATTTTAAATTTAGGTTTAGATTTATTAGTTTAAACAATTGAAAATGTATATATGTCCCGCACACCGTTTTCATTCAAGTTTATCATAGAATATTCCATTGAGGGGAGCTGTCCTGGAGTACGCTTCGTCCTCGGAGCGCCAAAGTAATATCCATGAGGTTGCTGATATTCATAATATCAGTCCCAGGATGCTCACGCCATATAAGGATGATGATGATCATCGTGAATCAACTTCATTCAAAACTTCACCACGTTTAATTATAAAATCTTCATTTATTATTCGTTTATATGGATTGTGAAACCAGTGATTTTCAATTTTCAAATGCATGTATTATGCTCAATCGCCTTAAATACAGCATGTTAAAATCCCAGTTTCTTGTGAAAAATGCAGAATATATAACCCAATGCATTTCGGCGACTACTGCCCTTCGTCAGGGGTTCATGTCTGTAAAGTTAAAAATCAAAAAAGTACTGTTACAATAATGCATGAGCTTTTACGCAACTAACATTAATCACCTATGTATTCATGCAGGTACCCGATGTTAATGCTCCCAAGGATAACGCTTTCCCGCTAAAAAAGTATCAAAATGCACATGCTACTGTTTAATATCTTAGTTTATTTTGTTTGAGTCCAACCAATTTAAAGTCAGTCCTTGCACACACATTCTACCCTTCCGCAGCAGGTTGGGCACAGGGCCTCGTTCGACTCCCATCCTGCCCTGCACATGGTCAAATGCTGTGGATAGCGGAGTTGGTCAGCAGCAGCGGGTTAGGCACAGCGCCCCTCTAAACAAGGCTTAAGGCCATGAGCAGCTGTATTTTATAGAATTTGGAGGTAATGTATCATAGAAAACAGAAATTAATTGAAAAACGTACAATTAAAGTGAAGTTAGGGTTAGGATCGTTTATGACACAATAAAATATTTTTTAAGAAGACTCTGAAAGTCACTTAGTAGGACGCAAAGTGAAGTTATGGTTGCAAACCAAAACCCAAAAAACACTAAAATGTGCCTATCGTGGTTAGCTCCATAAAACATTACTCCTATATCAGCAATGCAAACAATAAGCAACACACCAAATGCAATTCTTGTGGCCTCACAAACTATTTATACCAATAAGTAAAAACACCCAAGATCACAACGTTGTTAAGTAATAACACATACTTAAACAATAAATAATCCTAAACTCATATGGGCCAGATGTATTAACATTACATTTTGCGATTCCATAATACCGAATTTTACCGATTCGCTATTATGAAATCGCAAAACGCAATGTATATAGGTTTCGCTAAAAAATGTGCGATTCCTACATATTCCTTAATAGCGAATCACAAATTGCGATTCGCTATTAGGGAATCCCTTCCCATTTGTTCCTATGGGCCTAGAGGCCCATAGGAACGAATGGGAAGACATTCGGAATTTGCGATGACCAAATTGGTAATCGCAAATTACGAATGCAATTTCGAGGGTGATAGGGGGCCAAAAGGCCACTCTGTTGCACCCCCAAAAAAGGTAAGTGTGCACATGTGGCGCACATACATGCCCTAAGGGCATGTGTGTGCGCCACATGGCACTTAGAAAAATGCAAAAATGTGTATTTTTCTGAGGATTTGCAAATCACCACCAACTTGAAGTTAGTGGTAATTTGTGATTCCTTAAAGCAGGGTCGCAATTTTTAACTGCTTTCTGCATTGCATTTAGGGAATCGCAAATTGCGATTCCCTAAATGCATTTGCAAAATAGGTAATCGCAAAAATTGCGATTCCCTATTTTGTGATTACCTTTTGGGATGATACATTCCAAAAGGCTTTTTACTGTTCGCAAATGGGCCGATTCTGCGAATCGGCCCGTTTGCGACCGGTAAAAAGCTTGATACATCTGGCCCATAGGCATCTCATTCACAGTGTTAAAGGTAACCTGACATGCATTCTTATGTGCAAAATTATTATTGGCATTTGTTATTGCAGTTGTTACGTCAAGGGTGAGATCATGACTGAGCATTTCATTTGGTGTGAAATATTTGTTTTGGCTGTACTGTGAGTTATGGATTGTGTAGCTTATAGCTGCGATTTTCAGTGGTGTTTAGATTTTTTTGTAACAATTGGTTTTATTTTAAGGTGTTCAATCAATCCGAACCATAACTTCACTTTAACTATAGTTTTTCGTGTGTGTGTGTATGTGTTTGCGCCTGTTAATGTATAGGCAAAGGTCCCCTTTCTGAATTAAATATTGTGTTTAGGTTTTTGAAATATAACTTTACTGATTGCCCTTTTTGTTTCCACTCTCCTCTCTAAGGCTGCAAGACCAATTTATATAAAAAGTAAGACATTGACTTTCACTGTTTAGAAACCCAAGCAACCGAATAAGAAATATAAAACTTTTGTAATGCCATTTCAGGTTACTTTTATTTTTGATTCATAGTTCATCTTCCAAATATTTCAAAATACATATGCCTGTCAGATATTTAAAACGTTTGTAAACAGCTCAATTAACATCATCAAATCCTGGGCACTAATATAATGATCATTTCACACTGACTGAATAACAAAGAATCGTCTAAAGTTGTTTCATTAAAAAAGGTTCTTAATGTTTCCATGCTCTTCCTTACAACCGAGTTGAATGCTTATTTTTAGGGTTGAATAGTTCGTTTACAAATTATTGGGTTTTTTGTCAAATAGTAGCTGGCGTAATTTACATCTTTTCTTTTTACTCAGAATTGGGTTCTTAAGAATCGTTCACGGCAACGATATGTAGCCTTTCTGCATTTCCCGGCCGCCATACCTCTGTAATGTTTTAGGATGTATAGTATTTATTTCTTTGAATTCAATATTCATGTAAATTGCCACGATACATAAAGTAATATCTTATTCAAATACATATATAGTTCAGCATCACTTAGGTGGGGGGATCTTTAGCCCCCTTAGGTTTTATTTTGATTAAAAAACAAACGTTTTGCTTAAAATATTCTTCCTCAGAGTCCACCTATTTTCAAAGTGCCAACATCACATATGTGTTCGAGTATCTTGTCACTTTAAAGAAAATGAAAGGCTTGTGTTAATACACCATTTTTAAATGCATTCTAATTCAATGCAGAACATGCTATTTGTAATGTGGCATGTCAGGTAGTTGAATACTAAAGATATAGCTGTTCATTAATCCCTGATGCTTTTGATCTTGAGAGACGGGCAAGTAGCTAATGATTTCAGGGAATCTGGCATTAAGGTGAGTTGAAATGAGAGTCGATAGACACTCAGCAATCAGCCCATTGCACATAGGATTTATGTCCTCTTTTATGTCCTCTTTAGGATGTGCGCACAAACCGAGCGAATATGACTTCTGAATTCAGACACACGTCAAACATGAGTCTCAATGCAATTTTCAATGCCCTCAATCTTTATTCATATCCTTAATAGGCCTAGGTAAACAACTCTCTCACAGCATATTCTGAAAAGCATGTTAAGAACTTACAATAGTATAGATGAGTAGATTACATTGCAAGTTTATTTCAATGTGCCTGGGGAATATTCACAAACTCCTTGTGTCTGTATGTAGGTATGTACAAATGAAGGCATTAGTCCTAGAACATGAACCTAACCGAGGTGCAAGAGGGCTTTAACCCCTTCCCTGGTCGGACTTTCTCCCCCCATGCTAAGCTCTTTTTGGCTATTTGGGGTAATTTGCGCTTAGGCTTCCATAACGTTTTGTCCACATAAGTTATCCTCGCCAAATAAGCGTGCTTTTTTTTCCAACATCCTCGGGATTCTAAAGGTACTCAGGGTTTGTGGATTCTCCTGGAGGGGACCAAAGTATAGCTAAATTTTGGGAAAAAAGTGCTGCAGAAGAAAGCGTCTGCTTTTGTTCCTGCAAATGGCATCAATAAAGGGTTTGCGGTGCTAAAAGCACCATCTTTCCAGCTTTCAGGAACAGATAGACTTGAAACCAAATTTTTCAACACAGTTTTGGCATTTTACAGGGAGATAGACCATTTTTCCTATTTTTTGTGCTTTCAATCTCCTTTTAACTAGTGGTGGAAACGGGTGTGAAACCAATGGTGGAAGCCGGAAATCTATCCATTTCTGAAAGTAGACAAAACTCTGGATTCTACAAGGAGTCATTTGTGTAGATCCTTCAAGGTTTTTCTATAAAAAGTAAAAGTTGAAATAAAGAAATATTGAAATTGAGTTGGAAAAAACAGCTTTTGTTTCTATGTTTCCAACTGTAACTTTTTCTAACTACAGTAGATTTTGGAAATCAATATACCTTTACATCCGCAGGCCCCTTCTGGTTGTGGGTAGGACTGACTGGCAAACTCCGCTCTGTCAGCAAAGTTTGCGGTGTTTTGTCACTCCGCACTCTGCTTTGAGCACATGAGTTCGGCAAAAAAAACTCTGTGCTCCGTGGCGTGGTGGTGTTTTCTGACCACTGCAAGGCACCTGTTGCTATCCTCTCCTGCCTGTGTCACCAACAGCAACCTGCTGCCAAACCACACCCAGGAGCCACCTTCTTCTCCAGCATGCGGATGAAAATTGACAGAGTGGCCCTTCATTCACGTAGACATGCAGGTGATTAGTTTTGAATGGTCTCGCACCTCCATCCCCCTTCAGGGCTGAAAGTTAATAAGAACCCATTCGATAGGCAAGATTGTTTGTCATTCATATGTAGGTCTCCAGTCATTAGCTAAGGGATCTATGGACCTCCAACCACCGGTAGGGGATACCAGTGCTTTATGCAGTTTGATTGAGAATGACATGCTGTGTGGTGAAGGATGATGGCACTTGACTTGGTGCACTGTTTGGTGGGAGACTAGTCATGTGTACCAAAGCGACTTGCCACCAAGTACAGACAGAGTGTCGCTTGATTTGCGTGTACTATGTTTGTGGTGGGCAACAACGTGGGATTCTAGAGCTGCTACATTGCAGTGGCCTGAGCTTGCAGCATCAAGACTGTGGCCAACGAGTACAGAGACCGCTGCATGCCGTGAGTATCCTACTGGCTCCCACAGAACAAATTGCGGACACGCTTGCCAAGGGGACCTCAGTGTCAGAAAGGAAAGTCTTGCAGCGGTTAAAAAGAGCAAAGTTAGGTTACACATTTACATAGCACTAGGAGCTTTGAATGGATTGTGGTGACATGCAGGATAATGCAGCTCTAAGCCGTTTATTAATGGCACAGAGCATGGAGTAACAGCATTGCTCTAGGTGCTTTGTCTGTAGCTCTGGTACAAGTTACAAGCAAAACGTTAGGTTACACATTTACATAGCGCTAGGAGCTTTGTCCATAGGATAAAGCACAGTTACACCACTCTAGGCACTTTCTTCATAACATACAACAGAGTTAAAGGTCTTCTTTAGTCACTTTGTCGGGTCAGAACACAAGGGGGGATATTCACAAGAACGTGCGCTAAACATCTCCAAAAAATGTTAACGCAACTTTACACATCGCAGTCTATTGCGGGAAAATAACCCTGTGTTAACGTGGAATTCACAACAAGGCGGTACCATGCGATAGTTTGCCGAAAACGAGGCCAATGTCCGCAATACAACAACCGCGACGATGATAAAATCCCAAACTCCAACGCAAAAAAACATGTGATGGGCCAAACCGCGATGAGGAAATCAGCGATAAGCAGCACCAGGCCTGCTATACACACACGGCAGGCGAGAAAATCACTACAAAAGTAGAAAAAACACACAAACACAAAATGACCAACACCGAAGCACCATGGAGGCAGCCGGAGCAGGCGCAGAGGACGTGTGGAACCCCACAAGCACCCCGGTTGACCAGCCTGGGACCTCGGGGACAGGGAAGGGCAAGGACAAGAAGAAGAGGAAGACGAAGTTAAGTCCGCAGGAGAATAGGATCCTGGTCACGGAGGTGATGGAACACCATCAAGAACTGTTCGTCGCCTCCAACGTGTCATTGGGCACCAAAAATGGAATATGGCGGTCCATCATGGACAAGATGAATGCCGTCGGAGAGCACAAGAGGTCAATGGATGAGGTCAAGAGGCGATGGATTGACATCAAGCGCAAAACCAAGGAGAAACTCGCAGGCAACCAGAAGGCAGCAATGCAGACTGGAGGTGGTAGCCCAGTGCCACAGCTGGAGCTGGATGACATGGAGGAGCTGGTGTCGACAGTCATCAGTGTGGAGACCATGGCAGGAGTCGGGGCTCCGGACACTGCCCGACATGACACAACACAACAGCAACAGGGTGAGTAACCACCAGGTACTGGGGGGACGGGGGGAGATGGCCACAATGGCACACATGCACAATCAAGCAGAGCACAGTGCACACCCACAATGACTCTGGATCATGGCCCTGATCTACAGACTGTCACAATGTACATTGCCATGCTGTCTGAATGTGAACATGTACCATGCGGCTACATACATGTGGACACATTGTAACACAGCATCTCCCCTTCACATTGCAGGGGCACCGTCAACACCTCCTGCAGAGCAGTCCCAGCCACTCTTCACTGATAATGAGGAGGACACCACCAGCATCAACACCCAAGCCCTCCACGACATCATTGAACTCATCCGCCAATCACCTCCAGGACCAGGGCAGCCCAGCTGCATCGAGGAGACCCCACCCACTCCACAAACCACCCAGCAGGAGGCACCCACAACCCCGGCTGTCTCCCAAGACCCCCCGAACAACACATGGCCTTCCAACGCCGTGTGTTGGAGGGCCAGAAGGAGATGGCTGAGCAGGTGCGGGTAGGGTTCGACCTCATGGCTACCAAACTTGACGCCATCCATGGGTGTCTGAGTCCCATCAGGGACCACCTCCAGTCCCTAACGGACACCCACAGGCCACTCCATGGTCTCCAACAATCCCTGGCTGACATCGCTGGAGTCATGACTCGGAGACAAGAACACCTGTCCACTCAGAGTGGCTCCAGCGATCTCAGCCGTGAGCTGGCACACATGCGGAGGCTCATGGAGGACATGGTGCGGATGCAGGCGGAAAGGATGGCAGCCACCGCTGCACATCAGCAAAATGTAGCTGGGATCTACCATGCCCTGCATATCCTCATCATGACATTGCTGCCACATGGTGTGGCGCAGATGAATGCTGCTGCTCCTACACCATCCACATCTCCGCCCCCTGGTGTGTCAGTGCCTCACAGTGCGGCAGGCATTTCCACTCCGGCACCTGATGTGTCACTGCCACACAGTGTGGTCGACAATCCACCTCTGGCCCCTGATGTGTCAGTGGCACACAGTGCCGCAGCCGGAACTGCACCACCCACAGGTGGGGCAGAGCACACATCCGAGGACGAGGACGTGGATGGGCTAGAGATCAGAAGGAGGCACTAGCATTCATGTCCGCCACCTGGCCTGTTGCTGCTTGGTGCCGCACATGGCCCCATGACCTTCCACTGACCCCTGATACACTATGCTGCACTCACCTTGGACCGCGACATGGACTACCATATCCTGTTTGGTGACCAATGACACGGCGACCAGACTGCGGACTGTACCCTTCCTCTACCGCTGTACTTGTCATTCCCCGATGGACTCTGGCTGGCCCTCCACGGGCCCATATTGTGAAGTGGCGTTGGCATGGCCCTGTACTGCTCCAGCTGCAAAACTCCACTGGATGTGCATTAAACATTCAGAAATGCACTGCTGTGTCATGTCTTTCATCATTCATGTATGAATGTGTGGATGAATGTAGGGTCAGTTATTCCCCCTAACGTCAATGATGCTCATCTAGTGGGATTCCAGTCACAGTGTGCTTCATTGCCGATTGCGTTCTGGGTGCCATAGACACTACAACAGGGACACACGCATTAGTCACTTCCTTGTCTGGACATGGACTGAACCACGCCCAGAGCCCCCGAGTCATTGTTGCAAGCCCTGCGCTGGTCCGGCGTACGCCAGGCCAGACCAGTCCGCTTACGCTCCGAGGGGGGGGCCACATAGCTACAAGTCGCAGGTTTACACGCTAGTGGTCTGCAGGTCACTGGTCTAGTTGTCAGCATGTCACGGCCACTCCCTGAGGGCAGGTTTGCACACACACCACACCCATCCGGCACAGGCGTCACAGGCCATGTGACCCCGCCAATATAAGGGGCCAACAACGTCACATTCCCCACTGCTGGTGGTGACTGGATGACGGACGTTCCACGATTCTCAATCATAAAGGGCCCATGAGTTGTTGCGCACAGGGTTAGTGGCACCCGGAGCCATGCGGCCGTCACAGGCCTACCACCACGTGGCGCTGACTGGGGTTGCACAGGGTTAGTGGCACCCGGAGCCATGCGGCCGTCACGGGCCTACCACCACGTGGAGCTGACTGGGGTTGCACAGGGTTAGTGGCACGGAAATTGCTGAGCGGGTGTGCAGCCTGCGATGATGACATGTGCACTGATGTGGTCTCTGTCATTGATGCCTCAGGACTCAGCGTCATGTGTGGGACCTGCTGGGCCGCGGTGCGGGTCCGCATGATGTGGAGCATGCCATGGTGGCGGGACCTGGGCCTGGAGCTTGCACTGGAACGTGGTGTGCCCACTGGTGGACACACCGTTGGCAGCAGGTGAGCAGTGGGGTCTGGGTGCGCAAGTGTGGACAGCCAGCGCTGGCCGGCGGGAGGGGGTAGGGTACGGCTGCATGTGTGCGCAGGGACGGACAGGCGTTGTTGCCGTGTGCAGTGAGATGGACTCTGCCATGATTGACTCTGGCCTTGATTACAGATTGCAGACCTGGTGGCTTGCAGTGTATACCGGCACGTGGTTGGAGACACACCGGTGGCCGCAAGTGAGCAGTGGTGCCTGGGTGCGCGGGGGCGGCAGTGTCCCTCCTTCTCTCTCTGTCTCTCTCTCTCTCTCTTCCTTTCCTTCTCTCTCTCACTTTCCTTTCCTTCTCTCTCTCTCTCTCCCTTCCCTTCTCTCTCTCTCTCTCTCTCTCCCTTCCTTACCTTCTCTCTCTCTCTCTCTCCCTTCCTTTCCTTCTCTCTCTCTCCCTTCCTTTCCTTCTCTCTCTCCCTTCCTTTCCTTCTCTCTCTCTCTCTCTTCCTTCCTTTCCTTCTCTCTCTCTCTCCCTTCCTTACCTTCTCTCTCTCTCTCCCTTCCTTTCCTTCTCTCTCTCTCCCTTCCTTTCCTTCTCTCTCTCTCTCCCTTCCTTTCCTTCTCTCTCTCTCTCTCCCTTCCTTTCCTTCTCTCTCTTTCTCTCTCTGCCTTTCTTTCCTTCTCTGTTTCTCTGTGTCTCGCTCCTTTGATGTGCGCATGACACACGTTCTCATTTTGTGCTTTATTTTCCAGGCTGTGACATCATGATTGTCCCGGACGGACCCGACAGGAGTCTTCCGCATTGCTGTTTTGTGTTGTATTTCAATAAAGTTTTTGGTTGTTACTTCAATGATGAGTGACTGTTTCTCGTTCTTCTGACCACACGTGTGTTTCTTGTTGTCATTGTGCGACATCATGCGCTTTTTGTGGCTCTTGTGTCGTGCACGGTATGTGTTTGTCAGGGGAGGGTCCGGGGGGGGCCTGGGAGTGGTGGCGGTGGGTGTTGTGGCCCTCATGGGGCTCCGAGCTGCATGATCATTGGCTCCATGGCATCTGTGGGTCCTCAGATGTGGCTCTGGCCTGGGCTCCCTTTAATACTGCAGGTAGTCATCCTGCTTAACACCAGCGGAAGGCAGGTGTTAAATCCCTGCTGCTACCGCGGCTTATCGCCTGTTTTTGGTTCGCATCGCAGATCTGGCAGTTCGTTGTGAATGTGGTGTAGTGGTGTTTTCATGTGTTTTTGCACGGGAACGCCTACTCTGCATCTCATTAGGGTTAGTTGGTGGTGTCACCCGTGGAGGTAAATTTTGCAGCAGTTATCGCGGGAATACTGGGGTTGTCTGCAGTTTGTGCCCGCTTGTGAATGGGGCGTTAAATCTATCTCCACTTTTGATGCGTTAAGGTGGAGATAACTCGGCGATAAGTCCTTGTGAATATGCCCCAAGGTGTTTTGTTCTGGCATTAATCACAGAGCGTACAGCTCAGAGTGTAGGGAGCATATCTTTACACAGTTCTGTAGCTCTATGACTTTTTTTTATGTTTCACAGCACCAGGTTACACAGTGCACAACAGAACTCTAATAGATCTAGGTTCCTTGTCTGTGGCTTAGAGCACTGATACAGACTACTAGCTATTTGTCGATTGTGCATTGCACAAGGTCACACATATCTTGGCGCTATGCTTGAACCCACTGTAAAGTGTTGAACACCTCCAAGATTGTGCCAGTGGCTGTTGCATATTACATAGTCCCAGGTGCAGTGTCTGAGTCAAGGAGTAAATTTAACTTACACCCTCCCGCACTTTGCCCACAGTGCATGGGTCAAGGTTTCACAATGAAGAGTGCGCGTGTATTGCTAGACCAGTGGCCATTCAGATGTTATTTACCAAACATATTATGCATGCTCAGTGCACCATTGTAGTTGTCCATGGTTGGGTGCCATCCGTGGCAGTGTGGCTGCTCTGCTGGCTGATTAATTTTATTCTCCTCACGTTCTGCCTCAGAATAAGGAAGGAAAGTTTTCCACAGGAGAGGCCACAAATTTTTGATTGTTTGTGGTCTCTGCAGTTTGCAGCGTACATGATATTACATTAAATTCTGCACATGTGGGCAGCTGACAGCTGGTAAATGACTGATTTGGCTCTTGACCAGAAGCAGGCTATTACAATTATTTTTCATAACGTATTATGAATGCACATGCTCAGTGCTCCATTGTAGTTCTCCACTGGTGGGTGCCGTCTGTGCCAGTGTGGCTGCTCTGCTGGCAGACTGATTTTATTTCTCCTCACGTTCCACCTCAGAACGAGGGAAAGTTTCCCACATGAGAGGCCACAAATCTTGGCTTCTTTGTGGCATTTTGAAGCATACATGATATTATTTTCAGTTCTGCACGAGTGGGCAGCTAATTGGCTGCTAAATTACTGACTTGGCTCCTGACCAGAAGCAGGCAATTATGATAACTTTAAAGTACTGGGACAAAGACAAGAGCTCATGAATAATGAAGGACCCAGCATGTTGCTCTTTGTCACTAAGTATGACCAAATTCTTCTAGATATCAGGGCACGGCAGGCATAAAACTAGACATTTGCCGACTTGTACCAAAGAAAACAATTTTAAAAAAACAAATTACTGCACCTGCTCATGAACTCTGCAGAATTTTTCAGGAACTCTGTGGAATTCTGCAGAGTGGAATTTTGCCCAGGCTTATTTGCGGGATATTTAGGGTTTGTGGCTTCACCAAGAACTCAAGGTACCCAGAGCCAATAACTGAGCTACACCTTGCAAAGATTTTTCATTGTGTACCGGGTATACAGCAATTCATTTGTGAGTGAAAAATAGGTTTCAAGGAAATGGGCACAAGATATGAAGTTTAGAAGTTGTGGTTATTTGCACATTTCTGAATTTGTGGGTACTCATACTAGCATGTGAATTAGAGGGCATTTCTCAAAATGACTTCGTTCTTACACACTATCTTACATTTGGAAGGGTCAAATACAGAGAAAGACAATTGGCAATAACACTTGTTCTACTATTCTGTGTTCCCCTAAGTCTCCCGATACAAATGGTACCTGTTGTGGGTCAGCCTAGTGCCCACGACAGGAAACGGCCCAAAACACAATGTGTACACATCACATTTTCCAATGAAAACTTACACTTTTTTTGCAATGTGCCTAGCTGTGGATTTTGGGCCCTAGCTCAGCTGGCATCTAGAAAAACCTAGCAAACCTGTACATTTTTGGAAACTAGACACCTTGGGAAATACAGGATGGGGTGACTTGAGTTACCCAGAATCCCTTGCAAGCCACAAACTTTGACAAAAAAGAGCCAGAAAATTCCTTTCACCCAGCAATTCCCCCAAGTCTGATAAAAATGGTACCTCACATTTGTGGGTAGGCCTAGTGCCTGCGACGGGAAGCAGCCCAAAGCGCAACCTAGACACATCACATTTTTGCACTAAAAACTAACCCTTTTTTTGCACTGTGTCTCGCTGTGGATTTTGGGCCCTAGCTCAGCCAGCACCTAAGGATACCTGATTTTTGTAGCTGAATTTGAGATTTGCAGGGGATATTGGGTAAGAAAACAGTAAGGGATCCACACAAGTCACACCTCCATGGACTCACCCAGAGTCTAGTTTTCAGAAATGTCCGGGTTTGATAGGTTTCCCTAGATGGCTGCCAACTCAGGAACCAAAAACGCAGGTGACCCCCTTTGCAAAACCAGGTTATTATGTGATAGATAATTTTGATGTCTCCACAGTATGTTTTGAGCCTTTCCCTGTCACAGACACATGACCCACACAACACAAGTGATGCAGCATTTTTATCGGGAGACCTGGAGGAACACTGGGAGGTAGGAAATTTGTGCTGGCCCAGTGATCCCACAACTTTCCCACAAAGAGAAGTGAGGAAAACATGATTTTTTTAGCTAAATTTGAGAATGGCAGGAGATTCTGGGTAAGGAAACACTGGTGGATCCATGCAAGCCACACAGCCAGCCAAGCAACAAACCATGCACACTGCCAGCCAAGCACCAGTCTATGCACACTGCCAGGCAAGCACCAGCCCATGCACACCGCCTGCCAAGCACCAGTCTATGCACACCATCAGCCAAGTGCCACCCATGCACACTGCTAGCCAAGCACGATCCATGGACCCTGCCAGCCAAGTGCCAGTCCATGCACACCGCCAGCCAAGCACCATCCACAGTCACCACCAGCCAAACGCAAGTCCATGCACACTGCCAGCCAAGCACCAGTCTACGCACACTGCCAGCCAAGTGCCATCCATGCACACAACCAGCAAAGCACCATTCACACACACACCCAGCAGAGCTCCATCCTTGCACACCACCAGCCAAGTGCCAGTCCACATACACCGCCAGCCAAGAGCCATCCACACACACCACCAGCAAAATGTCAATACACATACAGCCAGCCAACTGCCAGTACACGTAGACCGTAAGCCGAACTCCAGTTCACCCCCATACGGAAACTTCCCCTAGTGTCTAGTGGTGTTCTTCCCCCCTTGCGAGCAGATGAGCTGAAAAGTATTGAAGATCTGCCCCCAAGGGGGGCAGAAACAGCCAAATTGTGAACCCAAAAAAGAAAGGGGCTGCTCCATGACCTGCCCATTAACATATCCCTGGTGCCTAGTGTGCTTTGGAGGTGTAATAACCCACATTTGCTGCCTGGGGAGGGGGGCAGAAAGACTATGCCCATTTTTGAGAGGGGGTGAGGGCATCGCCAAGCCCATTCTGGGCATCCCCACCTCTACACTAACAAAAAATTAGTCCCTGGTGCCTAGTGGGCTTTCTGCCTCCCGAGGGGGGCAGAAAGACTGTGCCCAGGTTTTTTTGGGGGGTTGGGGGCACTAACATGCCCATTCTGGGCAGTGCCCACCCTTACACTAAGATACAATTAGTCCCTGGTGACTAGCGGGCTTTCTACCTTCCTGGGGGGGTGATCAGGGGCTATTGCCCCCATCTGCCCCCCAGGGGAGGCAGAAAGACTGTGCCCATTTGATTTCGGGAGTGGGGGCATTGGCATGCCCATTCTGGGCAGCTCCCTCCCCTACACTCTATAAAAAATAGTCCCTGGTACCTAGTAGGCTATGTGCCCCCCCCCAGGGAGGGCAGATCGGGGGCAGAAAGACTGTAATTTAAAATATTGTCCCTGGGGTAGCAAAAGCTCTTGCCCAAGGGGTCACGCCGCCCTCCCTGGTGTTTAGTGGTGGATTCCTGCTTGGGGATCACCATCCATCGGCGAGCTCTAGGTAGGGATCCACTAGGGAAAGTTACAATCAAGGAGATTCTTACCTTTCCAATGATACCTCTCCCATCTGTATCAGTGCTCGGGGGGCTGAGATAGCATAGATGCAATGAAAGTGAAATGAGCTGATTGCTTGCAGGGATTTTATTTTCATTGAAATTACGTGAGCGCGCCATGTGCACCGATCGTCATTTCAATGAAAAAAATAAAATAGCCTCAGGTGCTGGGGAAGCTCTTCCCCAGCTCACAAAGCTAATGTCAGCTAAAGGAAATCCCTCTGGTGCCTGCACCAGAGGGATTTCCTATCACGTGTGCGAGGACGGAACAATACCGTCCCCGGCACATGCCCACCATGTCTGAAGAAGGAACCGTTCTGTCCTCAGCATGGAGCCAGTTAAATCACAGCCAGTGGGTGGTGAATCAGGTTCATGCTCATAATGGGTGGGTAGTGTTTCTCCCTAAGGTTCCACTCAGAGGACTTAATTTACTGTAAATCATTTATTGGTGGCAAATCAGATGCTACCTGGATCCATAGCTTAGGGTTTGATTTAGAGTCTGACAGAGGTTTTGCTCTGTCAATAACGTAGCTGATAGCCCTTCCACCTTGTTAGAAATGAGGTTTCTGGTCAGCTGGGGTATGCATGTAAGCCAGGCAGAGCCCATCACTCTAGTCAGGGCAAGTAAGTTACTTTGCTCACCCTCTGGTAGCGTGGCGCAGAACAGTCAGGCTTATCATCAGAGTCAATATGTAAAGCGCTTGCACAGCACACACACAGAAACACGATGAATATACCATAAAAGAGACACCACACAAGATTATATAAAATACATATATTAAATTGTCCGTGAAACATAGACCAAAAACAACATGAATCATAAATACTGTGCATACTAGGCAAATTCTGAGTCAGTACTCATTATCCTAACACTGCAAGAATCAAAAAGGCATACATTATAACATCAGGGCATGGAATGCAAATCAGATTAAGGAGAAAACCACATGAGGTACCACATTAGAGAAAATAATGTCACTATGCTTGGAGACAACCACAGGAATTGTAGTAGAAAGATATGACACAGGGCCTCTGTGCTCCTAGTAAGCTTTATTTAGTAATTAGGCACCAAGCGAAGAGCCGAGAGGCACCTGCATGTCTATTAGCTGTATTACAGTAATTCACAGTGACGTCCTTCAATCAGTGAAGCGGGATTGTCAAGGTTCTGCCCCGCATTAAACATATGAGATCAAGTGCCTCCAAGTACGATCTGCCACATACCACCTTGAAGTCACAAACTGCAGGAATCAGTGGAATTCCCTGCATGCAGAGACGGGAGATGCAGCTGTTGGCAAGCGTGTGGTGCAGCTGCGAAAAAGTACAAGAGGTACTGCCAGAAAAAAACACCAGCACTCACCACAAGCTGGTTGACAGACAAAGAGGCGCTCATCACATGATGCCTGAGAAGTGCAGGATGGCCGGACTCATGAGTCCCATGACCGGTGGTGGGCAGCAAAGCAAGTAGTCCCAGTGGCGGGTTCTCCTGGCAGGACAGCAGGTCCCTGGCAATGTGCAGCATATAGATCCAGCAGCATCTGATTACAAGTCCTACGCAGTGTCTAAAATCATGGGATCGGAGCCCCTGTACTTATACTCCAAAATGTATTTGTTGGAGGATGAACTTCAAATGGAACCTTCAGAAGGGAACAACAATCTCTTTCAACCCAACCCTGGCTCCAAACATCAGTGGGGGGTAAATCAGCCCTTTATGTACGGGCAGGACACAGCCTATACAATTGTAAAGTGCAAACACCCTCTCTGTCTCCCAGTACAGGAAGACCATCAGTATGCAGATTAATGCAGATGTAACCCTGTCACACCCAACCCTTCCTATGTGATGGCTGTCTGGAAAGTATGCACAAAGTGTAGCTATCACCCAGGCCCAGACATGAATTGGAGTCATGCTGCAAAGCACAAAGAGTCATAAGAACAGAGAAATACCCACTTTCTAAAAGTGGCATTTCAAAAATAGTAATGTAAAATCCAACTACACCAGTAAGCAGGATTTATCAATACCATTATAAACATACCAAACATGGCAATGCCACTCCTTTTAGATCAGGAATTGCCACTTAAGTATATATAAGGAAATTCCCAATGCTAGCCTATGAGAGGAGTAGGTCTCACAACAATGAGAAAACAAATAGGCTGTTTGTGACTACCAGGACATGCTCCACAATCAATGCAAAAAGAACAGATGAAGGACAGAATGCTCAATCAATACATCCCCAGCCACAGATCTTAGTTAAATCCATCGTTTTTTTGCACGCCACGCCATTCCAGTTTAGACCTTGCCATATGAAAATCAGACTAGACCCTGTTCTCCATGGGAACATTCCAGCCCAAACAGCCAGACCAGGTAATCCCAGGACCACAAACAAGCATCCTAGGACCGGTTTCGAGGTTTCACCACTCATCAGCCAGGTTAGCTTGAATCTGGTGGCATAGCGAGCATGGGACCTATGTCTGGGCATACCCTTCCCACTTAGGGCGACAAATGCAAAAAGAACAAATGATGGACGGGATGCTGATTCAATCGAATGTTCAGCCCCAGTCACAGATCTGGGTTAAACCCTTCGTTTTTTTTGCACACGACGCCATTCCAGTTTAGACCCTGCCATTTGCAGATCAGTCTTGACCCTGTTCCCCATGGGAACAGTCCAGCCCGAACTGCCAGGCTAGGTGATCCCTGGACCAGAAACAAGCATCCTAGGACCGGTTTCGGGGTATCACCCCTCATCAGCCAGGATAGCTTGCATCTGGTGGCGTAGGGAGCACGGTGACAGGACCCACTTTTGGGCATCCCCTTACCACTTAGGCTGACAAACGCAAAAAGAACAGATGATGGACTGAATGCTGAATCAATCAAACATTCACCCCAGTAACAGATCTGGGTTAAATCCATCATTTTTTTGCACACCATTCTGGGGTTTCACCGGTTTTGGGGTTTCAACCCACATCAGCCAGGATAGCTTGATTCTGGTGGCGTTGCGAGCACAGGACCCACGTCTGGTCATACCATTCCCATTTAGGGCGACAAATGCAAAAAGAACATATGATGGACAGAATGCTGAATCAATCGAACATTAACACCCAGTCACAGATCTGGGTTAAATTCAGCGTATTTTGCACGTCACGCCATTCAAGGTTAGAATTAGCCATATGCAAATCAGTCTTGACCCTGTTCCCCATGGGAACAGTCCAGCCAGAACTGCCAGGCCATGTCCTCCCCGGACCAGAAACAAGCATCCTAGGACCGGTTTCGAGGTTTCCTTTCTTATCAGCCAGGATAGCTTGAATCATGTGGCATGGCGATTACTGGACCCACGTCTGGGCATACCCTTCCCACTTAGGGCGACAAATGCAAAAATAAAAGATGAAGGACGGAATGCTGAATCAATCAAATATTCACCCCCAGTCACAGATCTGGGTTAAATCCATTGTTTTTGTGCACGCCACACCATTCCAGTTTAGATCTTGTCATATGCAAATCAGTCTTGACCCTGTTCTCGATGGGAACAGTCCAGCCCGAACTGCCAGGCCAGGTCCTCCCTGGACTAGAAACAAGCAGCCTAGGACCAGTTTCGGGTTTCACCCCATATCTGCCAGGATAGCTTGAATCTGGTGGCGTAACGAGCACGGGACCCACGTCTGGGCACACCCTTACCACTTAGCGCGACAAATGCAAAAGAAACAATTGATGGACGGAATGCTGGACAATGCAAACATTCACCCCCAGTCACAAGGATCTGAGTTAAATCCATCATTCTTTTGCTCACCACACCACCCCAGTTTGGACCCAGCCATATGCAAATCAGTCTTGATCCTGTTCCCCATGGGATCAGTCCAGCCTGAACTGCCAGGCTAGGTCCTCCCTGGACCAGAGACAAACATCCTAGGAGCAGTTTCGGGGTTTCACCCTACATCAGCCAGGATAGCTAGAATCTTGTGGCGTAGCAAGCACAGTGATGGGACCCACGTCTGGGCATAACCTTCCCTCCTAGCCCGACAAATGCAAATAAGAACAGATGATGGACGGAATGCTGAATCAACCAAACATTCACCCCCAGACACAGATCTGGGTTAAATTCATCAGTTTTTTCACGCCACTTTCCAGTTTAGACCTTGCCATATGCATATCAGTCTTGACCCTGTTCAACATAGGAACAGTTCAGCCCGAACTGCCAGGCAAGGTCCTCCCTGGACCAGAAGTTTACATCCTAGGACCGGTTTCGGGGATTCACCGCTCATCAGCCAGGATAGCTTGAATCTGGTGGCGTATGCAAGTCAGTCTTGGCCTTTAAAATAGGCTGGTTTGTGGTGGTGGGGCACGCGGGCTGGGGGTTGGGCATCCTCATGACGTGATCGTTACAATGGACTGGAGTGGTTTGTGTGTGTTGTTTGTTGCAATAAGTTTACTTTCACATTAACAATGCATTGTTCCAATCTATGTAATATTGGCAATACAGGCCCAGCGTAATTGCAGATGTCCTGTCATCATATATGTTTGTCATGATATAATGATGATTAAGAAGATACGAAACCTTCTGCGCTTCCCGTTAAACACAACCTTATATTGCAATTGATTTTGACTCATCAGGAACTGCAAAACTTATCTAGTATAATTAATATACCGAAACTGTTATGCCTCTTTTATGCACAGCGATGACTGCCTGTTGAAAATTTCCGTATATCCTGTAATGTTTAACTTGTGGACATTGTACTTATTATACTAAAAATGCAAATAAAGAAATTTAAGTAAAAAAAAAAAAATGCAAGTCAATCTTGACCCTGTTGCCCATGGGAACAGTCCAGCCCGAACTGCTAGGCCAGGTCCTCCCTCAGCCAGAAACAAACAGCCTAGGACCAGCCTAGGACCAGTTTCAGGGTTTCACCCCTCATCAGTCAGAATAGCTTTAATCTGGTGGCGTAGCGATAACAGGACCCACTTAGGGCGACAAATGCAAAAAGAACAGATGATGTACGGAATGCTGAATCAATCGAACATTCACCCACAGTCACAGATCAGGGATAAATCCATTGTTTTTTTGCACACCACGTCATTCCAGTTTAAAATTAGCCATATGCAAATCAGTCTTGACCCTGTTCGCCATGGGAACAATCCAGCCCGAACAGCCAGGCCAGGTCCTCCCCGGACCGGAAACAAGCATCCTAGGACCGGTTTTGGGGTTTCACCCCTCATCAGCCAGGAAAGCTTGAGTCTAGTGGCGCAGCGAGCATGGGACCCATGTCTGTGCATACCCTTCCCATATGGCTGGGCCTGAACTGGGGTGGCGAAGTGAGCTAAAGAACGATGATGGATTCAACCCAGATCTGTGACTGGGGGGAGTGTCTGAAACGTTTCAGCACTTCGTCCATCATCACCTTGTGTTTGCTTTGTTCGCCCTAAGTTGGTAAGGTATGCCCAGATGTGGGTCCCTTGCTCACTCTGCCACTGGATTGAAGCTAGCCTGGCTGATGAGGGAAGTTGCCCTTTCGTAGCTTGGCACAGAGCAGTCACACTTAACTTATGTGTAAAGTATTTGTGCAACAGTAACACAGTGAAAACACCACAAAAAGACTCCACACCAGTTTAGAAAAAGAGCTTTATATTAATAAATAAAACAAGACCACAATGACAAAAATCCAATAAGTAGTTGAGGTATGAATTTTTGAATTTTAAATGAGAAAATAGCACTTAGAAGCAAGAAGCAACTATTTGGGATATCTGGCTGCGCTGGACTGGGACAAAGTCAAAAGTTCAGTCTAACCGCGGGCGGGATACAGGGACCCCGCTAGTCCCACTGAATAAAAGTACCTTGATCCTTGCCGCAACAGCGAAGATGTGGGGTGCAGCAGAGCGATGCTTCGGTGTCCATCCTACAGCAGAGGTGATGGACTGATTTCCTCCATGCAACAGTGGCAGTGTGCCTGTTGTGAAGGCGATGCGCCAGTTTTGAGACGTGCTGGTTATGAAGCTGAAGCACTGGGTTTCTACACACAGTCGAAGGGATGCGTCGATAGTCCCTCTGCAGCAGCTCTGATGGCGATGAGCTGGTTCCGATTGCGATGCACTGGTCCTTCTCCCGCATTGGCGGCAATGCATCGATTCTGCTCAAGCAGCAGAAGATGCGTTGGTGCAGTAGCAGAACACCTCAGGCTCGCTTCCAATGGTCCTAGGTGTAAGAGCAGGGTGAGTTGAAGTCTGTTATGTCCCTGAGAATTAGGATCAGGAGACTAGTCAGCTAAATCTTTGAGTCTCTCTGTGTTCAAGTAATGGAGGTCCAGTCTTTGCCCAGTCAGAAAGAGCAGCAGGCAGCAGGGTAGCACAGCAAGGCAGCAGTCTTTCAAAGCAGCAGTCCAGCAGAGTGGCAGTCCTTTAGAACAGCAGTTCTTCTTCCTTGCAGAGTGGTTTCAGGTCCAGAAGTGTACTGTCTTGGAGGGGCAGAGACCCAGTATAATACCCAGTTGTGCCTTTGTAGTGGGGGTAACTTCAAAGAAGGGCCTTTGAAGTGCACAGAGTCCTCCCTTCCTGTCCTGGCTCCAGACTCATTATAGGGGGGTATGCAGCACTTTGTGTGTGGACAGGACACAGTCTATTCAGGTGTAAGAGTGAGGCTGTGCCCAGCTCCTCCCTACCATCCTCCCAGGAAGATCCATTAAGTCACACCTAAGTTCCCTTTGTGTGTGGCTGTCTAGAGGGAATACGCAAAGTCTAGCTGCCACCGACCCCAGACTGATCAGAGACAGGTTGCAGGCACAAAAGGGCTAAGTGCAGGAAAATGCTAACTTTCTAAATGTGGCATTTTCAAAGTTGTAATGTTAAATTCGACTTTACCGTTGAAGAGGATTTATCTTTACAAATCCATAGGTATAAAGCATGACAGATCTGCTCCCTTTCAATAAGGAATTACAGCTTATTAAGTGTAATAAGGAATCCTCAATGTTAACCTATGAGAGGGTTAGGCCCCACAGTAGTACAAAACGAGTTTGGGAGTTTTTCACTACCAGGACATGCACAATTTAAAAGTACATGTCCTACATTGTGAGTACATAGCAACCTGCCCTATAGGCTACCTAGGGACTATATTAGGGGTTATTTATATATAATAAATTGGGAGTTTAGGGCTTGGCAAGGGTTTTCAAATGCAGAGTCAACATGACAGTGTAAACTGCACTCAAAGGCTCTTCAATGGCAGGCCTGAGACATGTTTAAGGGCTACTTGAGTGGGTGGCACAAGCAGGGCTGCAATCCCGCTAGTAGCATTTAATTTACAGGCCTTTCACTTTACTAGGGACTTAAAAGTAATTTAAACGTGCCAGTTGTAGATACATCAATCAAACCATGCACTTTAGCACTGGTTAGCAGTGGTAAAGTGATCAGAGTCCTTAAGCCAACAAAAACGAGGTCAGAAAAAGAGGAGGAGGTAGGCAAAAAGTATAGTGTGACCCTTCAGAGAGGGCCATTTTCCAACACTTAGGTTTAGCAAAGTCTTGTCCTAAAATGTCAGAATAATAGAGCTTCCTTCCTAAAACAATATGTTCCCTTGGCAGTGCTATATATCTAAGCCCGAGTATTCCTAAAATAAACATAACATGTGTATTTGTTAAAAACGCACGTTCACCTAGAAGGGTAACGGCGCAGAATAACAGATGTTTATTATTTATTGTAAATCGCAGGTCCATTGTCATCACTGGCCATAGCATGTTGTTGGGTTGAATTTATGAGACAATCTGTTCTACTTTTATAATTGATGTTTGGAAACATTTAATCAAATCCAAGTGCTCTTATTTCAAACGCATATACGTATATTACTGTGATCAGTCCCCGAGCATTTTTGCAAATAAGCCCCCTATTTCAAAATTTCCAGTTAACAATTCAACACGGACCGTGGTTCTTAAATAGTTAATATTCTATTCATTTGCTTTCACTAATTATTTTTCATCCTCAGCTTTGATCGGTAGTTAGAGTCTGGAATTAAAAACAGTGTGGAAAGGAGACGTACTGCAAGGTTAAGTGCCTTCTTGTCTTCAGCACCAATAATTACCTTTAAACAAAAATGCTGTTTTCAAATTTGACAGTTAATTTACTAATGAGCATGTGTGTGGACCCAATTTATAATAAAGTAATATTGATGACAAATAATCTTGCACTGATACCCATCTGAATTATTTCATTGTTCGAGCCTTCTATTAAATAAATTGGAAAGGATTCATTTTCTAAGATTGGATTGTTAGGGGCTGCTGCATAAACTAGATGCATGTCAGCACTAAATTTAATTATTGATCACAATACAATAGTGCTGAGCGAACCAATCCCCAAAACAGCTTCCAGTAACTATCAGCAGATTCAAAATCTAGTGGCTGAAAGAAAAATGTGACTACAGATAATTACGTCAGAAATGATAAAACTGATTTATATGCACACAAAATATGACCCATCAAATATTATTTCAATGTAATAATACGGTAATAGTCTTCTGTAACTGCCGCCGTTCAAATTATAAATCTCAATTTATTGGTTTCATGTTCCTTTTAAAGGAACGCTGTAAGGGCGTTTAAGGCAATTTTTACATGCTAAGCAATGCTTTACTGACGTTCTATTAAGAAGAAAGATTAGAGTGCTAAACGCGATTGAACAAACAACATGGAAAAGTGTAGTGTGACAATTTTGCAGGAAGCTCTATGATTATCTCCTAATCTTCTTGATAGATACGCTAATTTAAATAAACGTTTGTTGATTTTTTGCAAACATTTTATGGTTTATATTTTTTACCATTTTACAGTCATATTAAATACATAGCAAGAACTGTTATATTTTAAATACATTTTAAGATTAAAAAACGGAGTTGACTTTGCAGTGTTCACACATGATGAGTCGTCATTTGATGTACATTTACAAGTGCATGGCTTTCCCGCCAAACACACCGGGCCTGATTCACAGAACTAACTTACGTCAAAAACGTAAAGTTAGTACTTTTTGGTATTCACAGAATACACTTACTCATTTTGGTATTCACAGAATGAACTTACTCATTTCGGTATTCACAGAAGTTAGTAGTCCTAACTTTAGGACTCCTAAATGCCTTCTGTGAATACCGAAAGTCTTAAAGTTAGGATTTTTCTCAGTTTAGGAGTAGTAAAGTTAGGAGTCCTAACTTTAGGACTCCTAAATGCCTTCTGTGAATACCGAAAGTCTTAAAGTTAGGATTTTTCTCAGTTTAGGAGTAGTAAAGTTAGGTCACTTGGTGCTGATCTGGGGGATGGTGGTGGTGCTGTGTTTAAAAATAGCATGGGTTTAAAAGCACTGCTGCAGAGTTCCTGATGTGTCCAGCAGTTTTCAGGCAACAATAATAATGTCAATATAACTCTAGAGATTAATGTTCCTGCTGAAAAGAGATGAGGTTTTGTCTAGTGGCAGTATTGACATCCTAGAGTAGCACAGAGGGTTAACGTGCCAGCTGCAAAGAACTCATATAATGTAGATCACAGAATTGAGTGTAAGTGAACTATGTGTAGCGCTATAAAAAATTAAATGTATATCACAGAGCAGGTATGGAGAGATGAGGGGCACTGTTGGAGGGTGGCAGTGAGGGAATTCAAAGGAAAGGAGGGTATTGGGGAGGTACTGCCACAAAAAATATCTAAACAGGCACCACCAATGCTAAAGGTAAAACATTACTAAATTATATGTTAACCTTTAACAGGGTCACAAAGAAACAGTAAAAATGTGCCTCGCTCAGGACACCAAACATTCTTAAAATGACACTAAGTAGAAATACAGAGTCAGAGCTAGAGGTAGACAGAGGGGCAGAGGTTTAGATTGATAAATGGAACACACATACATCAAATAGAGAGAAAATTCACTTTCACAGGGGCCCTCTTGGAAGGTGGGGGCACTGGGAAATTACCCACTTTGCCCATGCCTTAAAACATCTCTGATGATGCCAGCAGAAACCTGATAAGCTTTTGCTGCTCTCTACCCAAACGTGAGTATCAAATTTCTAGCCCTTGTGTAATCATCCTCTTGAGATTTCTCATCCGCACTGGGCCCAGAAATATCAGGCTTGGAGTTTTCAAACCCAGGTTTACTTACCCTTACATTTTTGTACCTGGTGATTGTGGACCCAGAGACACTAGGCCGCTTATGATGGCAAATGGAGGAATTCCACCTAGAGTTAACGCCTCAGGAGAAGTACCACGACCCATGATGAGAGTCCAAATGATAAATTTAAAAGGTTGAAGTTAGTTATTCCATGGGAGAATAGATACTCTTAGCACTTAATTAGCAGACTTCTAAACCAGTTAACCTGGATTTTAACTGATCATGCCCTACTTGTTCAATTTATGGGATCATGGGCAGGGCATTTTTTGGCCCTGCTCCTCTGTTCGATTATCTTCCAGGAAGTAGAACGATCCTAAAAGAAATTCAATTTCCAGGGTAAGCTCTATTCAAAAACAAGTGTTTATTCATGCAGTGAAAAAGTGTACACTAAAGATTTAAAAAACCTCTTGAAGCCTTAGCTTTCCATTTAATTGCTTTATAGTCTGGTGAAAGTGTGTCCATTGGTAAGTGAAGCCTAAACTGAATTGACTTAAATTAATTAAACATCTTACTGTCATAAACCATCATAAAGCTGCAAATTAAGCCTCCTCTGCAAATTGTTAGGATTGAAAGGAAGAAAACTGCACTCGTACCAAACCAAAGATGTGGAATGAACATGTTTGTTTTTGCTAAAAATCAAAAGGGATCCTCAGTCATAGGGTTTGTCCAATATTTGCTGCTCATTCTGAAAGCGACCCATATTTTCAAGGGTCTGACAAGCATTTGTTTTCATTTCCAAAAATGTTAAAGCACATAAATACCCATCATGGCATTCTAGGCATTCTGGGGCTACAAGAGAACAATAACAGCAGTTGGAGACCAGATAACAAGGTCAAAAAGAATTTTTGAGTACTTTTCAGAAGTTAATATGTTTTTTATTTTTTCCTGTCAGAAACTGCATTATTGTTTGGGAAGGGATAAGCCACAAACCTTTTAAAACACTATTTTTAGGTTAAGCAATCCTTTGGGAGAATCTGCGCTCAAGCCGTAGTAGTAAAAGAACAAGCAGCAGGCAATCTCTAAATCTCTAAAGAGGTAACGTTACGTTCAAGCATACCACAATTTTAAACTAAAGATTATAACAACATGCAATTCTTAAACCAGTTTAACAAAATAGAAATACACTTTGCCTTTTAACTCCTGAGACTTCTTTCATTCCCACAAGATTGAGGCAGTTTTTTAATGTTTGGTTCACTTTTCACTCAACACCTGATAGGTTTTGTCCATAACAGGTGCCAAATACGTGTCCTTTTTTCCCTACTTGTTCAGGATTCTAAAGCTTTGCGGGTTTGAGTATTCCCGTCACGAGTACTAAGAAAATAGCCAAAATGCAGCAATAGGTGCCAGTTGTTTGGAAAAATGGGAAAAAGTATGTACAAGAAAGTGTATAGAATGGCATTACCAAAAGATTTGCTGTGCTAAAATCACTCTATTTCCAGCTTCTATAAACAGGCAGAGTTGTAATAAAACACTTTTCCCCAAAGTCTTTGCATTTTTTCTAAGATGTATTTGATGTTTCCTATGTTTGGAGTTTCTACCTACTTGAGGTTTGTGACTTACAGAAGTGTGAAATACATGGGTGAATTTGGAAAGCTCTTCATTTCTTAAAAGTAGGCAAAATTTGGAATTCAGCAAGGGGTCATTTGTGAAGATCTCTTGGGGGTTTTCCAAAGAAATTAATCATGGAATTCAGAAAATAATGAGCATAAAGGAAACCTATGCATTTTTTAAGCGTGCACAAAATTCTCAGTTTAGGAATAGTGATTAGTTAATTATACAACTTTGAATTTGCATTTAGCTAGACTATCGTGATTAAATTGGCATTTGGCAAACTGTCTTCTTTCTTGGACAATGGCTTAAATTTAGAAGCCAAAAATTTGATAAAATCAATTGGGAATAACAAATGTTCTAATATTCTATACTCCCCCACAATAACCTGCTTATGTGGCTGGACCCTTCCCTCGCGACAAAAAAGGCCCCAAAATGCAATATGAATACATCAAGATTTCACCTTGAACATTGACCCATTCTGGCAATGTGCGTAGCCAAACTATTTGGCCCGAGCTCAGCCGGGATCAAGGGAAACCTACCAAATCCAGATCTTCCTGAAAGATAGACACCCAGTAATGCCAAGGTAGTTTTATTTGCATTTCACTGTGTTTTCTTTCCTTGGAATGCCCTGCAAATGTCAAGCTTTGTCAAAAATCATGCCTTTTCTTCATATTTTTGTGAGGAAAATTTCCGGAATCTGCATGGAGGCACAAAATTCCCACCCCCTAGCACTTCCATACTTTTGTTTATAAAAAAGGTACCTCACTGTATGTGTGTATCTGGGCCAATCCCAGTGACTGGAACCAGTCAATACATGGATAATGTGAATTTAGTATAGTGTCTTCACATGTTTATACTTTTGGTTCATTTTAATCAAATGTGTGAGACCCACCCCTCATGGAAGTCAGAGTTTTAATCAGGAGAAGAACGAGAATCTTTGTCCACTGGCTGAAAATGACTGTTTTCTGCTACTTAATTGGGGAAAAATAGCTTTTTTGAATACTTTGATTTCTCCAAGGCATTCTGGGTACAACATCATGCTCTAACCACTTCAATCTGCTTCAGAGACGACAGAAAAAACTGTTGGGGTATGGCCTAATGCAAGAGTGTGCCACCCCATTCCACCCCACTCCATCCTTGTTTTATTTCCCTGGTGCGCAGCAGACGTTCTGGATCCCGGGGAGGGCAGACTAGAATAAACCACTAATCTACTACCCAGGCTAAAAGTCTGTTTGGAGCTATTAGTAGGTATGCATTCGGCTGAAAGCCAGGTTGGGCTACCCCACCCCATTCCTTTTTTGAAACATAATCTCTGGCATCTGGTGGACTTTCTGACACCCCCAGGGAGGATGGATTGAAGGTTAACCCCAATCAACCCCCCATAAGGACAGAAAAACTAATAGCTCTGTTAGGAGGTGGGGGCATACTCCGATGCCAGGGTAGGCCACCCCATATTTTTTTCCCACCCTGGTGTCTAGTGGGCCTTCTATCCCACAGGAGGGCAGTTTGTCCCAAAAAGACAGAAAGACTGCCTAGGTCATGGATGGGGGCATGGCCTGATGCCAGGGCAAGGGGCCCCAACACTTAAAAAAAATATTCAGAGATAGCCAGTGGGCTTTGTGGGGCAAATTGATGTAGTATGTGTTGATATCTTTCAAATACAGTCATATAATATGAAAACCACTCTGTTGTACTGTGAATTTGTATGTAGACTCCCCACAACTCCTTGTTTCTCTGCAGGTATCTTTGTTATTGTGTTGTAAGGCTGCTTAAGAGCATGTTTAGATCTTACTGCACAATATTCAAAGTTTGAATGTTTTAATCACAATTATACACACTGACCACTGAATGCCATTAGAATGTGGTTCCATCTTTGACTGTTTATAATGTTGTTTCATTGGGATTTCGGTCATAAGTTTATACCTTTATTGGTTGTGGTGACACTCTGAAAAACACTGTAGATCCGAGTTGTAATAACTACACCACATAATATTATGTTTATCATACGTGGAGGAGGCACTGTTGTTTTAAGGTTCAGAGCTCTATGGGATGCCAGCTGTTACTGTAACTATAGGCATTTCAAACTTCCAATTTGCATATTTATTTGAGTTAATGTGTAATGCATGCATAATAAAGTACTTCTTCTTTGAATAAGCAAATACACTGGCTGGACAACTGTTTATTAATTATTTTTTATGTGCTTGAGGACTGCAACACTAGCCTGTACCACCTTCACTGAGAATGGCTTGGACTATTCTGCCTCCACTATACTGAGAGATTCTATAAAGCACTACTTGGTTCCTAGGAAAAGGGATATTGTGGACTTATTACTTGTGAAGGACCCACATGTTCCCAACTAATATCCCAATTTCATACAGTTTCCCTTTACTAAAGGGAGAACACTACAGAAAATGTTGCATATCAAATCCAAATAATTATGTTTTGTATGTGTCATTTTCTCTTTATAATGCATAGCTAACAATGACTGCAGATGTAGTGAAATGGGGACTTGTTCATCACACATAAATGTATAAATCCAGATTTTTGGCCATGAAGGCGGTCACTCCAATTGCAGTTGGAAATCTGGAATGTGAGGAGTAAAGATGACAGTGATGCAAGAACATAATAAAATGCAAAAAAAATGCAGATTCAAGTGCGAAAGAAGAAAATGTCTTTAGAGTATGAAGAGCCAATGGAGATATCCTGGGCTCTTTTCTGAGGTGTGAAGCTTTTTTTAATTTATTTTTAAATATGTTTATTAGGTTTTTTATAAACACGTTATAGTACATGGAGATACACTAAACAATGCACTAGTCCCCAACATAACCATACCCGCCACCCCCCATCCCGGCATATCTAATGATGTTACATCGTTCAATTGGAGGATCCTGAGCATCACAGACATATTAGAGTGTTACATAATAAACCATAGCAAGGGATAAAGTCCTGGTATGAGGCTGTCCCCGTCCAAGCACAGAACAGCATATAGTCGATCACATTATTACAAGTCAGGGTGGCTTAACAAATATACAGTAAGCGGGGCCCAAAAATCTTTAGGGCGTGAAGCCTCGGGTATTTCCTCCGCATAGGCCCCCAACTGATCCCTGCAGTAGAGTAAATCAGGAATCCATTTTTTAACAGTGGGAATAGTTTTTGCCCCCCAGTTCTGTGCCACCGCCCTCTTGGCCATCAGGGTTGAGACTGCAACAATATGCCGGTTGCCGGGCCCGAGACTCCTGACGCCACCTAGGAGGCACACTTCCGGAGTACAGTGCACAGGTTCCATCACAATATCAGTTAACACCTTCACTACCCTGGACCAGAATTTAAATACACCAGCACACGCCCATGCCAGATGCAGAAAATCGGCATCCGCCTGCCCACACCTCATACAATTAGCATTTTCCCGCAGCCCAAACTTACGAAGTTGCAATGTGGTATGTTATGTTATGTTATTTGCACTTATAGAGCGCACGGTTACCCTGGGGTGTCCTGGCGCTAAGTACTGGTTACTGGGGAAGTCGAGTGTATGCTACTGAGAGAAGAGCCATGTCTTCAAGCCCTTTCGAAAAGAGAGGAGATCCGGGGCATTCCTGAGATGAAAAGGAAGCTCGTTCCAAGCTCTAGAGGCACAGAGAATGAAACTTCTACCTCCCCAATTGGTTTTTTAAATGTGGGGACTTGCACTTGTTTGGCGCAGGTGGACTGTAGCATTCTGCCAGGAACATACCATTGGAATTTGCGCCTCAGGAACTCTGGACCAGTTCCATTACTGGCCTTAAAGACGGTGCATAATGCTTTAAAGCGTGTTCTTTGCTTTACAGGGAGCCAGTGCAATTTCTTAAGTTCTCCCTTCACAGAAACAAACTTCGGTGTTCCAGACAGCAGTCTAGCCGCTGCGTTCTGGACTAGTTGAAGCCTGTTCATATGTTGTTTTTGGACATTAAGATATAGGCCATTACAATAGTCCAAACGCGACATTATAAGGGCCGTCACCACTGTCTTGAGATTGCTCTCGGTTAAGAAGATCTTAATTTTCCTTATGATTCTAAGAACCATAAAGCAGGCTGAAATCACTGTGCTTACTTGATCCCCCATGGTAAGTTTGTTGTCCACCAATACTCCAAGGTTTTTGGCTTTTCTTGTGGGTACTGGACACAGACCAAGGTCCTCCGGCCACCACTCTGGTGTCCACACCCGAGGATTGTTTCCAAATTTTATGACCTCGGTCTTGCTGGAGTTGAGTTTTAAACAATTAGAGGACATCCAGACCGAGATTGCACTCCTACAGTCATGGAAGCATTCCCCAGACTCCTTTTCAGCTCCCTCCGTCAGCAACAACACAATTTGTGTGTCGTCAGCGTAGGAGGTGAGCTGGAAGCCAAAGGACCTGATAACTCCAGCCAATGGTGCCACATATATGTTAAAAAGCGTTGGGCTAAGAGATGAGCCCTGTGGCACCCCACAAGGGAGTGAGAAAGGTTTGGATGTATTGCCATCCAAGTCCACGGTTTGCGACCTATCTGATAAGAAGGATTGTAAAAGTTTCCACGCGAGAACTTCAACACCGATCTCAGACAGCCGGTCCATCAATACTTTATGATGGACCGTGTCAAAGGCAGCGGACAAGTCCAGTAGAATCAGTACGGCATTTCCTCCCCTGTCTATGGCCTCTCTGATTTCCTCCGTGGATTTCAACAGAGCCAACTCAGTGCTATGATAAGGTCTGAACCCATATTGCGATGAGTCCAGGGAGTTGTTAAGATGAAGAAAAGCACTGAGTTGGTTGTTCATTGCAGTTTCCAAGATTTTAGCAGGAAAAGGAAGCCTCGAAATCGGCCTGTAGTTGTTGGGATATAATTTAATTGGTGCAAAAACTTAAAGTGGATCATACGGAGATTACAATTCGATGTGAGACGCCTAGTTAGCGCACAACAGGTCTGCCACTGTTCAGTCGTTAATGTGGGTCACAGCACCAGACTCCATTTCAGATAAGAGGGGTGTTCTCCTGGCTCATTTTCCCTCTGCGAGGCATTATAGAGCCTGGTGATTAGGCCCTTTCTCTCTATTCCTGCCAGCACCGCCTGCAGAGCTCGCAACGTTCTAGGTTCCGCTGGAAAAGCCGGGTAGATATCCCTAACCGCTTGCCGCACCCAGACATATATGAACCCCAGCATAAAGCTACGACTCCTATCCCCCTGTATGTCCTGCAGCGATCGAAACTGACCCTGTTTATACAAGTCCCCCATTTTAGTAATTCCGCCAGCCGCCAGCTCACGTAGCACAGGCTGCTCCCGAGCCATCGAGATATCAGGGTGTGCAGCCAGTGGCAGCGACGGGGCATACAGATAGGTAAGCTGGGACCTTTTGGCTTAAGCCCTCCAGGCCCATGCAGTACACAGAGCAGGATTAATTTCGGTCCTGGGGCCACCCATCCCCCCAGAAAGGGTTGCCGCCTGCAGCGGCAATGGGAGAACAGCATCGGACTCTATCGCCGTATGAGGTTGGAACCGCTGTGGAAAATGCCAATAGTGCGCAAAGTGCGCTTATGCGCAGAGGTAGTATAGCCGCAAGTCAGGAGCCTCGAACCCCCCACGGTTGAATGGCTGCACCAAGACATACCAACTGCATCTGGGTTTCTTACCACCCCATACGAATGTGAGCAATGCAGACTGGAGGGTCCTGAACAGCGCAATATTCAATCTAATCGGGATATTTACGAAGCGGTAAAGTAGTTTGGGCAAAATGGTCATTTTAACTACAGCGATTCGATCAGCTAGCGAGAGAGGCAAGCGAGCCCACCGCTCCGTCTGCTCAGTAATCCGCGTGACAGTCCGGCCATAGTTCTCAGAGATCACCCGATCCGGATCTCTGTGCAGCCATATCCCCAGGTACTTCACCGGATTCCGAGTCCACGCCAGTGGGAAGTCCATCTCTACCTCCAGCGTTCCAGCCGTGAGCGGAAAACACAGTAGACTTCACCCAATTAATCCCCAGGCCAGAATACCTCTCAAACTTAACATACGCCCAAAGAAGTTCCGGTAGGAAGGTGTCAGGCTCCCTCACATACAACAGCATATCGTCAGCGTAGAGTGAGACCACAAGTGGTTGCTGCCGAAAGCGCAATGCGGCCGAAGTTTACAAGCCAACGGCTCCAACGTGGGCGCAAAAAGCATCGGCGACAAGGGGCAACCCTGACGCGACACCCATCCATTAACTCGCGCCAGAGGTTCCGTGTACAGCACCCTAATCCACTGCAGAAAAAACTGAGGAAGGCCCATTCTAGCAAAGACAGTAAACATATAATTCCACTGAAGGGAATCAAATGCCTTTGCTGCATCTAGTAACACAGCTACTGCCTGGAAATCAGGGTCAAAATAATGTAGTGTGGAGAACACCGTGCGCAAGTTATGCGCAGTGGATCTGGCTGTCACGAAACCCGACTCGTCCGGGAGAACCAGGAGGGGAACAAGCGGCTGAAGCCTGTTGGCTATCATTTTTGCCAATATCTTGGCATCTATGTTAATGATTGAAAGAGGCCTATAGGAGTCGCACCGATTGGCAGACTTGTCGGGCTTCAAGAGTGTCACCAGTAGGGCTTCTTTGAGGGTGGTTGGGAGTTTTCCCTCCTCGTATGCCTCCGCATACACCTCCAGCAGCCTAGGGGCCAACTCATCCACATAAGCCTTATAGAACTCACTGGGGAGCCCATCCAGCCCCTCAGCCTTACATGTGGGAAGTGACATTATGGCTAATTTAATGTTGTTGATATCAAAAGGCTGTGTAATGTATTCCCTTTGTTCCCAAGATAGCCACCCCAGTGCGACGTCATCAAGATAGGAGTGTATTTCCGTTGTCGGCATTGCAGCCCCCTTTGCATAGAGTTTGGTGTAATAGCTAATTATTATATCACTACTCTCGGGAGTTGTGTAGTGAGCGACTCCGTCCTCATCCAATATCTCAGTGACGCATGCCTGGCTGCGTGGTGCCGCTAGTTTCTGAGCCAGAGACCTGCCCGGGCGACCCCCCTCCCCATAGTAGCGAGCTATACTGCGCCTGGATCTGTGCAACAACTCCTGGTCAACCGTATTGTTATGTTCCGTAACAAGATCTCGTATTGCAGCTAACGTTGCTGAAGAAAGGGTCTGATAATACTCCCGCTCCAATGTAGAGATGTCAGCTACTAGTTTATGTATTCTATGTCTAAGGTCCCGCAATACTCCCACCTGCGCACTTATGCAAGTTCCCCTAATAATTACTTTAAATGCTTCCCACAGCACTCCAGCACTTTCAACCGAGCCTTCGTTGTCCCTAAACAAATTATGAATTGCCTCCCCAATAGTCTGTCTAAAAACAGGGTCAGTCAGCGAGGACGGCTGCAGCCGCCATGTAAAAGGTGGCCTCTCACAAGTTGGTACCTGCAATTCAAGGACCACCGGAGAGTGATCCGAGAGTGTTCTTGCCATGTGACTAACCTTCACTGCCCAGGTACAAACAGCCTCAGTAACAAGCCAGAAATCTATGCGGGACCACGTCCCATGCACAGAGGATACAAAGGTGCTTTCCTTTATCCCCGGGTGTTGAGTACGCCAAACATCATGTAGGTTCCCCGCCTCCATGACCCCCAGCAACACCTCAGATGCCTGCTTAAGTCTAGCTGCACCACTGCTAACGCGGTCCAGGGCTCCATCCAGACACACGTTGAAGTCACCCCCCCAGAGAATCTCAGCTGATGGGAACCCAGAGATATGACGCCATACATCTGTAAAAAAGGACGGGTCATCTATATTCGGCCCCTAAATCTTGACCAATAAGACACTCATACCACCCAACTGACCATAAACCATCGCCACCCACCAATGCTCACCAGTGTCAGAACTCAGGACAGTAAATGGGACTCCCTTTTTGACGAGGATCATCACTCCCCGTGAGTAGGTAGAGTAAGAGGACGCTATTCGTACACCTGCCCATCGAGCACCCACATTTCGTTCCGAGGCCCTAGTAAGGTACATCTCTTGAAGGAACGCCACTTGCACATCCATCCTATCCAAATATGCCAACACTGAGCGAATTTTTTTGGGGGTATTCAGTCCCCGCACGTTCCAGGTCAGGCACTTTACCCTACCACTCAAACCGCTTGTACCATGGTAAACTGACAATAACAAAATATACCCCAGGTCTTGTGTCTGCTATTCGGTGATGCAACTCAAAGTCATGTTCCCAGTAAAAAGACAATGCCAGTACCTCCCCCATAACCACAACCCCCCCACCCTCCACCCACTTCAGCTTCCCCAACTCGCCAAAGCCATCCCATTGTGATACAACCTGTCCCAAACAAAAACAAAGAAGAGTAACTTGTTTGTGGGTACACCCATTTGGGGGGGGGCGTCAGAGCGCTCCTAACCTCCCAACAAGTAGGAGGTGGCTGAGCAGGTCTATTGACTGTGCCACAATAACTATTAAAGAACACCCTAGAGCAGAGGTCTTCAAACTGTGGGGCGCGCCCCCCTGGGGGGCCGTGGCAGTGTTCCCAGGGGGGCGCAAATGCCTCAGTTACAACTTGTAAATTAAAACGGCTTGGACGCGTGAATTTGTTTATAAAGCACGCTTCCAGGCTGTCTTCATTTACAAACAGCAGCTGACGTACATGACAGGAACAAAGACATGATTAAAAGGTGCACAATATCCTGGAAATATTATGTGCTATTTTGCAGGTAACGTAAATGAAGAATAGTTTAAAGATAAATGAATCCACAAATGGTTAATGCAATCACTGCAGATATTTGTGTATGAGGCCAAAGAGTTACAGAAATGAATTTTGGTAGGCACAGTGGGGAAAAGGGGCTTGTGTCTATATAGATCTACAAGGTCCAAGCCAGTAACAGAAAGTACTGTGAATGTCAATATGTAAATCATTATTTTAAAACTGCATTCCACACAATATAATATAGGGTGCTGCAGAATGGTTTAGTCAGAGCCACTAGAATTAGGGTTGACAAAATTATGCAAGAAGAAAAGGCAAATTGTGACGAATAATGTGGCATATTTTTTACAGTATTACTTCATTATTTTGTACTTTTTTCACATGGTAATACTGTTTGGGAAAATATTTTACCTCATTAGTATTAGTTTAACAACCAAATACAGAAATAAGCAAATGAAAGGTGACAATTTAACCTCTGTCAAGGGCCTTCAATTGCGTGGGACCACTTGTCGCCATATTTTAGTAATTTTGATCCATTTGAGCTAGAAACATTTTTTTTCTAAAATCTGCAGCTTATGCACCAGATGATGGATTATGTGGCAAAGGTGGGAGATCCATAATTATGTGAAAAAAGCCACAAAATCGCATAATACCAGTGGCACTGGGACCAAGAGTGTGAGGGGGCCACTGCACTGCAATTATGACTGTAGCAAAAAGTGGAGTGGAGACCCATTTTCCTTGCTAGTATTAGGGCCCAGTCCACCCTTGTTGCATAGGGGATAGGGCCCTAGCACTGGGAGGGGGAGATTTTGGATTTGTTCCCTTTTTTTTTTATTACACAAAGGGGCAGACAGTCTACTCTGAGCCTCAGGCCTAGGAGTAATATCTCTGCATAGTGGGCTGAGGACGAAGCCTGTTTCCTAGGGCTGTAAGTATCATTGGTGCTACCGGTGCAATGGCACTGGTGTGAGAGGCTACCTAAACTCCAATTATATCTGTTTTACTATCATTCCTTGTTTGCATTAGGTCCCAGTGCACCCTGGCTGTGCCAGTATTTTTGGCCTCATGCCAATGGCCCAAGGGAGGTGAATGTTGAAGCAGAGGAGGCACCTTAGCTTGGGCCTCAGAGAGATGACAGAAGGGGTATGACACAATATCGGGGCCCATATTTTTAACAAAGAGCTGATGAGACTGTCTGTTTCGCAAGGCCATAGCTATCATTAGTGAAGCAGGTAAAGTGGCACTGGATGCCAGGGGGTTGAGGGGCCCACTGAATCAGAATCATGACTGTCTTACTCTGCAAAAGAGGCATGGGGCCTTGCTAGCATTAGAGCTGAGGTAACTGTCAATGCAAAGTGTGGGAAACATGTGGGGGCTTTTGTCTGAAAGGATCAGAGAGTCTGTGTCAGGGCTGGAAGGATTGGCAGGCATGGTAGGGAAAGGCAGAGGCAGCCTGCTACTCCGGGCTGCAGCTATTCCGCAGGTACATCTGCATTGGGGTCAAGGAGGATGAGGGGCTCACAACACTCTAATTATGTGAGGCAGAGTTTTTTGGTCAATTTTTGTTTTGTGACATATTTTCTCTTTTATACTGCTCATATTTAGTGCAGAATTTGAGCTACAGAAAAGTACACTTGAAATTATCTCATACTCCTAGCCCCCTCCGCTCAGCCGTAACACTCCCGCTCCCCCAAGTCTTGCCATACAGTTTTGGAGGGGGGCCCGACTTCAAAACATTTTCCTTAGGGGGGCTCAGAGCAAAAAAGTTTGAAGACCTCTGCCCTAGAGTATAGTCTGATATGAGTCCATCTTCCTATGGGAGCACATACATAGACAGATAGAGAGCTTTCTCATACGGTGTGTACAGAACAGCAGTGAATAATAAGACAATGGTCAAGTTCCTGAGGTAGCCGACTCAACCACTACTGTTCCTCATCGTCTCGTGCCACGCTGGACTCCCTCCGGCTCCGCTTCAGCTGCTTAGCGTGTTCGAGTGCCGCCTTAGGGTTGGAGAAGATTTTAGAGTCTCCATCAGGGTCAATCCTCAGGCGGGCGGGATACAACATCGTATAAGGGACCCCTTCAGATTGCAAAATTGTTTTCACAATACCAAATTCCCTTCGGGCGGCCTGCACAGCAACAGTAAAGTCAGGGAAGAAGGCCAGCGCATTACCTTGATGGACAATAGTACCCTTATCTCTGGCTATCCGCAGAATGGCATCGCGGTTCCAACATTCCTACCTTCAAACTCCACTACACTCTGCTATGAGTGGCACTGCTTCCATGTGCCTTTAAATGATGATTGGAAGATGTGTGATTGTCTCTCAGCAACATGTGACCCAGTGCTATGAAGATTGTTTAGGTTGGTTCTTTCAGACAAATGGCTCACTAAAAGAAAGTTCTGCTACACTGACGTGTTTTTGAAAACAACAACCAGAGAAATATTACAAACAAAATGGAGCTTGGGAAGTCCAAGGATGTGCTCCACAGGTCACACATCAAATACAGCAAATGTGCTTTTAAACATTATCTCTGGTCCTCATATTAGTTAATAGAATAGACCACTTATGCTTACTCCCTCGAGTGCTAGAAAGTGAAAATTCAGTGTGCTGCAGTGCTTTAAAGAGAGCGTTCATCAATTTTCAGGATCAATTTGATGGCCAGTTATTTTCATCTGCAATCTCTATTTGCTTTTTATAAGCAACACAAAATTAAATCAAGTGATGGTCTGATCTCCCCATTGGTATTGATTCCTCTACCATAATTCTGATGATCACCTCAACCAGCAGACATCCAGCATATACCCATTAATAAGAATAATTCCCTTCACCAGACCATCTCGGTTAAAAAGCAGGCTTGTAATCTCAGCTGACTTAACTTGTTCAGCCTATATGTCATGATTACCCTTATCCTGAGCAACATAAGTAACTTGCAAAGCATGGGTTTCCCCAGTACAGTGCAAGCTATTAGGATATAAAAAAAAATACCCCTTTCCCGTGCATCCAGCACTACCACATGTATGAGGTTGGTGATGTTAACATGTGATTTATTGTGAGATATTTTAAGCTTTGCGGTATAACATTACTGCACGATGTTTAAAAAAATCAGTGTGGTAATTTGTCTTTGGATATTGTTACAATAATAGGACTCTTGCTCATTGATTAGTAATTTTGTTGCAACTCGGGAGAAATATTGTTGCCATATTTGCCAGGAGAGATGCGCGCACTGTAATGTTGTTGGTTTATGGACAAAGGATTGTGCGCACCTGCCGGCAGATACACTTCGTAGATTTAGTGCTCCGGTAAAGGAAGCCGGTCTCGCCGCACGTTACGTCACGCTAAACGTGAATGAACGTGGCGGCCATCTTGGGTGTGGTCTTACTATTTAAAACCACACCCATCTTCTAGAAGGTGCTTAGCCTTCCTCGCGTCTCCAAGAAAGGACCTGTGTTATGGATCGTCTTACCTGAAATTGCTGCGACGGAGTCCCAGTCCTCAGATTTCCCTCTTCTGGATCTTCACAGCAACTGAAGGCTTAAGGAGGCTTCTTGGGTTCTTAGCAGCATCAATACCTGTGAGAAGAAGATAAAAAGAAAGCTAAGTACAATTTCTTTTCTTTGGCGCCCATCGCAAGACAGAAACGTTTTATGACGTCATTTTCAAGATAATTTTTGGACACTTTTGTGTAATAGTAAAAGCACAAGTACAAGGACTAAAAAGGACTATTTAGAACGCTTATTTTCTCAGCAAAGTGTAATCTCGTATTGGGAACTTTGTTTGCTTGGTTTTTCTTTTCTGTTTATTTTTATTTTAGAAGCAGAACACGCCTGAAGGGAGAAGTAAAGAAAGTAAGCAGGTTACAAAAAAAGATAAAAAAAGGTTTAGCTATTGGATACATTAGGACCTAACCAAGATATTAAAGTGTATATGTTTTCTTTCTTTAAGGGATGACGTTTCAGAAGAATCTTCCTTAGTCGCATCTTCTCAACTCCACAAGTTCTGCAATTAGACTTAGACCCTCACAAGAAATACTGGGACGTTATTCTTACCAGCTCCAGTTCGCAGGTAGGAAATCTGGTCAACTTGTATAGTTAAATCTAAGAGAAGAAGAACCACTTGTTATTACATTTGTAATTCATACTTAAGTGACGCCTATCTTGTTGCCTCGCAGGTCGACAACAAGAGCCCTTCAACGTCCAGTATCCGGCCCTCCTCCCCGATCCCTATTACGTAACTTAAGTGGACTATAAATCACTGGTTATAGGATAGGGGACTGGAAAGTTGGTTCATTGCGTCTCTGCGAAACCCAACGTCTCACACAAGACAAGGTAAGAGTGCATAGTTGTCTGACACTATACATAAAATGTGCCCAAATCTGGAAGAGAATGTAGCTGACTAACAGTTCAGTCACTAGATATGTTAAATATTCACAAAACCTATTTCAACTACTGAATGTCTACATACTAGCATGAAAAGTTCAGTTTTATTGTTAAAAGCTTGATTGGATAGGTAGGACCTCAGCTCAAACTGTGTTGGCAATAAATATATTTCTGTGATGTCTAGCATTCTACATTTAGCATTTCTCTGAACAAAACTGCTAATCATATACTCCTCTTTCCAGAACCTTTCTTAAACACAACATGAACTCTGCAAGGACCAAATCATAAATATTGCTCCTTCCACCAAGACTCTGATATTGGAAGCATATCCACTTTTTGCATGCTACTTAAACTACAAATGATATCATATAAGATTGACATATTGCCCACTTCAGTTAATAATGGAAAACCAATGCTCAATTGAGCAGTATTTTTTATAACAATATTAAGGCAACAATATGTAAGGCAGACAATATTTTTGAAATAGATATATTGTCATATAACCTTACAAATCTTATGTTGCTGTTTCACCTTAGATGAAGAATGGTGAAACTGCAATCTTGGTTCCTCTATACAGAGAGGATAAATGCAAACAATGACATAATTCACTCAGAGCGATATCTTCCTTTGTGTCTCCCTTCTAACAATCATTGAGATTTTCCTAAATTCCATATGTTCTGCTTAGGTTTGCAAATGGCTTCGAGAATCAGCTCTTAATACAAGAACATGACATAAGCTTGGCTCTATTTCAGCCGCATGAGTGTTAAGGGGGCACAGAATTAATCCTTCAATGTTTCTTCTTTTTGTAGTTTTATTCAGTGTGAACTCAACCCTAAGGTATTGGAGCACTTTACGTGATCAACCGTTACATTACACAAGTTCACATTCCTGTTTTTTTAGGGATGGGTATATTAAGTTATTTGCCAAGAATCATCGGGTGTTGAGCCGACGCTGAGACTCGATTCTGGTTCCCCAGTTCCAAAGCCGGCAGCTCTGGCCACAATACCACTTTGATTTAACTCATCTTGCCAGTAGTCCATTACAATTAGGTTTGGGTATTCTAGCTTTAAAATATAATAAAGCTGATCTGCCAGAACCAAAGGGGAACATGATGTACCATCTCCTGCATTTAAACATTGTTCTTAATGAAATTCAATTTAATTTATTTATAACACCGCTCTTCCATTTCTGCCACGCCCCAGTATTTTTTTTATTTGTAGCAAGCTATGCTCACTTTACCAGCACATGTACATACTCAAATGGCAGAAAGTCTGTTTACTCCAAACTCCAAATTCCCCAAATTTTTAAATAAATATTCTCCTGACTTACCTTATCTTTTAACATGTGTTGCTCTTAAAGGTAGTCCAACATGTTCAATGCTACTTTTTGATCCTGCATTATAATGACTTTAAAGCTAGGTAAAGGCATAAAATTTGGCATAAAGCTTGGGAATGATAAAAAATATCATGATATTTTGGATTTCACTTCCTTCTAGTTTTTGCACCTGTTCACACTTGGAGGCCTTAGGCTATTTTTAACTAGAAAGGTGGAAATCTTTCCTTATGTTATCTATCGGTATCCAGTCAACATTTAAAAAAACTTCTGATAAATATTTTTCTGATTTAGCCTTAGATAAATAATGTATTTATCATATTAAAAAAGATATAATATCAAAGTCTAAAGTCTACATATTTACCGCATTATAATTACGTTTCTGGCATTTTTGCTCTTTATTTTAATTTTTTTTGCAGTTTTCTACTGTATTGTATACACTTCTCTTATTCATGTTAACATTCTGTAAATGTATTCAGTATTGGTTTGTTTTTGTCTCTTTGTTGTTCCAAAATGTGCAAACATATTTTGAACACAAAAAGAAAATGTTATAAATCAGGCCCAAAGTGCGGAGGTAAAATTTCCGATAGAGTCCAATCTGGTTTTTGTATCCAAACAACACTCCACTGCAGTCAGCCTCAAATCATGCTTAGGTCTCGGTATACCACAATATGCTGTTACACTTTAAAACATTAAAAATCCATATCTTCAGTTCCCTTATTGGATTTTTGTAGTTTGGTTTCATTTTATTTATTAAAGTTTACTCTGTTTTTGTAAATTGGTTTGGGATTTTTCTTGTGCTGTGTTTTGACTTTATTACTGTTATGATACTGCAGACAATACTGTACACATTGCCTCTAGTTTAAGTCTCTCTGCGCTGTGCCATAGTTACCTGGAGTTTGACCTTCATTTAATTTAGTGACTTTAGTGGTTCACCCAGACAATAATTAATTGTGGGTATTGCTTAAGATGGGCCTCACCCCCTTAAATAACAGCCCAATATCTTACAGGTTTTATACTAATAATAGGCATATAAAATAGAGCAGTGATAGCTACAGTTTACACTGATAGAATAACAAAACAGAAATGTATCAAAAAGTAGACAACAAAGGATGTTTAAGAAAGGTAGTTGTCCAGTGTATCCATTAAAAAAAGAATGTCAGAGACTAGTGATAGAGAATATCAGCATAGATGATGTGCTCCCAAAGTGGATTTGGGGATTAATGTAAAGTTGCATGTAATATCTAGGAGTAAGTTGGGGATGAGGGGAAGCTACGGTTGGTTGAAATATTAATGATTTCATTTCTGATCTGTACCAAACGTTTGGTATTAGGACCCTCTTCTCCATTTCTTATTTTAAAGAGGAACAGGAGGAGATAATATGAAGAAGAGGATCATAACACCAAAAGTTAGGTACAGATCCAGATAATGATTGGTCCTGTGCATTGTTTTGGCAAAGTAGCGCCTCAGAAAGAAGTATATCAGTGTTCCACTGTGTTCAAGACTGCCCTGAGGGTATTGGTTTTTTGGCCGAGTGAGGCAAAAATGACTCTTGTAGGTATCAGTGAATTAGACTGGCTAGCTCGAAGAGCATCTACATTCAATGGGGATGATCACTGAGTGATGTGATTGAATTGTTTACTCCTCCTGGCTAGGGGTGCAGAAGGATTAAGGGCTACCTTAAGTGGGGATCAGAGAATTGTGAATATTCCTGTAAGAATTGGTTTTCCATAGGTAAGTAAAGAAATTATCAGGACATAAACCACATCTTTGATGTTCTGTTCAGGAACGAAGTGTTTTACAATTCACTAATATGTCTGATTTGTGGTCAGAAGAGTTGATTTGTTTGTCCAAGATAAACTTAAGACTTTTGGAACCTTCAATAATGTCTGGGTTGCAGTCGAGAATGCTGAACTATTCCAAACAGAGTTTCAAATGGAAATGGAAGAGTGTCTGTGCAAATATAAAGGGTTAATTTAAGGTTGTTATTCAGGATGACTATCATCTAGTGTCTTAGCCAGGAGAAGTATTTTGTTTGGAGAGGATACTTTCAATTGTAGGTGAATATTATCCACTCATTGGTGATATGTGATATTTGGAGATTTAAGATGGTCACCAAGTGGTTCTAGATAAAGGGTAATGAGAGATATTACTAAAATGGATCCAAGAGGTACACACTAAGGCATAGGTGCTGGAGGTTGGGGTACTGGAAGTGCCGCAGCACCCCTAAAATAACCATGCTGGAGTTCAGGAGGTGAATGAGCAATAAAGATGCCTTTACATTTTGTTTTTAAATGGTAACGTGCTGTGCTTCAAAGACAGAGGTCAAATGCCCAGCAATAACTTTTGGCAAATGGATGTTTATTCTTTTCACATGGAGATTGGTTTTTACTTTCTCTACCTGCCAAGCAAGTTGATTTTGCAAAGTGTACTAGTGGCGATCTTGCAGGGATACTGTAGATGTCATTTTTTTCTAATACAAAATAAAATGTAATACCTGTAACTGAAAAGTACAAATGTTTAAGACTATAACAGCAGTTCCGAAAGCACAATTGAAGCACTTTAAAAAAGAAAATGCTGCCATGTGATGGAAACAACGATTTTAATAGGATCAAAATAAATCAAGACATACTAATTTCCTAAAAAAGGCATCAGTAAAAAACAGTATGTTTTAGCAAATGTAATTGCCAGGGCAATGAACAATGTGTTCTCTTCATATGATGCTGCGCTACCAAGCTTTAGTAATATATTTGCAATAGCTTTTTCCTAAACCACCACCAATACATTTGCTACACTTGATCTTTGTGTGAGGCTTGGAATTTTCACAATTCCTATGCCTTCAGTGATGTAACAATGATGGCAGCACCCCCATTTTGAAAATTGTTCGGGCACCACTGCAATGAGGAGTAGAAAATGGATTTGAGTCACATCATTTATTTTGACCTTATTGGATCAGTGAGTGAGGTATGATTCAAACTAGTTTAAGGCTGTATCTTCCAAAGCAATGCAGTCTTTACGGTTTGTAAACAGAATTCAAGATTTATGATATTAGTGCTGCTAAGAGACTTAGGGCCTGGTTTAGATTTGGGTGGATGGGTTACTTCATCACAACAGTGACAGATACCCCGTACACCAACATATAAATCCCACATTATCATATGGGACTTATATTTTGTCGGATGGGGTATCCATCCCCGTTGTGACGGAGTAACCCATCCGTCGAAATCTAAATCAGGACCTTAATAAAATTGGCACGGATCTGACTAATAGTTTGAAAATTTGACATTGGATACAGTTTTGATAACGTCAGGCTCGGAAATATTCTGAGTAAGACTAATGCTGGGTTGTTTCCATACACAGTGTGAGGGAGTAAATTGTTATGTGAGGAAATTAAGAAAAAATAGCTAATCTCCCTCATGGTTTCAGGTTTTACAGGTCTTAGAGTTCTTTAGCTTGATAGCTTTTTAATTTGAAAAAGATCCACTTGTTAAAATGTGTTTCTTATGAGAGATTCTGGCAGCCCGATGAGTGTACAGGGCTGGACTTAGAGGAGCTTTATCACAAGAGCTAGGCAAAATTTCCATATAGCACACAAAATGAGAGAAGTCCATTTTTTTGCTGCAACCACCATGGATAAAGAATTCCTAGCAGTTCCACACAAAAACACTTCATCACAACAGCACCTTTTAGGAAAAGGAAATGCAAATTCCATTTGCCAAGATCCTCAGTTTCACTGGTTCAAAGAGTTGCTCACCATTCCTCGAGCTGCGTTTCCAGTTGTTTCCATTTCTGTCGCATTTTTACATGGTTCCTTATCGGGCCATGGTTCTGTCATCTGGTATGAGTCACCTCAGTGCTTGGGTGTGGCTTGCAGGCCTAGAAAAAGAAGCTTGAGAGGCAGCGAGATCATGTTGAAATGAAATGAAATTTGTACTTGTAAAGCGCACCCATACCCCCAAAGGGGTGTCCAGGAGCTGTACGCATACCGCTGTGGAACCCTTCCTGGCTTTTTTCCCTGTGAAATGTCCACTCCTGGGCACCCCAAGGGTGAAGCCAGGCATCCCAGCGCTGTTGGGGCCGTTGTGGAGATTAAGCAAGCTATTGCCCAGAGTTGCAGAGTGGGACCCATGATTAGAATAGGCACCGAGGCGAGAATTATCAGGTCCGAGGAAATTGAGCCCAAGTCCCGCCGAGGCGGGAATTGAACCCTGGTCCCGGGCCAGATCTCTGCATCAGGGTCTGCCGCTCTAACCACTGAGCCACACTTCTCCACTGTGTGAAGAATGTTCTAATTCTCTTTACTGAAGTTATGACATAGATTGCTTTCTAATTCACTTTACCAAGGACTGAAAAAGGGATGCTAATACTATTGGCCCAGGATACAGAAAGGAAGTGTGACAGCATCAGAGTCAGCAACAAGCTTTGCAGTTTTCCTTACCAGTCACCACAAGTTACCACAAGTCTGCCGCACGTAGGCTGCTTACTTTTCCTCATGTGTGCTGTAATATGTCCCCACTTTTGAATATGGAGTGGTTGTGGCTGGCGGAGTCGGTGTGGGATCTGTGGTGTGCATTATGCATACCTAGCTTTCAATTTCTGCAGGCTGTTTGCTTAGTTTCTGCCTTGTAGTATATATGCCTTAGCCTTGGTGGGCTGGTTTGACTGCAGGCAATCACATACCATGTCTCTCATATGCCTCCTGAGGATGAAGTGTCTTTTGGTAGATTTCGCTTACACTTTTCCCTTGTTTTTCCTGAGGTTTGACTTCTTGCTCCATTTTTGCGTTGTTGTGCTTCCTTTTGCGTCCTCCGTTTTCACAACTAGGGCAGCCATTAGTTTCTGCTCTTAGATACTTTTTTCCCCCCTCCATTTCCAGAAGTGTTTGACAGCTGTGTTAATTTTCTTCCAACGGCCTCTCTAGTACGTCGACAATGGCAAATCGGTGTCAGACTAGCAAGAACTCGCATTGGCTAACACCATCAGCTCTTAATAGAAGGCAGTGCAACACGACATCATGTATCTAGACGTTGTGGCAGCATCAAAAAAATGGGAGTCAGAGCCATATGAAATAGCACAGCATGTTTTTTAACAATGCGATACCAAAGGGGATGATGGACGGAGCGCTAGAGCAAATCAAACACTCAACCCCAGTCAACTGATCTGGGTTTAATCCATCATCATTCTTTAGCTCACTCCACCACCCCAGTTCAGACATGGCCATATGCAAATCAGTCTGACCCTGTGCCTCATGGGAACAGTCCAGCCCGAACTACCAAGCCATGTCTTCCCTGGACCGGAAACAAGCATCCTGGGACCGGTTTCGGGTTCAAAACCCTCATCAGCCAGGCTATTTTGAATCCAAGGGCAAAGTGAGCAAGGGACCCATGTCTGGGCATACCCTGCCAACTTAGGGCGAACAAAGCGATACCAAAGGGGATGATGGACGGAGCGCTAGAGCAAATCAAACACTCACCCCAGTCAACTGATCTGGGTTTAATCCATCATCATTCTTTAGCTCACTCCACCACCCCAGTTCAGACATGGCCATATGCAAATCAGTCTGACCCTGTGCCTCATGGGAACAGTCCAGCCCGAACTGCCAAGCCATGTCTTCCCTAGATCGGTTCGGGTTCAAAACCCTCATCAGCCAGGCTATCTTGAATCCAGTGGCAAAGTGAGCAAGGGACCCACGTCTGGGCATACCCTGCCAACTTAGGGCGAACAAAGTGATACCAAAGGGATGATGGACGGAGCGCTAGAGCAAATCAAACACTCACCCCCAGTCAACTGATCTGGGTATAATCCATCATCATTCTTTAGGTCACTCCACCACCCCAGTTCAGACATGGTCATATGCAAATCAGTCTGACCCTGTGCCTCATGGGAACAGTCCAGCCCGAACTGCCAAGCCATGTCTTCCCTGGACCGGAAACAAGCATCCTGGGACCGGTTTCGGGTTCAAAACCCTCATCAGCCAGGCTATCTTGAATCCAGTGGCAAAGTGAGCAAGGGACCCACGTCTGGGCATACCCATTTGCATATGGCCATGTCTGAACTGGGGTGGTGGAGTGAGCTAAAGAATGATGATGGATTAAACCCAGATCAGTTGACTGGGGGTGAGTGTTTGATTTGCTCTAACGCTCCGTTCATCATCCCCTTTGGTATCGCTTTGTTCGCCCTAAGTTGGCAGGGTATGCCCAGACGTGGGTCCCTTGCTCACTTTGCCACTGGATTCAAGATAGCCTGGCTGATGAGGGTTTTGAACCCGAAACCGTCCCAGGATGCTTGTTTCCGGTCCAGGGAAGACATGGCTTGGCAGTTCGGGCTGGACTGTTCCCATGAGGCACAGGGTCAGACTGATTTGAATATGGCCATGTCTGAACTGGGGTGGTGGAGTGAGCTAAAGAATGATGATGGATTAAACCCAGATCAGTTGACTGGGTGTGAGGGTTTGATTTGCTCTAACGCCCCGTCCATCATCCCCTTTGGTATCGCTTTGTTCGCCCTAAGTTGGCAGGGTATGCCCAGATGTGGGTCCCCTGCTCACTTTGCCACTGGATTCAAGATAGCCTGGCTGATGAGGGTTTTGAACCCAAAACCGGTCCCAGGATGCTTGTTTCCAGTCCAGGGAAGACATGGCTTGGCAGTTCGGGCTGGACTGTTCCCATGAGGCACAGGGTCAGACTGATTTGCATATGGCCATGTCTGAACTGGGGTGGTGGAGTGAGCTAAAGAATGATGATGGATTAAACCCAGATAAGTTGACTGGGGGTGAGTGTTTGATTTGCTCTAACGCTCCGTCCATCATCCCCTTTGGTATCGCTTGTTCGCCCTAAGTTGGCAGGGTATGCCCAGACGTGGGTCCCTTGCTCACTTTGCCACTGGATTCAAGATAGCCTGGCTGATGAGGGTTTTGAACCCGAAACCGGTCCCAGGATGCTTGTTTCCGGTCCAGGGAAGACATGGCTTGGCAGTTCGGGCTGGACTGTTCCTATGAGGCACAGGGTCAGACTGATTTACATATGGCCATGTCTGAATTGGGGTGGTGGAGTGAGCTAAAGAATGATGATGGATTAAACCCAGATCAGTTGACTGGGGGTGAGTGTTTGATTTGCTCTAACGCTCCGTCCATCATCCCCTTTGGTATCGCTTTGTTCTCCCTAAGTTGGCAGGGTATGCCCAGACGTGGGTCCCTTGCTCACCTTGCCACTGGATTCAAGATAGCCTGGCTGATGAGGGTTTTGAACCCGAAACCGGTCCCAGGATGCTTGTTTCCGGTCCAGGGAAGACATGGCTTGGCAGTTTGGGCTGGACTGTTCCCATGAGGCACAGGGTCAGACTGATTTGCATATGGCCATGTCTGAACTGGGGTGGTGGAGTGAGCTAAAGAATGATGATGGATTAAACCCAGATCAGTTGACTGGGGGTGAGTGTTTGATTTGCTCTAACGCTCCGTCCATCATCCCCTTTGGTATCGCTCTGTTTTTTAACAATGGCAACACCACCAACAACCTGTTGCTACTACAGTCTTGCAACGCTCAAGATGGTTGGTTATCATCAGCATCGAGAGGAGAAGGGGAACCAGCCAAACCAGCCCCAGTGCAAGAGAAAGATTTTTATGGCACATTTGGATGTAAAAGTCTCTGTAACTACCATATCAACTCCACACAAGGCACACTCACAGCTTATGGGTCTATGTCACCCTTCTCGACTGAATCCGAAGGATTACTTCGCTCTTGACCTCAAGAAACCAAACATAGCAATTTTCACGCTTTGCTGTCAGTAGGGGGAAGTTAGGTTCACATTTATGGACATCAGGTCAAATTGTCTCCTATATACATGGATGGCACGGAGAACTGGGTGTGCTTTGCTTCTCGTGAATCCTCTTCAGTCTCCCACTGCATCAGCACACAATGTCAAGCTCTACTCTGCCTTGATAGATTGACACATATGGCTCTAGAGGTGAAGGCTAAGTTGGACAGTGAGGTGAGTAAGTGTCTGCAGCCTCGTTCTATACTGGCTATGGGTTGAACACCATTAGGAGCAATCCAGTGGGAGCTCAATTGGCTTGTGCACAAGGTGCTGAGGCCTTTTGAGGAGGCCACCATTGCAATGCATGGACTTGATGTTCACCTCAGTGAGATTCTGCCACTATTACACCTGCTGTAGGTAGAACTGGCAAATCTGCACCTGGGTGAATTTTGTACATTGAACCTTGCTAACCAAATGATTGCTTGCTTCCAGGCTGACACATGTATTCGCCATATCAAGTGCAGTGAGTACTATTTGCTGGACATTTCTCTGGATTAACAATTTCAGGTGGTGTCTCAGCCTTGCTTGCTAAAAACTACATAGTGCTCAGACTGTAGTAGACTACAAGCAGATATTACATAACCTTCTGCAAAGCAAGCTGAGTCTTCAGTGGGACTGGGATGTGACAGAGGCAAAGGCTGATGGATAGACACATTCCTGTGGGGCTGCTGCTGAATGTGGAGGGGCAGGCAGGTGCAGTTTCTAGGGTGCTTGCAAGCTGGCCAGTGCTGGTCTTTTTTGTCTCAGTGAGGTCAATGGGTTCCATGCCTGAAGGAGGTTCAACTGCTTCGGACATGGCAAAAACCTCTGTGCCCACTGCCCAGCAATGTCACTTGGCTCCAGTGTGTGATTTATTTCCAGAGGCAGCTTGCAGCTTTGGTACTTACCAATAGCATGTCTAATAAATTGATGTTAGACACATTCCATCCCCAGACACCCCTCAAAAGGACAGCCACCGACATCTCCCCTGAGAGGGCCACACGCCAACACATTGCCTGAAGCACCCCAGATTGGGGCACCCACCACCTTCCCAAAGGTAACCCTGAGAGGGACATACCAACACCTTCCACCAGACACCGTAGGCAAACAATACGATGTCCAAGAAGACCAGAAAGTCATTAAATTCTTTATTATGCAAGAGTGGCATAAAATGTGGCTGTTTAAGTTACATGATCAAAGCAGAATTGCCAAAATATTATGAAGTACAGTGCCTCTTGTTCTTGCTCTTCAACTAGCTTTTCTCATTGTGATCTTTGCCAACTCTTGCAGCGTTGCTGTCATGAGAGACCATTGGAGACAGGCTGCAAACCTACAAGAGAAAAAGGAGAGAGTGAGTGGCAGAAATGCCAAGAGACACTATACGGACTGAAAGGGAGTGGTGTGGAAGACTGGGAGAAAAAAAGTGGGTAGAGAAATGTGTTGTACCTTGCCCTTTAAGTTTATGGTTCTTTCTGACTGCTAACTACATCATCAGCAGAACGTGTAAACCACAGATATAGTGTGTCAGTTGCGGTGTCTGCTGCTGGTGTGGACTGTTACGGTGGGTGTAAAATAAACCTCTTCTTGAACGGACACTTGGAAGTCTCGTTTTATTACTGGCGACGATTTTGACGTCTACACCCACCGAAGAACCCAGCGTGCTTAGGAGAAGAATTACACAGACGACAACAAGCAAGGTTGGTGTTCTGCTCTTCTATATAAAAGTGTACAACTTTTGCTGATAGATGACTGCGGAAGCTGTGGCGTGTTGGAGTTATCGGGCGAAAGGGTGGCCATGCTGTGTTTGTGAAAAAAGAAGTAAAGAAGTAATGAAGCCTGAATGTGGTTGTTGAACGCTCGAGACCCGTGAAGCACAAACTGACTCCAGAGACGCGTCAATTGAAATGTACCGCGAGTATTGTCAGACGCGCATAAGTAAACTTACCGCGTGACAGAAGATTCCCTGCTAGCTGACGTGTGTGCAAGCTGAACAGAACGCGGCTCCTGATCTGACGCACCGTGAAGAAGTGCGCGCGAATTGGCTAAAGACCATGACTCACACACGCAGAACGCAGCGACGCGTCAGAAAGACTAGAATGACTAGCGCTTACACCACGCGCTGTCATCTGTTTCCAGTAAATGTTTGACTCGACTTTGTTTTCCGGAAGCAGACTGCGAATTGCTGGGTGTGCAGTTCAAGAAGGTAGTCAAGATAAATTCCTGAATCTTGACAACGGCACACCTCATGAAGGAATCTCCCTCAAGATAAGTTATTTATTTTAACTTATTTTGTTAATTTTCTTATCAATATAGGTTTTTTTAAAATTATTAACAACATCAGCAGGAAGTGTCTATCTTCTTTTAAACGAGTACCTAAAGGGAGTGGAGCAGATGTGGAGCTTATTGGCTAACAACTACTAAAATTGAGAACTTTGTCTTTAGTTAGCTTGTTGTTTTATCTTGTTATGTTAGACTATTATTTTAAATTGTTGTATTAGCTTATTTTGTTAGTTTGTTAAGTTACCTTTCTTGCAGCATGTCGAAGTCCAGTGGCATGAGCCAACCTCCTCAGTTTTTAAATGAGCGAGGCGATCCTGTTCTTCCTTGGAAGAAATGAAAACCACTTTTTGATTCCTACCTCATAGCCATCGGTGGTGAAACGTTTTCTGCCGCCAGGAAACAGGCAGTTCTACTCCATAATCTTGGCATTGAAGGCAGGAATATTTATGATAGTTTGGATCCCATACCAATAGGCAGAGGGGCCAGAGAACCAAGTGATGTCTACGAAATGAGTGTACTACAATTACAAACGCATTTTGGACCACGATTGAATGTGGTCATGGAAAGACACAAATTTTGTATGCGCATACAGGCCAAAGGGGAGAGAGTTGGTAACTATGTAGCAGCATTAAAATCATTGGCTCAGACTTGTGAGTTCGAACAGTTGACTGATTCTCTCATCCGTGACCAACTGGTATGGTGTACCAATGACTTAAAGATTCAAGAAAAGTTGTTATCAAAGAACCCGAATCTCAAAGAAGCTATAGCTATTGTTGAGAGCATTGAGCACACCTTCCATTGGGTAATGGAAATGCGCAACAGCACTGTTCCGGCTGATGCCATTGCCAACATAAATAAAGATAATTTTGAAAATGTATCACCTGACGCCCCAGTTGCAGCTGAGAGTAAAATAAATGTTAAACAAGAGAAAGGTTTCGCAAAGTTTGATAGGCAAAAGTTTAACTATAATTCGAACAAGGATGCCAAATTATAATGCCCTAGGTGCGGAAGCCAGAAGCATGGACCGAATTTTCCCAATTGTTTTGCCAAAAGTATGAATTGCAGAAATTGTGGGAAAAGAGGACATAATGCCGGTATGTGTAGAAACACAAAAGTAAACATGGTTGAGGATGATGAAGCGTTTCCTCAGCAAGCCATTCATTGTATTACTGAAAACAACAATGAGCCTGTACATGACGTAAAATTTGTTGATACAGGTAATGTGGCCATGCTGAAATGTGATGTATACATTGGTGACAAAAGTGTTCCAGTCCTGGCTGATTCAGGTTCACCATATACCCTGTTGAGCGACAAATTTTGGTATTCCACCATCGAGTCCAACAATATAAAACTCTTGCCACCTGACATCAATCCTGTAGGGTACGGGGGCAAAGTATTGATTTAATTGGGTATTCCATACAACCCATTGTGTTCAAAGGAAGAGAAACAGTTGGTAAAATTTATGTTGCCAAGCGAGGTGATAATCTTTTAGGTTGGCGTCACCTAAAAGACCTTGGAATAATTTTGAACCCAAATGCGCCTGACCAGGTTATGCTAGTCACACAACAGAGTGATGATCAAGACATTGTTGGAAAGTATCCTGGAGTTTTCAGTGGAAAACATGGGCTTCTTAGCGGTTTCAGCCACAAAATAGTTCTGAAGGACAAAGCAAAACCAGTTGTACACAAAGTAAGGAAAGTGCCCAACCTCATGATGAAACCTCTCCAAGAAGAAATCAACAGACTGCTTGAGTTGGGAGTTATAGAAGAAATTGAGTCATCAGAATGGTTGGCTCCCATTGTTTTAGCCTCTAAGGATAAGGGCAGTAAAATTAGGATGTGCGTTGACTTAAGAAGCCTAAATAACTGTATTTGCATCGACAGGCAGCCATTGCCAAATATTAATGAAGCCCTGACAAAGTTGGGAGGTGCATGCACTTTCAGTGTGATGGACTTGCCGTCAGCTTATCACCAGATTTTGCTACATGAAGATTCAAGGCCATTAACATCCTTTGTAACCCCTTCAGGCGCTCATAGATTTATCAGGATGCCATTTGGGTTGGCGAGTGCTGCCGCTTGCTTTCAGAGAGTGATGAAAGATGTATTAACTGAGATTGACTCTGTCCTATTTTTCCAAGATGATATACTTGTCTATGGGCGGGATAGAGCCAAGCATGACGAGGTACTGTTTCGAGTGTTGTCCAGGTTAGAGGAACGTGGTCTCACTCTGAAAAGTGGGAAGTGTAAATTTAGGGTAGGGTCAGTATCCTATCTGGGACACTCCATCTCCAGTGAGGGCATTAGCCCAAAAATTGGCCTTGCCGAAGCGATATTACAGGCACCAGTTCCATCAAACAAAGACCAAGTGAAATCGTTCCTTGGTTTATCTGAATATTACTCAAAGTTTGTGTACAATTTTGCTAGTGTGGTGTAACCCTTGAGATTATTGCTGAAAAAGGGTGTTGACTTCAAATGGACAGAAGATTTTACTAATGACTTTGTCAAAGTTAAAAATGAGATTGCATGCAAGCCAACCTTGGGGTATTTTGATGTACTTAAAAAGACTATCTTGACCACCGATGCTAGTGTGCGGGGCTTGGGCGCTGTTCTATCCCAAATGGTTGATGGCAGTGAAAAGGTCATTGGTTTCGCCTCCCGCTCATTGAAAGGAGCGGAAGAGCGTTACTCAGTGATCGAGCGAGAGGCGTTAGCCTGTTCTTGGGCCATCAATCATTTTAGATTTTACTTGTGGTGTTTACCATTCCTGGTTAGGACTGGTCACAAGCCCCTTGTGCACATGTTTTCTTGTAGGAATGTTGAGAGCACCACACCCAGAATTAAAAGGTGGGTCGAAGGACTCTCGGAATACAATTTCTCAGTAGAATATCTGACTGGTCTTAAAAATATCCCGGCTGATTTTCTTTCAAGAATGCCCTTAGAAAAAAATATTTCAAACAGCCCTGACTGTTCTGTTTCCTGGGTGAAGGAATCGGCCCTTAATAAAGAGGAATGGAAAGTCTGTTCTGAGAGTGACAAGTCAAGGGGGCCTGTAATGGAGTTTGTTGTCAATGGTTGGCCCATATCCAGTGATGTTCCCAACTGTGCGAAAGGTTACTGGAATGTTCGAGATGAATTTAACATTTCGCAAGGAGAGAGATTGGTACCCACCTGCATGATGAGAGAGAAAATAATCAATTTGGCGCATGAGGGGCATCTTGGACGCAGTTTAACAAAAGCAAGAGTCAGGGAATCTTATTGGTGGCCGGAGGTTGACCGTCAAGTGGAAGAAGCTGTTAGGGACTGTACCATATGTGCAGGCAATGACAAATTGAGAAAAGTGAGGGCTACCCCTCTCTCTCCTGTTGCCATACCTGTACGCCCCTGGTCCAAACTTGCCATTGACGTTGTTGGTCCATTTGATACCTTGTCTCCCTCTGAGAGGATTGTGGTCGTCCTTGTTGATTACACTTCTAAATGGGTCTCTGCCTCCTGCATGAGTTCTGTTGTGACAAAGAATATCATTGAGTTTCTCAAAGACGCATTCACGTGTGAGGGCATACCTGACATCCTAGTCTCGGATAATGGAGTGCAGTTCACTTCTCAAGAGATGATGGATTTTTTAAAGGATCACTCATCACCGGACTGCACTTAATGCTCCGCAAGTCAATGGCTTAGTGGAAAGCATGAATAGACTGGTAAGAGCCTCTGCTCAGACTGCCCTAGAGACAAGAACTCCTCTTAAGCCCATCCTTGGAGAAAAATTATGGGCACATAGAAACACTCCAAACAGTGTGACTGGTTGTTCTCCATTTCAAAAACTCAAGGGTAGGACAGCTGGTTCCAAATTAAATCCCCTATGGTTGAGTGTAAAAGATAGGGGCAGCGTAGTGAACAATTGGAGAGTAAAAAGGTACCAAGAGAATTACAAACGCAGGTTTGATGCGAAGATGGGAGCTCGGAAGTTTGTCTGGAAAGTGGGTGATCTTGTTTTTGTCAAAAAGGCAGTTTGGTCTCCCAAAGGTGAAACTAAATATTTTGGTCCCAGGCGCATCATCAAGGCAATGAGAAATGTTGTCATGCTCAATGGTGGTGATGTTTGGAGCATGTCCCGTTTGACAAAATGTGGAAGGGAGGATGGTAGTGTGGGGCCTCAGCCTCTGGCTAGTCATTCCCAATGTAATGATGCTAAAGTTCAAGCTGATCCGCTTGCTCGCAACCTTAGAGCAAGGAGGTCACCATCGTATCTTCAAGATTATTATCTTAAGTAATGATGTTAATTCTTTTTCTGTGCTCACCTTCATGTCCAACCCCTATCTCAATCTTACATTTTCCTTTAGCACATTTTTGTGTTATGCTGTTAATTGATCTTCTCCGTGTCTCCTTTCCTTTTCCTTTCTTTCCCCTCATTAATGTTGTAAAGGGAAGATGTGTTGTAACTTGCCCTTTAAGTTTATGGTTCTTTCTGAGAATGCAAACTACATCATCAGCAGAACGTGTAAACCGCAGATAGAGTGTGTCAGTTGCGGTGTCTGCTGCTGGTGTGGACTGTTACAGTGGGTGTAAAATAAACCTCTTCTTGAATGGACACTTGGAAGTCTCGTTTTATTCAAATGGAAAGGAATAAAGAAAGGTAGAAAAAGGAGCAAAGAAAAAGAAAGATATCACGATGGAGGTAGAGGTAAAGAGAGAAGGAAGAGCACCAGGAAGAGAGAGAAAGGGAGTCAGGTGCAGACAGGAAGAAGAGGGAAAAGAGAATACTGAATTTGCTCATTTTCAGCCCCTTCACCATTTTCCATTGTGACCGATGAGTGTAGGCAAGCCACACATCTTTATGAGATGAAGGAGAGAGTTAGTGACAGAAGGGCATAGATGGAGTGTAAGGATTAAAAGAAAGTGAGGGAAACTGTGAGAAAAGAGGGGAGGAGAGAAAATAGAAAGGAAAAAAGGGGCTAGATAAGGAGCAACAACAGATAAAGGGAACATGATGGTGATGGAGAAGAGAGCACCAGGAAGAGAGAAACAGTGGTGAATGACGGACAGGTGCAGACAGTGGGGAAAGAGAGAATACTCAACGTGTTCATCATTAGCTCCTTCTGCCCATCTAGGACAAAAAACTGAGTTAAGGAGTTATATTGACATGCCTAGTAGTGTCCCAACACCACCCTTTTCTCCACTCTGTACTCCTCTACCATTACCACCACACAGCCCATCATCCAGAAGAGAGGTGGTCATCCCAATGCCTCTCCCCCCCGGACTTAGTCTTCCTCCTCCTGTGCTGCTGACTGAAGGACCACACTAGAATAGAAGGTAAGGTGCAAGAGAAAGGGGTGAAGAGAGAGACCAGAGAGGTATAGGAAGAGGGATGTATACCTTGAAAGACATGGAGATAGAGACATGGAAGAGAGTCACAGGATGAACTGTGCTTGGCACAGGGTGACAGAACGATCAAAGAGCAACTGACACCAATGCCTGAGAAGAGCAGGAGTGAGTACATAGTGATGGAGAGGTGAGTGACAACTATAGGGACGGTAGAGCGCAAAAAAGCTTGAAAAGGTGTGAAAAGCCAAACAGGAAAATTTGCATGCATCATGGCAAAGCGATTCTGTTGACTGGGGAATGAGTGAAAATGAGTGGCAAAGAGCCCAATTTTATTACTGTTAGCCGCTGGACTGCTAATGAGATGTTTTCCCACCTAAATTTATAATCATATTTGTGCTATTGTTCTCTGAAGTCTTTTCCCTTCATTTAGCTCCTTGAAATAAAAGTAAGCACAATTCTAGTAATTATGAATCCTTTTGATTTCAGGGGAAAGTCATTTGTAAATCTCGGGTAGGGATTTAATATGCATAACTGTGACGATGGCCATCAGTTGATTCTCTACCAAATGAAGAATGCTATATTAGATTAAAACATCCACTCCAGGACACAGTATGAATCCTGGTGGGTCACCTCAGCTTTTCTTCTGAGATTGATAACTTGAGCAAGACTTAGTTGGGGACCAATGAGCATCTGTTTTTCTGTGTCAATATGCCTTGAGGGGCTGATATGTACTTTGAAAATACCTATGTTATGCTATGGTATAGGTAAGATCTTAATTCTTGGTGTTATGGATGAAGTTGTTGTTTTTTCCAGTTGACCTGTGGTTGTGGATTTGGATGCAGATTTGGTGGCACAGCCTGAGTATATTACCTACTGAAACTGTCACTATCCTCTGATGTGCAGATTGGTGTGAGATATGATGCTGAACAACCTCTGCCAAACTGGCACTGAGCAAGTCAAGTTAGCAAGGCCTGAACACTATTGCACCTGCATCCTAGTTGAGCTCTGCATAGCCTGTGTCTGATGATGACAGAAAACACTCAAAAACACCTGATCACACGAGGTAAGTGGTAAGAGATATACGGATGTGCACACCAACATTCCTCTAATATTTGAAACTGATAATGAGGAGGTAAGATCAAAGACAATCGAAGCACTCATTTGAACATAAAAACCCAATGAGGATCTTGAGAAGGAATTCTCTGCACAGTTTGATGAGCAGAGAGATCATATGTGAGAAAGAGGATTATTAGTGAGGGTGAATATTAGTAGTCCACCACAAGTAATAATGACACTGGGGCATATTATCAAGGGTTGGCGATATAATTATCGCCGCTTTAGCGTCCGTTTTCGGGCGAAAAGCGGCGATAATTATATCGCAATATCATCAAGGACACGCTAGCGCATGTTTCCTTGATGTAGAGCTCGCTTTTCACAGCCTCGCCTTGCATCGCTAATGAGATGCAAAGAAGGCGTGGCTGTGAAAACAACACAAGTTAATATCGCGAAGGCAGCTTCGCGATATTAACAAGGAGGTGCAGCGATAAAAGAAATCGCGCTACCTCAGCTTTAACTCAGGAATTTAACGTCTGTTAAATTCCTGACTTAAGCATACTTTTCATGGGAGATGGATTCTGCCGATACGACCACAGAGTCGTATCAGCAAGGTTATCGCCGTTTTCCATGGATCATCGCTGGAAAACCAGCGATGTTCCATGGAAAACAAGCTATCGCAGGAATAATTATCGCTATTGCGCTATGCGTTGTTAATACAGCGCTAGCATGGCGATAATTATCTGCGGTAGCCGGCGATAACTATTCTCACGCTGTGAACGGCCAGCGATAATTATCGCTGGCCGTTGATAATATGCCCCACTATTCTTGTCCTGTCTAGTAAAGGTTTCAGTAATTTAAACCTGAATTCAATCCCTGGTGGCTAGGGCACAGAGCAGACAGGCTTAACTTAAGAAAAGGTGTAACGAAATTGGAAGCACCAAAACAGTTAAAGAGTTGAAAGTAGAACACAATAAAAATCTCGCTTGAATATATAAAAAAAGATAATAATTTACTGAACAAAATGGCACCAAAACCACAAAGATCCAATAAGGGGAACTACAGATATGAATTTCTTCAGGTTTATGCTTGACTGGTACCCAGGTGCAATTTAAGACCAAACGCAATGGAGCGCGGTTCAGATACAGAAACCAGGTTCAACCCAGCCGTTAATTTTACCTTTAAACTTAGTCACTGAAATGAAATTCAAAAATCCTCAGCAGGACAAGGCATTAGGCTGTGGCTGAGAAGGGCTCAACAATACCAGATAACTGTCAGACAAGGTTCTGGTGAAGACCTTGACTTTTGGCGCAAAATCTTTGAGCGAAAGAAATTCAAAATCTGTGCCCATGGATCGTTTGGTGCCTTTACCCAGTCAACATTTCTGCATTCGGACATAGTCACTTTTTGGATCTCTGATTCCTCCAGTAGGGCAGGGTTGCAAGCTGTAGCCAAACAGGGTTCAAAGAGTCCGGACGCCCTCTTTGCAAAGTCTAGCTGAAATGGATTTGCAGCTGCAGAAATGATCCAAGCAAGAGCAACCTGAATCTTCAACCAAGTGGCAACGCACTTTTGTCAGATTGATTTGGCAGGTTTGTCTCAGTCTACCAGGGGTCTTTAAAGCCAAAAAGTTTACAAGTCGCAGGTTTCTCAGAATGTTAGGAGGAGGTCACTTTGCCACAGTTAAGGGTCTCAGGAGCTCGGGAAAAGCACTTGGGGGTCAAGAATCACTCGGGCAGAGGCCCCCAGCAAGGTCCACTGCAAGGCAGGTTGAAAATGGTAAATTGGGATCTTCAGAAAAAGGGCCTCTAACAGCCTGGTGTTATCCTGGGTGAAGTGGCAGCATTTCCAGCCTTTCAGGTCTCCTCAATGGTCTCAAAAATAAGTGCAGTCCTACTTCTGTCTTCCACAGGACCAGTAGTGTTCTGAAGAGGGTGCCCAGAGGTGCCACATTTATGTCTGGCACTAGCCTGTGTGCAGGGGTGACTCCTGGCCACACCCTTAAACACTATGGAAAAATGTCCCAAGGGTAATCCTACCCACTTTTGAAGCAGTCTCTGTGTGCCATACTGCAAACAATACCACAGCGCCCCTCTCTACTTAAATGCTGGATGGTGAAACCCTTCTTCCTTTATTCAGAGCCTGTGCACCCACCCCAGAGGTTTGGCCAGGAACATGAGCAACCCCTCCTCTGTGGTAACTTCAAACCAATTCTAAGGCTAACGTCTTTCCCGCAGCGATTGGTGCCTGCCTAACTGGGGGAACATAGAAGGGACCTGTGTAGGGGTCCGCTAGCGTTTGCTTGTTTCAGGTTAGGCCAGAGGAACATAACACCTCCCCAAGCCAAGGCCTTTGTCTCAGCTCTGGGATCAAGGTTACACCTGATCCAGGGGGCTAAGCAGCTACTAGGTGGCAGGTGAAGCACATGCAAATGGGTCTCAGAAGACATTAGGCAGGGAAAAGGTAACTTACTAAAAGTACCTTCTCCAAAATATGTATTTCAAATCTGTCTTTATCAGTGACTTGTGCTTGTAATAAAAAAAATAACAAGTCCAAGAATGAAATTTGCAGATGTTTTCTAGGTTGAGAATACATTATTAAATTTAACATTGTATCCTAATGCTTTCCAGTGAAACAGCTAACCATGCTGCAGTGAAAATATCTTTTGGGGCTGCTTACACCATAAGGACATGTTTACCACTAAACGTTTACATGTCCTATTTTTAAATACCATGCACCCTACCTTATAAGCAGGAGGGCCCACTTAGGGGTGACTTATTAACATTTAAAAGTAAGGTTTAGACCTGTCAAAAGGGGCTATTTTGACAGGTTGAATTTTCAGTTTTAAAACTGCATAGCCAGGCTACAATGGGAGGCCTGCAGTCAGGTTTGCACTGTCATTGTAGTGAGTAGAACAATGGGTGCTGCAGCCTACTTTTAAAATTTAACTTACAGGCCTGGGTACACTTGGTGCTACATAGTATAGTCTTATAGGTAAGTTAAACATGCCAATTAGGAGTAAATCCAGTTTTGACATGTTTTAGTGGTCGGAGCACTGCAGTAGGGCCTGGTTAGCAGAGTCCCTGTGAACAGAGTCTAAAATCCAGCAGCATCAGTCGAAAAAATGGGGGTGATCATGCAAAAAGAGACATTTTCCTAAACCATGTATCTAGTGGGGAAACTCTAGATATCAAGGACTTAAGTTCTTACTTGATATAAACAGAACCTGCAAACCATTGATGGGTAAACTGACACCTTGGCTGCCCAAATGGATCAAATGATGGAGTGGCTTGACCAACAAGGGTCAGGCATCAACATGACTGATAATTAATCAGTTCTCTGTCATTAAGGATGGTGCATCTACCAATAAGGAAAAACACTTACATGGGGAAAGTGCTAGAGATGGAATCCCATTTCTTATTATTTTTCCAAGCATCTCTGCTTTTAGAAAGAAATGGATTGTGATAGCAATATGAAACCTCGGAGTTCAGAGTTATCTTGTCTCTGAAGGTCTCATACCCATAAACCCTTTTTGTTTTCAGCTTGGTCTGTGGGAGGCAGGCTCTTGGCATTTGTCTCCAGAGGCATTCTTGCGATGATTCTAGGGTACTGGGAAGAGGATGATTATACTGTGAAACTTAAATAGCATTTGTGGTCAGAAGCAAGCTTCCTTTCATATTACATTTTATTCGGCTTGCTATGTTTAGTTTGGATTGTTTTCATATAATGATGAACTATGACAAATGTGTTTTATAACTGCAATGATGATGAACTATGATCACAGCATTTTATAACTGTATTTTCTTTATGTTTCGTTTTATGTATCAAATCACTGTATTGAATATTTTAAAGGGCAATTTTTCCTTGAAATGTCCTAGATGGTTGAATGATTGTTTAATTGATATATGGATTTTATTTGTTCTAGTCTAGGTAGACTAGTTAATGTGTAAGTAAAAATATTTATATGTAACACCTGCTTTGGCTTGTGCCTTCTTTGTGGTTGTTTTTTAGGTCTCAAACATTGGTGAATTTAGTTCTTGTAAGAGCTTTTGCTTCTTTCGTCAGAACAAAGAATTTGCTTCTTTTGTTTAGAAACATGGAAAAATACTAGGTCACCGACAAGAAAGAGAATTAAGGAAGGGACCTCATTAGAACATATTTGCAGAATTATTATAATTTGTTTTGCTCAGGGCTATATTTATTTCTCATTTTGTATTTGTTTGGTAAGCACATTCATTCCCATATCCCTCTTTTTCTCGCTTTTGCAACTGTACTTATGTATAAGGGCTAATTTACAAAAGGCTGAAATCACAGGCAAATACAAACACAAAGTGACTCCTGAAGGAATACTTTTACATAAAATCACTCATTTGGGTGATTGGTAGATACTATATCCAATTACTGATACAAATGAATATCTTATGTATCCAATTTGAGTTGTAAATATGACTATTTAAGACAGTAGGTGCACTTTTTTTAATATATCAGTGTAACAACAACATGTATTTAATTAACATACATACATTTGTTGGGTCAAGGACAAAAACAACCCATTGCTGGCATAATAGTCACACAGATTCTAACGGGTTTCAGTAGGGAACATGGTCAGCATCAGCAACCACTCAACAGATTACACAAGGCCTTATAACCCACTCGATATCCTTTAGTGCCATATGAATTTGCAGTCCAGTAAGAAGAAGTTGTAGTGGTCAGTATGTTTATGTTTTGGTCTCTTGATGACTAATTAGTACATGAGACTGTCTTCAGGATAAAAGTGTTGAGACTAACATCAATTAACGCTTAACCCTTCAGTTCAAATCAGTTATTTTTAGACCGGTGCTCAAGGAGGCAACCACAATGGGGATGAGGGTGAGACAACAGGAATGAGTTCACCCCAGGTGAACGACAGACTCAGAACCAATTTTACGAGTGAGAGAGCTGTAACATGTACATGGCACCTATCTTCAATTTGTCCTCCCAGATTTTGAGCACAACAGAAATTGTGCATCTCATGGTGTACATCCCTCTGCAGCTGCTTCATATTCCGGATTTCGCTGCATACCTGGCCCATCATGCCTTGGGGCTCCTGATAGGCCCCCAAAACATGGTCAGTGGTGGCCTGGGTCTGAGTGGCCTCAGTGGCCTCACTCTGCCAGCCCCCAGTTATCCTCCCAGAACCCCTACCTCCACAAGCCTGTGCCCTTGGCTCAGGCTTCCCTCTCTCACTGGGTCCTGGCTACTCTCTAGCAGGGTGGTTGTTGTCACAACAGGATACAGGACTGAGGGAGCACACAATGGGGTGTTGCAGCTGGGGCGGGAGGTATTGTTGTGGTCCCAGTGAGACTCACTGTTGCTGTCTACCCAGGATGACCAGATGCACCTGCACAGTCATCCATGTCTAGATCTCCAGGACTATTGTCATCACTGAAGTCTTGATCCTGGGATGGGTTGGGTGTCTCTCTGGTGGCCAAGCTCTGGGCAGGTGCTCTGCCAGATCGAAATACAAAACATTGTTATTGGTAGAAATGTGGTATCTACATCCAAATGTTTTGTGACACAGTAAGTAGGAACGTAGGAAAAACAAAAAAGGTGAAGATTACTATAGTGATATATTTCAGTGGTTTTGAACTTGTTAACATGTCATTTGAAGACATTAATTACATGTAATTGAATTAAGCAGCTCATTAGATGTCCCAAAATGTTGTATTTTGGATTAAGGAATAAACATGACATCTCCCACACATTTAAGCTGTCACAGTGGGGAGGTAATGTATTTGACCATTCCAAGGCCTAGTTGTGTACAAAACAGGTGATCACACAACTTGCTTGTATATTTAGCATGAGTCATCATGTGAGCAGTGCAGAGTCAATGGGTCACTTGCCACTTCTAATCAGCTGAGTTACCTTCATGCCTTACAAATATTTGACCTACACACATGGTATGGCATCACTCATGCCATCAATAGTTTTAGTTGAGGAGACAAGGACAACATAAAGCTAAGTAGGCAGAAATGTCTCTGAGTAGAGCATTGTATGTAGATTGCTTAAGCCATGAGAATTGAACATCAATTGAAACATTACAAAACAAGAGGGAGGTAGTGATGGTATACAGGTAGCACATCAATTCTATTCAACGTAAATGGATGAATCCATAATTATCTACAAAAAAGGTTCATAGTAATGGTGCCTCTCAAGGTGAAGAACCGACACCCCACTACCAAGGATGTCCCTACAGGGGAATTCGAAAAATCCACTGTTAAACTTAATTAATACGATTGCACTCTGGCACTCTTGATTTATATATTTTCATTCATGTATAGTAAAACATTTCTTCTAAATACAAATCAACTTAAGCAGCTCACAGGAAAAACAATTTTAAATTCCTATTTATTCCCTATCAACAATGTTACACTCCAGTAGTGGTATGTAGATGTACAATATACAACATAAACCAATTCCACACACAAAGATCTTAATCTCAAATCTTCTTGGTTGACATATGAAGATGGCAGCCGACACGTGTTTCGTTACATAAGTAACTTCTTCAAGGCTGCAAAAATGATTTAATATGTACATAAATATCCTAACATAATAACCATCATGTTATAAATAGTACACAAGACCTTGGTCAACAAAATTTCCCAGTAACCTTATATTACCAAGGCAAGTGAACGATTGGAAGTGACATTGTGAGCCCATGAAACATCACCCAAAGATGAAAAAGGAAAAATCCATGTGATAAAGGAAAGCCAAAGAAAAATCATTAATGTCCTCCAAAGTAATCAAGACTGGCAAGGTGTGTTTATCCAAGTATCTAGAGAGTTTAAAGAGTGAAACGCAGAACGGAAAAAGCCAAAGTGTAGATCAAGTTAAAATGTATGGCCCAAAAACCTGTGTGTACCAAAAGAACTTGATATAAAGTGTGAGAAAGGCCATTCAGAATACGATAGAAATATCTACCTTATATTTCTTGACACTCGTCAACTTGACGTGAAAAGAAACAAAAATTTGTTGTTTCAAGGAAAAGTCCTAAGAAAAAGAAGAAATATAATTAACTATAGATTTAACAAAAACCCCATAACCAAAAGAACTGTTGCAAGAATAGTATATCTCAATTTATTGGCATCTAGGCACCTGTTGATCCGGATTGCAGAAATGGGGATACTCTCCTTCTTCTTTTTCATCGGGAAAATTTCCTTTCCAAGTTTTGAAATGTTTCGTTTTCATTCAATGAACTGTTCGACATCTATATAGAGTATCACTCCAAAATGGCTGCCATTTTCGTATGGCTTTTCTTAAACACTTTCGGAGTCCTTTTACTGTCTCTAGGAAAGAGATACGCACGTATGAGAAACTTTCTTGTTCCATCTTGAAAGTAAATCAATCTGTCATGTTCCTCCCACCTGTCGGCGATTATGGAAGCATTAGCGGGCACATTTAAATACTGAGTGGGAACGCATTTCACTTTTACTGAATCCAAGGAGAGACACGGGTATACGGCGGGAGCGCCGGAACCAGGTTAGTGAAAATAGGTCGAACTAGAATAGTTCTCCCCCGTTCTAAGACGTTTGTTAGTTTACTATATGTAAAACTGATAGTCATTATTTACTATCGTTTTAGGACGGTTGTTAGTTTACTGTATGAAAAACTGATAGTCACTGTTTACTATCGTGTTCTTTCATATTTATGGGTGCTTGTTTCTCTTCTTTTCCTTCTGTGTAGGGGCGCGACGTAGCCCACATACACGCACGATTTATTAGAAGTAAGTATTCAAATGCCGGTGTTTGCTAGTTTTGGTACTCGCTGCTTTGGCCATACTTATATCTGTCCTTACACGCTGCATTTTTTCCTTACCCTATAGGGGCACACTACAGCCTATTAACATCTATATACTGAATTAGAAGTAAGTGCTCATAATACCTCTTTTCTTTAGTGTCCTAATCTAAATGCTTTCTGGCAATATATTTATATCTTCTCGACAAAGTGCTTCTGTTTTAATATACGCTCCTCCAAATCCTCTGCTAGCTAATATTGGACACGCTAAGGGTTCATTACTATATTGTTTGTGTTCCTGCTCAGGTATACTACGTTTCTTTTCTGTGATACAGATTTTTTCTGAGAATGGTTACTTGTTGGCAGACTTAAAGAGGGATGTGCTATATAAGAGGTATCACTGGGTTTTAGATTGATGGGATATGTTTTTATTACCTCTTCTTTGTGACAATTATATGTAATTACAATAGACAACACATCCTTTCTATTATAATAACTTTTTTATCTAATCCTTTTTCATTAGTACGTCCAAGAATATTTGCCCGATACTGAAGGCCTGTCACCTCGCTTTTAGGATCCACCTTTATTGGATGTGGATGTTCTATAGGGGATGAATAGAAATCATCAACCTGGACTAACAGGTGCTTGGATTATTAAATTAGGGTTTACTATTTTTGTAATAGTTTTATCAAAATAGCTTTCCAGTTTCTCCATTTATTTATATGGGACCCATTATGGGTTCAATATTTTATTTCTGTCTATGTTTAGGTTTAATATACTCTACACATTTGTGACATGGAATTGTCCATGAGAACTGTTCCCCATTGGCTGATTTAAAGAAAGGAATGTACCGTACATGAGGTATTATATGTTTGTAGAAGGACGAGATTAAAAATAAATTATTTTCTTTTTGTCCTTCATCTAATTCTTGGTTACTAATAGACGTGTTCTTAGCAAGCAACTGTTTATAAATCGATTTTTGTTGCTTATTCTCTTCTTTTAAGAACACCCAGGAATACTTGGCCAATACTGGATGCTGGTTATTTCGCTCTCATGGTCCACCAGAATATGATGTGGATGCCCTTTAGTGTATGAATAGTTATCTGCAATCCGGATCAACAGGTGCCTAGATGCCAATAAATTGAGATATACTATTCTTGCAACAGTTCTTTTGGTTATGAGGCTTTTGTTAAATCTATAGTTAATTATATTTCTTCTTTTTCTTAGGACTTTTCCTTGAAACAACAAATTTTTGTTTCTTTTCACGTCAAGTTGACGAGTGTCAAGAAATATAAGGTAGATATTTCTATTGTATTCTGAATGGCCTTTCTCACACTTTATATCAAGTTCTTTTGGTACACACAGGTTTTTGGGACATACATTTTAACTTGATCTACACTTTGGCTTTTTCCGTTCTGCATTTCACTCTTTAAACTCTCTAGATACTTGGATAAACACACCTTGCCAGTCTTGATTACTTTGGAGGACATTAATGATTTTTATTTGGCTTTCCTTTATCACACAGATTTTTCCTTTTTCATCTTTGGGTGATGTTTCATGGGCTCACAATGTCACTTCCAATTGTTCACTTGTCTTGGTAATATAAGGTTACTGGGAAATTTTGTTGACCAAGGTCTTGTGAACTATTTATAACATGATGGTTATTATGTTAGGATATTTATGTACATATTAAATCATTTTTGCAGCCTTGAAGAAGTTACTTATGTAACGAAACACGTGTCGGCTGCCATCTTCATATGTCAACCAAGAAGATTTGAGATTAAGATCTTTGTGTGTGGAATTGGTTTATGTTGTATATTGTACTTCTACATACCACCACTGGAGTGTAACATTGTTGATAGGGAATAAATAGGAATATAAAATTGTTTTTCCTGTGAGCTGCTTAAGTTGATTTATATTTAGAAGAAATGTTTTACTATACATGAATGAAAATATATAAATCAAGAGTGCCAGGGTGCAATCGTATTAATCAATTGAAACATGTCAGACAAGTGAGAATGGGCAAAATCTCAATGTTATCTTGTTTTGAGTTACAGAACCATGGCCTCATGGTAGTTTTTTATTCTTTTTTCCTGAGTTTTATATAGCGTGAACTTGCCCATAAGGTATCAAAGCACTTTACATCAGCACCAGTTGCATTAAATAAGGTCACATTTATTTATCTATTTTTATTTGGCACAGAGAGATTAAGTGATTTGCCCAGAATCACAGGATGTTGAGCGTTGCTGCCAAGACTCGAACCTGGTTCCCCAGATTTGAGGTCAATCGCCCTAGCCATTAGGCCACATCCTCTCCCCTGAGTAGTTGTAGTCATTTCACTCTATACTTGCCAGCACTTGCAAAATGGTTAGTGTAACATACTTGTTGTCAAAATGCAGTTGGGATGGACCATATATTTATATATTAACTCATATCATGGGTCCAGGAATAATATTTTTATTGAAAATCACTTACAGACACCTTTACAACATGTGGCATATACTGGAGATTGATACATGTGGTCTTATATTCAACAGTGCACATTAACACAGACAATCCAACACCTCTGATTCCTTGAGTATTGCATGTTAAGAAAGTAGATACGCAACACAATGGCTAAAGCTGAGATGACAGTAAACAGGACATTGAAGTATTGTGCCAATTAGTGAGGTGTAACTTACCAGACTCCACTCCCCAGGTATTCCTGTCAAGCCTTCAGAATATAGGATCTGCAAGACTTTCTCCTCCTAGGGGAACAGTTGTATTGGGGTGCTGGGAGGACCGCCACCAGTCCTCTGGGCATCCAGGTGTTTCGTGGAAGCCAGGGAATGCACCATCCCCCACAGGTTGTTCCACCTCCTCATAATTTCCTTCTGTGCGCGCATGATGGTACCTACAGCATTCGCTCTGTTGACTATTCTGGACCACATTCCCTTTTCCTTACTGAGAGCAGTATGTTGAACTTGGGCTCCAAACAATTGTGGCTTGACTCTTACAATTTCATCTACCATGACTGACAACTCTGCCTCTGAAAAACGTGGATTTTTTAGACCTAACATTTCCCTAAATTAAAATCAGTGACAATAAAAAAAGAAAATCCACCAAGGGATGTAAGGAAAATATGCAACAAAATTGTGTGGAGAGTGGTAAAAGGGATGGGGAAAAAAGAGCTGCCTTATCTCACCAAAAACTGGGCTATGACATACTGTGCTGCAGTGGGGTGACAAAGGATCATGATCTGAATTTGGGTGTGTTTTTTTGTGTGATTTGCAGGTGTATCCACTTGGCCAATGGATTTCAGGTGTTTTGCATTGGTATCCATCCAATGCCCACTGCTATGGTGCTTTTCTGAGACTCAACAGGCTTCCACCATTGTGTCACCTCCGCAAGGGGACTGCCAGTACAACTGTGTCTTCGTAATCGGCTTGGCGGGAACCCGCGGCCCTGACGGCAATGGAGTACACATTGCCAATATTGCAGTAACCGCATCGCAGGGGGGACATACACCATCAACGCTATTGACGCTTCATTCTGCATGCATCATAATAGGGTGGGTAGAAGATTGCTGACTCCACGGTCTTCTTGGGACCACAGCGGCGGCAGTATAATGGTAAGACCGCCAAACTCATATTTGGCCCCTAAATCAGGGAAATTCCAAGCTCAAGAATTAGTGCACACACTAAAAGGAAAGTTTTTTTTTCTACCATTAGATTTTTAAAAACATTGAAACTGTGGGAGCACAGTGCCAATAGGAAGAACCTTTAGTTGTATTGTTAATGGAGTACCAACAAAGGATAGAACAAATTGGCAAGAATTGACAAGCATTTTTCAAAATACAAGATGCCATTTCATACTTGTTAGAAAATAACACACATTAACAGAATTTCAAACTGAATACATAGATACCACTGACCTACTAGTTCAATATGAAATTAACAGGAGGCCAGTTTAAAAAAATTACTGAAGAACACTCAGAAGAAATATATGAGCACTATAGCATAATGATGCAATTGAACTGTATCAAATGAGAGAGGCTACAGGAGATCCTGTTAGTATTTGAGAAAACCTTTAGAGGCTCAATGCCATCCAATTTTACTTTCCAACTGGAAAAGGAGGGCGATATGATGAACATTCTATTCCAATTTCTGCATCAGAATATCATTCTACAAGACTATATGCAGATGACCCATGTTTTAGGGAAAACATCCCTTACATTTTCACTTTACTGTATGAAAGTGAATTATTTGTTACCTCTTATGCTGTTTCACATGTGATGAGAACTGGAACAGGCTTTAATACCTTAACAGCTAAAGATTTCCTAAATAAAGAGGAAAGCAATGACAAAAGCTAGAATTTAATTTAATAAATATTATGACATTTCAGCTAGGAACTAATGAATATTAGTTCCAAAGACACAAAGAACTAAGATGTATGTTGAGGAATTTGGGACCACCGACTTGGTTATAACTTACTTGCTGTGCTGAATACCTATGGGATGATTTATACACTTTCCTACTTGAAGTTAACAATAGTTTGACAGATGTTGTGGTGAAAACAACAGAGGAATTATGTTGGTTAGATCCAGCAAATGTTTGCAGATTTTTTATTCACAAATTCTAAACTATCCTTACTTTTATAACAAATAAAAACAAAAGTCCGCTAGGAGCGGTTGTTGATTTCTTTTGAAGAAAAGAGTACCAGGCGATTGGTGCACCTCATAATCATATGCTATTATGGAGAACGGATGCACCAAAATTTGGCCATGACTCAGATGAATTGGTTTTTCAGTTTATTGAAGAAAATGTTACTTGTGACATCCCAAATATACAAAAAACTGTTTGAACAAGTTATACAATTTCAAAGTCATAAATGTGGAAAATACAGTTTAAGAACATCTAAAAACAAATCTAAACAGTACACTAAGGGGTCTATTATGATGGCGGGCAGACAAAGTCCGCCCCCCACTGTAACGGCAAAAGGGACTTTCAGCAGCACCCGCCGCAATGTAAAAAAAGGCATGTTGTGCATTTGCATGCACAACGTGGCAGGCACCGCGCGGTGCCTGCCATTGCAAATGCAGGGGGGTACCATAGGTAGCCCCCATGTGCACCCCCCAACCCCCCAACACACTGGGGGCCCGCAACGGGCCCCCACATTCAGGTACCGCATGCCTTTCCATGGCGGCAACGCCGCCATGGAAAGGCACTTCTCCGCCTGTATTGTAATATGGATGGCGGTGTCTTGCAGACACCACCACCATATTCAGCCCCTTTTCCGCCCGGTCGACTCATTGACCGGCAGCAAACCAGCGGACGGTCTTTACGTCCGCCGGGGTCCCCCCGCCATAGTAATATGGCGGGGGGCAAATGGGTGGTGGGCGGTGTATAATGGCGGGCGAGTCGCCACCGTCATACAGGCGGTGGCGATCCGCCCGACATTATAATGAACCCCTAAATTTTGTTCTGGATTCCAAACACAATTTTAAATAATGGGAGAGTCAACAATCTTATATCCTCTTAGGCATGTTGTGAAAGGAAAGTCCCCCAAAAGCACATATAATTTAAAAAGAGGACACACATCACAGCGGATAAATGACTACAACCCTTAGATATTGCATATGTGGAATGCTCATATCGATATCCAATTTGTTGCTGATAATGCTGCTGTTGCCCAGTATGTGACTTCACATATTACTAAAGCTGAGAAAACTAATATGAAGGAACTATGGGAAGAAATATCTGCTGAGCAATCTTTAACTAAAAGGCTGTATCAATTTAGCCTTCAAATACTATCTCACAGAGAGGTTAGCAGTTATGAGGTGTGCATGTGCATGTGTGTTCTTGCGAGAAATGCGCATGCGCGGGCGCACACACATGCGCAATTTTTGCAAGGATTACCAGAGACGGTGAGGAAGAGGAGGAGGGCAGCCCGGGCACGCTGCAGTACAGGTGAGTGGTTTTTAATTTACTTTTAATTAATGTAGAATTAATTGTTATTAGGGGGGGTGAAGGCGGGGGCTGGCCAACTCCGCTCCGCTGCCGAGTGTGCGGAGATTTGCCTTCTCCGCGTTCTCCGTGGAATGTGGAGTAGGCAAATCTCTGCACACTCCGCGGGCGGAGCAGAGTTCTCTAACAGAAGCTCTTTATTGGAACAGTTATCACTATATGAAGTAGCTCAATTTTATACTTACAAAAATAATGATGTTAATACTGGAAGATTTCATGTGAATGAAACAGATGGCTGCTTAATACATCATTCTAAACCTCCACTAATTAATCACCGCAAACTTACATATGATAATCCTGCAAGCAAAGAATTTTATTCTTCGCATTGTTAGAGCTTTTTCAACAACGGTGAAAAGAGGAAGAATTGATTGAAACATGCTAAGTGCGTAGTAATGGTGAATGCGACTGGAAGAGGAAAAGGAGGAGCCAAGTTACCAGCTGAGAGCCCTCAAAGCTGGGAAGCTGTGAAGCTGTCAGTATTCCCCAGGAACCTGGGAGCCAGGAGTCCGCAGGCAAGTGTGGTGACCCCCGTGGGCCCTCAGGCACCTCCTTACAGGCTGTACACAGGCTTTGTGGGCCAACACGAGCACCGTGAAACTTTATGCGCACCCAGACTGCTGCCAAAGAGGCAACATTGCTCGGGCCCAGCTCCCCCACAACCCGGTCCGGCCTGGCAAAGCAAGAGGGCAGGACAGGGCAAGGTTCTGCAGCATGCATGAGAGCACCAGAGGACCTGAGTACCTGAGCAGTGGTAAGTCCCAAGGACGGGGCCCATCTGGGTGGGATAGGAGGGGCAGTGGGCAGATTTGCTGAAGATACCCAGCTAGGGTCAGGTGCAGCTTGCAGCCCGGGTGAGATCCCACTCTGCCCGTGTGCATCTGCCCCCGTAACTGTGTCACTCTGCTATCCTGCTAACCTGCTAACCGGCTATCTCATCAACTGAGCACAAGTTACACAAGCCCTCACTGCACTAGTCCACCTGCATCACGCGTATTATATATTGTGCTAACACCATCCGTGGATCAGGGTTGCTTAAGACCTAAGGCAAAAAGAAGGCAAAGAAAGCAAACCTCTCCAAAATGTATTTAAAAAAATATATGCACTGAGATACATATCTAGACATCTCATGAACATTATCAGTCACTTCTGGGCATAGCTGGAGAGTGCCTCATCCCTCAGCACCCTTGTGTGTCCCTGTGCAGCGTTCTCATGCCCCCCCTGCTTCCCATTGATTGTGCTTCATTGTAAGGGGGGGCGAGGTGGCGCTGGAAGGAGGAACTGGGGCACCTGTTATTTGTGGCAAATTGCCCCACTTTGTTCCAGCTCTACAGACAGCAGATACCTGCTCCCAGTCTCAGCCTCTGATTCTGTGTAACCAGCTCAACAACAATGCACTCAGGGGGAAACCCAAGGGTGGGCAGGCCACCACACTGCTAACAAAAAATGGGGGCATGAAAAAAGCTTACAAGAAGTTCGGTAAGAGAGATGCATCTACCTCCACAAGTCACTCCATCCTGGATTCCCCTGGATGTCTAGTTTTCAAAAATGAACAGGTTTGCTAGGTTTCTCAAGGCACCACCTGAGCTAGGGGCCAAAATCCACAGCTAGACACATTGTGGAAAAAGGGTCAGTTTTCCCTAGGGAAAATTGATGTCCCCACGTTGCATTATGGGCCGTTTCCAGTCTCGGGCACTAGGCCTACCCACACAAGTGAGGTACCTTTTTTATTGGGAGACTTAGGGGAACACAGAATTGCAGAACACGTGTTATTACCAATTGTCTTTCTATGCATTTCTGTCTTCCAAATGTAAGACAATGTGTAAAAATAAGTCATTTTGAAAAATGTCCTCTAATTCACATGCTAATATGGGTACCCACAATTTGGGAGATGTGCAAATAACTACTGCTGCTAAACTCTTCATTTTGTTCTCATTTCAGAAATACATAGGTGTACTTGATACCTATTTTTCACTCTTTATATTTTACAAAATGAATTGCTATATATCGGTACACAATGAAAAACCATTGCAAGGCAAGCTCCCAGTAAACATCAGACGCTCCCCCACACCTTCAGGAAGAGCCTCAAGGTCTGGCTCTTCGACTGTTCCGGAGCTGCAGCCCACCCCCCCCAGGCCTTGGAACCCTCACGGGTTAGTAGCGCACTTTAAAAATCCCTGATTGAGTGATTGATTGATTGAGTTATTGGCTCTGGTAACTTGTGTTCTTGGTGAACCTACATGTCCTATATGTCACCACAACCTGAAGGGTCCAGCAAATGTAACGGTATATTGCTTTTAAACATCTGCCATACTTAGAAGAAGTTACAGGTGAAACAGTTGGCACAAATGGCTGGGTTTTTCAACTCAATTTCAATATTTTATTTCAACTGTTAGTTTCTATAAAAAAAACTTTGAAAGATCTACACAAATGACACCTTGCTGAATTCAGAATTTTGTCTAATTTACAGAAATGTATAGCTTTCCAGGATCCATTTTTAGTTTCACATCCATTACTACCACTAACTGGAAGGAGGTTGAAAGCTCAAAAAATAGGGAAAATAGGCTATGTACCAGTAAAATGCCAAAACTGTGTAGAAACGTTTGGTTTCTGACAAAAGTCTGCCTGTTCCTGGCAGCTGGGAAGATGGTGATTTTAACACCACAAACCCTCTAGTGATACCATTTGCAGGGCAAAAAACAGATGCTTTCTTCAGCAGCACTTTTCCTCCATTTTTTCCCCAAAAACTAAATTTAGCTGTATTTGGGCTAATTTCTCTGTCCCCTCCAGGAGACTCCGCAGACCCTGGGTACCTTTAGAATCTTCAGGATGTTGTACGGAAAGGATGCAAATTTGATGTGCATACCTTATGTGGATAAAAAGTTACAGGGGCCTAAGCATGAACTAACCCAAATAGCCCAAAAAAAGACTTAGCACGGTGGGGAAAGGCTCAGCTGCGAAGGGGTTAAACAGAGAGTCCCAAAAAATGTAATGAACTGTTACCTCCTTATACTAACTCGTAAATTGTATTTGTAGGTGAAAATTTCAAGATCTGTGAAATATGGAGTACATATACTACATACTATCATCTGAACAACACTAACGAAAAATATATTGTTTGATTATCTATGTATGTTGATTAAAGTACATAAAATGTATTGTAATGTAGTGTTTTATGTTAACAAAGAAAATTACATTTGTAATTTAGAAAGTAACAATAATATTCATTTACTATTCGCACCTATATGATGCACCATACCGTAAACATACCTTCTCATTTTCTGTTCTTTGCAATATATTACTACCAGCACCTGTAAGTGAAAAACTTTGGAATAATAACCAGCTCATTATTATACGGATTTTGAAAATTTGTTCTAATAGGAACTTTTTTTCTTCTTTTTGTTTTGTGGGTTTTATTAAAAAAATTATAGGTTACCAGGACCAACTATAAAATGAGAACAAACCACATCCAACAGGGAACTAAAAAACGTGCTGCAAAGATAAAAAAAAATATGGATTCTGGGGAGGACAGCAGTGCGCTGTGATAAGCTCACGGTGTATATTTAAGTCACTCTCCTAAGCGACAATTACTGTTTGGCAAGCCAAACAGTACATCGCAGTCCCCGCATAGGGCTCTACAATGTTGTGTTGTTGGCAAAAGTGGTTGACTGGAACTTGAGAGCCAGGTGGCGGAATGGTGGGTGGGCAGAAGTACAAGATTGTGGACATACTTCGGTGGCCACGCCGAAGCGGAACGTGCAGCAGGTGGAACATCACCGGGTCCAGCAGAGGTTCCCTCTTGAATTTCGGCCAAAGCCAACTCTCGCCTTCTTTCTGCATGAGTCAAATATGTGGAATTCATGGCTTTCAGGTGCTTACGCATTCCTGTGTTCCCTAGGAAGTATTGGTGTCCTGTTGCCTGGGATACTATTTTTGGCATAATGAACATGTCACCTGCCGTGCGTTCACTTTCTTCTCCCCCGCTGGAATGCTAAAGAATTGCCACACCACCAACCACTTCACTTTCCTTCACCACTCCAAATTCTGTTCCTCAATAGCAATGGCCTCCTCTTCATCATACAATGCATCACAAGCAACAGCAGTAGGTTTTCCTCCTTCAGGCATCTCTCCAAAATTACGCAGGCCTGTTTCACTTCTTATCAGGTCAAAAGCAGAACAGTAATAAGCTAAAATACAATCCAGCTTTCTTTTAGCTACAACAGAAATGATTCCAGCCAAAGAGCAGCTGTCTTACTATTGTGAAGTGCTGCGGTACTACCGAGATAGAACAACAGTATTGGCACAATTCTGAAAAAAAACCAAATAAATGTTATGCTGCTTATTGGTACTACACAACCCATGCACCGGTCACAACTACAACTTTTTATGTATATTTACTCAGATTACTATAGTTACAAATCATTTTTAATTTTTATCAATACATAAGCAAAAACATTGTGCTACAAAATTCTAGCCCAGTTCCACAGAAATAAAAACACTGTTTATAGCATTAAAATATTTACATAAGTTTTGCTGCACGAACTTACATAGACACACAATTGAACAAACTTCATACTTTTAAAAACAATGAAATTCACAATAAATAAAACAAAGGTTACTACTTAGTTATAGGTAGGGGTTATTACAATACAACGCTATAACACAACATATTTAAACTACACTAACATTAGAAATACCTCAGTTATAGTTATTTTTAAAGTCTTTCATTCAAACATTCTTAGTCTGACTGATATTACCGTCCACAATCTACCTTTAAGTGATAACATCAGTCATACAGCCAAATAACTAACCCCTCCCCTTAATTAAAGAATGCAGCCCTGGGATGCTATTTTGTTGGAGTTTGTTTTTGCTGTGATTCTGCTGGAGTCCAATGAGATCATGGTAAAATTTGCATGCTTATGTTTTTTCATTTTGGCCCCATGGTGGGTTCCCTCTGGGTCTCCCCCACATGGGACTATGGGGGCAGGGTGTTGCTACCCTTCTGCTCTGTATCATTTATGTTAAATTCAGTTCAGGGGTCGAAGTACCTGAGTCCTGTAATGGGCTGCCAGCAACATTTTTCTCATGTTTCTGGCAGCCAATCAGAGCGCTCTTTCCTGTGGGAGTCTGACTTCCATGGGAGTGAGATTGCCCAAGGAAAAAAGCTCCCTGGGACAATCAGAACACTCTATTTTTAAATTAGAGCTCCCATGAGACTCTTGCGAGCCTCTCGCGGACCCAACCATCCCGATATGCAATTAATTTTAAACCTTATTTTCTCAAAAACTACTGAACGGATTTAGACCAACTCACAACTCAGTGGACCAAGATCTAGCTTCCTTCCAAAAGTTATGTAATTCCCTTTAGTCTATGGAAAATGCATGGGGATTTTGTTCTTTGGGACCCTCCTTTTTCCTCGGCCCCCGCTTGACATATCACCCCAAAACGTGGTATGCATAAATTAGGCAAAAAGAGCAATTTTCTATTAAGTTTTGTGGGGACTCATTACATGGTACCAAAATTATTAGCAACTCCCAAAAACTAACTTTCTACAGAAACCTAACTATAACTACCCAGTGGCGACAGCCTCTGTTTTTCTATCTATCTATCTATCTATCTATCTATCTATCTATCTATATATATATATATATATAGATATCTATCTATCTAACTATCTATCTGTATATATATGTATATACATATATATATGGTTTTTTAGATGCACAACATGTAAAGCATGCCAGCAGGGTGTCAATACTAGCACTTACCGCACTGCATTTGATGATAAAACACGCAACATTACTCAACATCTTACATGTAAGACTGAGTTTTCAGTATATGTGCTGGAATGCAGTTGAAACCTAAAATATATAGGTACCACAAAGCTGGCAGTGCATAAAAGAATTTTGCAGCATATGAGGGCCATCACTAACAACGATGCCAGTTATCTGGTCACCAGACATTTTAAGGAGTTTCATGACAGTGACCTCAAACATCTTAAATACTATGCTATAGAGTCGGTACCGCCCCACAAGAGAGGTGGGGATCAGGAAGGCAAATTAAGACACCTAGAAACCAGATATATTTTAGAATTCGACTCTAAGCATCCAGGAGGTCTAAATAATACAGAAGATTTGCACACCTATTTATGAATTTGAGATCCAATAAAATTCAGAATGTTTTATACAAAATTATATTGTAATTTTAGGAGTTTTTATCATCTTTTATGGGTATTTTTATGATTTTGCAATTGTATGGATTACTATGAAATTTTGATGTAACTTTCCTATAATGCTTTAGGATTGACGCACCTTTTGCACTTTATAAAAAAGGGTTAACAATATATCGTACATATCTGTGCCACACAAATATACCAACATGTCTGGTAATCATGTATAAAAGTTCTGTCTTTATAGAGGAAATATTTTTTAACATCCGTGACTATGAGATCTGATTCTGCACATATTTATATTTATATATATTTATACAGAGTATTTTAGGAATATATTTATTGTAAATATATATGAATTATTTTTACATCCAATTTTATGTATTTTAGCAGTAGGGGGTTGAATCAGTATCTCAACATGAATGAAGTCGCAGAATAATATTATATACCATTTAATACCAGGTTCCTGAGCTGCTCGATCTCATTTAGTTATACTGTTTACATTGATTTTTCCTGGTCCTATCGAATCTGCATTCATAAGCATATTCCATTTAGACAAAATTCATAGCCCACAATCAATGGGAATATATGGATGTGCTTAAAGATTTATCTGATTATATTATTTTTTGTATTCATACACTTTAAATGAACATTATATTGTCGTCCCAGAATGGACGGCAATGTATAGCACACAGCACTTTTTCACTTTGCACTTTTTCTATAGGGTATCATGACACTTAATTATTATATTTAGTTTTTGCACTTTATAAACTTTCTGCAGATAGATGAAAGATAGACTCCGCTGGATTGGTAGTTATAAAGGCATTTAAGCATATATTAGGCGGATATACTGTCCTTGCAGAGTCTAGGCAACTTCACATACTTGAGCATTACAGGGATCTGTTTGCAGAAAATGTCAAATAGTGAATTGCATTGTAAATACATACACAGATAAAATCCACATATTTATAATGTATAATTTTAGAGTGATATGTTTACAATGTATATAGTATGTTGTCTATGTCAATTTATGCAAATTCAGCACTAGCACTTTAAATACGATACTCACAGTTTGAGCTGTGTCATGTGATCAAGGCCGTGGGACGGCCGAAACGCGTCATGGCGGACTAGCTTGGTGGCAATAAAGAATACTTAGCACTGACTTGGGTCTACGCTTGTTTAATTCTTGGAAGGAAACTACAAGCGAGAACATACAATATATATATATTGGTTTGTTCCGAGGTATCGGATTGGTTCAGGCCTGCCTCTAAAGCCAAACTACACCAGGGTGGCTGCATTGCAGTTCGTGACTGCACGTAGGGTCAGGTACATTGCTACCGTGACCCCTGCCCGGTTGACATTTGGACGGCAAGGCTAGAGCGTTATGGGGACCCGAGGAAGCCTGTGGACCCTGGACTCACCTTTATCAACAACGTACCCTCCTTTTGCTTGATATTTCAGCGCTCATTGAGCACGGACTCCACCACTGGTACTCACCACCAAGATGCATTCTGGGGGTAGCAGTCTTCAGACATCAGACTGCAGCTGTGAGCAATCTGCAAGGAGGAGCCAGCTGACTTCCCCACCCAGGGGGAGGATCTTAGCAGTACAAGAGCAGGGTGCCGGTGATTTCCAAGTGAGAAGGGCGTCTGATGAAGGCACACTCTACGCCGAAATGCATTATGCCCTGATGGTCCAATAAAGAGCTTCTGAAGGATTCCCATGTGTGGCCTCTGCTTCTTCTGTCTGGAGGAGGTTTGTGTGGATATATATATATATATATATATATATATATATATATATATATATATATATTATCTACTGGCGGTCGCCAGTAGATAGTTATAGTTACAACCTATTATCCATAGGAAATCCGCGACATTCTATTTGCAATAACGTTGGCGCCGGTTGACGAATCTTCGCGAAAGCTTCCAACTTGTTGGGGCGCTCCGGTCCGCTCCTACCCTGAAAGTCTCGGGGTGATACGTCAAGCGGGGGCCGAGAAAAAGGGGGTCCCAAAACGCGTTTCCCCATTCATTTTTCCATAGGAACCTTTAGTCGCAGCTACAGCCTGAACTGCTGAACGGAATTACCCCAAATTTGGCAAAGAGGTAGCCCTTGGTTCAGACTGGTGCCTTTTGCTAAAATGGTGTAAATCCGTTCAGTAGTTCCTGAGAAATTCACAATTAAAATCACATATATATCTATGGGCGCGTCGGATCCGCGTACCCTCCCGATCACGAGCTGCATGCTAATTGGCTGTCAACACTCCAAATCAAGAAGTGTTGGCAGCTATTTTGTCCCTCGGTAGAACCGAGGGACAGAAACAAGTGCGCAAAGCGCAAAGGGGGCAGGGTAGAAACACCCTGACCCCTAGGTCTGCTCAGGGGTCCCACAAGGACCCCTGGGCAGAAAAGATTTTTTTTAAATCGGCGGGATGCGCTTAGGGTGCGCGTATCCCGCCGAGAAAAAAAGAAACAAGTGCGCAAAACGCACAAAGGGGGCAGGGTAGAAACACCCTAACCCCCTAGGCCTGCTCAGGGGTCCCACAAGGACCCCTGGGCAAAAAAGCATTTTTTTAAAAAATCGGCAGGATGCGCTCAGGGTGCGCGAATCCTGCCGAAAAAATCGAAGCGCGGTCTCCGCGCTTCGATGCTAATTGGCCCCGGGTGGCCCAAGTCCCGGGGGCATGGTGGGGGTCTCCGCGCTCGATAGCTACTTGGCCCCGGGTGGCCCAAGTCCCGGGGGCATGGTGGGGGATAATTTATGTGTGGGGGCCTCAAAGGGCCCCCAAGCCCCGGGGACCGCCACCCCCTGGGGCTTTTTTAAAATGGTGCGGGAGGGCTCTGAGCCCTCCCGCAGCCCCGGGACCACCACCTCCCGGGGCTTTTTTTAATGAAAATAAAACCAGTGTGGGGGCTCCAGCCCCCCACACGCCCGGGACCGCCACCTCCCTGGGGCACTAAACATTTTAATATGGGGGTCCGTTACGGACCCCAGAGCCCCGGGGACCACCACCTCCCCGGGGCTGTGTACTGAATGGGAGGGGGCCGCGCGGCCCCTCCTGGAGCCCTTGATGGCCCTAGGGACCACCACCCCCAGGGCCGGCTCCTGCAGTGTCCCGGGGTGCCTACCCCGAGACACTGTAGTTTGCTATGGCAGGACGGGAGCCTCGCGGCTCCCGTCCTGCCATAGCAAACTGCTTTGGATATTGGAAGAGAGCAGGGAAACCTGCTCTCTCTTCCAATATCCAAAGCGATTGCTTTTCCACATGGGGAGCAGCATGTCAGCTGCTCCCCATGTGGAACAGCAATGCCGGCTCCCAAGGGACGTGGGAGCCGGCGGGACTGTGGGGGATTGGGGACCCCCACAGTCCCCAACGGAGAGGGCCAGCCCCGGGGATGGGGTCCCCGGGGCAAGTAGTGGCCCGGGAGGGGGCCACGCGGACCCCCTCCCCAAAAAAGGAAAAAAAAATTAAAAAATGGAAAGGCCGGCCCCGGGGATGGGGTCCCCGGGCCTTAAAATGGCCAGAGGAGGGGGCCACGCTGCCCCCTCAAAATAATAAATATAGAGGCCATGCCCCGGGGATGGGGTCCCGGGGCCAATACAGGCCCAGGGAAGGGGGCCACGCGGCCCCTTCCCGTTTTTTTTTTTTTTTGTAATTTAAAAAGGGGTAAGGCCCTGGGGGATGGGGTCCCCAGGGCCCAAAAGAGAAAAAGGAAGGGGCCACACAGCCCTCTTCAGGGACAAAAAAAAAAAAAAAAAAAGATCGGGCCCGCAGGCCATGCCCCTTCCTTCACCACTCTGCAAACGCGCCCACTGGCGCGTTTGCAGAGGGGGAACGAATCCCCTTGAATACTGGGGGTCTCTGAGGCCAACTAGCCCACCAGGAACCTCCAATATGCGCCAGGGGCTGCGTTGCAGAGACGTGTAGAGAGGCCACACCCCTTTACACCTCTCTGCAACGCAGCTCTGTGGCGCTTTGGAGGTATATGGTGGGCTAGTTGGACTCCGGGGACCCTCAGGATTCAAGGGACTTAATCCCCAACTTAAAACGCGCCACGGGCGCGTTTAGCACAGTGGTGAAGGGAGGGGCGGGGCTTCAGGTGACATGTGTGCAAACAGGCCCCGTGGCGCGTTTTAAGATGGGGAATTAAATCCCTTCAATCCTGAGGGTCCCTGAGGCCAACTAGCCCAACAGGTACATCCAGAAAGCGCTCAGAGCTGCGTTGCAGAGAGGTGTAAAAGGGGTGTGGCCTCTCTACACGTCTCTGCAACGCAGCCCCTGGCGCATATTGGAGGTTCCTGGTGGGCTAGTTGGCCCCTAGGGACCCTCAGGATTCAAAGGGACTTAATCCCCCAACTTAAAACGCGCCACGGGGCGCGTTTGCACAGATGTAACCTCAGGCCCCGCCCCCTCCCTTCACCATTGTGCAAATATTCCTCTAAAATCAGCCGAAATACGAATTCCGATTTACTCACCTGTTATCAGGAGAGACCTCAGTGCTGTATCTTTCAGCCCAGTACTGGTCCTGAAAAGTAATTCTAACCATACTTACCAGTAACTTGAATTTCCTTCCATAGGCTAACATTGACTGGTTTCACTTGGAAATTCTTCTAAGTGTGGAGTTTTGGAACTTTAAAATATTCCTCTAAAATCAGCCGAAATACGAATTCCGATTTACTCACCTGATATCAGGAGAGACCTCAGTGCTGCATCTTTCAGCCCAGTACTGGTCCTGAAAAGTAATTTTAACCGTACTTACCGGTAACTTGAATTTCCTTCATAGGCTAACATTGACTGGTTTCACTTGGAAATTCTTCTAAGTGTGGAGTTTTGGAACTTTAAAATATTCCTCTAAAATCAGCCGAAATACGAATTCCGATTTACTCACCTGTTATCAGGAGAGACCTCAGTGCTGCATCTTTCAGCCCAGTACTGGTCCTGAAAAGTAATTTTAACCGTACTTACCGGTAACTTGAATTTCCTTCATAGGCTAACATTGACTGGTTTCACTTGGAAATTCTTCTAAGTGTGGAGTTTTGGAACTTTAAAATATTCCTCTAAAATCAGCCGAAATACGAATTCCGATTTACTCACCTGTTATCAGGAGAGACCTCAGTGCTGCATCTTTCAGCCCAGTACTGATCCTGAAAAGTAATTTTAACCGTACTTACCGGTAACTTGAATTTCCTTCATAGGCTAACATTGACTGGTTTCACTTGGAAATTCTTCTAAGTGTGGAGTTTTGGAACTTTAAAATATTCCTCTAAAATCAGCCGAAATACGAATTCCGATTTACTCACCTGTTATCAGGAGAGACCTCAGTGCTGCATCTTTCAGCCCAGTACTGATCCTGAAAAGTAATTTTAACCGTACTTACCGGTAACTTGAATTTCCTTCATAGGCTAACATTGACTGGTTTCACTTGGAAATTCTTCTAAGTGTGGAGTTTTGGAACTTTAAAATATTCCTCTAAAATCAGCCGAAATACGAATTCCGATTTACTCACCTGTTATCAGGAGAGACCTCAGTGCTGCATCTTTCAGCCCAGTACTGATCCTGAAAAGTAATTTTAACCGTACTTACCGGTAACTTGAATTTCCTTCATAGGCTAACATTGACTGGTTTCACTTGGAAATTCTTCTAAGTGTGGAGTTTTGGAACTTTAAAATATTCCTCTAAAATCAGCCGAAATACGAATTCCGATTTACTCACCTGTTATCAGGAGAGACCTCAGTGCTGCATCTTTCAGCCCAGTACTGATCCTGAAAAGTAATTTTAACCGTACTTACCGGTAACTTGAATTTCCTTCATAGGCTAACATTGACTGGTTTCACTTGGAAATTCTTCTAAGTGTGGAGTTTTGGAACTTTAAAATATTCCTCTAAAATCAGCCGAAATACGAATTCCGATTTACTCACCTGTTATCAGGAGAGACCTCAGTGCTGCATCTTTCAGCCCAGTACTGGTCCTGAAAAGTAATTTTAACCGTACTTACCGGTAACTTGAATTTCCTTCATAGGCTAACATTGACTGGTTTCACTTGGAAATTCTTCTAAGTGTGGAGTTTTGGAACTTTAAAATATTCCTCTAAAATCAGCCGAAATACGAATTCCGATTTACTCACCTGTTATCAGGAGAGACCTCAGTGCTGCATCTTTCAGCCCAGTACTGGTCCTGAAAAGTAATTTTAACCGTACTTACCGGTAACTTGAATTTCCTTCATAGGCTAACATTGACTGGTTTCACTTGGAAATTCTTCTAAGTGTGGAGTTTTGGAACTTTAAAATATTCCTCTAAAATCAGCCGAAATACGAATTCCGATTTACTCACCTGTTATCAGGAGAGACCTCAGTGCTGCATCTTTCAGCCCAGTACTGGTCCTGAAAAGTAATTTTAACCGTACTTACCGGTAACTTGAATTTCCTTCATAGGCTAACATTGACTGGTTTCACTTGGAAATTCTTCTAAGTGTGGAGTTTTGGAACTTTAAAATATTCCTCTAAAATCAGCCGAAATACGAATTCCGATTTACTCACCTGTTATCAGGAGAGACCTCAGTGCTGCATCTTTCAGCCCAGTACTGGTCCTGAAAAGTAATTTTAACCGTACTTACCGGTAACTTGAATTTCCTTCATAGGCTAACATTGACTGGTTTCACTTGGAAATTCTTCTAAGTGTGGAGTTTTGGAACTTTAAAATATTCCTCTAAAATCAGCCGAAATACGAATTCCGATTTACTCACCTGTTATCAGGAGAGACCTCAGTGCTGCATCTTTCAGCCCAGTACTGATCCTGAAAAGTAATTTTAACCGTACTTACTGTAACTTGAATTTCCTTCATAGGCTAACATTGACTGGTTTCACTTGGAAATTCTTCTAAGTGTGGAGTTTTGGAACTTTAAAATATTCCTCTAAAATCAGCCGAAATACGAATTCCGATTTACTCACCTGTTATCAGGAGAGACCTCAGTGCTGCATCTTTCAGCCCAGTACTGATCCTGAAAAGTAATTTTAACCGTACTTACCGGTAACTTGAATTTCCTTCATAGGCTAACATTGACTGGTTTCACTTGGAAATTCTTGAATTTCCTTCATAGGCTAACATTGACTGGTTTCACTTGGAAATTCTTCTAAGTGTGGAGTTTTGGAACTTTAAAATATTCCTCTAAAATCAGCCGAAATACGAATTCCGATTTACTCACCTGTTATCAGGAGAGACCTCAGTGCTGCATCTTTCAGCCCAGTACTGATCCTCAAAAGTAATTTTAACCGTACTTACCAGTAACTTGAATTTCCTTCCATAGGATATCATTGCCTGCTTTTTGCTGAAAAAGTTTCTAAGTGTTGATTTTTGAAACATACAAATATTCCTCTAAAATCAGCCGAAATCCGAATTCTGATTTACTCACCTGTTATCAGGAGAGACCTCAGTGCTGCATCTTTCAGCCCAGTACTGGTCCTGAAAAGTAATTTTAACCGTACTTACCAGTAACTTGAATTTCCTTCCATAGGCTAACATTGACTGGTTTCACTTGGAAATTCTTCTAAGTGTGGAGTTTTGGAACTTTAAAATATTCCTCTAAAATCAGCCGAAATACGAATTCCGATTTACTCACCTGTTATCAGGAGAGACCTCAGTGCTGCATCTTTCAGCCCAGTACTGATCCTCAAAAGTAATTTTAACCGTACTTACCGGTAACTTGAATTTCCTTCATAGGCTAAGATTGACTGGTTTTCAGCAAAAAGTTTCAAAGTGTTGATTTTCACAAACTACAAATATTCCTTAAAAATCGCTTGTATGACCTAAACGCATTTTTTCAACTGTTTACAGGAGATGCACCAGTGCTGGATCCAGGATCCAACACTGAGTAAGAAAAAGTAACGATAACAGTTTTTACCTGCTAAGTGAATTTCCTTCCATAGGATAACATTGGTGATTCTATGAGAAAAAGTTTCTAAGTGTCAACTTTTAAAATACAATAATATTCCTTAAAAATCACGACTGTAACCAAAACGCTTTTACTCAACTGTTTACAGGAGATGTACCAGGACTGAATCTAGGATCCAGTCCTGTGGTTACAAAAGTAATCCATAAAGTAACTAATTGCATTTAACTAGAAATTCACATTGAGCTGAATGTTGCAGTGTGTTTGAAAATGTGTTGCCCATTGCAACAACTGTAACTACTGTACTTAAAAGTCTATTGCCTATCTGCAAAGTATTTAAACTAAAGTAATTCATTCTGAGAAAGTATTTTTGTAATGTAATGTATAATGTAATTACAATGTAATTTAAAAAATAAAATATGTAAAAAAAAATTGTTTCTAAAAATGTAGTAAATCAGTATGAAAAAAATAATATAACAATTAATACATTTAAAAATTGTCATTTACAAAACCTTTGAAATTCACTGAAAAACCGTAGGTTTCAGGCACGTTATAGTTAGAAATTAGCATTTAAAAACCTTTGAAATTCACTGAAAAACCATAGGTTTCAGACACGTTATAGTTACAAATTAGCATTTAAAAACCTTTGAAATTCACTGAAAAACCATAGGTTTCAGACACGTTATAGTTACAAATTAGCATTTAAAAACCTTTGAAATTCACTGAAAAACCATAGGTTTTAGGGACAGTTTTAGTTACTTGGACATTGCACTCGTACAAAACCCGTGAAATTCCCACGTTATAGTTAGTTCAGCTAACTATAACTCGCGCCCCGCAATGCACTGCTGATGACGTCACATATTACATCACTCATGACATGGTCAGTGACATCACTGATGACATCACTGATGACATCTCAAATGACATAACTGATGACATCATCCACGTGATAATCTGATGCACCTCCTCACACCCTAATATAACCTTTGATACACCCACTCTAAATTACAGACTGCCATTCGCAAAACCATAGACACTCCAACACCAATAACTACATACCCACTCACTGATTCTTAGGTCTACACACACACATCCACTCACTCACCCGTACAGTCACTCATACTTACGGTCACTCAGTACAGGACTATCATATGCACTCTTACTCCTATATAGACACTCAAACAACGCCACTCATCCATAGAGATACTCACACACCTAGTCAGTCATGCAAATAATTAAACACACTGCCATTTACTCACCTATACAGTTATACACACACCAGCTCACTTACTCATACAAATAGTAGCACATTGTTACGCTCTTATACAATCACAGATACAAGCACACACTCATCCATACAGCCACTATCACAATCACTCACTCTTGCTTATAGCTATTTATATACTCCAACACACATATATACTGCCTTTCACATATGTAGTTACTCACACATGTACCACTGGGACATACATTCACTCACTAACACACTCTTACACACACTTATCCACCCATACAGTCTATCACAGATGCACTCTTGAAACCATCCACCCAGTGAATCACCCACTCACACATCTATGCACAGAGTTGCACACACCCCTCCCACACAAACACTCAGGCACCCATACAGATACTCAGACAAGCATTCAATAACTCATATAGACACTCATTTAGCTATTCACAAACACATGCAGCCACTTACACAGCAACAGACAGACGGATACAGACATTCACCCAGTTTAGTCACTAACCCTTGCATTCAGTAAGATACGTTAAATCACTCACTTATAGAGTCAGTCACGCACCTACTAAATCATCCATACAGACACTTACACACCCACTCATTCTTCAATACGTCTTTTCCTATATATATTAAAAATATTTAAACTTTACAGAAACACACAGTCACTGGATGATGTCATCAGTGATGTCATTTGAGATGTCATCAGTGATGTCATCAGTGATGTCACTGACCATGTCATGAGTGATGTAATATGTGACGTCATCAGCAGTGCATTGCGGGGCGCGAGTTATAGTTAGCTGAACTAACTATAACGTGGGAATTTCACGGGTTTTGTACGAGTGCAATGTCCAAGTAACTAAAACTGTCCCTAAAACCTATGGTTTTTTCAGTGAATTTCAAAGGTTTTTAAATGCTAATTTGTAACTATAACGTGTCTGAAACCTATGGTTTTTTCAGTGAATTTCAAAGGTTTTTTAAATGCTAATTTGTAACTATAACGTGTCTGAAACCTATGGTTTTTTCAGTGAATTTCAAAGGTTTTTTAAATGCTAATTTCTAACTATAACGTGCCTGAAACCTACGGTTTTTTCAGTGAATATATATATATGTAGCATAAATTATGAGAAGCAGAAAGGAAAAGTAAGTTCAGAGACAAGCAGAAAGAGCAAAATAGAGATCAGAAACTAGCAGAAAGAGGCAACATAGGGATCAGAAACGAGTAGAAAGATGCAAAATAAAGGTCAGTAACGAGCAGAAAGAGGTAAAATAGACATCAGAAACTAGCTGAAAGATGCAAAGCAAAGGTCAGAAACGAGCAGAAAGAGGCAAAATAGAGATCAGAAATGAGCAGAAAGAGGCAAAATAAAGGTCAGAAACCAGTGGAAAGAGGCAAAACAGAGATCAGAAACAAGAAGAAAGAGTCAAAAATAAAGGTCATAAACAAGCAGTAAGCGGCAAAATAGAGATCAGAAACTAGCAGAAAGAGGCAAAATAGTGCTCAGAAATGAGCAGAGGGAGGCAAAATAAAGGTCAGAAACTAGCAGAAAGAGACAAAATAGACACCAGAAACGAGTAAAAAAAAGGCAAAATAGAGATCAGAAACGAGCAGAAAGAGGCAAAATAAAAGTCAGAAATGAGAGGAAAAAGGCAAACTAGAGCAGAAAGACAAGCAGAAAGAGCAAAATAGAGATCAGAAACGAGCAGAAAGAGGCAACATAGGGATCAGAAACGAGTAGAAAGATGCAAAATAAAGGTCAGTAACGAGCAGAAAGAGGTAAAATAGACATCAGAAACTAGCTGAAAGATGCAAAGCAAAGGTCAGAAACGAGCAGAAAGAGGCAAAATAGAGATCAGAAATGAGCAGAAAGAGGCAAAATAAAGGTCAGAAACCAGTGGAAAGAGGCAAAACAGAGATCAGAAACAAGCAGAAAGAGTCAAAAATAAAGGTCATAAACAAGCAGTAAGCGGCAAAATAGAGATCAGAAACTAGCAGAAAGAGGCAAAATAGTGCTCAGAAATGAGCAGAGGGAGGCAAAATAAAGGTCAGAAACGAGCAGAAAGAGACAAAATAGACACCAGAAACGAGTAAAAAAAAGGCAAAATATAGATCAGGAACGACCAGAAAGAGACAAAATAGACACCAGAAACGAGTAAAAAAAAAGGCAAAACAGAGATCAGGAACGAGCAGAAAGAGACAAAATGAAGATCAGAAATGAACAGAAAGAGGCAAAATAGAGACAGAAACGAGCAAAAAGAGACAAAATAAAGCTCATAAATGAACAAAAAGGCAAAATAAAGGTCAGAAACGAGCAGATTGAGGTGAAGTAAAGATCAGAAATGAGCAAAAAGAGGCAACATTTTGATCAAAATATAGCAGAAAGAGGGAAAATAAAGGTTCAGAAACAAGCGGAAAGATGCAAAATAAATGTCAGAAACGAGCAGAAAGAGGAAAAATAAGGGTCCTCAATAAGCTGAAAGAGGAAAAATGGAGGTCCGAAGTGAGCAGAAAAAGGCAGAAAATGAGCAGCACCCACTCAGGCACTCATGCACCCACTCACAGAACAACTCAGATACTCTCACAGCCACTCAGAGACCCATTCATTCATACACCCGCTCACAGACTAACTCAGACATGGACACCCACTCACAGAAACAGTCAGACACTCATGCACTTACAGAATCACACATACTCTCTCTCAGCCACTCACAGATCTACTCAGCGGCTCACGCACTGACTCACAGATCCTCTCAAAGACTCACACACCCACTCACAGACCCACTCAGACACTCATATACCTACTTACAGCCCCACTCATACTTTTTCACATCCACTTAGAAACCTACTCAGACACTCATACACCCACTGAGACACTCATGCGCTCACTCACATGCTCAGTGTCAAAGGTTAGTTTTTACAGATAGGAAATACAATTTAAAAAACCTTACAAATTCACTTTAAAAATCAAAGGTTGCAGAGACTTCATAGTTAGGAAATAGAATTTAAAAAACATAAAAATTCACTGAAAAATACAAAGGTTACAGGGACGTTATAGTTAGGAAATAGAATTTAAAAAACATTAGAAATTCACTGAAAAAACATAAGGTTACAGGAATGTTATAGTTAGGCTCAGATTTCACTCATACAAAACCAATGAAATTCAGCTGTTATAGTTACCTGAGCTAACTATAACTTACTCCCCTGCAATGCACTTCTTATGACCTCACATATTACATCACTGATGACATGGTCAGTGACATCACTTATGGCATCACTTATGACATATCAAATGACTTCACTGACCATTGATGACATCATCCGCAGAACCACTCACCCACACAACCTCCCAAATGCCCACTCACACACCCTCACAACAACTCACATACCCATTCACAGACCCATACAAGTACTCACACAAACTCTCACTTATCCATAGAGTCACTCACACACCCACCCACTCACTAATAAAGCCCGATCATACAACCAGTCACTCACCCATACAGCCACTCACACAGCCACACACTCACCCATACAACTACTGACACACCCAGTTATTCACCTATACAGTCCATCCCACTCACTCACCCATACAGCCTCTCAATAGAGCCACTCACTCACCCATGCAACCACTCACACACTCACTCACACACCCACACAACCACTTGCATACCCATTCACACATCCATACACAAATTCACAAAACAACTCACTCACCCATACAGTCGCTGACACAGCCACTCACCCACTCATATGGCCACTCACACAGCCCCTCACTCACCTGCCCATACAGCCACTAACACACCCACTCACTCACCAATACATCCACTCACACAGCCACTAAGTCACCCACACAGCTACTCAGACACCCACTTATACACCCACACAATCTCTCACTCACCCCCTCACACACGGATACACGCAGTCACACAGCGACTCACATAAACTATGTTAAAAAAGAATCACTCAGTAGTACATAAAGTATACTAATTTAACTTTTGTGGTACCTTAGTATATAAGTTTAACACACAAAAACCTTTAGAAAACACTCACAATCACTGGATGATGTCATCAGTGATGTAGCTTGAGAAGTCATCAGTGATGTCACTGGCGATGTCATGAGTGATTTAATATATGAGGTCATAAACAGTGCATTGTTGGGGCGTAAATTATAGTTAGCTCAGGTAACTATAACTGCTGAATTTCACTGGCTTTGTACAAGTGAAATCTGAGCCTAACTATAACATCCCTGTAACCTTTGGCTTTTTCAGAGAATTTCTAAGTTTTTTAAATTCCATTTCCTAACTATAACATCCCTGTAACCTTTGATTTTTTCAGTGAATACACAAACACACACACACACGCCCCTTATATATACCTACCTTGCAATGTAAAGGAATACACTGTGAAGGCATATTCATGCTAAATGCTTGCATTGTAAAGGCAATGTTTGGTAATGGATGCATGGGAAACCATGTTGTAAAGGCTGTTTTCCTTTTTACTGTTTACAGGTATGCCTATGCTGAATTATTGGGCTTTATTTGTTTGTTAGGGCTCTAAACTTCAAATATAATACTATGGCTCAGATTTACTAAATATTAGCACAGACACTTCAACAATACAAATGTGCTCTGCCTGATCCAAAGCTGAGCAAAGGACTGTTTTGATCAGCTTTCGCTTGTGTAAAGATGTTTTGTCCTGAAACTTGACACACATGCAACTCTAAAAATGAATTGTGTTGCATAGTACAAAACCCCAGTGGCGCAGCAAGGTCAGGTGGTACCCGGTGTGGAAAATTTCTTGTCACCCTGGCTTGACAAAATGGCAAAAATATGTGTTTAAAACACATATTTTTGCCATTTTGTCACCCCTCCGTGATTTCTTGTCACCTCGGCTTGACAAAATGGCAAAAATATGTGTTTAAAGCACATATTTTTGCCATTTTGTCAACCCTCAGTGATGACACCCAGGGCGGCCCGCACCCACTGCACCCCTTCCTACACCACTGCAAAACCCCCGGATAATCTATACAAAGTGTGTGAAATTGATTAAGAACAGTACAAACGCCCCTCAAATTGCACAAAAAAACCTGATCAACTAAAATAACACAAAGCAGCACAAACTCTCTTTGTACGGACTCCTACCAACAGATCAAAAACAAGTACAAGGCATATGGTAAACTGCGTCAAATGTTCATGCATAATTTCTGTAATATTATACATGAAATTTAAGTTGGGACAATGCATGAATTTACAGATTTGTACTGGAGGCTGTGTATCGAGTGCAAAATGTACACAAGATTCAGCACACTCAAATGTGGGTCGTGGTTTAGCAATAAATCGTGTTCAGCACCATGGAAGCTGCATTTTTTGTTCCAATGTTATTGATGAAATCATTGGTGCACAAGGCATAGTACATGCACCACTACACATTTTTACCGTTTAGCACAAGGCAATGCTGCAGATTTCCGCGCAACGTTGTGCTGCATGAATCTGGATAAATTGCAACCAATGTTTAAAACCTGCCCGATCGTATGGCAGCTATAAGATACATCACATTTACACACACGCATCCATGAGCAAACCGTTTCAGTGTGCACCTCCTGTATTTAAACTTTATCTTCAACTTGTCCCACTTACTGTCTTTCAATTATCTGAACAGTTTTGTCAACAGTTAATACATGTTTGGTAACACCTTGGAACTCTTTCTTAGAAAGGGTTGAAAAGCACAATATGGCTGCACTCCTACGCCTCACTGTTTATCTACATGTCTCAAGATGAAGCCTTGCTCGCACTGTGTTTGTTAACAAGGTGCGCCACAAGCCGGCCCACATACTGGGTTTGGTTTCCATTTTACAATCTGAGATGACAGACGGCCCAGAGATGATGAGAAAACTGCGGGGAAGCTTCCAGAAGATTGATTCTCTCATCAGTTGATTTTTTTCTAGTTAGTCTTTTATTGACTACAGAGATGTAGCCAATGCAGCAACTGAAAATCAGACTGCCCTGTTTAATCCAGAGGGTATTGGCAAAAGGTGATCACTTTTTTGCGAAACACAGGCCTACAAGGAAATCAGCAGTCTGTGTGAGCCGTTAAGCTGATTTAAACACACAAGGGAGGCCTGGGGTTGAGCTCAAGATCTCTGAGGTGTGAGATGAGAATGAAACCATTCCACAGACTAATATCACCGAGCTTTTGTAGCAGGTGGTAGTGTTGATCAGTCAGCAATCTGTCATTTCAGGAAAGACCAATATATCTGCTGGGCACGAGCAATCTGTTTTCCACCTTCTATCAAAAATAATATATTGCCATTCTTTTACGTTGTCAATTATCAAACTGAAGTTTCTGCCAACGAGAGAGGTGAAATTTGCAGGAGGAACAGTTTAAGAATTTAAATAAAATGAGTAATTAAGATTTTCTCCAAACAAACTATGTTTGATGCATAACACCTCTATTTAAGAATCAAGCAAAAAATCATGTATTTCTGTATTTATTTCTGTATTATATTTTAGATTTTATGAAGCGCTGCAGTCCACTAAGGCTTTATGTTTTTTTGGTTATTAAGCCCGACTTTCCACCCATTTACAGAAAGCATGATAGTAGTACAGAGAAATAGTTTTACATCACATAGTGTCAAACAGTATCCCATTCAAAGTGACTTTTTTGATTGAGTTTCAAACTGTGTACATACCCTCAGATGGCTTCCCCCCAAATGACTGAGTGTGGTCATCATGAGTGTCTATTCAACAAAAGGATCATTGTGGGTGAGTTTTCATACTAGTCATTGCTACTTTAATAAAACATTGCAGCAAGCACAAGCCCTTGAATTGTTTTTCCTCTTGTTTTAGTTGAGCTTTTTCCCATCATTAGTAGGAGGAAGCATTGTTTAATACGTTTCAGATTGACATTAACTCCGCATTTGAGGTTTAACAGTCTGGATAACACAGCACAGTGCCTAGAGGCAACCCTTTGCCACAGGTTGCCAGAGTGCATTTCTCTTGTTTAAGACATATTCCTCAGTGATTCATTTACCTCACACCAAATGGCTCCAGCCAAGAATCCCACATAGTGGCACACATGCTGCAATTGAGAACTACACTACATAAATTGGGCTCCAATCCCAGCCACTTCTGAGCCATCCCATCCGTCAGTTTCTCTCTGAAGCATCCCATGTGTCAATAGCGCTCAGAAAATATCTTCACATCCATCCAACACATTGGGCAGGTTCTTCCCAAACCTATGTCCTGATGATGACCCTATCTAAATTGTATGCTTAAGGGTCGAAACGTTGATTTGACACAATAATAGTGTACTGTTTTTATTTTGATTCTGAAGCATTTCACTCTTTGTTAAAGTGTGTACAAACCACTTATGCATCCTGGATCAGTCACTATTGTATGCACATAGATTGTACAGCACCTAAGCACTTTACATTCACTTATTTTCACTTGCACTGCATCGTTGCACTGTTTGAGATCACCTTCTTACTTATAAATGTAAGTATAAAACTGCAATGTTTTTTTCTATTTGTTAAGAAATTAAAATAAAATTATTCAATTGAGAAATGAAACCAATCGTTTTATACTCAAAATTACTCTCACTAAGGAAGTAGAGGTTCACACTTCCCCCTTTAGGTACCACTGTTTTGCTTTATTACTATATTACCCAGGTCCCCGGATTACTGGGTTGCCCATTTTCTTATACATATATAGTAATTATGCCATTAGCTTTCACACAGACGTTTGAAAAATCAAAAGTTATAATGCTTTAGTCCAGCATCTAATGGGATTGTGGAATTCCGTCTTATTTTAATCAGTATTCGCATTTATATTGTAGATGTTTTTCTTGTTTCATTTTGAAAATACCTCACATGTGGAAACTTTCCAAATGAAAAAACAAAAGACAACTGCGAAATGAACGTGGAAAATTAACAGAGGCAAAGGGTTGGAACAATGGCATGAAAACAAGGCTCATACAAAGCCCTGTTTAATCTGTGTTACTTGCGAGATCTGAACTAGGGTGCCAAGAATACTGATGTTGTCGCAAGTGAGAGGCCAGGGGTCGCAGCTGCGATCCCTACAGACCCCTAAATTATGTTCATATTTGACAATACCTCCTGCTCCTGTATAACAACACCACACTCCACACAGCTTCTCAAATTTCCAGGGACTGTCCCTTCTCTTACACGTCATACTTTATGCTTCCACACATCTATCAATATTCTTAGACCACCCTTCTAAAGATGCAGATATCCTGCTTTTCCTTTATGCGTAACATCTTGTCAGCATGAGCGTCAATTCACCAAAATGCCAAGGGGAGCGGAAGTGACATCACACATCATTTCACCTTTACTTTGACTCACACACACATGCATAGACACACATTCACGCACTCTCTCTAAGATAAATACACTCACCTGCAAGCATGCATACAATGTACATTTAAAAGCATTTTTTACTTAACTTAGTTGCCAGATAGGGTTATATTCCAGCAAACTATATTCCATTTTTGTTACACCAATAGTGAATAATATTATTCACTATTAGTGTTATTAAAAATTTCAAAGAAAAACAGGAAAATGAGCTCCAGCCTAAGTCCATTAGGACATGCTGCCCCTGTGTTGTATGCACTGATTTTGCCACCTCTGAGGCCAGGGTCCACAAAGGCATTGCCAGGGTCACAAGAGACAAGCCAGGGGCTGCAGCTGCGACCCCAGGTGACCCCTAAATGACATCCATGCTTGTCGGGCTATAGCGAGTTCAACATGTACAAATGTGTCATGGTGTCTTGTAATCTCAACTTCTCCCCAGACATTCAGCATTGTCAATTGAGGTAGGGGCATCAACTGCATCATGAAAAATCCTCAATACTCATCGGCAGAAACAAAAGTCACAATTGTTGATCATAAACTTAGTCAGCAAATCACAGCTTAATCAGTTAAAATATGATGTTAATGTTGCAGAAATGTCCTTTGAAATCTTTTATAAAAATTACAAAAAATAAATAAATACGCAAATGCTTTTCGTTTAGAACTTTGTCAATATTCCGAATATGTCACCAGAAAAGTCCCATAAAGTGTAGAGGATTTTTCTGAGAAAAAAAAATATATATATAATATATATTCAAGAAACTTCCGTTAGGTTAGTAACCGAACGGCACTCCGTGTAGTGTTGGAAATCCAGTTTATTCAGCCCGGCAGATCACAATGTGCAGCATCAGACGCTTTTCGGCTTGAAAAGCCTTGATTTATATTCATTTAGTTAAGAAGTGCTTATGCCCACTGGAGCATAACAACACAATTACATTATGCTTGCACATCATCTAGCAGAGAGCTCATGCCATAATTTATGAATTGAGACATTCCAATATGGGAGGCAAGTAAAATGAGGACTTTTTAGTTCATTTTCATTGCCTTTATGTTATTGTAAATAGGAAGTACTGTCTGTGCGCAGGTGTTGTCAACAAGGTTTTTCAAGCCGAAACGCATCAGACTCTGCACATTGTTATCTGCCATGCTGAATAAACTGGATTTCCAACACTACGCAGAGTGCCTTTCCGTTACTAACCTAATGGGAATTTCCTGAATGTGATTACGCCATCTACATGCACATACCGGAGGATATATATATATATTATCTACTGGCGGTCGCCAGTAGATAGTTATAGTTACAACCTATTATCCATAGGAAATCCGCGACATTCTATTTGAAATAACTCTCTTGCCGGTTGACGTATCTTCGCGAAATTTTCAAACTTTGTGGCCCGCTCCGGTCCGCTCCTACCCTGAAAGTCTCGGGGATTCGTCAAGCGGGGGCCGAGAAAAAGGGGGTCCCAAAACGCGTTTTCCCCATGCACTTTTCCATAGGAAACTTTAGACACGGCTACAGCTCGAACTGCTGAACGGAATTACACCAAATTTGGCAAAGAGGTAGTTCTTGGTTCAGAAAGAACCCTTTTGTTAAATGGTGTAAATCCGTTCAGTAGTTGCTGAGAAAATGAAAAGTAAAAAGTTAGTGATATCTATGGCCGAGTAGGGTCCGCGTACCCTCAGCGCACCCTGCGCGCACCGTCCCGATCTCGAGCTGCATGTTAATTGGCTGTCAGCTGGCTGTCAACATTCCGATTCAGGAAATGTTGGCAGCCATTTTGTCCCTCGGTAGAACCGAGGGACAGAAACAAGTGCGCAAAGTGCACAAAGGGGGCAGGGTAGAAACACCCTGACCCCCTAGGTTTGCTCAGGGGGTCCCACAAGGACCCCTGGGCAAGAAAAAAAAAAAAATTTTAAAAATCAGCAGGATGCGCTCAGGGTGCGCGAATCCTGCCGAAAAAAAATCGAAGCGCGGTCTCCGCGCTCGATAGTACTGGCCCCGGGTGGCCCAAGTCCCGGGGGCATGGTGGGGGTCTCCGCGCTCGATGTTAATTGGCCCCGGGTGGCCCAAGTCCCGGGGGCATGGTGGGGGGATAATTTAATGTGTGGGGGCCTCAAGGGCCTCCCAAGCCCCGGGGACCGCCACCCCCGGGGCTTTTTTAGAATGGTGCGGGAGGGCTCTGAGCCCTCCCGCAGCCCCGGGGACCACCACCTCCCGGGGCTTTTTTTCTATACATTATAAAACCTGTGTGGGGGCTCCAGCCCTCCACACGCCCGGGACCGCCACCTCCCCGGGGCACTAAACATTTTAATATGGGGGTCCGTTACGGACTCCCAGAGCCCCGGGGACCACCACCTCCCCGGGCTGTGTACTGAATGGGAGGGGGCCACGCGGCCCCCTCCTGGAGCCCTTGATGGCCCTGGGGACCACCACCCCCAGGGCCGGCTCCTGCAGTGTCCCGGGGTGCCTACCCCCGGGACACTGTAGTTTGCTATGGCAGGACGGAGCCTCGCGGCTCCGTCCTGCCATAGCAAACTGCTTTGGATATTGGAAGAGAGAGCAGGGAAACCTGCTCTCTCTTCCAATATCCAAAGCGATTGCTTTTCCACATGGGGAGCAGCATGTCAGCTGCTCCCCATGTGGAACAGCAATGCCGGCTCCCAAGGGACGTGGGGAGCCGGCGGGACTGTGGGGGATTGGGGACCCCCCACAGTCCCCAACGGAGAGGTCCAGCCCCGGGGGATGGGGTCCCCGGGGCAAGTAGTGGCTCGGGAGGGGGGCCACGCGGCCCCCTCCCCAAAAAAGAGAATTTTTTTTTTTTTTTAAATGGAAAGGCCGGCCCCGGGGGATGGGGTCCCCGGGGCCTTAAAATGGCCAGAGGAGGGGGCCACGCTGCCCCCTCAAAATAATAAATATAGAGGCCATGCCCCGGGGGATGGGGTCCCCGGGGCCAATACAGGCCCAGGGAAGGGGGCCACGCGGCCCCCTTCCCGTTTTTTTTTTTTTTTGTAATTTAAAAAGGGGTAAGGCCCTGGGGGATGGGGTCCCCAGGGCCCAAAAAGAGAAAAAAGGAAGGGGGGCCACACAGCCCCCCTTCAGGGGACAAAATATATATATATTTTTTTAAAACGATCGGCCCACAGGCCCCGCCCCCTTCCTTCACCACTCTGCAAACGCGCCCCCTGGCGTGTTTGCAGAGGGGGAACAAATTCCCCTTGAATACTGGGGGTCCCTGGGGGCCAACTAGCCCACCAGGAACCTCCAGTATGCGCCAGGGGCTGCCTTGCAGAGACGTGTAGAGAGGCCACACCCCTTTTACACCTCTCTGCAACGCAGCTCTGTGGCGCTTTGGAGGTATATGGTGGGCTAGTTGGACTCCGGGGACCCTCAGGATTCAAGGGGACTTAATCCCCCAACTTAAAACGCGCCACGGGGCGCGTTTGCACAGTGGTGAAGGGAGGGGCGGGGCTTCAGGTGACATGTGTGCAAACAGGCCCCGTGGCGCGTTTTAAAATGGGGAATTAAATCCCTTCAATCCTGAGGGTCCCTGGGGCCAACTAGCCCAACAGGTACATCCAGAAAGCGCCACAGAGCTGCGTTGCAGAGAGGTGTAAAAGGGGTGTGGCCTCTCTACACGTCTCTGCAACGCAGCCCCTGGTGCATATTGGAGGTTCCTGGTGGGCTAGTTGGCCCCTAGGGACCCTCAGGATTCAAGGGGACTTAATCCCCAACTTAAAACGCGCCACGGGGCGCGTTTGCACAGATGTCACCTCAGGCCCCGCCCCTCCCTTCACCATTGTGCAAATATTCCTCTAAAATCAGCCGAAATAGGAATTCCGATTTACTCACCTGTTATAAGGAGAGACCTCAGTGCTGTATCTTTCAGCCCAGTACTGGTCCTGAAAAGTAATTTTAACCGTACTTACCAGTAACTTGAATTTCCTTCCATAGTCTAACATTGACTGGTTTCACTTGGAAATTCTTCTAAGTGTGGAGTTTTGGAACTTTAAAATATTCCTCTAAAATCAGCCGAAATACGAATTCCGATTTACTCACCTGTTATCAGGAGAGACCTCAGTGCTGCATCTTTCAGCCCAGTACTGGTCCTGAAAAGTAATTTTAACCGTACTTACTGGTAACTTGAATTTCCTTCATAGGCTAACATTGACTGGTTTCACTTGGAAATTCTTCTAAGTGTGGAGTTTTGGAACTTTAAAATATTCCTCTAAAATCAGCCGAAATACGAATTCCGGTTTACTCACCTGTTATCAGGAGAGACCTCAGTGCTGCATCTTTCAGCCCAGTACTGATCCTGAAAAGTAATTTTAACCGTACTTACCGGTAACTTGAATTTCCTTCATAGGCTAACATTGACTGGTTTCACTTGGAAATTCTTCTAAGTGTGGAGTTTTGGAACTTTAAAATATTCCTCTAAAATCAGCCGAAATACGAATTCCGATTTACTCACCTGTTATCAGGAGAGACCTCAGTGCTGCATCTTTCAGCCCAGTACTGATCCTGAAAAGTAATTTTAACCATACTTACCGGTAACTTGAATTTCCTTCATAGGCTAACATTGACTGGTTTCACTTGGAAATTCTTCTAAGTGTTGATTTTTGAAACATACAAATATTCCTCTTAAATCAGCCGAAATCCGAATTCTGATTTACTCACCTGTTATCAGGAGAGACCTCAGTGCTGCATCTTTCAGCCCAGTACTGGTCCTGAAAAGTAATTTTAACCGTACTTACCAGTAACTTGAATTTCCTTCCATAGGCTAACATTGACTGGTTTCACTTGGAAATTCTTCTAAGTGTGGAGTTTTGGAACTTTAAAATATTCCTCTAAAATCAGACGAAATACGAATTCCGATTTACGCACCTGTTATCAGGAGAGACCTCAGTGCTGCATGTTTCAGCCCAGTACTGATCCTCAAAAGTAATTTTAACCGTACTTACCGGTAACTTGAATTTCCTTCATAGGCTAACATTGACTGGTTTTCAGCAAAAAAGTTTCAAAGTGTTGATTTTCACAAACTACAAATATTCCTTAAAAATCGCCTGTATGACTTAAACGCATTCTTTCAACTGTTTACAGGAGATGCACCAGTGCTGGATCCAGGATCCAACACTGAGTAAGAAAAAGTAACGATAACAGTTTTTACCTGCTAAGTGAATTTCCTTCCTTAGGATAACATTGGTGATTCTATGAGAAAAAGTTTCTAAGTGTCAACTTTTAAAATACAATAATATTCCTTAAAAATCACGACTGTAACCAAAACGCTTTTACTCAACTGTTTACAGGAGATGTACCAGGACTGAATCTAGGATCCAGTCCTGTGGTTAGAAAAGTAATCCATAAAGTAACTAATTGCATTTAACTAAAAATTCACATTGAGCTGAATGTTGCATTGTGTTTGAAAATGTGTTGCCCATTGCAACAACTGTAACTACTGTACTTAAAAGTCTATTGCCTATCTGCAAAGTATTTAAACTAAAGTAATTCATTAAGAGAAAGTATTTTTTGTAATGTAATGTATAATGTAATTACAATGTAATTTAAAAAATAAAATATGTAAAAAAAATTGTTTCTAAAAATGTAGTAAATCAGTATGAAAAAATTAATATAACAATTAATACATTTAAAAATTGTCATTTACAAAACCTTTGAAATTCACTAAAAAAACCGTAGGTTTCAGGCACGTTATAGTTAGAAATTAGCATTTAAAAAACCTTTGAAATTCACTGAAAAAACCATAGGTTTCAGACACGTTATAGTTACAAATTAGCATTTAAAAAACCTTTGAAATTCACTGAAAAAACCATAGGTTTCATACACGTTATAGTTACAAATTAGCATTTAAAAAACCTTTGAAATTCACTGAAAAAACCATAGGTTTTAGGGACAGTTATAGTTACTTGGACATTGCACTCGTACAAAACCCGTGAAATTCCCCGTTATAGTTAGTTCAGCTAACTATAACTCGCGCCCCGCAATGCACTGCTGATGACGTCACATATTACATCACTCATGACATGGTCAGTGACATCACTGATGACATCACTGATGACATCTCAAATGACATCACTGATGACATCATCCACGTGATAATCTGATGCACCTCCTCACACCCTAATATAACCTTTGATACACCCACTCTAAATTACAGACTGCCATTCGCAAAACCATAGACACTCCAACACCAATAACTACATACCCACTCACTGATTCTTAGGTCTACACACACACATCCACTCACTCACCCGTACAGTCACTCATACTTACGGTCACTCAGTACAGGACTATCATATGCACTCATACTCCTATATAGACACTCAAACACCGCCACTCATCCATAGAGGTACTCACACACCTAGTCAGTCATGCAAATAATTAAACACACTACCATTTACTCACCTATACAGTTATACACACACCAGCTCACTTACTCATACAAATACTAGCACATTCTTACGCTCTTATACAATCACTGATACAAGCACACACTCATCCATACAGCCACTATCACAATCAGTCACTCTCGCTTATAGCTATTTATATACTCCAACACACATATATACTGCCTTTCACATATGTAGATACTCACACATGTACCACTGGGACATACATTCACTCACTAACACACTCTTACACACACTTACCCACCCATACAGTCTATCACAGATGCACTCTTGAAACCATCCACCCAGTGAATCACCCACTCACACATCTATGCACAGAGTCGCACACACCCCTCCCACACAAACACTCAGGCACCCATACAGATACTCACACAAGCATTCAATAACTCAAATAGACACTCATGTAGCTATTCACAAACACATGCAGCCACTTACACAGCAACAGACAGACGGATACAGACATTCACCCAGTTTAGTCACTAACCCATGCATTCAGTAAGATACGTTAAATCACTCACTTATACAGTCAGTCACGCACCTACTAAATCATCCATACAGACACTTACACACCCACTCATTCTTCAATACGTCTTTTCCTATATATATTAAAAATATTTAAACTTTAGAGAAACACACAGTCACTGGATGATGTCATCAGTGATGTCATTTGAGATGTCATCAGTGATGTCATCAGTGATGTCACTGACCATGTCATGAGTGATGTAATATGTGACGTCATCAGCAGTGCATTGCGGGGCGCGAGTTATAGTTAGCTGAACTAACTATAACGGGGAATTTCACGGGTTTTGTACGAGTGTAATGTCCAAGTAACTATAACTGTCCCTAAAACCTATGGTTTTTTCAGTGAATTTCAAAGGTTTTTTAAATGCTAATTTGTAACTATAACGTGTATGAAACCTATGGTTTTTTCAGTGAATATATATATATATATATATATATATATATATATATATATATATATATATATCCAAACAGCAATTCCAGTGCCGTTTGAGCACAGTAACAGGTATGGACACCAAACGATAGTCTTGTGCTTAAATTGAATGGTTTATTTTCATAGTGCTGCCCTTGACGCGTTTCGGCCACGTCCTGTGGCCTTGATCACATGATCACACTACGTTTGTGCATGCAATAAATAGTGAAAAACAGTGAAAAAAACATTGCACATGTGACTGATAATTACAATCATGATAATAAAAGACAGACTATGATGGTAATGATGTGTACCTTAGCTAGCTGTTGTTAAATTTACTAAATAGCAGAATGCATAGATTTACAGTTGCTGATACCCATACAATCATGTTAATTTGAAAAATGTGCAAATAATCAACTATCCATTATCAAAGACAGTAAGTATTGGGTTTCATTACCTAAAATGTAATATAAACATCATTGTATATCTAATGGAAAAACCATTATATCGCTCAAATTTTGCAATGCTACATATAAATTATGGATATATATTCACATAATTTAAATCCGCCTCTATTAAAAACAGAGTGGATAAAATGCAATTGCATGACGATATATTATAAAATGTATATATATAACAATAAATAAATTAATAAATATATATATTCAATAACTGCTCAAATGCTGGTAATGAAAACACATTGCTAAGTTTCATAATGAAAGTCATATTGCACATAATCCCTGTTATAGTCAGACAATTTATCAATAATAAAGTGCTATCGTGCTAAAGTGCCACCAGTAAAAGTGCTATATGTAAAGTGCTTTGCATGATGTGTTTTTAAGATCTCACAACTGTGAGGGCTTACAATCTAAAATTAATCAACAACGAGTATAGCAACTGAAGACCTATATAATAGTTGGCGAAGAGCTTTTTCACGGTTGCCTCCTCTTTTGTTTTCCTGCACAGCGTCAATAACAAAATACTTTATGCAGCTCAACTCACTGTTATGGTCTGATTTGAAGTGCCTCGCTACTGAGTATGACGGATTCGAATTTACCATTGCACGCAAATGCTGCAGGATCCTTACATGAACTTGCAGCTTATTGCTGCCAATGTAGCGTAAACCACAATTACACTCCAATACGTATACAGCATTCACTGAAAAAACCACAGGTTTCAGGGACGTTATAGTTAGAAATTAGTATTTAAAAAACCATAGAAATTCACTGAAAAAAACACAGGTTTCAGGGACGTTATAGTTAGAAATTAGCATTTAAAAAACCTTAGAAATTCACTGAAAAAACCCAAGGTTTCAGGGACTTTATAGTTAGTTGGACATTTCACTCGTACAAAACCAGAGAAATTCGGCCGTTATAGTTAGTTGAGCTAACTATAACTCGCGCCCCTGCAATGCACTGCTGATGACGTCACATATTACATCATTCATGACATGGTCAGTGACATCACTGATGACATCACTGATGACATCTCAAATGACATCACTGATGACATCATCCAGTGACTGTGTGTTTCTGTAAAGTTTAAATATGTTTTATATATATATGCCAAGGTGTATTGAAGAATGAGTGGGTGTATGAGTGTCTGAATGGATGATTTAGTAGGTGCATGACTGACTGTATAAGTGAGTGATTAAACATGTCTTACTGAATGCATGGGTTAGTGACTAAACTGTGTGAATGTTTGTACCAGTCTGTCAGTTGGTGTGTAAGCGGCTGCATGAGTTGGTGAGTAGCTACATGAATGTCTATATGGGTTATTGATTGGTTGTCTGGGTATCAGTGATGTCACTGACCATGTAATGAATGATGTAAAATATGTGATGTCATTAGCAGTGCATTGCGGGGGCACGAGTTATAGTTAGCTCAACTAACTATAACGGCCGAATTTCTCTGGTTTAGTACGAGTGAAATGTCCAACTAACTATAACTTCCCTGAAACCTGTGGTTTTTTCAGTGAATTTCTATGGTTTTTTAAATGCTAATTTCTAACTATAACGTCCCTGAAACCTAAGGTTTTTTCAGTGAATTTCGAAGTATAATGTGCAAAAAAAACTTTTTCTTATTTTTTTATTTTTTATAAAAATAATGTAATGTTTTCTCTTTTCTAAAATATAAATATATATATATATATATATATACTTTTTTTTTTAAAGTGGATTTGTGTACCCATTCTGTACCAGTCTCGGTGGGTGCATGAATCCAAGAATTTTGCCGCCATATTGGTAAAGTCGTGTAGGATGCGCGTTTGGTGTGCGAAGGGTGCGCGGATCTCGGCCCCGCCTAACGTCACGTACATATTTCCAGGGGTCGCGTCAGGTGCGCGAATCCACCGCAAATTGTTATGTTTTAAAAGTATATATATATAACTTTAATATGTATATTATAGCAAGAGATTATTTAATCTAATTATAAATATCATATATTTGTAATTGTAATAAAGATATATTATTGTTAAATATATTTTTCAAGAATCGCGTCAGGTGCGCGCTGGTTGCGCGTTGGGTGCGCAAATCCCATGTGACTTCAAAAGAAACAATTTCATTGGTTAAGAACCTTTTGATTCTAGAACTTGAAGGACCCCACCCATTTTTATCATTCCTTCAAGAGCATCTCAGCAGACACACTTGTTGTCTTCTGCTCCCCTTGTTTGCCTTTTTTTGGTGTTTTTTTTACTGATCTAAAAATGGCAGCTGGTAATGCACCTCAGCAGCTCCCACCTGAAGAGGAAGAAGACCTGGAGGAAGCCATCAAGAAAAGGTACGAAAGTATCGTGTGGGCACTTTTCTCCATACCACCTGGGGAGAAAAAGGTGAATGCCCGAAATGTAACCTGCACCATTTGTCACAATGTCCTCTCACGAGGTTCCGAAAAGAAGTATTCCTGTGGGACATTATCGATGTTAAAACATCTGCAGACAATACACCCTCGACGTCTTGCTAGAGAACAGCTTCGACGGGAACAAGAAAAGCAGGCAAGTGAGGACAACGCTGCTTGACCGATCACGTCATCTGCTTCTTCCTCATCTGGCACACCAAACATCATCCCTGAGTTTGCTAGAGTGGAGCAGCATTGTGTAAAATGTAAAAAGAACCTATGTTTTGGTGAGCAATTACTGGATGCCATCCTGGTCGCTATTAGAAACCACCAATGTTAATTTCTTTTTTTTCTCTTCAATGAGTTTATAATCGCATAATGTTTTGAACATGTTCACTGTTGGTTCTGTTTATTTTTTATTTTTTTTTAAACACCCAAAAAATTCAAAAAAGTGTTAAAAAACAAAAAATAATAATAAAACAAAAAAAGAAGAAAAAGCATGGTTCTTTTTAGAAACGCCTATTTGGTTAAAAATAGATACATTTGTAAGTGTTGTATGAATTGTGGTAACTGGAATATATGGAGAAGTGTATGGGTTGCGCATGTGTCATTGCATGAGTGCATGTGTAGTGCCTGGGTGATTGGAGGAGTGCATGGGTACTGCCTGAGTGATTGAAAAGGTGCATTGGTAGTGCCTAGGTGATTGCATAAGTGCAGGGATAATGTCTGGGTGATTGCATAAGTGCATGGGTAGTGCCTGGGTGATTGGAGGAGTGCATGGGTACTGCCTGAGTGATTGAAAAAGTGCATTGGTAGTGCCTGGGTGATTGCATAAGTGCAGGGATAATAATGTCTGGGTGATTGCATAAGTGCATGGGTAGTGCCTGGGTGATTGGAGGACTATATAGGTAATACCTGGGTGATTGGAAGAGTGTGTCGGTAATGTCTAGCTGATTGCATGAGTGTACAGATAGTGCCTAGGTGATTGAAGGAGTACATAGGTAGTGTCTGGGTGATATTATAAGTGAATGGGTACTGGCTACATGATTGCAGAAGTGCATAGATAGTGCATGGGTGATTGGAAGAGTGTGGGAACAGTGCCTAACTTTATAGATGACTGCATGGGTAGTGTTTGAAAAAATGGATGAGTGCATTAAAAGTCACTGTAAACATTAGTTCATATTATCATGCTTATTACATTATTTCATCTTACCTTTTTTATTAAAGAAGATACAAAACTCAGTGTAACTATTTTACAGTAGTTTTGTTGTAAAGTGAATTTAAAATATTTTCAAACTTTAGTATTACCTTCTGTAAAAAAAAGAAGAAAAAGTGTTATTGCATATAATATTATGGTTTTAAGAACACAACATAATTTTAGAATTACATAACATATTCAGTTTCCCTTTTTTGCTGTTCTCAGATTCTACTGAATTTCACCATACACAGTGATTTCAATGTAGATCATCATACAAAAGCGGGGAAAAAAATTCAATCAATGAGATGGTAAAAAACAAGCAAATCTGTGTTAAAAATATGTACAATAAGTGCAACTATCTGTTTACCTATCTACAGTTTGTAAATTACATTATTCAACTACATTAAATCTTTTACTTCTCTCAAGTACATTTTGTAAAATACACACTCTCATTTACATTGCGTATAATATAAAGATAAAATGTATAAACTACTTCTTTCAAACACAATTTTGCAAATGCAATAAGAATTAGCACAAACAATAATCCAAACAGTAATTGTTCACATCTTCCCAATAGGCCGAATAATGTTTCCAAAACCATTTGCATTGAAAATATCCAAAATAAACTCGTTAATTCGTGTTCACATCCAATAGGCCGAATGATGTTTTCAAAACTTTTGCATCAAAAATATCAGATATGAATTTGGTAATTCGTAAGGCAGCCGACATTTGAATTCCAAATGGGCATCATTACAATGAGTCCATCCTTTATTGCACTTTAAATACACAATATAGTGTCCAGATGTTGTAGTAGGTCCATCATGAAAAATAATAGCCACTGCTTTAAAAGTTCTTCCTGAAATTGATACTTGACTTGCCACAAAAATTTTAATTTTGGTTTCCAATTTTCTTCCATCTGGTCTACAACGTTGTAGCATTAAAATTACATATTGTCCAAATCTTTCTATAAATAATGTTGACAACATTTCTGATTTGCAATGAGAACATTTCATATCTTGATTAGCTGTTTCTACTAATTTGTTAAAAGACACTGTTTTGCAATCTCGCAAACCTGTAATTGACATTTTCACCTCGCTCAGTTGCTATCTCGTGTGAAATATTGTGTGCTTGTTATTTTAAACTTTGTATTGGAAACGGATTTTAGGCACTTTTTTCTGGGGGGGAATTGTGGGAATTGAATTGAAATAACTTTTAATTCACTGTGGTCGGGGGTATCGAAACGTTAGTTGTTCCTGACCTGACCGAGTCTGCCATTTTTACTCCTAGCGCGGTCTAGTCGTCAAGAACTGGCGACTACAAAACGAGACGCTGCGCGGCAAGCCCGTCTGCGCCTGTCAGCGTCCCAGAGGAGTCCGGAGCCGGAAATGCTGCCGGTTACTCACCTCTACCTGGGAATTTTGTAGCTTACAGCAAGTCAGAGCTCCTTGATATTGGGGATCGGGCGCAACACTGCTGTTATAAAGGTATTACTAGTATAACTGAGACTCCACTCTCATGCCATCTGTGTAACTGGGTAGCTGACCCTCAGGACAGCAAACGGAGGGGTGGAGGTGCAATCAAGGATAGCAAGGGTTCAGTTTCGGACCGGGGCTTACGGGATAACAACCCTCTGAAGATTCTTCTCCTGAATACCCGCTCCATAAAAAAACATGAAGCCCAACTGCACGACTTATTACTTGAGTCCGACCCCGATGTTATGTTTGTAACTGAAACTTGGTTGAATGATGGCTTGAACCCTACGATAGCAGGGGCTATCCCGCCTGGCTATCAGATTATAAGGAAGGATCGGCCTGTAGGAAGAGGGGGCGGAATTGGCATAATTTTTAAAATCTCATTGTCATGCTCTATTCTACCTGTGCAAGATACTGAGGATGCTGAAAGCCTCAGTTTTGTGCTCACTGTCTCGGATCATCAATCTATTGCGGGCATTCTTGTTTATAGGCCGCCTGGTCAGGGTGGCAAGTTCATTGAGTCACTCACTCAAGCCATCTCTCCTATTTCCATCAAATATAGGCATTGCCTTTTGTTAGGAGATTTTAATATCCATATGGATGATCCCTCTGACTCCGAGGCTGTTCGGCTGTTGGAATCTTTAGCGATTTTTGGACTGTCCCCTTTTATTCATCTTCCCACCCATGAAAAGGGTCATATGTTAGACCAATTATTCTCTAACGTTAGTATGGAAACTGGTGCTCCTCTACCATTGGTATGGTCGGATCACTATCGCTTGAGTTTTAAAATCCCTAGGTCATTATCCCATGCTCAACCTAGGGATAAGCTCCGTCCTTGCATCTTCAGACCCTTTAATCAGGTTACACCTGATAGCATGGAAGTAGCTCTGGGTAAGCACCCGATTCCCTTTAGTGGAAACCCAGAGACCGATGCCCCTAGCCTGGAGAAGTGGCTTGAAGAACAGGTTGTGGTGTTGGCGCCCCCCTCAACTCGTAAAGCCACAACTGGCCGCACCTCTGCGCCATGGTTTACAGAAACTCTCAGGAAAAGCAGGAGTGCCTGCAAACGATTAGAGAGAGTGTGGCGAACCAAGTTTGATTCTAAGGACAAAGCCATCTATAAGCAAGCTCTGAAAGCTTATTTTAACGATGTGCACACTGAAAAGAAAAATTTCTTTACCTTAAAAATAAAAGGGGCCGCTAATAAAAGCAAAGAAATTTTTTAAATTGTTAAGGATTTTTCATCCCCCAGTGCTGTGAGCAAGGCATTTATTCCCACCTCCAGTTGAGTGCATCAGATGGCTGGTTTCTTTCATGACAAAATCTACTTGATTCAACAGTCATTTGCCTCTATGGGCACAGCCGAAACTAATGAGACATCGAGTGCATGGGCCCCGCCTTCGGGGGTTAGTTACTCACTTACCCAATTTCCCCCCATTTCCTTAGAAAAATCCCTTGACATCACGGTAACTCTGAAGTCGGGTTCTCCTTCTGACCCCTGTCCAGCAAAGAGCCTAGAGAATATTGCGGAACCCATAAATTCTGCAGTCAACTCAGTTCTTAACACCTCGCTCGGACAGGGAATGGTACCCAGCTGTTGGAAAAAGGCCAAAATCATTCCCCTCCTGAAGAAACCTACAGCGGATCCTGCGGTCGCATCCAATTATAGGCCCATATCCCTGCTGCCCTTCTTCTCAAAGGTCCTCGAGAAGTACGTTAACTCCGTGCTAACAGATTATATAGAAGGAAACCATGTGCTTCATGACAGCCAGTCTGGCTTTAGAACCACCCTAAGCACAGAAACAGCCCTATTGGAGGTTTCGGAAACTATAAAAACTCAGCTGGACAAAAGGGGCAGTGCTGTTCTGATACTGCTGGATTTATCCGCAGCCTTTGACACCGTGCCCCATGACCGGCTCTTGCGCAGGTTAGCGGAGTGTGGTATTGGGGGTACGGTGTACAATTGGTTTGCTTCTTTCCTGACTGAGCGGCAGCAGGAAATCTGTTCACCGCCCTTTACAGATGCCATTCCTCCAATGCAAGTGGGGGTCCCGCAGGGCGCTATTTTGAGTCCTACACTCTTTAATATCTATATGGCCCCACTTGCATGCCTGGCAGAGTCGCACGGAGCGAAGATTATTTCCTATGCCGACGATACTCAACTCCTGTTCACGTGTGACAAAGGTGCGAGTTTTCATGGAATGGAGATAAATAAATGTCTAACGGAGGTCTTTTCTTGGATGCAACTTAACCAACTCAAGTGTAATCCAGAAAAATCCGAAATCATTTTTTTCGGCTGCCCCTCATGTGCTGACTGGAATTTATGGTGGCCCTGCGATATGTCCCCTCCTTAGGCCCCAGTCAGCACGGTTAAAACTTGGGAGTTAAGTTGGACACTAGTCTAGCAATGAAGTCCCAAATTCAAACCGTCGCTGGTACTTGCTTCGGATTGATAAGAATGGTAAAAAACGTTCTTCCTCTTCTCCCAGTGGAATCCCGTAAGATCGTAATGCAAGCCTTAATTACATCAAGGTTGGATTACGTAAATATCTTGTATCTGGGCCTGCCAGAGTATTTGCTCAATTGGCTGCAGGTTGAACAGAACGCTGCAGCCAGAGCTATTCTTATGGTAAGCCCCAGAACGCGCATGTCGCCCCACCTGAAGGCGTTGCACTGGCTCCTGGTGAGAAAGAGGATCCAGTTTAAGGCCTTAGTGCTCGCTTATCGTGCTACCCGTGATACGGGTGCGGTTTACCTGAGAAGTAGGATCCAACTTTATCAGCCTCAACGGGTCTTAAGATCCTCTAGACAATCCCTCATGGTGATTCCCAAGATCACGAGATCTCGGATAGGAGGACGTTCGTTTCAGGTTCAAGCTGCTCGCCTGTGGAACGAATTGCCCCTTTATCTCAGACTGACTCAGGACTTGTTGTTTTTTAGGAAACAACTTAAAACATGGTTGTTCCAACAATAACATGATGGTTGACGGGGCGGGGCTCTTTCTGTTACGGTTTTGGAGATTAGAGCCGGGACACTCTCCGTGAGTATCTGCGCGCTTTATAAATACCCAATTTCATTTCATTTCATTCTCATTTCATTTCATTTCAATCTGGTATCGTCAAATATATGTGTCTATTTCAGTGGTAGAAGAGAATGAACACTCTTCACATTTATGATCCCATCTGTAACTTAGTCCAAACAAATTTTCAATTTCTAATCCTTCATCTTCCAATACTGCAAGCATAAACATAAGAAATTCTTGTGCATCTTGTTGTACATTAAGTGTAAATTGCGAAGAACCAGTACATATATCCAAAAGATGCCGTATGCCAGAAGCAGTATGGATTTTAGTTCTATCAGTTACCAACTTTTGAAAAATATAATGTAATAAAGAACAGAATCTTTTTTCTCGATTTTCCATAAATTCATGATGAAGATCTTCTAGATAAAACACAACATTCACAATTACATTAGAATAGCAGTTGATACCTGAACTATTTTCTAACTGGTATCCTACAATATCATCAACACTGTCCATTTTCATTTTCTCTGCAACTTCATCATTCTCTTGAATTGTTTTCTTTTATTGAACCTCACTAGAATGTTTGTCATATTTTCGTTTTGGACACACTACACGTTTTTCATATACGGGATATTCACCTAAGTTCGGAGCATACAGTCTTCTTAACCGATTATACTCTCTTACACAATTTGCATCAGCACTTACCTTTTTCTCATCAAAATCAATCAAATACAAACCAGATAATTTTCTTACTCGAGACAATGCAACGTATGCCATGCCCTCTTTAAACACTGTACTTCCAATATTTACCAAAGCACTGTCTACACTTAAACTTTGAGATTTATGAATGGTTACAGCATATGCTAAAGAAAGAGGAAACTGTTTTCTACGAACATGCAAGTCTTTTACAAGCAAAAAACGAACAGCACAGCATCCAATCTGTTTTACCTCTTCAATCTGATCAAATTTAATCTTCAAAAATTCAATTCCATCTCTGTTCTGATGATTTAGAAAATCAACAACTTTTCCCATGAAGGTATTGTGAAGGGAGAACATGGCGGCCGCTACGTGAGCTGCTGCTTGCTCCCCGGATGTACTTGCGTCCCGCGACCTAATGAACAGGCGAAGCTAGAAACCACCTCACCTTTTGCCGGCATTTCTTTGTAGCTGTGGTTGTTTTTGCTCCTCTTTCCTCGCTTCTTCCTGCTCCAGGGGATGTGTTTCGGCGCTCCGGCGCCCTGTGGGATCCGCTCGTTGGCTGCCTCCGCTGTTTCCTCCCGCTGGGAGGCAGCTGCCCTGGAGCTTAGGAGGGGCCGCAGAGCAGCTTGTGGTCTCCTCCGGGTGAGCGCGGGCAGCGGCAGCACCTGTCGTGCTCACTCGGCCCTGGAGAAGGCTGCCACTGCCGGGGAGGCTGAGGTGCAGGAAGCCAGCGCCAGTGTTTTCTCGAGGACTCCCTCCTTCTCTCAGCAAGTACATGTGAGTCCACTGGACCAAGGGCTACCAAATGCTGTGCTCCCAGTAAAGGAAGCAAAGAAAGGTAAAGTGCACGGAGGGGCTTCCCAGGGAGCCATAAAGTCAGGTGTAAAGGGTAGTAAGCAGGCTCCCAGGACGTAGAGGTCTGTCACTGGAGGTGGTAGGAAGAGCCCCCCCCCTTTTTCAAACTGGGTGTCAGGGGACAGGTGCAGGCACAAGTACAGGCACAGACAGCAGCTGCTCATCTGCTCCACCTTCCAGCGGTGTGAGGTTAAAAGTAGGAGTATAAAGGCTGGGAAGGTTGGTAAGGCAAAAACAAACCCCCTAGATCACAAAGTCAGGATTACTCCTTCACTTAGGTCGTACTTTAAAGCTCAACCTATTGTGCTGGATGTGGTAAAACAGGGAGAAGTGCTCAGAAGGGGGTCAGCAGCCCCGCTTAGAACAGGGTCCAGTCCGGAGAAGATGGAGGCCTCGGGGGGCCCCCCACTGCCATCATCTATTTCTACCGCACATGGTTATGAGATGGTAGGGAGCGGCTCAGTTGGGGTCCCTGAAAATGAAAATTAAAGTGAAAAAGAAAGGCAGAGGGTATCGGCCTCTCAGGCTGTGGTAAGGAGCTGTGCCATGGGCGTTGATAAAGGCTCTAAAGATGCATTGGGGACCTCAGTAGCATCTTTGTAGGCTCTATTCTCTACCCTCTCGGAGGTCTTCAAAAAGGGGTCTTCAGTGTCTGAGGCCAACCAAGGAGAGATCAGGAACTTTTGTGAGTCCCTGGAGAGGAAGATCGACCTCCTTAATACAAGAACTGACACTTTGGAGAACTCTGTAGGAGAACTAAAAAACGACCTTTGTGCAGCAAAAGCAGACATACTAGCTCTCAAGAGGGAGGATGAGGTGCTTTGAGACAAGCTGGAGCTCCTAGAGAATGACTCCTGAAGAAGCAATCTCCGTATTTTGAACATTCCTGAGGGGAGGGAGGGGGAATTCCTCAAATCTTACATTGTCTCACTATTAAAGGAGACATTGCAGATAGAGGAAACAGAAGAAGATCTGAAGAAGGATATTCAAAGGGCGCACAGAGACCCTTTTAGAAGGAACCCCAAGAGGACTAATCCCAGGAAAATACTCTTAAACTTTCACACTTACTCCCTGTAGGAAAAGATCCTTAATATGGCCCTGAAGGTAAAATCACTGAAGGCCAGGGATTTTTCATTCAAAATACGCTCGGACCTGGCCCGAGCCACTCTGGATAGGCAATGGGAGTTGGGCAGGAAGCTGGACGACTTCAAAAAGCTAGGTGCAGTGGCCCAACTCAAATTTCCAGCGACCCTGAAAGTCATGCACAAGAATAAAATGCATAATGTTAGGTCACTACGAGAAGCCGATGAGCTACTAGAAAGCTTCGAGAAAGGCGAGGCATAGTTAGCTAGTCTGCTCCTGGGTGGCTGGGCACTTAATCATGTGAGCAAAGTGGGAGGACTCTTGGAGTAGGGCATCCAAACACTAATCCATGTTTTACTCCGATAAAAAAGAACTAGATGGATAACCTTATTGCGATATATCTAGCAATAAATCAGTTGATGGCAGTTAAGGGTTGGTTTCTAGCTTCTCCTTATTTTACGTTTTTTTTTCTTTTTCACAAAGGGACAGGGCGAGTTGGCCCGGGGTGCAGCAAACTGGACTTTTATCAGTCCATGAAAATCGGGTGGGGGGGCTTTCCAGGGAAGGGCTTGTAGGGGGGGGTTGGGGCACACTGGGTGGGAAGCATGTGGGAAAAATACAAAATATTTCCTCATTTACCTTAGTCTGTTGGTCTTTTCTTGTTCAGGCTGTTCTAGTTATGTCAATCCCATACTACTTGGTCGGGTGGTGGCAATCTCTGCTTTTTAAACGTTTTATGGGCCTTGAGTTTAAACCTCCATGAGAATGGTTCAGTTCCTGTCTTGGAACATGAATGGCCTACGCGTTAAATCCAGAAGGGCAACATTTTTACAATATATTAGGGATTCCCCCGCGCAGGTCATTATCCTTCAAGAAACCCACCTCTTGAAGGAAGAGTTAACCGAGATATTCAAAAAACTAAAATGGCTGGACCACATGATTTGTTCCAATCAGAGTGCTAACATCAGAGGGGTACTTATCAAAAAACAAGCCAAAGCCCGTATCTTGGACTCCTTGGTCGACCCTCGTGGCAGGTGGGTCATTCTGAAGGTGATTATTTTGGGTTCTCTTTTTACTCTTGTGGGCTATTATGGCCCAAACCAAGACGACCCTTCTTCCCTTAAAACTATTTTTTCTAATCTGTTCGATTTCCCTGATCCAGTAATCATGGCTGGAGATTTCAATATTGTTTTGAATCCTAAATTGGATAAGTCTGCAAATAGCAGAGCCACAGTATCTTCCAAATCTCTGGCATATCTCCACTCTATGATGGCGCAGACAGGACTCTGTGATATATGAAGAGTTAGATCTGGAAATCAGTTAGGGGTCTCATATTACAACAGAAAGTACGGTCACAAATCAAGAATTGACTACTTCTTGGTTAGTCACAGTCTGAGGGGGCAAGTCAAGGATATGGGCTATCTGACACCACATTTATCTGACCACTCTGGGGTATGGCTGGATATGAATTTGGAAGATAGGCAGATCACTAGAGCCTGGGCTTTCGATCGCACTTTGCTTTTAGACAGTGAGGTGATGAAGCATCTGTCCCAAGAGACGAAGTACTTTCTGGGCCATAATACAGGATCAGCTTTGACCTCTATGGTATGGGACTCTCTGAAGGCTTTTTTAAGGGGGACGATTACGAGCAGGGTGTGTTTCAGGAACAAACAATATAGAGAAGAGGTGGCCCATAAGGAAGCCGAGATGAAGATAGCAGAGCTTGACCCGAACACTGTGGCTGATCCTGAGAAACAGCAGGAAAACATCAATAGACTGAAAGAGCTAAAAGAGCAGTTAGATACCATCCTTCAAGCCAGGGTTACACGCAGATGGGAGGCGAGCAAGCTTGCCCACTTCGAGTATGGTGAAGGTGCAGGCAGGCTGTTGGCCTGGAAGGCAAAGTCAGGCAGGACGCTCAACTTGATCAAACAAATTGACAACGCAGATGGGGTTACTGTCCTGTCTACAGATGAGGAGATAGGGGGCGCCTCCTATGATTTTTTCCAGAATCTATACCTAGAAGATAGGGTGGTGGACAGATCCGAGGCTTTGGAATGGCTGCGCGGGAGCACACTCAATCCCTCAAACCCAAATCAACAGGAAGGTCTTGAGCAGGACATTTCACAGGAAGAGGTTAAGAGGGCCATCTTAGCCTGTAAGGGGGGTAAAGCAGCAGGCCCGGACGGGCTGCCAATAGAGCTTTATACATCGCTGGGGGAAGTATTAGCGCCAATCCTGACCCAGCTTTTTAACAAAATTCTATGTGATGGAACAAAGCTGCCAGGTTCTTGGGGAGAGGCAACCATCACCTTGATTTTGAAAGCAGGGAAGAACCCTGCGAGTTGTGGGTCATATAGACCCATCTCACTGCTAAACGCAGATTATAAAATCTTTGCCAGGATCCTGGCTGATAGGCTGGGATCAGTAGCAGGAGATATGTTACACTCCGACCAAAAAGGCTTTGTCAAGGGCAGAAGCCTATACGACCTCACATACGATTTTATAGGCGCTATTGATCTGGCCACAACCTATTCGCTTCCCCTCGCAGCCATGACTTTAGACGCCACTAAGGCCTTTGATGGGGTCAACTGGGTGTATCTGTCGGCGGTTTTGGAGAAATTCAACCTGGGCGAGAAGTTCCGCAGAGCCATCCAGCTGATCTATCAAGACCCGTCGGCTAAACTGTTGGTAAATGGTAACCTAACTGGTCCTTTTAGAATCACAAGGGATACTAGGCAGGGTTGCCCCCTATCTCCCCTTCTTTTTGACTTGTACATTGAGCCATTTGCCCAGCGGTTAAAAGAATATTCGAGTATTCTGCCATTTAAGTTAAGCATGAGGGGTGGGAGAGGAAGGTGGCCCTCTATGCCAATGACATTTTGGTGCTTTCCTCGGACCTCTCTACGGCCTTCCCGCCAGTTATAAAGCTTGCTCAGGATTTTGGTCAGATATCTGGGTACGAGATAAATGCTGAGAAGACCGAGATCATGCCATGGAACTTGGGGGAGTGCCAACATCAGACCAAGCACGACATGAGGTACCTGGGGGTCAGAATAGTGCAGGATATCAACAAGATCTCAGAGACCAATTTGGACAATGTAACAAGAGAGTGTCAGAGGCTCATGAAGTCCTGGGACCACCTCCCTCTTTCCATCTTTGGTAGGGTAAACCTGGTCAAGATGGTAGTACTCCCTAAAACCACCTTCCTCTTTAACGTCATCCCACTACATTTTAACAAATTACTCATAGATAAGCTTCAGCAGGCCATCAATTCATTCATATGGGCCTATAGGGGGACCAGAATCGCCTGGAAGAAGTTGAGACATAGGAGGGAGAAGGGAGGACTTTCGCTGCCGGATCTGCAATACTATGCCTGGGCCTTTCAACTATCCCACTCTAGGATGCTCTTAAAAACTCCGGAGGGGACTGGGGTAGGTGCAATGTTCTCCGCAATGCTAAAGGGTGCTAGTCTTTCCCAGGAGGGTTTCCTGTTTAAATACGGAGAACCTAAATTCTTTAAGAAGATCAAGTTAAAAGTCCTACAGGGAATGGCAAGAACATGGGCAAATATCAGACGGCTGACGGGTCTTAACTATTTTTTGAGTTTGGCCCCCCTGTGGGACTCTCCTGGTGCACCGGAGTGCCTGAAGGACAAACTAGCACTGCCACTTAGAGCAGCTGGGCTGAAGGTGTGGGGGGATTTAGCCCAAGAGGGTACGATCTTATCTTGGTCAGCGCTTCATAACATTGTGGAAGGAGGCCTCTCCAAATTTAAATACATTCAGCTGCAGAGTTGGGCCCAACATTTTAAAGCACCTATAGGTATAGGTAACACCCTAGAGGAAAAGCTGGTGGAAAGACCAAGAGGAAAGAAGGAGGTCTCCACTTGGTATTGGAGCATCGAAGAGGCAACTGATGGGGATTTTAAATTGGCCGAAGAACTGTGGGGGGCCTGCCTACCGAATGAACCTTGGGAACACCTCTGGCAAACATCTTTTAGCACTTTGTCTGCCACTGTTAAATCAGCATGGTTGAGAAGGAATCACCTGTTTACGATTCACAGGGCCTATCTAACCCCCTTAAGGCTGTCAAAGATGATGAATGGGCCCCCAGTCAGCTGTAAGAAATGTGGTTTGGAGAGAGCCTCTGACCTACACATGTTCAAGGAGTGCCCGGCCATTGCGGACTTTTGGGAAAAAGTAGGCAAAACTACCTCAGATATCCTAGGACTTCAAATTTAAATAAATCTCACCCTGATAATTTTCGGAATATCCTGTGATGTTACGGACCCAGCAAGGTCTTTCCTATTCTATGCTATGTTATTGGCTAGGAGGGAAATATGTAAAAGATGGGAAGAATCTTTACCTCCTTTGCATGCTAAGTGGCTGTCCTCGGTGTTCTCGACATCTAGGCTGGATCTGAGTGGGTGCCAGAGTAGGAGAAAGAAAGCAGTGTGGGACTCTCGATTGAAATGGTCAAATGCTGAGTTCTGTGAGACCGGATAGGATACTTAAAAATTACAACTAATATGGGTCCTATGATTATGCCTCTCTGGATCTCTCCCGACTGCGTTGGGTACTCTCCGTTTCTCCATTGCCAACATCAACAGTCGCCAAGGTCACCTGAACTATATTGGAGAGTGACCGTGCCCTTTCCTTTGGGACAGTGCCATCCTAATCCGCTGATGTACCTGTAGGTGGGGCGTTTCCCCACTAGTTTTTGCCTCCCCAACAACAACGTATAAGGTACTGGCGGCTAGTTTTCCCACTGCGGTCTGAGGCGAATGAGGATTAAAAAAAAAAAAAAAAAAAACTTTTCCCATTGCTCCATTTACTAAACCTTTTTCTACATTTAAATTACGCCGTAAAATAACCCGACAATTTACACATTCGTATAAAGTCTTTTCTAAACCTGCAGTCTTAGACACTGACTTTTCCAAAGAATCCAATTTTGACTGTAATTTCTCTGAGAGATGAATAGTAACTCCTTCGTGTTCCATTTTATCAATAGCTTACATTTTCACTATTGGTTGTTTTTCCAAATTCAAAAGTTCTTCATTGAACGTAGAACACTCTTGCAGTGTAGGCATTAGGCACACTATAGACTTCTTTTCTCCAATTTTTTGTACATTATTTCAGGTGCTATGTTTTAATTTGCAAACAAGTTTGTTAAAAGCTGACTTTGTAAATCTTCTTTACCATCTTTAGTCAAAACACCAATTCTAATATCTTGAAGAATGTTTCCATAATTTTCATCACTTGCTTGTCGCATATTCTTAATAAGTTCTTTATATTCAAAATGAGACCAAATGCTGACATTTCCAATACTTCCCAAAGATTTCCTAGTGTCTTCATGGACAAGTGTTTAAAAACAGGTTGCCCTTTTACAGGAGTAAGTTGTAGTAGGTCACCGAATACAATTACATGTTTTCCTCCAAATAGAACATCATAATCTGTTTTTAAAATCTGTTGCATTCTTAAATGTACAAAGGCAAGCATCAAGTTTGACACCATGCTCACCTCATCAATAATTAGAAGTTTCATTTTCTTGAATACTCTTGAAACTTCATAAAAAGCTTCTCCAGATAGCTTGTGATATTCCAACTTATTCTCATGTTCAACTGGTAGCATGAGTAATCGATGTAATGTAATCCCTTTAATGTTATGTGCTGCTAACCCAGTTGGAGCGGTTACAACACAAGATAAATGTGATTCAGTGGTTTTGTGTAGATAACTGGTCAAAACTTTAATTAAGAAACTTTTTCCTGTTTCCACTTGCCCACTGATATACATTCGAATAGGTTTAAATTATGTGCATTGGCATTCTTTTTTTTCATGCAGTAAACCATGCTGTATCTGTTGTGTCACTTGCTCATATATTTCTTTTTGTTCAATATTTAGTTCTTCTTCCAAGTTTCCCAACTCAATAATATCCTGTTGTACTTGTTGCATTGCCGTTTCTACTTCACTCATGGCTATTGCTGCTTCATTTTCAAGAATTGATTGTCCTAGTGGATCTTGACTTAGTGGAGCAGAACTTTGACTATCTTGAGAACTGTCTCTAGCTATTTCAGCTGCAATAGTAGTTTCTTGTTCCATCTCTTCATTCAACATTTGTAGATAATTTGGAAAAATTGTACATTCAATGCTATCTTTACATGCATTAAAAGAATCTTCATAGCAGTCAAAATTTCTAAGTAATTCCATTTCACTACGCTAAGGTTTGAAGAGTTGTAGAAGTGCTAAATAGAAAAAATCCCTTTTATCACAACTGAGTTTCCTGTGATTAATAAGATTTCCTTTGGCATGTTTTACCAAACATCCATCACATCCAATTACTGCATATTTTTCTTCATTTATATGTTCTGTAACATTTCGCTTAAAACTATAATGTTGCAGTAATTCATAGAAACATATCTTTTCCAGATGTGGACTCCTTTTGGGATAGTACGCATCCAACATATTTGTTTTAACAATATCTGTACTTTCCGGCTCATTCAAAGCTAAGTATTCAATTTCTTGTAGAGATTTCAAAACTCGATTTCGTGTTGCAGCAAGACCTAGACTTACCCAAATGATTCCTCTTGACTTTGAATATAAACTTGCAGAGGTCAACCGTTCAGAACATTCGTAGGATCCAATCTCTCGATGGGAAAGCATCTTCAAACTAAAGCTGTACAATTTATTACTAAGAGTCTTCTCTTGTGAAATTTCTTCCCACATTTCTTTCAACTTCGTCTTTTCAGATTTGGTTATATATGATATAACATAACGAGCAACAGCAATCGAATTATCTGCAACATACTGGATATCCATGTTTGCATTCCACATTGTCAAAATCACTGGATTGTAGTCATTAATATACTTTGAATCTTCACTTCTTTTTATGTTGTTAGTATTCTTCAGAGATTTTCGAGTTATAGTATGTCTTACTGCTGACATGAAACTGTTGACTCTTCCTTTTGAAATTACTGGACGTGGGAATCCAAAACCACATTTTGTATAACATTTTCCCTTTGATTTGTATTTCCATCGACAATATTTTCCACATTGATGACTTTGAAACCGTAAAACTTGTTGTCTTAAGCTGTTTTCTCCTCCTTTTTTGGAATGGCACAGGTAACATAGTCTTCAATGAAAGTCAAAACAGTTTCATCAAAATCGGTTCTAAATTTAGGTGCATTCTTGATCCATAATAACTTGTATATGAGGAGCACCTCTGGCTTGGTACTCCTTTCTCCAAAAGAAATCAATAACTTCCTCAAGAGGTGGATTATTTTTATTGTAGATAAAAGACATCATAGCTTGAAACCTATAATTAAAATATCTGCACACATTTACAGGATCCAACGAACACAGTTCTCCAGCTGTCTTCAATTCAATGTTTTTTACATTTGAATTTGCTTCTCGTAGAAATTCAAGTAAATCGTCCCATGCGTATTCAGCACAGCTAAGCGTAACAAACCATGTAGGGGCTCCTAAGTTTCTTAACATACATTTAAGTTCTCCATGACGACGATACCAATACTCATTTGTACCATGTTGACATGCCATCAAATTAATTAACTGAGATTCTAAATGATCGTCTCTTTGTCGAACTTTGTCCAAAAATTCCTTTGCAGAAACATGTGTAAGATGAACTCCTGTTTTTAATATGTGGTTTGCTGCATATGAAAGTCCAGACAAGTCACTTTCAAACAGAAGATGAAATAAATATGGAACACACTGTCGAAATTTTGGATCTTCTGAGTACAATCTCGTCGTACAATATTCTGAAGCTGGAATCTGTACTGGTCGTTCATCATATCGTCCACCTTTTCCAGTGGGGAAGAGCTGTGGAAAACAACGAGCTTCTAAACTTTTTTCCCATACACTCATTGGAGTTCCCTTTGCTTTCTTCATTTGGAATAATTCAATAGTGTTTCTTATCACTTCTTTTGAATGTAGAGGATGCATACTGTAATGTTCATAAATTTCTTCACTCCTGGAGTTGTCCACTTTTTCTATTTGGCCAGTTGAAATTTCTCTTTCATCTTCTAAAGATATTTCTTGTTCTTCCACATATACAGTTTTATAATAAATATTGTTTTGTACAAGATATAATGTAGCCTTTTGAAGTTTGGTGACATCTACTAACTCTTGTCATATTTTCCGGCTCTTTGTTGGTACACCATTAACTAGAATAACTACAGGTTCACTTTCCTCTCTCTCTATACCAACAGTTTCAATATTTTTCTTAAAATCTAAAGCTAAATACACAACTCGTCCTTTTAAACCTCTTTGTAAATCTGTTTGAGGCAGCTTACCTGTTTTAGGCTACATACGAACTATAGCCTGAAACGGGGGCACAGATTGAATAAGAATGGACTCATATGTTTTTAAATCTACCAGTTCCGGAGGAATAGCTACCAACTCTAAGTTGTTATGTACAGCTCTAGCTGGCATTTTGATCTCTTCTAATTTGTTGTAACAATATTTACAAATACGTTGATCACTACCCAACTCAAAATGACCTTCCACCAACAAATAAGAACCAAATTGCTCCCATTTATCATTGTTTTCCTTTTCACTTTTTAAATACACATCAACATTCCTAGTTTGACTTCTATAGTGAGTACGTTGACAACAAATACAAACTTAGGGGGTCATTATGATAGCGGGCGGATCGCCACCGCCCATATGGCGGTGGCGATCCGCCCGCTATTTCCCACCGCCCGCACTCCATAGACACGGGGGGCCGTGCTGAAAGCTGCGTTGGAGTCGTGACTCCGAAATAGAAAGAAAAAAAAACACCCCACTTCCATTATTTGGTATTCGCCCCGGGGACCCCATCCCCCGGGGCCGGCCCTCAAATTGGGGACCATGGGGGGAGACCCAATGCCCCCATGGCTCCAGCCGGCTCTCTGCCTCCTGCAGGAGCCGGCATTGCTTTTGGGCAAGGGGAGCTGCTAACATGCAGCTCCCCTTGCCCAAAAGCAATTCTGCTTTGCTTCTTGGCAATGAGAGCAGGATTCCTGCTCTCGCTTCCAAGAAGCAAAGCAGTGTTTGCTCCCACCCTGCCATAGCAAACAGAAATGTCCCGGGGGTGGGCACCCCGGGACATTGCAGAAGCCGGCCCTGGGGCGTGGCGGTCCCCAGGGCCATGGAGGGCTCCAGGAAGGGGGGCCACATGGCCCCCCTCCCAACATCTGCATAGCCCCCGGGAGGTGGTGGTCCCTGGTAGTCCACAACAGACCCCCTATTCTAATTTGTGTATGCCCGGGCAGGAGCCCCCCCACACTTACGTTTAATTTATTTTGCCCCGGGGAGATGGCGTCGCCGGGGCTGCGGGGGGGCGCAAGGCCCCCCACACAAAATGTAAAAATGCCTCGGAGAGGTGGTGGTCCCCGGGGCAGCGCGGGGGCAGGAGCCCCCCACGCTATTTTATTATTTTAGCCCCGAAGAGGTGGTGGTCCCTGGGGTTGCGGGAGCCCCGTGGGCCCCTGCTTCATAATTGGACATTGCCCCCGGGACCTGGCACACCCGCGCTTCATTTTTTTTGTCATTTTCTCAGACCGATTCGCGCACCCAGTGTGGATTCGACCGATTTTGTTTTTAAAAAAATGCTTTTTTTGGCCCTTGTGGTCCTTGTGGGACCCCCTGAGCAGGCCTAGGGTGTCAGGGTGTTTCTACCCTGCCCCCGTTTCTTGTTTTTAAATTTTTTTCTACTGTTTTCTTGTGACTCGGTTACCGAGTCACAAGATGGCTGCCAAAACTTCCTGGTTTGGAGTGTTGACATCAAATCAAAATGAAGCTTGTGCTTGGGAGGATTTGTGAATCCTCCTCGGTGCTCAGTTATCGATATTTAAATTTTTTGAATTTCTCAGCAACTACTGACCGGATTTACACCATTTAAAAAAAGCATGCTTTCTAGACCAAGACCTACCTTTTTGCCAAATTTGGTGTAATTCCGTTCAGCAGTTCGGGCTGTAGCTTTGTCTAAAGTTTCCTATGGAAATTAACATGGGGAAAACGCATTTTGGGGCCCCCATTTTTTCTCAGCCCCTGCTTGACAAATCACCCTGAAACTTTAAAGACAGGAGCTGACCTGAGCTGGTCTTTAGTTTGGAAAACTTTGCGAAGATTCATCAAACGGCGCCAAAGATATTGGCAAAAGAAAAAACGCTTTTTGAATAGAAACAAGGTCCTAACTATACCTACCTACTGGCGACCTCCAGTAGGTAATATATTTATATATCTATATATATACATCTACATATATAGAATACCCTGACCCCCAAGCCATGGTCTAGGGGTCCCCCTGGGACCCCGCCATGGCATAAAATCATTTAAAAAAAATTAAAAAATGTTGCAGCAAATACGCGATATTCGCAAATTTGCTGCAAAAAAAGCAAGTGCATGCTCCGGCGCTTGCTTTAAAATAACCCCTGGGTGGGCCAGGTCCCGGGGGCATATGATTAATATAGTAGTTTGGCGCAGAGGTACCCCCTCCTAGGACTTAACAAAGTCCCCGGGACCACCACTTTCCCGGGGCACTTTATATTATTAATGTGGGTGGCACTAAAAAATATGGGGGGGCATCATGGGCCCCACTGCCCCTGGGACCGCCACCTCCCCTGGGCTATTTTCTATTATGTGAGGGGGCCTCGCGGACCCCCCCTGCCTTGGGGACGCCCACCTTCCTGGGGCTAATTTACATTATATGGGGGGGCCTCATGGACCTCCATACCCCAGGGACGGCCGCCTCCCTGGGGCACACATACACTAATGAAGGGTGTCCATTGCAGACCCCCAGCCCCTGGTGACCATCACCTCCCCAGGGCTATATACAAGATGAGAGGAGGGCTACGTGGCCCCATCTCCTGGAGCCCTGCATGGCCCTCGGGACCGTCACTCTCCAGAGTCGGCTCCAGCAATGTCCCAAAGTGCCCACCCCTGGGACATTGCAGTTTGCTATGGCTTGGCCGAAGTACTCCTCCTGCCAAGCCATAGCAAGCTCTAGTCCGCTTCATGGAAGCGAGCGCATTAAAAATGCTCTCACTTCCACGAAGCGGAGCAGAATTGCTTGTCGACAGAGAAAGCTGCATGTTAGCAGCTCCCTCTGTCCAAAAGCAATGCCGGCTTCCATAGTAGGCGAGGGCCTGCAGGGACCACAGGGGCCTTCAGGCTCCCCCTACGATCACCAACAAGGTGGCCATGCCTCCAGGGATGGGGTCCCCACTCGGCAATATTGGCCTCGGGAGGGGGGCCGTGCTGGTCCCCCCCATTAAAAAAAAAAGAAATGTTGAAGGCCTGCCCTGGGGGATGGGGTCCATGGGCCAAAATAGGCCTGGGGAGGTGGGCACGTGGCCCCCCTCCCAAGTCAAAATATATACAAATAAAGGCGGACCCCAGGAAATGGCGACCCGGGGCCGAAATCGGCCCAGGAGGGAGGCTGCGCGGCCTGCTCCTGTTATTTAATATATTTTTTATATATTTTTAAAAAATGATCAGGCCCCGGTGGATGGGGTCCCCAGAGCCCAAAATGGTCCAGGGAAGGGGGCCTCGTGGCCCCCCTTCCTTACAAATAAATAAGCTGCAACTCACGGGAGGCCCGACCCCCTTTCTCCACTTCTCTGCAAAGGTACCTCCTGCCATGTTCCTGGTTGGGGATGAAGTCCCCTCGCTACAATTCAATGCCGATAAAACCGAGATTCTTTACTGTGCGGCGGGGAAGTCCCCCCCACCACTTCCCACTAATTTCTGGCCATCAGCCACAGCCAGCCCACTGGTCCCTGCGGAGAAGGTGCGGAATTTGGGCATTATGTTTAATAACAAACTGACCCTTGAAGCACATGTAAATAAAACCGTGGGGAGCTGTTTCTCTATTATTAGAGCCCTCCGGAAGATTCTTCCGGTCCTGCCATCCCAAGCCTGAGCACTGGTAGTACGCAGTACCATTCTAAGCAGGTTGGACTACTGCAATGCTCTGCTGCTGGAGTCTCCAAGCTATTTGATGGAGAGGCTCCTGAGAATTCAAACAATAGCAGCCAAGCTAGCTCTGGGGAGGCCAAGACGATCTTCTGCCTCCTTGGCCTTGATGGAGCTACACTGGCTTCCTATACTACAGAGAGTTCAATTTAAGTCCCTTTGCATAGTTTTCAAGGCCTTGCATGGGTCTGGACCTATATTAATGCAGAAGAAATTCGCATGGTATGCCCCTATTAGGAGCCTCCGCTTCTCTTCCGCTAAAATGGTGAAGGTGCCAAGATTCAAAAAAACAAAATCAGGAGGTAGGGCCTTCAGCACCTCTGCTGCCCGACTATGGAATAGTCTTCCATTCGAGTTGAGAAAGCTGGAAGATCTTCTTCTGTTTAGGAAGAGACTAAAGACATGGCTCTATCCTAGTGCATAACTTTATTATCTTGATGAGATCCCCCGTAGCATGAGCCCTGCTGGGCACACATATGTTAGCGCCAGGATGCCTGTTGGGTGACAGTGCGCTTTATATGTGTCGAAATAATAATAAAATAATAAATAATAATAATAATAATAAGTCCCCTTGGCTGCTGAGGGTCCTTAGGGGCCAAGAAGTACTCTTGTTGCCTTCAGTAAACCTCACACAGTGGGATTGCTGAGAGGTGGCAGAGGCCACAACCCTTTCTCCACCACTCTGCAAACACTCCTCTCGGCACAATGCTGTTGAGGGGATGACGTCCCCTTGCCTCCTGAGGGCCTAAGGACTAAAGTGGACTTCTTCCCCCAAACAGCAGTGCACCCTGATGCGCGTTTGCAGAGTGGTGGAGAAAGGGGGTGTGGCCTCTGACCACCTCTCAGCAATCCAGCTGTGTGGGCCTTACTGGAGGTATTAGGAGGGGTATCTGGCCCCCAAGGACCCTCAATAGTGAAGGGGACTTCATCCCCCTACTAGTAGTGCACCAGGAGGTGCATTTGCAAAGTGGTGGAGAAAGGGGGCGTGGTTTGCTATCAGTTCTTAGCAGTCCTGCTGTATGGGACTTACTGGAGGTAACAGGAGGGGTAGTCGGCCATGTCTTAGAAATTCACTGAAAAAAACAAAAGTTACAGGAACATTATAGTTAGGCTGTCATTTCACTCATAGAAAACCAGAGAAATTCAGCAGCTATGGTTAGCATAGCTAACTATAACTCACGCCCCTGCAATGCACTGCTTATGACATATTACATCACTCATGACATGGTCAGTGACATCACTGATGAAATCCCTGATGACATCTCAAATGACATCACTGATGATACCATCCACAGAATCTGTCACACACCCACTCACACCCCAATATAACCTTTCATTCAACAAATTCAACTTCTACACTACCATTTTCAAAACCATTGATACAACCATTTCAGTATGCACACACCCACTCACTGATTCATAGGTCTACACACATCCACTCAGTCACCCATACAGCCACTCATATACCAACTCACTCACTAATATAGCCCCTGATATATCCACTCATACACCCATACAGCCACTCACACACTGTCAGTCACCCATAGAGCTACTCACATACCTACTCACTCACTCATAGAGTCAATCACACAGACACTTACTCATCTATACAGTTCTACACACACAACTCACTTATTTATACAGATACTAACACATACTCACTCACCTATACAGTTACTGACACAAGCACACTCACCCATACAGCCACTCTCACAATCACTCTTTCACACATGCAGTCACCTATATACTCCAACACTCACCTATACTGCCTTTCACATATGCAGTTACTCACCCATATACCACTGACTCATCCATTTACTCACAGCCATACGCACACTCACTCACCCATACAGCCCCTCACTCACGTACTCATGAACCCATACAGCCACTGACTCACCCGCTCACTCATCCATGTAGGCAGTCACACACTCCCTCACCCACCCACACAGACACTCATACACCCATAAAAGTACTCAGACAACCAATCAATAACCCATACAGCCACTCATGTACCTACTCACCAACCCATACAGCCACTTACACACCAACTGACAGACTGATACAGACATTCACACAACCTAGTCACTCACCCGTACATTCACTGAGACACGTATAATCACTCACTTATATAGTCAGTCACGCACCCATTAAATCATACATACAGGCACTCATACACCCACTGATTCATCAATACACCTTGGTGTATATATATTTTAAAACTCATAAACTTTTTAGAAACACTCACAGTCACCGGATTATCTCATCACTGATGTCACTGACCATGTCATGAGTGGTGTAATATGTGAGGTCATAAGCAGTGCATTTCAGGGCGCGAGTTATACTTAGCTCAGCTAATTATAACTGCTGAATTTCTCTGGTTTTGTTTGAGTAAAATGTCAGCCTAACTATAACTCCCTGTAACCTTTGGTTTTTTCAGTGACTTTTTAAGGTTTTTTAAATGCTAATTTCTAACTTTAACATCCCTGTAGCCTTTGTTTTTTTCCAGTGAATATATATATATATATCTATAATCTACTGGCGGTCGCCAGTAGATAGTTATAGTTAAGACCTATTTTCCATAGGAAATCCGCGACATTCTATTTGAAATAACTCTTGCGTCGGTTGACGAATCTTCGCGAAATTTTCAAACTTTATGGCCCGCTCCGGTCCGCTCCTACCCTGAAAGTCTCAGGGTGATTCGTCAAGCGGGGGCCGAGAAAAAGGGGGGTCCCAAAACGTGTTTTCCCCATTCATTTTCCCATAGGAAACTTTAGACACGGCTACAGCCCGAACTGCTGAACGGAATTACACCAAATTTGGCAAAGAGGTAGTTCTTGGTTCAGAAAGAACCCTTTTGTTAAATGGTGTAAATCCGTTCAGTAGTTGCGGAGAAATTAAAAAATAAGAGTCAAAAAATCAATTTCCCATAAGAAACTTTATGCAAGGCTACAGCCCGAACTGCTGAACGGAATTACACCAAATTTGGCAAAGAGGTAGTTCTTGGTTCAAAAAGAACCCTTTTTGTTAAATGGTGTAAATCCGTTCAGTAGTTGCAGAGAAAATCAAAAGTAAAAACACATATATATCTGGGCGGAGCCTAACCACACATGTCATCGTGAGATCTGATTGGCTGTCAGCACTTCATCCTGGAATTGCTGGCAGCCATCTTGGGACCAATATAAATGATAGTACCCCATTGAAATGCATTGTAGTGAATCGAAGATTTTGACTGTTACCAAAAGGAGAACTATAAAGGGTGATAACAGACTTTAGTTACATTAGAATTCATTTGTTGATGGTACCATACTAATTTCAGGAATTGTGGTGTGTTCTAAGGTGATTTTACCCTGTGAAAAACCTTCTGCTGGGATATCATGAATCATGTTTGAGAGAAAACTATTTTCACATGCTTGTCCCATACAGTTTTGGAAGGTGCCCCAGAAGCTAAAATGAGAGCATATTTTCTGTAAATTCACATTATCTTTCTCAGTCATGTGAGAATGAAGTCTGACATTCTCAGTAAAACATGTACATCCAACAAGGGCAGAGACTGTCAGTTGATTCCTTTGTGTTCTACTGCAGCTTCCCAGAGTGTTCTAAAGAACAACTAGAGTGCTAACAGCCTTACTTATGACAAACGTATGGCACACCTGAAGCCATCTTGATTGGAATAAACTGGTAACACTTAAAACATTTAATTTAAAAAGGAACAAAATGATGGGGTTCATTTTGTCATAGAAATTATGGTTAGTGCTGTAGAAAGAAAAATTAGGACATGTTTCAAGTGTGATCTCAAATATCTTCCTGTTATATTTCAACAGGAGCAGCCTGTCAGTTGATGCCTTTGTGTTCTACTGCAGCTTCCCAGAGTGTTCTAAAGAACAACTAGAGCGCTAACAGTCTTACTTATGACAAAAGTATGGCACACCTGAAGCCATCTTGATTGGAATAAACTGGTAACACTTAAAACATTTAATTTAAAAAGGAACAAAATGAGGGGTTCATTTTGCCATAGAAATTATGGTTAGTGCTGTAGAAAGAAAAATTAGGACATGTTTTAAGTGAGATCTCAAATATCTTCCTGTTATATTTCAACAGGAGCAGCCTGTCAGTTGATGCCTTTGTGTTCTACTGCAGCTTCCCAGAGTGTTCTAAAGAACAACTAGAGTGCTAACAGCCTTACTTATGACAAAAGTATGGCACACCTGAAGCCATCTTGATTGGAATAAACTGGTAACACTTAAAACATTTAATTTAAAAAGGAACAAAATGAGGGGGTTCATTTTGCCATAGAAATTATGGTTAGTGCTGCAAAAAGAAAATTTAGTGCATGTTTTAAGTGAGATCTCAAATCCTCTTCTATTTCATTAGAAAATTCTGACATGCAGACTGAAACAATCACTTTCAATACCAGCAGTAGACTTCCAGTTAACTCCTTGGTGAGCAGTAGCTTTACTACAGTGATCTAATGAACAACTAGAGTAATAACATTCTGAATTTATGGCAAATGTGTGACACATCTGAATGCCTTCTTGATGGAATCAAAGTAAAAAACTGAAAGCATTTCCTACTGAGGAGACTGCAGTAAATGAGCAAATTAGGAAACTTCATAACAAAGAAGTCTTCCAAGATGGCCACCAGTGAAAAAAGAGCCCAAATGTAGCACAAATATTACCCAGATGTAGCCCACATATAGCCCAATGACAAAAGTGTGCAAAACACTTTTTATTTTTAGTTTTTTGCAGTTTTATGTAGTGCAGACTGGTCAGGTATTGGAGCGTTGCATCTTAAAACATGACCCCCTACACTACAAAAACACCACTGCACTACCCTAAACCCTAAAACACTACCCCAGCACGACCCCCTACACTACACAAACACCACTGCACTACCCTAAACCCTAAAACACTACCCCAACACCACTGCACTAACCTAAATCCTAAAACACTATCCCCAGCACGACCCCCTACACTACCCAAACACCACTGCACTACCCTAAAACATGACCCCCTACACTACACAAACACCACTGCACTACCCTAAACCCTAAAACACTACCCCCAGCACGACCCCCTACACTACACAAGCACCACTGCACTACCCTAAACCCTAAAACTCTACCCCCAGCACGACCCCCTACACTACACAAACACCACTGCACTACCTTAAACCCTAAAACACTACCCCCAGCACGACCCCCTACACTACCCAAACACCACTGCGCTAACCTAAATCCTAAAACACTACCCCCAGCACGACCCCCTACACTACCCAAACACCACTGCACTACCCTAAAACATGACCCCCTACACTACACAAACACCACTGCACTACCCTAAACCCTAAAACACTACCCCCAGCACGACCCCCTACACTACACAAGCACCGCTGCACTACCCTAAACCCTAAAACACTACCCCCAGCATGACCCCCTACACTGCCCGAACACCACTGCACTGCCCTAAACCCTGAAACACCAGCCCCTGCACGACCCCCTACACTGCCCGAACACCACTGCACTGCCCTAAACCCTGAAACACATACCCTAGCACGACCCCCTACACTGCCCGAACACCACTGCACTGCCCTAAACCCTGAAACACCACCCCCTTCACGACCCCCTTCACTGCCCGAACACCACTGCACTGCCCTAAACCCTGAAACACCACCCCCAGCATGACCCCTACACTGCCCGAACACCACTGCACTGCCCTAAACCCTGAAACACTACCCCCAGCAAGACCTCCTACACTGCCCGAACACCACTGCACTGCCCTAAACCCTGAAACCTCACCCCCAGCAAGTCCCCCTACACTGCCCGAACACCACTGCCCTAAACCCTGAAACACCACCCCCAGCACGACCCCCTACACTGCCCGAACACCACTGCACTGCCCTAAACCCTGAAACACCACCCCCAGCACGACCCCCTATACTGCCCGAACACCACTGCACTGCCCTAAACCCTGAAACACCACCCCCTGCACGACCCCCTACACTGCCCGAACACTACTGCACTGCCCTAAACCCTGAAACACCATCCCCAGCACGACCCCCTACACTGCACGAACACCACTGCACTGCCCTAAACCCTGAAACACTACCCCCAGCAAGACCCCCTACACTGCCCGAACACCACTGCACTGCCCTAAACCCTGAAACACCACCCCCAGCAAGACCCCCTACATTGCCCGAACACCACTGCCCTAAACCCTGAAACACCACCCCCAGCAAGACCCCCTACACTGCCCGAACACCACTGCACTGCCCTAAACCCTGAAACACCAGCCCCAGCACGACCCCTACACTGCCCGAACACCACTGCACTGCCCTAAACCCTGAAACACCAACCCCTGCACGACCCCTACACTGCCCGAACACCACTGCACTGCCCTAAACCCTGAAACACCACCCCCAGCACGACCCCCTACACTGCCCGAACACCACTGCACTGCCCTAAACCCTGAAACACCACCCCTGCATGATCCCCTACACTGCCCGAACACTATTGCACTGCCCTAAACCCTGAAACACCACCCCCAGCACGACCCCCTACACTGCACGAACACCACTGCACTGCCCTAAACCCCGAAACACTACCCCCAGCAAGACCCCCTACACTGCCCGAACACCACTGCCCTAAACCCTGAAACACCACCCCCAGCAAGATCCCCTACACTGCCCGTACACCACTGCACTGCCCTAAACCCTGAAACACCACCCCCAGCATGACCCCCTACACTGCCCAAACACCACTGCACTGCCCTAAACCCTGAAACACCACCCCCAGCACGACCCCCTACACTGCCCGAACACCACTGCACTGCCCTAAACCCTAAAACACCACCCCCAGCATTACCCCCTACACTGCCCAAACACCACTGCACTGCCCTAAACCCTAGAACACTACCCCCAGCATGACCCCCTACACTACCCGAACACCACTGCACTACCCTAAACCCTAAAATACTACCCCCAGCACAACCCCCTACACTACCCGAACACGACTGCACTGCCCTAAACCCTCAAACACTCCCCCCAGCACGACCCCCTACACTACTCGAACACCACTGCACTGCCCTAAACCCTAAAACACTCCCCCAGCACGACCCCCTACACTACCCGAACACCACTGCACTGCCCTAAACCCTAAAACACTCCCCCAGCACGACCCCCTACACTACCCAAACACCACTGCACTGCCCTAAACCCTAAAACACTACCCCCGCATGACCCCCTACACTACCCAAACACCAATGCACTACCCTAATCCCTAAAACACTACCCCCGCATGACCCCCTACACTACCCTAAACCCTAAAACACTACCCCGCACGACTCCCTACAGTACCCAAAGACCACTGCACTACCCTAAACCCTAAAACACGACCTCCTACACTACACAAACACCACTGCACTACCCTAAACCCTAAAACACTACCCCCTACACTACACAAACACCACTGCACTACCCTAAACCCTAAAACACTACCCCCAGCAGTACCCCTACACTACCCAAACACCACTGCACTAACCTAAACCCTAAAACACTACCCCCAGCAGTACCCCTACACTACCCAAACACCACTGCACTACCCTAAATCACTACCCCCAGCACGACCCCCTACACTACCCAAACACCACTGCACTACCCTAAACCCTAAAACACTACCCCCAGCACGACCCCCTACACTACCCAAACACCACTGCACTACCCTAAACCCTAAAACACTCCCCCCAGCACGACTCCCTACACTACCCAAACACCACTGCACTACCCTAAACCCTAAAACACTACCCCCAGCACAACCCTCTTCACTACCTAAACACAACTGCACAATTTGTTACAGGCGTTGCAACGCAGGCCTGTGGTGCTTACTGGAAGTACCTAGTGGGCTAGTTGGGCTCCAGGGACCCTCAGGATTCAAGGTGACCTAATCCCCCAACTTAAAACGCACCACGGGGCGCGTTTGCACAGTGGTGAAGGGAGGGGCGGGGCCTCAGGTGACATGTGCGCAAACACGCCCTGTGGTGCGTTTTAAGTTGGGGAATTAATTCCCTTTGAATCCTGAGGGACCCTGGGGGCCAACTAGCCCACCAGGTACCTTCAGTAAGCACAACAGAGTTGCGTTGCAGAGAGGTGAAAAAAGGTGCGTGGCCTCGGAACGCCTCTCTGCAACTCAGCTCTGTGGTCCTAACTGTAGGTACCTGGGGGGCTATTTGGGCCCCAGGGACCCTCAGAATTCAAGGGGACTTAATCCCGCAACTTAAAACGCGCCACGGGTGCGTTTGCACACATGTCACCTCAGGGCCCCCCTCCCTTCACCACTGTGCAAACGCGCCCTGTAGCGCGTTTTAAGAGGTAGTTTTAATCCCCCTGCCCTATTATGTACTAGGGACTTGCAGAGGAGGTCATGCTAATCACAGGGGTACCCCAACGCATAGTGTTCCCTAGTGTATGTAGGTGTTTTCACTGTATTCTAAGTGTCTTTTAGCATAGCACTGGCTCTGGTTAGTCAGAGTCAGTTACCACCAGTACCCGTCTGAAAAAGTTGTGGGCACAGTGATGATTTTGCAACAAGGCCTCTTTCTGCTCCTCTGTTGGTTCTTTCTGCACATCTTTTGCTTCTTTCTGTGCGTTTTTTCTTCTTTCTTCACATGTCCTACCTCTGTAGGCATAGTTAGAAACTAGCATTTAAAAAAACCTTGAAATTCACTTAAAAATCATAGGTTTCAGGCACGTTATAGTTAGAAATTAGCATTTAAAAAACCTTTGAAATTCACTGAAAAAACCATAGGTTTCAGACACGTTATAGTTAGAAATTAGCATTTAAAAAACCTTTGAAATTCACTGAAAAAACCATAGGTTTTAGGGACAGTTATAGTTAGTTGGACATTTCACTCGTACAAAACCATAGAAATTCCCCCGTTATAGTTAGTTCAGCTAACTATAACTCGCGCCCCGCAATGCACTGCTGATGACGTCACATATTACATCACTCATGATATGGTCAGTGACATCACTGATGACATCACTGATGACATCTCAAATGACATCACTGATGACATCATCCATGTGATAATTTCATGCATCTTCTCACACCCTAATATAACTTTTGATACACCCACTCTAAATTACAGACTGCCATTCTCAAAACCATAGACACTCCAACACCAAAAACTACATACCCACTCACTGATTCTTAGGTCTACACACACATCCACTCACTCACCCGTACAGTCACTCATACTTAGTCACTCAGTACAGGACTATCATATGCACTCATACACCTATATAAACACTCACACACCGCCACTCATCCATAGAGGTACTCACACACCTAGTCAGTCATGCAAAAAACTTAATCACACACCCATTTACTCACCTATACAGTTATACACACACCAGCTCACTTACTCATACAAATACTAGCACATTCTTACGCTCTTATACAATCACTGATACAAGTACACACTCATCCATACAGCCACTCTCACAATCACACACTCTCACTTATAGCCATTTATATACTCCAACACACATATATACTGCCTTTCACATATGTAGTTACTCACACATGTACCACTGAGATATACATTCAATCACTAACACACCCATACACACACTCACCCACCCATACAGTCCATCACAGATGCACTCTTGAAACCATGCACCCAGTGAATCACCAACTCACACATCTATGCACAGAGTCACACACACCCCACCCACACAAACACTCAGGCACCCATACAGATACTCAGACAATCAATCAATAACCCATGTAGACACTCATGTAGCTATTCAGAAAGCCCATGCAGCCGCTTACAAACCAACAGACAGACGGATACAGACATTCACACAGTTTAGTCACTAACCCATGCATTCAGTAAGATACATTTAATCACTCACTTGTAGAGTCAGTCACTCACGTACTAAATCATCCATTCAGACACTTATACACCCACTCATTCTTCAATACGCCTTTCCCTATATATATATTAAACATATTTAAACTTTACAGACACACACAGTCACTGGATGATGTCATCAGTGATGTCATCAGTGATGTCATTTGAGATGTCATCAGTGATGTCATCAGTGATGTCACTGACCATGTCATGAGTGATGTAATATGTGACGTCATCAGCAGTGCATTGTGGGCGCGAGTTATAGTTAGCTGAACTAACTATAACGGGGGAATTTCTATGGTTTTGTACGAGTGAAATGTCCAACTAACTATAACTGTCCCTAAAACCTATGGTTTTTTCAGTGAATATATATATATATATACATATATATGAAGAAATTGCCAAAGCCCAGTTTTGAAATGCTTTCCAGTTATTTATTGTCAAGTCTGCATACTCATGCCCTGACGCGTTTCTGCAGTTAAAGCCTTGATCACAGGTGGGTAACATTGCGACGTGAAAGCAAGTGCTCAATTTATAAAAGTCATGTGACAATGAGTCGCAGCACTACTTGTTCCAAGGTGCACCATTGTTGTTCACATTGTACAAATGCATGTAAGTGTAAATCTCTGCTGCATAGCGTCCATAAAGCATTTGTACTGTTTTCCTCATTAGTGCAAATTTAACCTTAGAATAATGTGATTGCGTACAAGTATTCCAGAGTAGCAGCAATATTTCAAATACCTGGATTTCGAAACTGTCCGAGAGAGGTGTGTGCCTCTCTTTTCTCCCTTTCTCCCTTTCTCCTCTCACAGCCAGAAATACCAAGGAAGTCCAGAGGTCTGGCGTGAGGCAAGCGGGTCATGCCCCCAAAGTGTCGACCACACTAAGCAAAAGAACTCCATAGTGGGGGTCCCCAACCCTGCAGGGCAGCCTCAGCTGGCAATGGGAATGGAGAACCCCGTCAATTAAACACACGAAGAAATTGCCAAAGCCCGGTTTTGAAATATATTTATTATCTACTGGCGGTCGCCAGTAGATAGTTATAGTTAGGACCTATTTTGCATAGGAAATTCACAACATTCTATTTCCAATAACTTTGGCGCCGGTTGATGAATCTTCTCGAAATTTTCAAAACTTGTGGGGCGCTCCGGTCCGCTCCTATCTTGAAAGTTTCGGGGTGATTCGGCAAGCGGGGGCCGAGAAAAAATGGGGGTCCCAAAACGTGTTTTCCCCATGCAATTTCCCATAGGAAACTTTAGACACGGCTACAGCCCAAACTGCTGAACGGAATTACACCAAATTTGGCAAAGAGGTAGTTCTTGGTTCAGAAAGAACCCTTTTTGTTAAATGGTGTAAATCCGTTCAGTAGTTGCTGAGAAAATCAAAAGTAAAAACACATATATATCTATTGCCACGGAGGATCCGCGCACCCTCCCGATCATGAGCTGTATGCTAATTGGCTGTCAACACTCCAAACCAGGAAGTGTTGGCAGCCATCTTGTGCCTCGGTAGAACCGAGGCACAAGAAATCAGAGAAACAAGTGCGCAAAACGCAAAAAGGGGGCAGGGTAGAAACACCCTGACCCCCTAGGCCTGCTCAGGGGGTCCCACAAGGACCCCAGGGCCAAAAAAAGCATTTTTTTAAAAACAAATGCGAGGTGCGCGCTGGATCCGCGGATCCGGCCGCGAAAATAAAAAAAAACAAAGCGCGGGCTCCCGCGCTTCGTTTAATTTAAGCCTCTGGGTGGGCCAGGTCCCGGGGGCAGTTGAAAAATGTGTGCGGGGGCCCCCAATCCCCCCACATTGCCCCGGGGACCGCCACCCCCGGGGCTTTACCAAAATATTTGCGGGGGCACATGGCCCCCCCCGCAGCACCGGGGACTGCCACCCACCGGGGCTTCTTTTTTAATCTGTGGGAGGGCCTCGAAGGGCCTCCCAAGCTCCGGGGACCGCCACCCCCAGGGCTTTCATTAATTAATTAGCGGGGCACACGGCACCCCACTGCCCCGGGGACCGCCACCCCCTGGGGCTTTAAAAAAAAAAAAATACTCCTGTGTGGGGGGCTTGAGTCCCCCCCACACACCCCGGGGACTGCCACCTCCCCGGGGCACTAATATTCTAATTTGGGGGTCCGTTACGGACCCCCGAGCCCCGGGGACCACCACCTCCCCGGGGCTTTGCAATGGTGGGAGGGGGCCGCGCGCCCCCCTCCTGGAGCCAGTGATAGCCCTGGGGACCGCCACCCCCAGGGCCGGCTCTTGCAGTGTCCTGGGGTGCCCACCCTCGGGACACTGCTGTTTGCAATGACAGGACGGGAGCCTCGCTGCTCCCGCCCTGTCACTGCAAACTGCTTTGCTTCATTGAAGCGAGAGCAGGGAAACCTGCTCTCGCTTCAATGAAGCAAAGCAGATTGCTTTTCCACATGGGGAGCTGCATGTCAGCAGCTCCCCATGTGGAAAAGCAATGCCGGCTCCTGCAGGACGCGGGGAGCCGGCGGGACCGTGGGGGCATTGGGGCTCCCCCCACGGTCCCCAACGAGAGGCCAGGCCCTGGGGGATGGGGTCCCCGGGGCCATTAGTGGCCCAGGAGGGGGGCCACGCGGCCCCCCTCCCCCGTAAGAAAAAAACCGCAAAGGCCTGCCCCGGGGGATGGGGTCCCCGGGGCCAATAGAGGCCTCGGGAGGGGGGCCACGCGGCCCCCTTCCAATTCATTCAAATAAAAAATAAAAATAGGGGTCAGGCCCTGGGGGATGGGGTCCCCAGGGCCAATAAAATAGGAAAGGCCCCCTTCTTAAAAAAAAAAAAAAAAAGACCGGCATCGCGCCGGAGGCCCTGCCCCCTCCCTGCAGCACTCTGCAAACGCATCCCCTGGCGCGTTGTAAGATGGGGTACTAATTCCCCTTGAATACTGGGGTCCCTGGGGGCCAACTAGCCCACCAGGAACCTCCAGTACACCTGGGGGCCAACTAGCCCACCAGGTACCTCCAATAAACGCCATAGAGCTGTGTTGCAGAGAGGTGTAAAAAGGGGCGTGGTCTCTGAACACCTCTCTGCAACGCAGCTCCCTGGCGCATACTGGAGGTACCTGGTAGGTTAGTTGGCCCCCAGGGACCCTCAGGATTGAAGAGGAATTAATTCCCCAACTTAAAACGCGCCACAGGGCGTATTTGCACACATGTCACCTCAGGCCCCGCCCCCTTCCTTCACCACTGTGCAAACGCGCCCCCTGGCGAGTTGTAAGTCAGTGAATTTCTAAGGTTTTTTAAATGCTAATTTCTAACTATAACGTGCCTGAAAACTATGGTTTTTTCAGTGAATATATATATATATATATATATATATATATATGCTGCCCCACCCATGTTTTAATCAGTCCTGCATCCCTCCCATTGGTAGGGGCACTCAAAGCTCCTGATCATGTGATCGCCCCTCACGATGTAATGTTGTAGACACTACATCTCCCAGAGTTCTTCTTGCCTGGGTGGAAGTTGCGCGGAGCTGGAATAGATGAAAACCATCCACATAAACTGGTGCTGTGCAGGACAAACACGGGTGACTGAATGGAAATGTCCTGGTTGCCGTATATGTCCAAAGCGCTTCCTCGGGTCCCCTTACGTTCCAGCCTCATAAAATAAGTGTCCACCGGGCTGCGGGTTTTAATTACAGTGAACAAAACCCCTCGTGAAGTCACAAGCTGCACCTGGCAGCAGCCCTTGCTTCTCCTACTCGTTGAGGCGGGCTGGAGCAGATCCGATACCTCGGAGAAAAGGAAGCGCTACAAACACAGAAGCCAGCAACGCTCCAGTCAACTTATAGAACGGGGCCTCTTGACACGCCTCTGGCTGGCGCGAACATGTGCAAAAAAACCCTCCAATGCTGAAAGGAAAGAGGCCACACGGGGAAAAATCTTCGGAAGCCCTTTATTCACACAGCTGTCAGGCACGATGCATTTCGGCTTTGTCAGCCTTCCTCAGGTGCCGCTGTCTTACCAGGATGCTGCCCCACCCATGTTTTAATCAGTCCTGCATCCCTCCCATTGGTAGTGGCACTCAAAGCTCCTGATCATGTGATCGCCCCTCACGATGTAATGTTGTAGACACTACATCTCCCAGAGTTGTTCTTGCCTGGGTGGAAGTTGCGCGGAGCTGGAATAGATGAAAACCATCCACATAAACTGGCGCTGTGCAGGACAAACACGGGTGACTGAATGGAAATGTCCTGGTTGCCGTATATGTCCAAAGCGCTTCCTCGGGTCCCCTTACGTTCCAGCCTCATAAAATAAGTGTCCACCGGGCTGCGGGTTTTAATTACTGTGAACAAAACCCCATATATATATACTGCAAAAAACAAAGGTTACAGGGATGTTAGAATGTTATAATATATATTTATATTTTCTTTTTTTGGCACAGAAATACAGAGATTAAATTAATGCAGGTAATCTGTCAGCTGATTGCCCGAGATGCAGCAATTGTCATAGTTGCTCGTTGTATCTCGAGTGAACAGCTGCGTCTGTGACAGTGGCATGCGGGCTGTTGCCCATTTCATTCCTCTAATTTCTCCTGACGCGCTTCGATGATGTTACGCATTGGGAGAAAGGCAGATTCGTAAGAGGAGGACACAGGAGAAGACCATCAGGTCAGTTCAAAGACAGGGAAAGGAAACCCGGGTGGCATTGGTGAGGAAGCAATGCCTCTGGAGAGATTCAACCCAGATCTGTGACTGGGGGTGAGTGTCTGAATAGTTTCAGCGCTCCATCCATCAGCTCCTTGTGTTTGCCTCTAGAGAGTTATGCAGCAGGCCCAAATTTGTGCAGCGTGCACTCCCAATAGACTGTAACCTTGGAAACCTTGGCAACCACGGCATGCATCTAGTCACCATGCACCGCATCATATGCGCTAAAAAAAAAAGGCACTCGAAGGCCGCAGAACCTCTGAAATTTGCAGGAGGGGTACAGGGGCCATGAGTCAGGGGTCAAGGCAACCCTAAATTGGAAGCATGCACCAAAAACCCAGCGCAGCAAACAGATGTTTTATTTTTTAAGAAACACACTAGATCTGGCAGCATGACAGTCATAAGGAAACATTCAACAATCTTATACAGATATGAACAAAGCCATAAACAGTTACAGTAAAAGCCAAGCAAGCGAAAGATAAGGGAGATACTTAACTGTGTGGAGCCGCATTTAAAACAGGCAGATTGCACTGTGTGCATGCCTATTATACCTAGCTGTATTATGCTCTAGAACAATCTTTATTGTGATGTGTTACTTCAAAGTGGCTATGTGGAGTTGGCATTAAAAGATTAATGCATAATGGTAGCCTCCGGTCTTGTAATGAAATTGTAAAACCTTAGAAATGCACTGAAAAACACAAAGGTTGCAGGGACTGTATAGTTAGGCTCAGATTTCAGTCATACAGAACCATTAATATTTAGCAGTTATAGGTACCTGAACTGAGTATAGCTTACACCCCCACAATGCACTTCTTACAGCCTCACATATTACATTGCTCATGACATTGTCAGTGAATATATATATGTGTGTGTTGTGTATATATATATATATATCACATCCAAGGTCGGTTCACTTTATCCGGGTTACCGGCGCTCCACAAGGTGCGTAGCCCACGCGGTTGAACCAAACCGCTAAACATGCAGCAAATCCTCTGTTACAGAGAGATAAGGGTCGCACTCCAGCAGTTGTAAACCAGTGATTAATTTATTCTTAAATCATTTAAGTCAGCAAACACAGACCAAAACTAACGCGTTTCGGTATTCCCACGATACCTTGTTCACAGTTACTTTGTAACACGAACTGGCTTGTTTTTAAAAGCAATTCCAGGAAAACCAATTACGTCATTTCCTGTTTGTCAGGGGCATTACTCCTCAGACTTCTGGGAGATGTAGTCCCCTAGTGTAATAGTGATAATATTTAAACATATTAAGGTGACTATAGTGAAAAATAATGAAAAGAACTTTTTTCCTTTGCAAATTACATAAAATAAAATAAGATAAAATCAATTTCAATTTTACCACCACAAGCTCAATCATCTGTTGTTACATGTTTACATGAGTTCGAGGTTGTTTACATTGATTCAATGAAAGATAAGGGTCCGTTTATTATAATTTTCTCATGCCCAACAGGGGTCACCAAATGTTGGAATTCTTATGACACTCTGGTGGAAGATCACTTCTACCCACCCGTGAGTCTTTACGTTTTACGAAGGTATATCCATTAGTTGGAACACAGTATTTCAGTTGCCAACAGACCTTTATATATGCTTAAAATATTTTTTATTTCATTGGACAAAGTTTATCCCCTCCAGTGGGGTAATGTATATCTTTCATGTAATCATCTTTTATGTGACAATCACGAGGAAGAGGAAGAGGCAAACCACGATATCAACGATATCAAGGAAAACGAAACGAAGGGGACGAAGATGCAAACAGTTCATCCGAAAGGATTGGTACGAAAACCAGGAGTATGAGACAGAGGAAGGACCAATAATGAATGAACTCCAAGTGGTGAACCTTTCTAAACGTGAACTTTCTTCAGCTGAAATCTCACTCCTAAAAAGAGGCATTAATTACTGCCCAACACAAAGAATGGATCTCGCACAGACAAGGATAGATCTATATCTATACATACGGAAAATCAAATTGGCGAAACATTTCTTGGAAAATCAGAACAGACAAAGACCATTAAAAACAATGGAAAAACCTACATCCACACTCCTGGCAAAGGACTCAAATGACTTTTTAACCTTACTCAATTTAAACGCAGAAGAAGGGGAGGAGATATCATTGAATACAGCGTGTCCACAACTAGGGGCAGGTTTGAGTAAAAACGACCCAAATCGAAATTCTACCCACAGTTAGCCCCGGGAAACAAGATAGACCTGTTTCAAGAAGCGGTTATTCATGACCTCTACAAAATGAACAAACCCAGATATAAAGACAACTTAACCAAAATGGAAAGGGAAGCCCTGGAAAAACTATCTAATGACCATCAAATAGAAATGAAAATGGCAGACAAGGGCGGAAATGTGGTGGTATGGGACCGAGTATCATACATCACAGAAGCACATCGTCAACTAAAAGACATCACATATTATGAAAAATTACAAACAAACCCTACCAAGTCTATCAAAAATGAAATTGATCAAAAACTCAGAATGTGGGTATCAAAAAATCTGATCAATGAGGAAGAAAGCAAATACCTATTGGTAGATTTCCCAACATTGGCAACCATGTATTTTCTCCCAAAATTACATAAAGATCCAAAGGAACCACCAGGGAGACCGATCCTGTCAGCGAAAGGCTCCCTTTTAGAACCTATGGCAAATTACATTGATTACTTTCTTATCCCATATGTGGCAAAATTGAGATCATACATCAAGGACACAACGGATCTACTGAGGATTCTACAAAATATCAATTGGCAAAGCACTTACCACCTGATCACAATGGATGTGATCGCATTATATACCAACATTGATAACACCTTGGGCCTGAAAGCTTGCAATTATTTCCTACAGGAAAGAAACATCCACTACAAAGAACACAACGAAATGCTGATGGACATGATCTCTCTAAGTCTCACTTGTAATGTTTTTCTATTTGGTGATGATCTATACCGCCAGCAAAACGGAGCAGCTATGGGTTTTTCCTTCAGCCCAAGTTATGCCTGTATGACGATGGGATGGTGGGAGAATGAAATTGCGTGGCACAGTAATCTGGAAAAACATACCAAAAGGATAGTCGGTTGGACACGATTCATAGATGATCTTTTGATCATCTGGAACGGGGATGAGGTTGATTTCCAAAACTATTTTGAAATCTTAAACAACAGCATACCCAGTTTAAAATTCACATATGAAATCAATAAAGATAAAGTTACTTTCTTAGATGTGGAAATTTATGTGAAAAACAATCATTTGGAAACCACACTTCATCGTAAGACCACAGCAACGAATGACACTTTGGAAGCAACAAGTTTCCATCAGCCATCCTTACTATCTAGTATACCATACGGTGAGTTCCTCCGTTTACGTAGAATCTGCAGTGAGGAGGAAGAATGGAAGAGACACAGTGCTGGAACAATAAAGAGATTCAAAGATAGGAAATACAACAAAAAAATTGTAAACAGATGCTGGACAAGAGCAAATGAGAGACCAAGAGAGGAATGTCTGGTACCACCAACAAAGGAGGAAAAACAATCAGATCTGGAACCCATAAGATTAATAATGGATTTCACTCAAGAATCAAAGGAGATTGTGGGTATAATAAAAAGGAACTGGAAGATCTTACAGTTGGATGCAACAATAGCAGAAAGAATGGGACCACACCCAGTAGTAACATACCGTAGAGCGAAAAACTTGAAGGACCAGCTGGTGCATAGCCATTTTAAAGTAATCCAACAGAAGGACACATGGCTCAAAACGAAGGGCTTTATCAAATGTCAAACCTGTAAAGCATGCCAAATAGCAAAACCTATCACAGAGGTGATGATGGCAAACAACAAAACCTGGCAGATCAGAGAACGCATCACTTGCAAAAGTCAATACACTGTATATGTAATGGAGTGCCCTTGTATGTTAAAATATGTGGGAAGCACCATATGTGAGCTAAAGAAAAGAATACTGGAGCATGTACGTGCCACAAAAACCAAGACAAAAACAATGCGGTGGCCAGACATATGGAAACACACTACAGCAGCAATTGGAAATTGTTAAAGTTCTATGGGATAGAAACTATACCAACCAATGCACGAGGAGGAAACAGGGAGAAAAGACTGAGACAACAGGAATCACGCCACATATTAAATCTGAGAAGCATGACACCGTATGGTTTAAATCAATCGGAAGAACTCTACATACATATCTAATTAAAGAATCAGCCCCCCTTAAGGTGCAGATTATATTTTACGCTACACAAACCGATCATCATTAAGAAATAACATGAAAGGACGACTACACCCACTGAAGGGAAGAAAAAGATGATTACATGAAAGATATACATTACCCCACTGGAGGGGATAAACTTTGTCCAATGAAATAAAAAAACATTTAAGCATATATAAAGGTCTGTTGGCAACTGAAATACTGTGTTCCAACTAATGGATATACCTTCGTAAAACGTAAAGACTCCACGGGTGGGTAGAAGTGATCTTCCACCAGAGTGTCATAAGAATTCCAACATTTGGTGACCCCTGTTGGGCATGAGAAAATTATAATAAACGGACCCTTATCTTTCATTGAATCAATGTAAACAACCTCGAACTCATGTAAACATGTAACAACAGATGATTGAGCTTGTGGTGGTAAAATTGAAATTGATTTTATCTTATTTTATTTTATGTAATTTGCAAAGGAAAAAAGTTTTTTTCACTATTTTTCACTATAGTCACCTTAATATGTTTAAATATTATCACTATTACACTAGGGGACTACATCTCCCAGAAGTCTGAGGAGTAATGCCCCTGACAAACAGGAAATGACGTAATTGGTTTTCCTGGAATTGCTTTTAAAAAACGAGCCAGATTGTGTTACAAAGTAACTGTGAACAAGGTATCGTGGGAATACCGAAATGCGTTAGTTTTGGTCTGTGTTTGCTGACTTAAATGATTTAAGAATAAATTAATCACTGGTTTACAACTGCTGGAGTGCGACCCTTATCTCTCTGTAACAGAGGATTTGCTGCATATATATATATATATATATATATATATATATATCCCACAGCAAAAGCGAAACGCAGTCGCCTTACCCCAGCCTCAAAATGACGGTGTTCCACGGCGGGATGGCGAATCCTTTCACATAGACCAACGCTGTCTCTTCTTTGAACAAAGCAGCATGCCGTGGACACAAATCATTGCAAGCGGTATTTATTCAGGCTTGGACAAACACTCTACGCATTTCGGGGCCAGCAGCCCCTTGTTCACTGAGTAACTGTGTTAACACAAAACACTGATTCAAATAAACAACCATGTGATCGGACCCCAGTCTAAACATAGTGAAAAGACTTACAAAAGTCATGCAAGTTACTTCACTTGCTGACACAACGTACATTGTATTCTTTTTATCAATACAATCTGATGATCCATTACAGAAACAACGTGACAATTCATATAGTACGGCAATACATGTTTATTTTCGTATCCGACCCGTGTACCCCAGTGGGTAATGTCAATAAATATGTCTCACACAATACCCTAGTGGGCAAGGATAAGGCAGAAAGGAGGTTTGTGACCCCAAGAGGGGGACCAGGGACAAAGGGTTAAAATATATATATATATATGGTCGGTTGCCCTAGTGGGCAATTAGAAGACTAGATACCAGCCGTGCGGTCCAGATAGACACAAGATATTCATGGATGACAGGTTCCTGCTCCCAGATACCACTAAAGATATTTTTGCTCCATTGCCTTCTTCTCGTCACTGCAATTTACACGTTATCTGTAACAGAACATACAATATATATATATATTTGACCTGTCAAGTGTGTCTGTCGCCCATTGACTGTGGCTGGGGGGAGAGCTCAGGGAGTTGAATGCTCCACGCTAATACATAATGCTCAGTATGTCACAAGTTCCTATCCTAGCAATTTATCGTTCAGATGAAGGTAACTTGAGTTGAGTACCATTAATTCAGTAATAGCAGTGGTTGAAGTGCATTAAAAAAAGTATGGAAACTGTGATGCTGTGTGCAAAGGGGTGGGGTGAGTAAATATGGGGCAGGGTCAAAGGCTCGGCTAAAAATGCAAAACATTCTGTAACCTCTTTTTGGTCTTTCACCTTCAGGTATCTACATGTTATAAATAAAGTATATCTTACATGAAAAATAAATGCAAGTTAAGGTAATCAGTGGGAAATGCACCATCGCACATTATTAAACCTCTTTTAGTTATTGCACTGCAGAGGTCTGTCTCTGCAAACAGAGAGCCACAGAAATTATTCCTGGTGTTAGAATGGACCAGTTTGCGCTCAAGCAGTGCCCTATGTAAGTTAGCATTCGCTGCACCATTTTCTTTTAAGGCACCATTTTAGGCTGTTCGAAACTGATTTTGTTCAATTCCGAGAAATGTCCTCTCCTGAGTTTTGTTTTTGAAACATTAGGTTCTGTTTATGTCGGCGCATAGCTTTCTCACTAGATAGAGGCCCTCTCCCACTTGTCTGGTGGCGGGCTCAGGATGGAACGACCTTGGACTATGCAAGTTTGTGTAAGATACGAGCGCTGAAACCTTTTTTTTGTATTTCACTGCCCAGCTGCATCTGCTTGGAAAATTCCATTGTGGGCGTGTTTTTGCCCGGCTATGAAACGTACATAATGTATCTCTACGCTTGTTGATTTTAGTTCCCTCTGTAGCACTCCTAGCAACTGTACCGATAGGGCTCCACTCTGAGTGCATATGAATAAACAGTTATTGGTTTGTATTCTCTACTGTCTCACTGACTCTTCATTTGGTACAGAAGGCTGAGAGGTGGTCATTAGTGACCCAGGTGGCCCCAGGCGGGTCACTTCCTTCAGTTGCCACCCGAACAGGGACTCCTTCGGGTAATTGATCCATCCCCTTTCCGCAGACGGGGGGAGGTCGAGGACATCGTCAGGTTGGACTGATGGCTCAGGGATCCCTGCATGAAGAGTGTCTGTTACTTGCAGCTGCTCCTTCTGTCCTGCCGGACGGTGCCTAGCCCAGTAGTCATCCGGACTGGAGTCCTGAGCAGCGAAACCCTTGATCTGACTGTTTGGTCTGAAGAGTTGGCAGTGGAGAATTGGTTCGTTTGTACTACTGATATCAGGGGAGTTTGTTTTCGTTCTATGTGGATATGGTACCATTGTGGTTTGAGTTTGTTACGGTCTAAGGACAGTTTTGGTAAAAAGTGTTTGCAAAAACTTTACCAGGTGAAATAACGACTGTTTTCTTTTGCCATGCCTGGCTTTATCAAATTTTGAACTTTGTGTTGTCGTTGTTGTTCCGCAGATGCCCGGCTGGAAGAAGCTCAGCCAGCACCTATTGAAGGCAGCCCTAATTTTGATATGTATGTGAAACATGGCCTTGGCCCTATTATGATTAGTACGTTATGGCACAAACATATGAAGGACAATGCCGAGTTGCAGTGGCCATTGACGGGCACATTTGATGAACAGAATATTGGGATTTTACAGGAACAGTTGCTTAAAAGACAAAGTAGACAGACGATGTTTGATTCTCTCCGAACTTGGCAGAATGAGGCTAAGCAAAGGCGGTTAAAAATGGAGAAAGAGGCACTGAAAGGGAGAATGCAGACATTGACGCAGGAAGGTGTAGCATATGATAGAGAAAAACAGGAGACAGGAATTGAATGTGAGGATAGGAGATTTTTGTTGCACATTGACAAGTCCTCTCTGGCCAAAGAGGAAAATGACACTTTCGTAGAGGAGTTGTTAGATACTCGACCCCCCCGCTTATGCCCCGCAGAGGATATATCCCACTGTTCCTTTACAGTCACAGCAGCCTGTTTCATCTGCTCCAGTAGCCCCCGTATCTGCGGCTGTTATTACAACAGCTCTGGCTACTGCGCCCCCCATTCTTTCTCTTTCCTCGCCATCTTTGACGACTGTGACCTCTGGTACATCTACTGATCTAACTCCTGTGTCCTCTGTTCTTTCTCCTTCAGCGCAAACATTCACTACAGCCGTACCCACTACTCCTATTACTCCTCCTCACATGATTACCCATTCTCTGATATCCTTGGATGTTGAAATGCCTGTACGAAGGTTTGAAGACAGGGATTGGGTGAGATTTAGGGAACGAGTGGGTCCGTTGGTGCGCTCTGGAGTAGGTGAGGAAGAGAAGGAGGTATTAGCAAGACAAGCTATGAAGTGGGCTAGTAATGTGGTTTATAGCACTGAGGATATTTGGCAAGCTGTGCATAAGTGCAAGCCTTTTCTACAGCAGCACGTTCTTCAACACATGTCTGCTACATTGATAGACCTTTGGCGCACGCACATCAAAATAGAGGCCCCACGAGTGTTATTTGATATTAGAGATCGTCTCTAAGTAGCTGATTTAGTTCCAGGACAGGTGCTCACAAATATTGCCACTATAGTCTCTTATAGAGGTCGTTTGTATGATAAGAGTCCCTGTAAAATTACTCAGCCCCCTATGCGTGAAGTTCACCCAATTTATCATCCAGAAATACCTGAGCTGACGGATCGGAACAGAGCGGTCACTAGACCGGCCGTGGCTGCTCACTTTCAGGAGCAATGGGTTTATACTCCATGGAAAAGAAGTGAGGTTTTAGCCCTTAAGGCTGGGTTGCCTGATCCTAGGAAAAATCCCATTGCCTATTATAAGGAACTAACAGAGGCTGCCTCTTCTACTGTAATGACTCTTGCTGATATTGAAATGCTTTTTGGTCTTCTTGTTCCAGTTGATATTTGGCGGCAGGTCCATACTCAAGATCATGTTGCAGAGTTGGGCGGTACATGAGATGTGATTAAGGGATGGGATCAGGAAAGGAATCTAGGAGACAAACCCCGTTCTGCGATACTTGCTTTGCCTGGTCGTATTATTACATATATGCACACACTTATTCCACCTAAGAAGGTAAATTGGGATGGATTAACGGCCTGTCGACAGAAGAAGGATGAGAGTGTCTCCGATTTCTTTACTCGGTTTGAAGACACATTTTTGGATTATAGTGGGCAGGATATGTCCACTGAAGGGGGAGTCCGTTTGTTTGTTGATAGGTTTGTTACTAATCTTCTTCCTGAAATAATGACTCGTTTGCAGGCGTCTGAAAGTACTTGGTCTACATCTTCTTCCTCTGTTATCTTGAATATGGCCCAATATTATGAACATTGTGATCAGGAGGAGAAGGATAAAACTGACAAAAAAACATAAGGATTTAAAGATGAAGGTGTCATTGCAGCTGGCATTTGGGTTAACACCAGAGTATGTGGAGGTCCTTCTAGACAACTTCCACGTACTAGGCAGCCGTCAACAACACCTCTGGGGCAGAATCAGTGTGTGTATTGTAAGGAGGAAGGACAGTGGCGTAGCCAGTGCCCTGTGCTTTTATAGAAGGTTGTGTCGCCTAGAGGATGGGGTTCTGATGGTAGAGGCCAAGGGACTGATCGAAATCAGAATGCTGCGGCTCCTGGGGGCCGTTCTGATAATAATTATTTTGATGACCCCAGATATGGACAGTTTTATCATGATGATTATGAGATTGATGATGTGACAGGCTAGGACAGCCAGGGACAGGGTGAGGGACCAGTTCAGATACCTGTTGATCAGCGTGGTCCTTATGTCACAGCGGATTTGCAGGGTTCGACTAAGGAATTTTTGGTGGGCACAGGTGCGACAAAGAGTTCTGTTTCTCGACATATGGTCCCTGGGGCGGCCCTGTCTGGCCAAAATAATGTTTTGGTAGGTTTTTCAGGTGTACCAGTTGTCAGCCCCATTTCATGCCCCCTTGCATTAACTGTTGGCCCTTTCACTGTGGAATCTCCATTCTTGTTAACGTCTAATTGTGGTGAAAATCTGATGGTTTTGGACTTATTGAAGAAGTTACATGCTACTATTTATTGCTCCCCTGCTGGTGTTTATATTGCTATGGGTCCAGATGTGAGTACTAGACAATGTTTGTCTCAGGATGTGCCCCTCCCAGCTGAATATGCTGAGGTACCACCCACACTATGGGCCACAGGAGATACAGATGTGGGTTTGTTGCATATACCACCAGTTTCCATACAGGTTAAAGATAACTCTATTCTGCCTAACCCTGGGCAAAGCACTACGCTACGCTCGCGTAGTTTGCGAAGTTTGCGCTACTTCGCACAACGCGAATTGCACGTAGCACAGTGCAAACACGCGTAGCGTAGCGTAGTGCAGCGGTCATTTTTGCTTGCTCGCGGTCCTCAACGTCAAGTTGGCGACCGCGAGCAAGCAAAATGACATCTCGGCGAGACTTTTTCCTCGTTCGTGATCAGCAACATCAAGTTGCCGATCGCGAGCGTGGAAAATAAACCTCCCGGCGAGATTCTCAACGCGGGGAGGTCAGGTTTCTCATTGCGAGTGGTCGCGTATGCTCGTGACCGCTCGCGATGAGAAACTACCAGTCCGCGTTGAGAAAGCTGCCGCCGAGTAAAAATCTACTCGAGCGGCAGTAAAAGACAGCTTGCACTGTGCAAGATGCCGTTTTCAATGATTGCACAGTGCGGACAAGCATCCGGCACTGTGCAATCATTGCGAACAGCGCACTACGCAGTTCGCGTAGTGCTACGCGTAGCTCGCGTAGTGCGAACTGCACTTTGCGTAGCTTCGCGTAGCACTACTTCGCGAACTACGCCCAGGCTTAATTCTGCCCCATTTTCCCCAATATAAAATACCCCAGGCAGGAGAACGGGCCCTTCTTCAGATTATTCAGGATTTGATATGAAAGGGAGTGGTTGAAGAGACGTCTACTAACATTTGCATTAGTCCTATTCTTCCAATCCTTAAGAGGACACCCTCGGGTTCCTCTGAGACCCTTGATGATGTTTATCGCTTTGTGATTGATTTGCGTGAGGTTAATAAAATAGTAGTTCCGCAATTTCCGGTGGTTCCTGATATTACTACGCTTTTAACCATAGTCCCATCGACTGCCGCGTTCTTTTCTGTTATTGATCTGAAAAATGCATTCTTCAGTGTTCCTATACACCTGGACAGTAGGTTTGTGTTTGGGTTTACACTGGCTGGCAGATGTTTTAGATTCTGTTGTGCTCCTCAAGGCTATACAGAGAGTCCTAGTATATATAGTCAGGCATTAAAAAGTCAGTTGGGTTCGCTCTCACTTTCTCAAGGTAATGTATTGGTGCAGTCAGTATGTCGATGATTTGTTAATTGCCTCTGATACAGAACAAGGTTGCAAAGACAGTACAGTAAAATTGCAGTTGCATTTGGCACATCATGGATATAAGGTCTCTCTTTCAAAATGTCAGTATTGTCGATAGGAGGTCATCTATTTAGGTCATCTGCTGTCGAAGAAGGGTCGCAGGTTGACCCCTGAGCGCATCAGTACCATTAATAAAATGCCCATTCCCAAACTCAAAAAGATGTACGTGCTTTCATAGGTATTACTTACTACTGTCGCAAGTGGATCCCAAATTATTCGTTACTGATCAAACCTTTGCTTGCATTAACAACGAAAGCAGTGCATGAGCCTTCGCCTTGGACGCCCGAATGTCAGCAGTCTGCGCTTTGTTCCGCTCTGGTGGTTGGCACACCGAACTATAAAAAATCATTTGTGCTCTATGTTCATGAGATGGCTGGTTGCACACTTTCTGTCTTAACACAAAAGTTTGGGGACAAGCAGAGGCTGCTGTACTTGACCCTGTCGCAAGAGCCCTCCTGAGCTGTTTGAGAGCGGTTGCGGCTGTGGCTACTTCAATCAGACAATTGTCTGGACTCGTACTTGATACAGACCTCACAGTTATGGTACCCCATGCTGTGGATACACTTTTGAATAAGACAAAGACCCAGAACCTCACCAGTGCACGTCTTACTGGTTATGAATTGACATTGTTTGCTAAGCATATTACGATTAAAAGATGTGCCACTCTGAACCCAGCCACGTTACTACCCCTCCCTTCTGAGAACAATGCAGTTGACAAACATGAATGTATTTTCTGGACGGAAGAAGAAACAAAAGGACGGGTAGACCTGACTGATGTTCCCTTATCTGACCCTCAAGGGGAGCTATATGTCAATGGCTCCTGTTTTAAATTACCTGATGGCACCACCACTGCAGCTTATGCTATCACTACGTTGCGTACGGTGGTAGAGACATCACGGGTCCCTTATCAGTGAGCTCAAGCCGCTGAGCTTGCTGCCCTTATTCGAGCTTGTGAATTGAGTGAAGGGTTAGTTGTCAATATTCATACAGACAGCAAGTACGCATTCGGGGTCGGGCATAAATTCGGGCGACTCTGGGCAGAGAGAGGGTTTCTTACCTCTCATGGTACCAAGATTCAACATGGCCATCTTATATTGCAGCTTTTGTCTGCTTTAACACTCCCCAAGAGATTAGCAATAAGTAAGTGCAGCGCTCATAAGAAGGTTACTGATGAAGTGGGTAGAGGAAATGCTTTTGCAGATCAGGTAGCTAAGGAGACGGCCCGAAGTAAAATGAAACGCATGTTTGTCGCAGGTCCAGCTAGGTGGGTTCCTGAAGTCGTTATGTTTGAAAACACTGTTGAAAGTGTGAAGGAGATAGAAAGTGAAGCCACGATAGAGGAATTCGCAAAATGGCAGGAGAGTACAGCACAGTTAAATGAGGAAGGGTGTTGGATTGATAAATCTGGAGAACAGAAATGGATGTTGCCCGATGCATATGTACTTCCTGTGGTTACTATGGCTCATGGTCCAGCTCATATCAGTGCAAAAGGCATTTATAAATTGTTAGCCCCCGCGTGGCTTGACGATAACATCTCCAAGAGAGCTGCACATTTGGTGAAACATCGCATGGTCTGTATGATACATAATACAGGGAAGGCTACCCCTACACCACCTGGCAATTTTGCACCACCTACTTTTCCTTTTGAAGTCCTTCAAATGGACTACATTGAATTAGAGAGATGCAGTAATCTTAAGTATGTTTTAGTGGTCATATGTGTGTTCAGTAAATGGGTTGAGGCTTACCCCACTAAGGATAATACGGCCATTACAACTGCAAAAGTACTCCTTAAAGAGTATTTTCCTTGATTCGCCTTGCCCCGAATTATCTGGAATGACAACGGAAGTCATTTTAATGGGAAAGTGATTAAGCTGATTTGTGAAGGTTTGCATATTAAACAGAAATTTCATGCTGCCAATCATCCACAGTCAGAGGGTTTGGTTGAGAAGTACAATGGTACTCTCAAACTGAAACTGGCAAAAATTCCGGAGACAACAGGGTTGTAATGGCCAGATGCTCTACCGTTAGCTCTTCTGTCAACCAGAGCTTCAGCCCATTCTAGAACAGGATTGTCACCTTATGAGGTCGTGTTTGGATGCCCGGCAAATGTCTGGGCGTAGCACGTCCTCGTAAATATTCCGATATTGAATATCCTGTGTTCATTGATTATCTTGGCCAGTTAACAGAAAGTTTACCTTCTATTCACCAATAGGTGCGGGAGTCCCTACCTTCCATACCAGAGGGGCCTGGCCATGACATTCAGCATGGGGACTTCATCCTGGTGCGGAATTTCCAGAGGAAGAAAAGTCTGGAGCCACGCTGGAAAGGTCCTGATCAGGTTCTGTTGGTGACACGGACGGCCATAAAGGCTGCTGGTCGAAAGAACTGGGTGCATGCCACCCACTGCCGGAGGATTCCTTTACCGTTGCCATATGACCAGTGGGTCAAAGAAGGTGTCGGTGACACCGAATGTGAGCAAGTGCCCAGGTTTGTTCCCTTTAGTGATGCCAAGTTGACCTGGACACAGACAGATAAGGAGAACGACGATGTTTTGAATGAGGCTGTCCCACCAGGAATACGAGCTATCCAGGAGCCTTTGTTCATTGATCACACAGTGCCTGGGCTGCTAGGTACAATTTGCGCCCTTGGCTGGAGGCTACTGTGTCCAAGGAGAAGAAAGATTAGTGATGGACTGTGAAAGACAGGTAGTGCTGAGAGACAGTACCAACTAAATGAATTGAAATGAGTGGAAATTCTGTGCTTACCTTGCCTTTGTTGTTTGAACATTAGTTAGGGAAAACAAAAGTATACTTTGAAGGTATATCACCTGTAACGGCGTGGGATAGATTAGAAGAGCTTAGGACAGAGCAAGCTCCACCACTGGTGCCCAAGAGCGCCAACTTTATGATGGACAATAGGAGCCTGTACCAGTGAGGCTCTAACGGACACTGGGAACTTTATATTTTCTTGCATTTTCCTTCTTTGAATTCACTATGCACCCTTTTGGCAGAAAGGTTATAGAGGAGGAGCTGCCAATGGTTCTTGTTGCACAGCATAATATGATGTGGTCACGGAAACGCAAAATAATATGTGTTGTTCTTTTAATTCTGCTGATAATCATACTGTGTGGGGTGGGGATACTCAAAGTGTGCCTTTATGTAATAAGGGTAAGATCATTTCCCCGAGACGAAATAAAAGAACAGCCCTGAGTAATGTATTTTTGGAAACACATAAGAGGTTCTTCGGTGAGGGGACCGCTTGTTACCCCACCCAATCTGTCACTAGTTTGTGGACTGCATATCCACAGTCACTCGTAAATTATACTTATACTCGACCACCTCAGTTTACAGAAGTGAAAGGAGTGTTTAGTTTCGGTTATCCGGGGCCATGTCTATACCATAGAAAGCCACTGGGGGTGGGTTATCCAGGCTGTGATAACAATACATATTGCGACAATTTTTATATGGAAAAACAGAGTGTCAAATTGGTGGGTTGGCATTATGAGGAATTGATAGTCCCCCGAGAGGCCGGTTATTATCCAGCTTGTTGCCCCATCGTGAATAGCACTGATACTTCATTGGATATAAATTGCTCAGGAATAGGGTTGTACAAAAATATGATTTCCTTAGTGAATGAAATGGATCCGAGTACTCTCAGATTGAACTCTAGGTATGCAGCAGTGGAATATGAGGGGCCGATTTATGCACACCCAGGGTTTTTCTTCTTGTCTAATGGGATGTATTCCAATGTCCATAATGGTACAGACAACGTAGCTCTTGGAATGATATTGCCTTTGGGTATGCCCTGTAAGTATGCAAAGCCTAACATACGATGGTTTAAAAGGACCTTAACGAAAGAATTCTGTGAGGGAGTGACCGATATAGAGGTCAATAATTACAGTAATGGTATCACCTTTGGATACATCCTTTCATCTATTTTCACATTGGGTGGTACTTCCATGGTCAGGGGTGAGAAATCTAGAGAATACTTTGGATGCAAGCTGCAAATTCTCTCTAATACTACAGTAGCAGCTGTCAGTTGGAGAGTATGCGGATATTTTTGAAACAGACTAGATATACAGTGGATTTTATTCTAGCTACGAGTGGAGGTGTTTAGGCGGTAGTTGGCAATCAGTGTGTGGTCGGGATCAAGAATATGGAAAAAAATATTACCAAACACATTTTAGATATTCTTGAAAATGTCAAAGGAATGGAAAGTGGAAATTGGAGTTGGTCCCGTTTTGGTAGCTGGGGTTGGATTCTTGAGAAAGCGATTTATCTTATTGTGGTGTTGGTGCTTTGCTGTGTTCTTGTCCAGTGTCTTCCTTTTTGCTGTTCCTATTGTACCACTATTCTCACACCCAAAAAGAAGATATTAATCCATGATACCAATGCCGCTATAATGCTTCAAAAGGATGTTGATGATCTGATGAATATTGATGAGGGAATATTTGAGAATTCATCCCTCCTTGCTGTTTCGTTTTCTAATGCTGATAGTATGGAGTGCTCATAACTGTACCCTAATGTGCTATGTTATTATTGTTTGCAATTTTGCTTTCCTTTGCTACAGTAGAAATTTTTAGCTCATGCTAAAAGGAGGGTCTGTTAGAATGCACCCGTTTGCGCTCATGCAGTGCCCTATGTTAGTTAGCATTCGCTGCACCATTTTCTTTTAAGGTGCCATTTTAGCCTGTTCAAAACTGATTTTGTTCAATTCCAAGAAATGCCCTCTCCAGAGTTTTGTTTGTGCAACATTAGGTTTTGTTTCAGTAATGAGTACACTGTTCATGTCAGCGCATAGCTTTCTCACTAGATAGAGGCCCTCTCCCACTTGTCTGGTGGCAGGCCCAGGATAGAACGACCTTGGACTATGCAAGTTTGTGTAAGATACGAGCGCTGAAACCTTTTTTTTGTATTTCACTGCCCAGCTGACCCTGCTTGGAAAATTCCACTGTGGGCATGTTTTTGCCCAGCTATGAAACGTACATAATGTATCTTCATGCTTGATGATTTCAGTTCCCTCCGTAGCACTCCTAGCGACTGTACAGATGGGGCTCCACTCTGAGTGCATATGAATAAACAGTTATTGGTTTGTATTCTCTACTGTCTCGCTGACTCTTCCTTTGGTACAGAAGGGTGAGAGGTGGTCATTAGTGACCCAGGTGGCCCCAGACGGGTCACTTCCTTCACTGGTCGGTGCAGTCGATAAAAGTGACTTATATATGTTTAGTGCTACGAGGTCCAATTCTGTGACAGAGAGCACTGTGAATATATAAGTCATAATTTTAAACTTTCACTACACACAATATAAGATAGGCTATTACAAAACGTGCAAAAAAAGTTTTAAGATAAAATGCTTCCAAAATATAGATTTTAATAATATCCACACTGTACACAGTGCAATTTATTTGTATAACTGTCCTTTAAAAGTACACACTCTACAGGTCAGATGGTAACTCCCTTGCAATACCACTAAAAAGGAAAACATTTGTGTTATCGGGAAGCATCAATCGATTCAAAGCCAATACCGGCTTCCAAGCACCCCTTACATTTGCAGATTAACCCATTGCACACATTTACATCTCTTTTAGGCACCCTGGCAACAAATTTTGTTTAGCTGTCAGCCCCTCCCTCGGCTTCACAGTACAGTAGACTCCCTGCCTTACACTTCAGCTGAAGCATTTCAGCTCTCAGAATTAACCATGCTGGAATTGTTGCCTTTTCATAAAAAGCAGTGGAACTGTTTTCCTTAAATTAAAAAGGTATGGGCACATCGTGCCTCTCAGATCCTGCCCACTTCAACCACTTGGTAATAGTGTGTCTTTTAAAGCCTGTAGGGATGGCACAATGAATGGGTAACTCAAAAATGTATTTTGAAAGGTCATTTGTGTTGTCAAAACTGAATTTAATTAATTGCACTTCTGCAAATTGGCCCACGATTATCGCCGAATGACGGCAGCGGGCATCCATTTTTACCAATATGTATATTATTTATATATTTTTATATTCCTGTTTTGTTGTTTCTCAGGTTGGCGGTCAAGCTACACCCCTCTGGAAGGCTCCCCTGCTTCAATTCGCATCTCATAGCTGCTTTCCACTTTGATTTGTTTACAATGGTATCCAGTTATGTTTATCACCTCCACTTTGTAGTTAATTCTGCATTGCACCTTCTGTTGATATAGTCTGTAAATTGTAGGAGAATATTGCTGTTTTGAATGTATCTTTGTGCAGTAAACTGGATCCTGCAGTGACAGTGCTGCATGATGTTCTCCAGGCCTCTGGCCAGGTGTTAGATTTGGGGGTCTCTAGTTGGCAGTGGTATGAACCCTGTCCAAGTAGGGACCCCTCCTTCTGGTCAGGGTAAGGGAGTTACACAACCAAGATAAGCTTTGGTCACCCACTTGGTAGCTTGGCATTAGCAGTCAGGCGTATCTCAGAGGCAAGGCATGTAAAGTATTTGTACATATCACACACAGTACTACAGTGAAAAATACTACAATTGGACTCCACACCAGTTTAGAAAAATAACCAATATTTATCTAAACCTAACAAGACCAAAACAACAAAAATCTTACATATATCACTCAAAATATCGCTTTTTAAAAGTTTAACCAATTCTGTCGATAGAACTTAATGGTTGCTGTGATTTTAGCACAAAAGTACCTTTGATGCATCAAAATCCACAAGAAAAAAGAGCTGCAGCAGAGGGAAGCATCAGAAAACACAGCCATGCGTTGGTTCTTGAGTCCCTGGGGAAGCAATGCGTCAGTTCTGCTGCACGCAGGAGAAGTGTTGCGTTGGTTCAGGACTGTAAGGACAAATGATGCATCAAAATCCGATGATGGTTCTGGTCTGTGGGTGATGCAGTGAAAAACTTGCCACACAAGAGCAATGCGTGGAAATCCATATGCGCTGGAGGTTGATGCGGCGGGGGCAAACAGGCACTGCATCGATTCTTTCAGCCGCTGACTGGTGATGCATCGATTCTTTCAGCCGCACAGCAGGGCCTGCATCAGAGTCAGTGCGGTGGTCTCATACATGGGAAACACAGTGCGCTGGACTCGGGCTGCAGCGGTTCTTCAGGCCGCAAACAGGCACTGTGTCAATTTCTTTGGCTGCACGGTGGCAGTGCGTGGAAATTTCTCCCACACGGCAGTGCTGTGTCTGAAAAACAGGCCATGGAAGGACAATACATTGAGTTTGCAGTCTTTTGCAAAAGGAACCACCTCCAAGGGCCCAGAACTGGAATTGGCACCACTTGGCAGCTCAGAAATCTCAGAAGTGGAGTTCAGGGATGCTGCATGTGAAGGCTTTGATGGCCCTGAGACTTCCAACAGGAGGCAAGAACACACAAGCCCTTGGAGAACCTTGGGAAAGCAGGATTCAAAAGCAAAGTCCAGTTCTTTCACTGCTGACAGACAGAAGCAGCAACTGCAGGCCAACGCAGCAAAGCAACACCCAGCAAAGAGGCAGTACTCCTCCTGACAGTTCTTAGGCTCTTCATCTTGGCAGAGTCCTCAGTCCACAAGTGTTCTAAAAATGTGGGGTTATAGGTCCAATACTTATAAGCCTTTTGGCCTTTGAAGTAGGCATACTTCAAAGGAAAGACTTTGTTGTCCACGAGATCCTGCCTTTCTCTGCCTTGGCTGCAGACACACTACTGGGGGGCAAAGACAGCATTGTGAGCGGCCAGGCACAGCCCTATTCATCAGTGACAACTCCTTCCACCACTCTAGCTCAGGAAGGCCTATCAGCCTGGCGATGGGCCACCAGGATATGCAGGGCACACCTCAGCTCCCTTTATGTGATAGTCTAGTTTGAATGCCCAAACAACCCAGCTAAACCAGAAATTGATTCCACAGGCAGACAGAGGCACAGGATGTTAAAGCAAGAAAATGACCACTTTCTAAAAGTGTTTTACAAGGGAACCCAATCTGTGGTAAGGGACCTTGGGTACAAAGTTTTTATACAAGAGCAGTGGACCCTATAGAAGGAGGGATAGATAAAGCAAATCTTTATATAGAAATACAATGATAACTATTAATTGCTGACCAACAGGACAAAATCATTTAATATGAAAAATTCAAAAAACACACAAGTGGGAACACATGCAGTTTTGGAAAAAAGGGGGGGGGAAGCAAGGAAAGATCTCAGGCAATTTGTAAAGGTGTGGCTAGAAAATACATTAATTAGGCCAGCATGAATTACATTGGAGTACTTAGGCACACCATAATAATAGATGTGTGTAGTCAAAGTACAAGAGGTCGACAATGTTTCGATCCATTTCAAACAATTATGGGATCAAATAGTGCCTGAGAAGGGATGTTAAGGTCAAGCGACTGTCGAGTTCAAATTGATTCAGTATGGTTGAGGCACACGTCGGCAAAATTGCAGCGAAAATTGAGGATTCCTAGGCATAGGAATGATGCCCGGGCAACGTGCTCGTTCTAGGAATAGTCCATATTGCACAATGGGAGCAGGTGCTTCCGAGATTACAAAGACACAGTGGGAGCCGATGCTCCGGATTTTATAAAGACCAGCAACTTCGCTGGAACCAAGGAGACGCCGTTGCCCGGGCATCATTCCTATGCCTAGGAATCCTCTATTTATGTAGCAATTTTGCATCCCAAGATGGATGCCAACACTTCCTGGTTGAAGTGTTTGCAGCCAATCAAATCTCAGCACAAGCTTGGGAGGGTTCACGGAGCCTTTGCGTCCCTATATACAAATTTAAAATTCCTTTAATATTTCCAAAACTACTGAACAGATTTACACCAATTCACAAAAAGGTTGCTTTCTGGACCAACAGCTGCCTTTCTCCCAAATTTGGTGTTCTTCCGTTCAGTGGTTCGGGCTGTAGTAGTGTTTAAATTCCTATGGGGATTAACAGGAAAAATGCAGATTTTTTACCCCCACTTTTTCTCGGCCCCCGCTTGATGGATCACCCCAAAACTTTCCATGCACAACTTGAAGATTCGTCAACTGGCGCCAAAGATATAGGCAAGTCAAAAAACGATTTTCCTATGGAAGCATGGTCCTAACTACAACTAACCACTGGCGACCCCCAGTAGGATATATATGTGTATGGGGGGAATTTCTCTGGTTTTGTACGAGTGAAATGTCCAACTAACTATAACTTTCCCTAAAACCTATGGTTTTTTCAGTGAATATATATATATATGTATTTATATATATATATATATATATATATATATATATATTCACTGAAAAACCATAGGTTTTAGGAAAGTTATAGTTAGTTGGACATTTCACTCGTACAAAACCAGAGAAATTCCCCCGTTATAGTTAGTTCAGTTAACTATAACTCACGCCCCCGCAATGTACTGCTGATGACGTCACATATGACATCACTCATGACATGGTCAGTGACATCACTGATGACATCACTGATGACATCTCAAATGACATCACTGATGACATCATCTAGTGACTGTGTGTTTCTGTAAAGTTTAAATATGTTTAATATATATAGGGAAAGGCGTATTGAAGAATCAGTGGGTGTATAAGTGTCTGAATGGATGGTTTAGTAGGTGTGTGACTGACTCTATAAGTGAGTGATTAAATGTATCTTACTGAATGCACGGGTTAGTGACTAAACTGTGTGAATGTCTGTATCCGTCTGTCTGTTGGTGTGTAAGCGGCTACATGGGTTTGTGAATAGCTACATGAGTGTCTATATGGGTTATTGATTGGTTGTCTGAGTATCTGTATGGATGCCTGAGTGTTTGTATGGGTGGGGTGTGTGTGACTCTGTGCATAGATGTGTGAGTGGGTGATTCACTGGGTGCATGGTTTCAAGAGTGCATCTGTGATGGACTGTATGGGTGTGTGAGTGTGTGTATGGGTGTGTTAGTGAGTGAATGTATATCTCAGTGGTACATGTGTGAGTAACTACATATGTGAAAGGCAGTATATATGTGTGTTGGAATATATAAATAGCTATAAGTGAGAGTGTGTGATTATGAGAGTGACTGTATGGATGAGTGTGTGCTTGTATCAGTGATTGTATAAGAGCGTAAGAATGTCCTAGTATTTGTATGAGTAAGTGAGCTGGTGTGTGTATAACTATATAGGTGAGTAAATGGGAGTGTGATTAATTATTTGCATGACTGACTAGGTGTGTGAGTACCTTTATGGATGAGTGGTGGTGTGTGAGTGTCTATATAGGCGTATGAGTGCATATGATAGTCCTGTACTGAGTGATTGTAAGTATGAGTGACTGTACGGGAGAGTGAGTGGATATGTGTTTAGACCTAAGAATCAGTGAGTGGGTATGTAGTAGTTATTGCTGCTGGAGTGTCTATGGTTTTGAGAATGGCAGTCTGTTATTTAGAGTTGGTGTATCAAAGGTTACATTAGGGTGTGAGAAGATGCATCAAATTATCACATGGATGATGTCATCAGTGATGTCATTTGAGATGTCATCAGTGATGTCACTGACCATGTCATGAGTGATGTCATATGTGACGTCATCAGCAGTGCATTGTGGGCGCGAGTTATAGTTAGCTGAACTAACTATAACGGGGGAATTTCTCTGGTTTTGTACGAGTGAAATGTCCAACTAACTATAACTTTCCCTAAAACCTATGGTTTTTTCAGTGAATTTCTAAGGTTTTTTAAATGCTAATTTCTAACTATAACGTGCCTGAAACCTATGGTTTTTTCAGTGAATTTCAAAGGTTTTTTAAATGCTAATTTCTAACTATAACATGCCTGAAACCTATGGTTTTTAAGTGAATTTCAAAGGTTTTTTAAATGCTAGTTTCTAACTATGCCTACAGAGGTAGGACATGTGAAGAAAGAAGAAGAAAAGCGCAGAAAGAAGGAAGACAAATGCAGAAAGAGGCAACAGAAGTCCAGAAAGACGAAGAAAAGTGCAAGAAGAAGGAAGAGATGTGCAGAAAGAACCAACAGAGGAGTAGAAAGTACTCCTGTGCCCCCAACGTTTTGCTGATGGGTACTGGTGGTAACTGACTCTGTCTCTGGTGGTAAAAGACACTTAGAATACAGTGAAAACACCTACATACACTAGGGAACACTATGCGTTGGGGTACCCCTGTGATTAGCATGACCTCCTCTGTATTTGCCATGAGTTAGTGCCTGGGTCATTAGATGAGTACATGGGTACTGACTGGATGATTAGAGTACTGCAAGGAGAGTGGATGGTGAATTTATAAGTGCTTGTGTTTTGGCGGAGTGATTGGATAAGTACATGGTGCTCGCTGGTTGATTGGAGGAGTGCATGGGTAGTGACAGGGCGATGGCTGGACTGCATCAGTAGTGCTCAGGGTAAGTTGGAGGATTAATTCCCTTGAATCCTGAGGGTACCTATTTGATAAAAGCCCTGGCGGTGGCGGTCCCCGGGGCTTGAGGGGGCCTTGGAGGCCCCCCAAAACATTAAAAAAACAAGCCCCGGGAGCTGGCGGTCCCCAGGGTTGCGGGGGCCCCCGCGGGCCCTGCATATATTTGTTGGCAATGCCCCCGGGACCTGGCCCACCTGGGGGTCTCAATTAAATGAAGCGTGGTATCCCGCGCTTCATTTTTTTTTACATTTCGGCGGGATTTGCGACCCCAGCGCGAATTTCGCCAATTATTTTTAAAAAAATGCTTTTTTTGGCCCTGGGAGTCCTTGGGGGACCCCCTGAACAGGCCTAGGGGGTCAGGGTGTTTCTACCCTGACCCCTTTTCTTCTTTTTCACCTTTGTTTCCCTGTTTTCTTGTGACTTGGTTCTACCGAGTCACAAGATGGCTGCCAACACTTCCTGGTTTGGAGTGTTGGCAACCAATTAAAATGAAGCTTGTGGTCGGGAGGGTTCGCGGATCCACCGCGCCTCTAGATATCGATATTTGTCTTTTTACAATTTCTCAGCAACTACCGAACAGATTTACACCATTTTTAAAAAGGTCGCTTTCTGAGCCAAGCAGTTCTCAAATAGCGACATAGCACTTTTGAATTATTTGTTATCTCTATGTTTTTTTATCCAGTTTACCACTTGATTAAATGTTACGCTTAGGGGAGAAAATGTGGTGTTACCAAGTTGGAGTTTCTGCTTCAGCTCGTCATTCTGTGATTCTGGTCAAATCACTTAATCTCCCCATGCCTACAACCAAAATGAGTTTGTCCTTGTATGATGTAACCAATGCTCATGTAAAGCACTCCAATAACTGACCAGCCTGCACTATTTAAAACTGGAAAAAAAAAAAGGATAAAAAGTGTTTTCCACACTACTGTCATTGGGCTATACGTGGGCTACATCTGGGTGATATTTGTGCTACATTTGGGCTCATTTTTCTCTGGTGGCCATCTTGGGAGACTTCAATTACATTCATTAAACTTTATTCGATCTGATTTAGAAACATAGATCATAAAAGTGTACATAAAAACAGTAAATCCTCTTTCTTAATACAATACAGTGAGAATTAATTAAAACCAGTAGGTAAAAACGGGTGTTACAAAGCCCGGTTCAGAGCAACTTCAGGTTAACAGAATAGTAAAGTTCAATGTTTCGCAAGATCAATCTCATGTACTTCGTGCAAAATACGCAATAAGGGGTCCAAGTAAGATGCAACGCTCCAATACCTGACCAGTCTGCACTATATAAAACTGCAAAAAACTAAAAATAAAAAGTGTTTTCCACACTTCTGTCATTGGGCTATATGTGGGCTACATGTGGGTGATATTTGTGCTACATTTGGGCTCTTTTTTCTCTGGTGGCCATCTTGGGATACTTATTTGTTATGAAGTTTCCTAATTTCCTCATTTACTGCAGTCTCCTCAGTAGGAAATGCTTTCAGTTTTTTACTTTGATTCCATCAAGAAGGCATTCAGATGTGTCACACATTTGCCATAAATTCAGAATGTTAGCACTCTAGTTGCTCATTAGATCACTGTAGTAAAGCTACTGCTCACCAGGGAGTTAACTGGAAGTCTACTGCTGGTATTGAAAGTGATTGTTTCAGTCTGCATGTCAGAATTTTCTAATGAAATAGAAGAGGATTTGAGATCTCACTTAAAACATGCCCTAATTTTTCGTTCTGCAGAACTAACCATAATTTCTATGGCAAAATGAACCCCCTCATTTTTTTCCTTTTTAAATTAAATGTTTTAAGTGTTACCGGTTTATTCCAATCAAGATGGCTTCATCTGTGCCATAATTTTTTCATAAGTAAGACTGTTAGCGCTCTAGTTGTTCTTTAGAACACTCTGGGAAGCTGCAGTAGAACACAAAGGAATCAACTGGCAGGCTGCTCCTGTTGAAATATAACAGGAAGATATTTGAGATCTCACTTAAAACATGTCCTAATTTTTCTTTCTACAGCACTAACCATAATTTCTATGACAAAATGAACCCCATCATTTTGTTCCTTTTTAAATTAAATGTTTTAAGTGTTACCAGTTTATTCCAATCAAGATGGCTTCAGGTGTGCCATACTTTTGTCATAGGTAAGGCTGTTAGCGCTCTAGTTGTTCTTTAGAACACTCTGGGAAGCTGCAGTAGAACACAAAGGAATCAACTGGCAGGCTGCTCCTGTTGAAATATAACAGGAAGATATTTGAGATCTCACTTAAAACATGTCCTAATTTTTCTTTCTACAGCACTAACCATAATTTCTAAGACAAAATGAACCCCATCATTTTGTTCCTTTTTAAATTAAATGTTTTAAGTGTTACCAGTTTATTCCAATCAAGATGGCTTCAGGTGTGCCATACTTTTGTCATAGGTAAGGTTGTTAGCGCTCTAGTTGTTCTTAAGAGCACTCTGGGAAGCTGCAGTAGAACACAAAGGAATCAACTGACAGTCTCTGCCCTTGTTGGATTTACATGTTTTACTGAGAATGTCAGACTTCATTCTCACATGACTGAGAAAGATAATGTGAATCTACAGAAAATATGCTCTCATTTTAGCTTCTGGAGCACCTTCCAAACCTCTGTGGGACAAGCATGAGAAAATTGTTTTCTCTCAAACATGATTCATGAAATCCCAGCAGAAGGTTGTTCACAGGGTAAACTCACCCTAGAACACACCACAATTCCTAAAATTAGTATGGTACCATCAACAAATAAATTCTAATGTAACTAAAGTCTGTTATCACCCTTTATAGTTCTCCTTTTGGTGACCCTCAAAATTTTCTATTCACTACAATGCATTTCATTGGGGTGCTATCATGTATATTGGTCCCAAGATGGCTGCCAACACTTCTTGGATGAAGGGCTGACAGCCAATCAGATCTCACGATGACATGTGTGGTTAGGCTCCGCCCAGATATATAAAGTTCTTTTTCCTTTAATATTTAAAAAACTACAGAATGGATTTACACCATTTTTGAAAAGGTCGCTTTCTGAGCCAAGCAGTACCTTTATGCCAAATTTGGGGTAATCCGTTCAGTAGTTTCCGCTGTAGCCTTGCACAAAGTTCCCTATGGGAAATTGATTTTTTGACTCTTATTTTTTGAATTTCTCAGCAACTACTGAACAGATTTACACCATTTAACAAAAAGGGCTCTTTCTGAACCAAGGGCTACCTTTATGCAAAATTTGGTGTAATTCCGTTCAGCAGTTCGGGCTGTAGCTTTGTCTAAAGTTTCCTATGGAAAATAACACGGAGAAAACACGTTTTGGGACCCCCCTTTTTTCTTGGCCCCCGCTTGCCGAATCACCCAGAAACTTTCAAGATAGGAGCGGACCGGAGCACCCCATGAGTTTTGAAAATTTCGCGAAGATTCGTCGACCGGCGCCAAAGTTATTGGGAATAGAATGTTGTGAATTTCCTATGGAAAATAGATCCTAACTATAACTACCTACTGGCGACCGCCAGTAGGTAATATATATATATGGCGGCAAGAAGCACAAAATAAAATACTAAAGCACGCATGAAGTGGAGTCCGTTCCGTTTTTCTTTATGGATACAAGGAAGGAGTATTGAAAATATATATACATATATATATATTCACTGAAAAAACCATAGGTTTCAGACACGTTATAGTTACAAATTAGCATTTAAAAACCTTTGAAATTCACTGAAAAAACCATAGGTTTTAGGGACAGTTATAGTTACTTGGACATTGCACTCGTACAAAACCCGTGAAATTCCCCGTTATAGTTAGTTCAGCTAACTATAACTCGCGCCCCGCAATGCACTGCTGATGACGTCACATATTACATCACTCATGACATGGTCAGTGACATCACTGATGACATCACTGATGACATCTCAAATGACATCACTGATGACATCATCCAGTGACTGTGTGTTTCTGTAAAGTTTAAATATTTTTAAAATATATAGGAAAAGACGTATTGAAGAATGAGTGGGTGTCTAAGTGTCTGTATGGATGATTTAGTAGGTGCGTGACTGACTCTATAAGTGAGTGATTTAACGTATCTTTCTGAATGCATGGGTTAGTGACTAAACTGGGTGTATGTCTGTATCCGTCTGTCTGTTGCTGTGTAAGTGGCTGCATGTGTTTGTGAATAGCTAAATGATTTTCTATATGAGTTATTGAATGCTTGTCTGAGTATCTGTATGGGTGCCTGAGTGTTTGTGTGGGAGGGGTGTGTGCAACTCTGTGCATAGATGTGTGAGTGGGTGATTCACTGGGTGGATGGTTTCAAGAGTGCATCTGTGATAGACTGTATGGGTGGGTAAGTGTGTGTAAGAGTGTGTTAGTGAGTGAATGTATGTCCCAGTGGTACATGTGTGAGTAACTACATATGTGAAAGGCAGTATATATGTGTGTTGGAGTATATAAATAGCTATAAGCAAGAGTGAGTGATTGTGATAGTGGCTGTATGGATGATTGTGTGCTTGTATCAGTGATTGTATAAGAGCGTAACAATGTGCTACTATTTGTATGAGTAAGTGAGCTGGTGTGTGTATAACTGTATAGGTGAGTAAATGGCAGTGTGTTTAATTATTTGCATGACTGACTAGGTGTGTGAGTATCTCTATGGATGAGTGGCGTTGTTTGAGTGTCTATATAGGAGTAAGAGTGCATATGATAGTCCTGTACTGAGTGACCGTAAGTATGAGTGACTGTACGGGTGAGTGAGTGGATGTGTGTGTGTAGACCTAAGAATCAGTGAGTGGGTATGTAGTTATTGGTGTTGGAGTGTCTATGGTTTTGCGAATGGCAGTCTGTAATTTAGAGTGGGTGTATCAAAGATTATATTAGGGTGTGAGGAGGTGCATCAGATTATCACGTGGATGATGTCATCAGTGATGTCATTTGAGATGTCATCAGTGATGTCATCAGTGATGTCACTGACCATGTCATGAGTGATGTAATATGTGACGTCATCAGCAGTGCATTGCGGGCGCGAGTTATAGTTAGCTGAACTAACTATAACGGGGAATTTCACGGGTTTTGTACGAGTGCAATGTCCAAGTAACTATAACTGTCCCTAAAACCTATGGTTTTTTCAGTGAATTTCAAAGGTTTTTTAAATGCTAATTTGTAACTATAACGTGTCTGAAACCTATGGTTTTTTCAGTGAATTTCAAAGGTTTTTTAAATGCTAATTTGTAACTATAACGTGTCTGAAACCTATGGTTTTTTCAGTGAATTTCAAAGGTTTTTTAAATGCTAATTTCTAACTATAACGTGCCTGAAACCTACGGTTTTTTCAGTGAATTTCAAAGGTTTTGTAAATGACAATTTTTAAATGTATTAATTGTTATATTAATTTTTTCATACTGATTTACTACATTTTTAGAAACAATTTTTTTTACATATTTTATTTGTCAAATTACATTGTAATTACATTATACATTACATTACAAAAAATACTTTCTCAGAATGAATTACTTTAGTTTAAATACTTTGCAGATAGGCAATAGACTTTTAAGTACAGTAGTTACAGTTGTTGCAATGGGCAACACATTTTCAAACACAATGCAACATTCAGCTCAATGTGAATTTCTAGTTAAATGCAATTAGTTACTTTATGGATTACTTTTGTAACCACAGGACTGGATCCTAGATTCAGTCCTGGTACATCTCCTGTAAACAGTTGAGTAAAAGCGTTTTGGTTACAGTCGTGATTTTTAAGGAATATTATTGTATTTTAAAAGTTGACACTTTGAAACTTTTTCTCATAGAATCACCAATGTTATCCTATGGAAGGAAATTCACTTAGCAGGTAAAAACTGTTATCGTTACTTTTTCTTACTCAGTGTTGGATCCTGGATCCAGCACTGGTGCATCTCCTGTAAACAGTTGAAAGAATGCGTTTAAGTCATACAGGCGATTTTTAAGGAATATTTGTAGTTTGTGAAAATCAACACTTTGAAACTTTTTTGCTGAAAACCAGTCAATGTTAGCCTATGAAGGAAATTCAAGTTACCGGTAAGTACGGTTAAAATTACTTTTGAGGATCAGTACTGGGCTGAAACATGCAGCACTAAGGTCTCTCCTGATAACAGGTGAGTAAATCGGAATTCGTATTTCGGCTGATTTTAGAGGAATATTTTAAAGTTCCAAAACTCCACACTTAGAAGAATTTCCAAGTGAAACCAGTCAATGTTAGCCTATGGAAGGAAATTCAAGTTACTGGTAAGTACGGTTAAAATTACTTTTCAGGACCAGTACTGGGCTGAAAGATGCAGCACTGAGGTCTCTCCTGATAACAGGTGAGTAAATCAGAATTCGGATTTCGGCTGATTTTAGAGGAATATTTGTATGTTTCAAAAATCAACACTTAGAAGAATTTCCAAGTGAAACCAGTCAATGTTAGCCTATGAAGGAAATTCAAGTTACCGGTAAGTACGGTTAAAATTACTTTTCAGGATCAGTACTGGGCTGAAAGATGCAGCACTGAGGTCTCTCCTGATAACAGGTGAGTAAATCGGAATTCGTATTTCGGCTGATTTTAGAGGAATATTTTAAAGTTCCAAAACTCCACACTTAGAAGAATTTCCAAGTGAAACCAGTCAATGTTAGCCTATGAAGGAAATTCAAGTTACCGGTAAGTACGGTTAAAATTACTTTTGAGGATCAGTACTGGGCTGAAACATGCAGCACTGAGGTCTCTCCTGATAACAGGTGAGTAAATCGGAATTCGTATTTCGGCTGATTTTAGAGGAATATTTTAAAGTTCCAAAACTCCACACTTAGAAGAATTTCCAAGTGAAACCAGTCAATGTTAGCCTATGGAAGGAAATTCAAGTTACTGGTAAGTACGGTTAAAATTACTTTTCAGGACCAGTACTGGGCTGAAAGATGCAGCACTGAGGTCTCTCCTGATAACAGGTGAGTAAATCAGAATTCGGATTTCGGCTGATTTTAGAGGAATATTTGTATGTTTCAAAAATCAACACTTAGAAGAATTTCCAAGTGAAACCAGTCAATGTTAGCCTATGAAGGAAATTCAAGTTACCGGTAAGTACGGTTAAAATTACTTTTCAGGATCAGTACTGGGCTGAAAGATGCAGCACTGAGGTCTCTCCTGATAACAGGTGAGTAAATCGGAATTCGTATTTCGGCTGATTTTAGAGGAATATTTTAAAGTTCCAAAACTCCACACTTAGAAGAATTTCCAAGTGAAACCAGTCAATGTTAGCCTATGAAGGAAATTCAAGTTACCGGTAAGTACGGTTAAAATTACTTTTGAGGATCAGTACTGGGCTGAAACATGCAGCACTGAGGTCTCTCCTGATAACAGGTGAGTAAATCGGAATTCGTATTTCGGCTGATTTTAGAGGAATATTTTAAAGTTCCAAAACTCCACACTTAGAAGAATTTCCAAGTGAAACCAGTCAATGTTAGCCTATGAAGGAAATTCAAGTTACCGTTAAGTACGGTTAAAATTACTTTTCAGGACCAGTACTGGGCTGAAAGATACAGCACTGTGGTCTCTCCTTATAACCGGTGATTAAATCGGAATTCCTATTTCGGCTGATTTTAGAGGAATATTTGCACAATGGTGAAGGGAGGGGGCGGGGCCTGAGGTGACATCTTTGCAAACGCGCCCCGTGGCGCGTTTTAAGTTGGGGGATTAAGTTCCCTTGAATCCTGAGGGTCCCTAGGGGCCAACTAGACCACCAGGAACCTCCAATATGCGCCAGGGGCTGCGTTGCAGAGACGTGTAGAGAGGCCACACCCCTTTTACACCTCTCTGCAACGCAGCTCTGTGGCGCTTTCTGGATGTACCTGTTGGGCTAGTTGGCCCTCAGGGACCCTCAGGATTGAAGGGGATTTAATTCCCCATCTTAAAACGCGCCACGGGGCCTGTTTGCACACATGTCACCTCAAGCCCCGCCCTCCCCTTCACCACTGTGCAAACGCGCCCGTGGCGCGTTTTAAGTTGGGGGATTAAGTCCCCTTGAATCCTGAGGGTCCCCGGAGTCCAACTAGCCCACCATATACCTCCAAAAGCGCCTATAGAGCTGCGTTGCAGAGAGGTGTAAAAGGGGCGTGGCCTCTGTACACCTCTCTGCAAGGCAGCCCCTGGCGCATACTGGAGGTTCCTGGTGGGCTAGTTGGCCCCAGAGACCCCCAGTATTCAAGGGGAATTGTTTCCCCTCTGCAAACGCGCCAGGGGTGCGTTTGCAGAGTGGTGAAGGAAGGGGCGGGGCCTGCGGGCCCGATCGTTTTTTTTTTTTAAATTTTTTTTTTGGGGGAGGGGGCCGCGTGGCCCCCTCCCGGGCCACTACTTGCCCCGGGGACCCCATCCCCGGGGCTGGCCCTCTCATTGGGGACTGTGGGGGTCCCCAATCCCCCACAGTCCCGCCGGCTCCCCGTGTCCTACGGGAGCCGGCATTGCTTTACACATGGGGAGCTGCTAAGATGCAGCTCCCCATGTGGAAAGCAATCGGCTTTGGATATTGGAAGAGAGAGCAGGTTTCCTGCTCTCTCTTCCAATATCCAAAGCAAGCTTGCAATGACAGGAAGGGAGCCGCGAGGCTCCCGTCCTGTCATTGCAAACAGCAGTGTCCCGGGGGTAGGCACCCGGGACACTGCAGGAGCCGGCCCTGGGGGTGGTGGTCCCCAGGGCCATCAAGGGCTCCAGGAGGGGGCCGCGCGGCCCCCTCCCATTCAGTGCACAGCCCCGGGGAGGTGGTGGTCCCCGGGGCTCTGGGGTCCAAAACGGACCCCCATTGTAATTTTTTCTTAGTGCCCCGGGAGGTGGTGGTCTCGGGTGTGTGGGGGCTGGAGCCCCCCACACAGGTTTTTAATTAAAAAAAGAAGCCCCGGGGAGGTGGTGGTCCTCGGGGCTGCGGGAGGGCTCAGAGCCCTCCCGCACCATTGTACATAAAGCCCCGGGGGTGGTGGTCCCTGGGCTTGGGGGCCCTTAGAGGCCCCCACACATAAAATTAACCCCCCAGCATGCCCCCGGGACTTGGGCCACCCGGGGCCACTACATCGAGCGCGGGAGACCGCGCTCGATTTTCTCGGCAGGGTTCGCGCTCCCTGAGCGCATCCTGCCGATTTTTAAAAAAAAAAATTTTTTTTTGCCCAGGGGTCCTTGTGGGACCCCTGAGCAAACCTAGGGGGTCAGGGTGTTTCTACCCTCCCCCTTTGTGCGCTTTGCGCACTTGTTTCTGTCCCTCGGTTCTACCGAGGGATAAAATGGCTGCCAACATTTCCTGAATCGGAATGTTGACAGCCAGCTGACAGCCAATTAACATGCAGCTCGTGATCGGGAGGGTGCGCGAATCCTCCGTGCCCATAGATATATATGTACTTTTACTTTTTGATTTTCTCAGCAACTACTGAACGGATTTACACCATTTAACAAAAAGGGTTCTTTCTGAACCAAGAACTACCTCTTTGCCAAATTTGGTGTAATTCCGTTCAGCAGTTCGGGCTGTAGCCGTGTCTAAAGTTTCCTATGGGAAAATGCATGGGGAAAACGCGTTTTGGGACCCCCTTTTTCTCGGCCCCGCTTGACGTATCACCCCGAGACTTTCAGGGTAGGAGCGGACCGGAGCGCCCCACGAAGTTTGAAAATTTCGCGAAGATACGTCAACCGGCAAGAGAGTTATTTCAAATAGAATGTCGCGGATTTCCTATGGATAATAGGTTGTAACTATAACTATCTACTGGCGACCGCCAGTAGATAATATATATATGTATATATATATATATATATTATACCCTTTCAGGGTTACAATGCCACATAAAGTATGCAATAAAAAAGCAGAGAACCCTGGGTGGTCCCCAAGTTTATGTAGGTTTGGATGGTATTTTATTAATCCAAAGCTCTAATACTGTGCCTGGAGTGGTAAAAGGCTGTTTTTATTTTACAGCTCAGCGTGGATGGCACTGTGCTAATCCTATGCATAAAAAAAACCTTGATAGAAAAACAGGCATTTGAGGTGAGCAGATTCAGAGTGTCGCTGGTGTTGTGGGGTGTTTATACTGGAGCTTCTCTCCACCTAAACTTGGAAACTACCCATAGTTCTCAGCTTCTTATATATATTAGGCTAGGATGGCGAAGTCCACTCCGTTTGCAGAGTTTGCTGAGTTTTCTGAACTCCGTGGAGCATGTGGAGTCTGAAAAACTCCGCTCTGCAAAGCGAAGCAAAGTTTTTTCCATGCTTGCGCTTGCCAACATCAAGTTGGCAAACGTGAGCGCAGAATATCCAACGCTAGACCACCTTCCAGCATGATTTCTCAACACAGGCAGTCGTGGATGGTCGTGAACGCTCGCATTGAGAAACCATTCATTCATGTTGATGAAGCTGTCCCTTGAGTAGAAAATCCACTTGAGCGGCAGAAGGAAGCAGCGCCCTCTTGCGCTGCGCATGGTGCTGTTCATGCTGATTTTCCAGCATGGGACAAACACCCGGCGCTAAAAAAACAGCGCGAACGGTGTGACCTAACGCACTCCACCACTTGCAGACCTCTGCGTAGCGGGCAGAGTTTTTTGTCAACTGCTCCGCCCAAGCCTAAAAAATATATATATTATATATATATATATATTTTGTTGGAAAACAAGACAGGATGCTACGCTCACACGAGGGAAGTTGTAAATGGTGTTAATTCAATAAATAAAAGATGCTTTTCGGCCACCCCGTTCTTGATCACATGATCGTATTGTGGTCAAAGGTCATAATTAGGGCTCCTGGTTTTATGGTATTTATTTTTTTGACATTTCCGTCTGTATTTATCCATATTTATTTTTTGCTGATGTTATCTGGATTTATCCATATTTATTTGGGGTTTTGTGGAAAAATGAAGCGGAAATTAGTATATTTCCACATTTATTTAACCAATAAATATGCACTCATGCTTGAATGTCTGCCAGGTTTCAGTGCTGTGAACACCCGCAGAAGATAAATCAATGCACTTATATGAAAATATGCAAATTTCAGTATAAACCCTGTGCATATCTACTGCTGGTAAGGCCTCATTACTAAAAGTCCTTTCTTTTTTAACCCTCTTACCTGTCAATCCATACAGCTATTCTCCTGGCAGGCATGGCAGACAGTATTTAGAATTACTGAAAAAGCAACCTATTTTCCATTTTATCCACATTTAAAAATAAATACAGACAAGAAAAAAATATTTTCTGTCTGTATGTATCTGTAAAAATCAGTAAGAACGAAAAACAGGGAGCCTTAGTCATAATATAGTCACTAAATATACAAGAGAGACAAAGGAAAACAGTGATCGCAGTGTTGGTGCCATCTTAAAAGTAACACTGGAAAAATACATTGTATATCCATACCATTTGTAAAGTGATAACTCATGTATAATACACAGTGATAATATGTATATAAATCAAAATCAGGCAATCAAGTCTAAGGGGCTCATTACGATGGCAGAACGATCCCCAGCGCCGGGCCGGCGGTGGCGATCGTTCCGCCATCACATTGAGATTTACCCACCGCAATATTAGGATGGCGGTGGGTATCGCGGCGGACGCAAAGTCCGTCAGCCGCTTTTCCGCCGGTGGCAATCGCACTGATTGCCTGGCGGGCGGAGGAGGGCCACTAATATGGTGGCAGTGCCTAGCAGGCACCGTCTGCCATATTAGGATGTGTGTGGCCAGGCGCCTTTCCATGGCGGCGATGCCTCCATGGAAACGCTGGCAGGGATTGGGTTTGGGGGCCCATTGCGGGCCCCCCTTGTGTTGGGGGGAGGTTTGGGTGCACTGGGGGTACCCATGGTACCCCCCTGCATTTCACTGCACCATGTGGCAGGCACAGTGCAGTGCCTGCCACGTAGTGCAGTGAAATGCACAACATGCTCTTTTCAACATCGCGGCGGTGCTGCTGTCAGCAGCCACCGCTGCAATGTTAACGGTACGGAATCTGACCGCAGCGGTGGCAGTCCCATCCTACTAGGGTAGGCGGGACCGCCGCATGCATGGCGGACGGTCCCAAACACCACTACGATGGCGGGCGGATCAAGTCCGCCCGCCATCGTAATCAGCCCCTAAGTGCGCACAAAGTCTCATATCTGGGGATTCCTGGGCAAAAAGTGTGGGACAAACTCTCATAACAGGTGGGGGGGGTCCTGGGGAGAAGAGGAGGCATAGGATCAACATTCATGCCCCAATCAGCAGATCATATTATTCGATGACAGAGCCAATGCAGTTGTGTTACACACCTAACAATGACAAAATACATTGTATATACATACCGATTGTAAAGTAATACATCATTCATAATAAACAGTGATAATATGTATAGAAATCAAAAATCAGACAATCAAGCCCAAGTGGGCACAAAGTCTCTTGATGGGGGTCCTGGGCAAAATGTGTGGCACAGCAGGAATATTCGCACCCCAATAAACAAAGTCATAATATGCTATGGCAGAGCCACCTTAAGTGCATCACTAGTGATGCAGATCCTATCCACTGCTACCAAGGAGGTAACGACATGTCAAAGAGTAAAGTCAATTCCACTGATTCCCTCTTGCAAAACCCTTAAACTTTGTGAAATCCTAAGAGTTCAACCAATCTGCAGTGTCATAAGAGTCCAAATAATGAGTGAGGGGAAAAAACAGAAATACCCAGCATACAGAAAACCGCATGTTCAACTTGAAAGGCATCTCACAAATTCGTCAGTCATATATAATAATCCAATTAAATCCCAAAATAAAATAAAAAATATGTCATCCTGAACAAATCAAGGCTCATCAATATCTCTCCTTCTTACAGAGCTTGTGACTATATTCATTAGACGAGAGCCATGCAGTTAAAATTTTTATATAGAGCAATCTTATCTGTGCGCTTCACCACTCCTTATTGTGCTCTTGAAGAAAAGGGTTGGGGGCTCTTGCCAACCAGTCAGACCGCATCTCAAAGAGATTCCCTTCCTTTCCTCCTGTGAAAGTAAAACATAAACAAACATCAATTAGTAAAAACAAATTTCAACTAGGAGAAAGGCTATTCAAGATAAGTAAGAGACAATATATGGAATGTATTCTACAGGACAGAAACAATTGCAAAAACATTACACATCTCCTAGGTGCACTGTTAATTCCTCCTCTGTTTTCCAAACCCGTGGGTCTTTGGTTTCCAAAGCTATGCTGTTTCTAGATTCTAACCATCTCAGGGCCAAAGTTCTGTTCCCACCTTTGATTTCCTTAGAAACCTGGTCCACAATGTAGGATACCAACTTTCTCCTATCACTATAATGTTTTTGATCAAAGTGGTGTGCCATGAGATACTGGGGATCTTTGTTGTCAATTGTTCACATATGTTCCTTTCCAGGATCTTCTTCTTGGTCTGGTGGACAGTGCTCCCTACATAACTCTTTTTGCAGGGACATTCTAAAACATATAAGGCAAATTGGGAGCTGCAACTGAGGAATGTTATTATCTTCCTGGAGTTATGTACATATGGAACTTCATATTCAGTTCTACTCATACTATATCTGCAAGCCTTGCACAGCTTGCATGGAAAAAGCCCATATGGTTGTCTATCTTAGTGGTGGTATCACTATATACTAGTGTATCTCTAAGAGATCTACTCTTCTGATATGTGATATGTGTCTACGTGCACCCTCTAGTTCCAGCACGGCATGGACATCACCGTCCATTGTGCTGGAAAAATAAATTCTGTTTCCATTGTGGTGCCTGTTTTTCTGGCACTGCCATGGGAAAGGCAAAAGAACCATCCGCCTACACGAATTGAACTCGTAATAAGGTTGGTGGTCCTTTCACGGCATGTCGGGGTGAAATCCTATTTCCTGTGATTTGTATTAACTCTTTATAAAGTTTACAGTTTTTACAAATATGCATCCAATTCAATTTTGAATTCTGGACATATCAAAGGACATTGAGAAATGGTTTTAGATGTGCGTTACTGTGTCACCAATGTGTACACATTTCTGTCTGTGTTTCATTCCCCACTACAACACAAGCACCCTCAACACCGGACACCACACCGCCTGCTGCCAGGCATCGCCAAATGACACGCAGTGCCCTTTTTCCTGTCGAAACTGCCGCTGCACCTTCGCTTGCCACCGCACACCAGCCCCACCCACCGCACGACTGACACATACTGGACCTGACTCCCTCAGCTGCATCCTGCTCAACACGCGCTCCCTACACAAACACGCCGTGGAGATCTGGGATCTACTTGACTCCATCCACCCCGACATCGCCTTCCTCGCAGAAATCTGGATGAACTACACCTCCGCCCTGGACATCGCCACTGCCATCCCGAACAGCTAGAAGATCATTCACAAGGACCACATCAACAAACTGGGTGGAGGCATCATCATCGTACACAAAAGCCCCACTCTCTTCAGCCTCTACATGGCCCCGCTCACAGCCATCGTCAGGAACCCTGGACACAACATCGTCTCCTCACAGCAGCACATGCCATTTTGGCGAACAGATGAGGAAACAAAGCAGTGTCTCTGAAGATTCAGGCCCTCATTTTTCTCTGTTTTTACCAGCACGTACTGTTTGAAGCTAATCAGTGCAGCAGTAGTTGTGCTGCTCTGTGGATGGACTGCATGTTTTTTCTTTTTTAAATGCTTCGCCCTCAAACAAGCACAAAGTAATGCATAAATCTCAATGTTCTTCTGGAGCTGTGGTGTTTTTGAGGCATTTTTTATTCTAGTGGTGGATTTTGACTGGCAGGAGAGTGTGCCAAGATTGTTTTATCACATTTATTTCTGTTTTGATGACATTCCTTGCCTTAGTGCTCTTGATCATACGCACCCCCATAGAAGGGATCCATTTGTTCTTTTGGGCTCACCAGTCTGTGCCTGCTTCGTCTCTCCTTTGATGTGACGCAGGGGCAAAACACGTACCAAGCCTTTTGCTGTTGACATGGCCTATTTCATTGCAGAGCCAGCTATTTGGTGGCCCGAGATTGTAGACAAGAGTTACCTGCTTATGAGTCTGCATCTGTAATATCTGTTGTCTGCACTTGATATGTGATTATTACTGGTACACTCTGAACAAGCTCACTAAAGCTCTGTTTTTCATTCATTCAACTTCACAAAAAGTTTTTGCTACAATGCCTAAATTAAAATAGTGCTTGGGATCATATTACCAGTCATTGCACCTACTTTTGACACTGCTCTGACATTGTTGTGATTCTTTTCTCCATTTTTATAAGATATATGTTTTAATGGAGAGAACTTTACATGAGTTCTTCAGCATTTGACATAAGCAGTGGCTTTCGTTGCCCTTATAATTTATCCTATCTAGGGGAAGACTAAAAAAACAAAATTAGCTCGGATGTACTAAACACACAACTTCATTAAAAAAACTCTATTTTCTCACAGTTCTGAAAGATGGAGTACTCTATGGATTCTCTTCATAAAGGCAACTCCTCCTCAAACTCTACTACAGCTCCTTTGCCTCTAATGACTGGGAAAGCTTCTACCAAACGTCTCAAAAAGGATCCACCCTCTCATACTAAATCTTTTCCTACTGTTTCCATGGATCTTCTATTGGAGGAGATAGGTGCTTTGCACCCTTATATGAAGGAGACCAATGCCAAATTACAACATCTCACAGACAGATGTTCTCAGGTGGAGGAAAGACTTACCATGGCCGAGCAACTCATTATGTCATTTGGAATAACTAACCTCAAAGTAAATTCCCTTCAGACTCAGGTTTCCTCTCTCCAGAAACAAGTTGAAGACCTTGAAAACTGAAATAGGAGAAACAATCTACGTGTATATGGACTACCTGAGGGCACTGAGGGAATTGAACCTCTCACTTTCTTTAAATCCTTTCTTCCTAAATTAATGAACATGCCAGAAGGAACTTCACTTAATATCCAGCTTGCTCACAGATTAGGTGATCAACCTGCTGTTGCATCCACTTCAAGATGACCAAGAACAGTTATTTTGTATTTTCTGGAGTATACTGATCTCTTCAATGTTGTCTCAGTAGCCAAATCAATTAATCGTATTTTATGGTCGGGTAATGCTCTGTATTTTTCTCAGGACTATGTCAAGAGTACTACTGACAGACATAGAGACTTCCTCAACATGAGACTGGCACTTCATTCCCTTGGTGCTCGATTTGGTCTATTCCATCCTTGTTTAAAGTCACTTATAAAATAAGACAACTACATATGAGATCCCTGCCAGATTGAAGAGTTTTATTGACACCCACAAGATAGAAAATATGGATACATCTGGAGCATCTAAATCTTAATCTCTTTTTAAATTTATATACTCTTTTTGTTGATCTTGATGACTTAATATGAGCTTGACATGTTACTTTGTTGATACTCAGTTATGAGATTTTATGTATTTCAGAGTGTTATTAAAGATAATGCTCTACTAACTATTTGTGTTCCCAATAGGTATTATCCTCTTATTTGCACCTATATTCGTTCCTTGTCTCATATGCTGAAACCTTCCTTGCGCCTTTCCCCATGGAGTTTGGACGTGCCATCTGTTCCATGTGGTCGCAGCCCCCTGTCTTTTTGGGAATTTTTTAGGTATGTTTTACTCTTTCTTCATTATCTTATTTCTGTTCTTCTTATCTTATTCTAGATCTCACTTCCTTCTTTATCATCTTCTACCTTCCTCCATGCATTGATTGTTACATGGTTAGTTTTTGGTTTCTTATATGATATGTCTGGTCTGACATTTTTCTTTGAAATGTTTTCATGTCTCTGAAAATTGTCTCCTGGAATGTCAGAGGTTTAAATTCCCCCATTAGGAGACAACGTGTTTTGACATATTTGTCAAAACTTGGGTCCAACATAGCATTAATTAAAGAATCGCTCCTTACAGAAAATAAATCTTTAAAATTAAAACGGGGTTGGGTGGATGACGTTTTCTTTTCACCGGGTGATGGTAAGAGAAATGGAGTTATAACTCTTTGTCATAAATCACTTTGTACTCATTTGAGATCCCAAGAGTCTGATGACAATGGTAGCTGGCTATTCACCAAACTTTTATCTGAAAAAGTTCCAATCTCATTATTCAATGTATACGGCCCTACCACTGTTGACTGTTCATTTCGGTCTTATCTCGCCCATCAACTGATGCAATATCCTGATGATAATTTTATCCTTGTGGGTGATTGTAATCAAATTGTAGATTCATTCATTGATCGAAACTCTACAGTCACATACATACCAAAAAGAGCCCAAAAACCTTTTGTTCAATCTCCTAAACAGAGGAATTTAACAGATGCATTGAGGCTTTGCAACCCCACTTTAAGAGAATATACATATTTTTCCCCTGCTCATCAAACTCAATCAAGATTAGATCATATTTTCGTATCACACAATATATACCAATTCTTACACTCTGCTGATATAGGCTCCATCCTAATCTCCAATCATGCCCCTGTCTCTATACAATTAGATATGATTCCTAAATCTAATTTACCAAAACGTTGGCATTTCAGCAATTCACTTCTTTTAGATCCTGACTTCACCTCATCTTTTGTTCTTTTTTTCAACAGTACTGCCACTTTAATCAAACAGACAATTTATCTTTTCACATCATTTGGGACACATTCAAGGCTACAGCTTGTGACTTTATCTTTTTTTTTGCTGTAATACTTTAATTTTTTTTATCATAAGAGGATTGTACCAGAAGTAAGGATAAACTTTCCATTTACATAATAAGCATGGATGGGGCTGGAATTTGACAGTAAATCAGTAACCATGTCTCATATACATTATCTCATGTACTAATTCAAAAATACACCAGTATACAATTTTTTCTGATATATAGATAGAAAAACAAATTAATGAATTAGTTAGTTAATGGGTAGATATCAGCATCAGAAAGTGTATGCATAAAAACAGCATAAATAAAAGACCTGTTAGCAAAATAAATTGGTATTGAATTTATAGGACTCAGTCAGCTGCTAAGCCTAAAAGAAAATTGATCGGATTAAGTCACATTTCTTAGACTAATGTAATTTAAGGGATCCCAGCCAAAACCCACCCAGACACGGTCAAACTTTTTAATGGACCAATGCCCCCTATGTTTAACTAGAGCAAGCTCTAGATCATAGATTTTTTGGAGACAAACCCACCATTCTGTTACATTGGGTGGTAAGGGAGAGATCCAAGCTCTTGCAATACATTACTGGCAGAGATGATAATAATAGAAAAAGGTTGCCTCTGGAGACTGCCATCATTCGTCCTGTGGCCTAAATGTGATCTATGGCCTAGCACGATCTCCTTATGTCTAAACGGTATGTCCATACCAATACTGGAGTTAGAGATTTGTACCACCCCTGTTCAAAATTCATGAAGCATAGGGCAGACTGCAAACATATGAAGAATATCAGCTGCTAAGAGACCGCACTTCGGGCATTTAGTCTTATCCCCCCAGCAATTTCCAGCCCATTTAGTAACTTTATCTGGTGTGTAGTACAAGAAACATATTGTTTTAAATTGTTGTACTTTCAAATTTATTGAATGTATGGATTAATCGATGGTATCTAAAGCTGCACTTATTTCAGAGGGTAAGACTTCATCTGAGATGACCTGGGTCCACTTGTTGGCAAGAGTGGTGATATCATTACAATTATACCAGGTAAGGGCAAGATATACCATGCTGATACGTGATTTCTGAGGTGCTCTAAATAAGCTATTAAGTATATTTGAACAGGGCGCCAAAGTTGTGAGCTTGCAGCCCATCATCATATAGTCTCTGATCTGTAAGTACTTAAAAAAGAAGCTATGTGGAAGGTTAAAAGCAGCCTGAAGCCCAGCAAATGTACAAAAGCCTTTGAGATCATAGATATGGGCAAGAGAATTAATACCATATTGAGACCAAGCTCTTCCCGCCTGGTCATGAAATATCTCAGGAAGCATTGGGTTGTCCCAGAGCAATGTATCTGGGTGTGTAAGGGTAAAAACATATTTGGTAGACATCTTCTGCCAGATGGCAACTATGTCTCGAATGACCTTAAATCTGACACGCTTAAAATAGTTGGAATCCGGTTGCCTATACAAGAATAATCTAAAATCAGATCCAAGAATAAAGCGGAGAAAGAAGTCAGTAGGGTCAGGAGTTAAAGCAGTCAAAAGGCTGTAAAGGCACCCAGCAAACGCTGCCCAGAAGTAAAGTTTAAAATCTGGGCGTGAAAGTCCCCCTTGATTGTACTGTAGTTTTATAAGCTGGATTGGCTGCCTTACCCATCAGGGGCCCCAAATAAAGCTACCAATAAGCCTGTTGAGTCGTTTAAAAAAAGAATTTGGGACCCGTAGGGGAAAAGCCCGAAATAGATATATACATTTGGGCAGAACATTTATTTTGATGATATTAAAACGACCGATGATCGATATGGGGATATTATTCCATACCCTAAGTTTTTTTTGTCCAGATATTAAAAGTGATTTTTAGTTTAATTTGATAATCTGTGACGTCAAACGCTTGTGACTTTATCATTAGATATGTCTCTATGAAAAAGAAAAAATCTAGCACTTCTGCCACAGAACTTCTGGCAAACATAAAGAGGTTGGAACATTCCTATTATATTTCTAAATCGAGAGAGTGCTTATCAGAACTCATTACTACTAAACTTCAATTTAATAAGGTATCTATGGATAATGCTTCACTTTATTTATTAAAATCTAGTGCTAAATTTGTTGGTGGTCAAAACAATTCAGGCAAACTGTTAGCAAATCATCTTAAAGTCAAAAATAATAAACTCAAAATTGAATCGATCATAGATACACAGCAGATACCAAAACATATAGATTCCGAAATCTTAGATGAGTTTGTTGAATTATATAAATCATTGTATATGGCAGAAGATTTGCCTTCTGATTCTGACATCATTCAATACCTTTCTACAATCCAAAACCCTTCTGACACTCAACTTGATTTTGAGATGTTAGAGCCTGACATGACACAAACAGAACTTCACGCTGCATTGAACATACTTAAAAAATATAAAGCCCCGGGTCCAGATGGATTCACAGTCAAATGTTTTGCACATTTTGCTCCCTTACTTCTCCCAAAATTACATACTCTCATAACCTCTTTTTCTCATTCACAAAAATCTTCTGGATCTTTTATGGATGCTTTGACTTACCTTATTCCAAAAGAGGGGAAAGATCTTCACTACTGCAAGAATTATAGACCTATTTCATAAGTCAATGTTGATTTGTAAGATGTTTTCTAAAGCTCTAGCTTTATGATTAGAATCCTATATCCCTAAACTATTTGCTAAAGAGCAATCAGGCTTTGTTAAAGGACGATACATTTCAGATAATACCCGTCTATGTTTGACATCCTAACAAAATCTGCACATTTGCCTGAACCCCTTGCAGCAATTGCCCTAGATGCAGAGAAAGCGTTTGGCGGGTAACTGGATTTTTATTTTACAAACCCTTAAAATGGTTTGGATTTAGACCAAAAATTATATCTCTCATTTCCCTTCTTTATACATCCCCTCAAGCAGCCATTTTTGCAAATGGCCTCACCTTTTTATATTTCACTTTAGGCAACAGTGTTCACCAGGAATGTCCTCTTTCACTTTTTCTATAATTTGGCGTTAGAACCTTTTTTGTCTAAAATACATCAAAAGCAAGACATTCATGGATTTACTTTTAACAGTTATCAGATTAAACTAGTAGCGTACGCTGATGAAGTTTTAGTATTTATTTCGCAACCTCAATGCTCAATTCCAACTTATTTACGTGAAGTTGCTTCGTACATGTTGGTATCAGTTTATAAGCTGAACAATGATAAATGTGAAATTTTACCCCAGACTAAATATACCTCTAAAAATGATTTTTTTTAGCATCCAACTTAATGTGGGGTGCTCAACATATAAAATACCTTGGTTTATAGTTCACTCAATCAATTAAAACTTCAATATCCTTGAACATTGAAAAATGTACTCATAACTTAGCTACATTGACTAGTAGATGGCACCCCTTATACCTCTCTTAGTGGAGCCACCTTGAAACAATTAAAATGATGCTAGTTCCCATCATATTATATATAATCTCTAATATAGCATTACATATACCCCTTAAATAATTCAAAAAGATTAATTCTTTGGAGTAATAAAAAACCTTGTATGTCATTGTTAAAACTAACATGCCCAAAATCTGAGGGTGGTGCAAATTTCCCTTATTTTTATAAACATCACAACGATTTTTCACTACATCAATTTACCTATTGGATTTCAGATTCTCCAATAGAATGTCCACTATGAGTTGACATTGAAAAATACCTTTTTCCGCTTTCTCTTTTCAACATTACTTGTCTTTTACTCGCAAACCACAAACTCTTTCCACTCCTATTCTTAAATACTCATGTAAGCTGTTAGAATCTATTTTATCCTATGCTCCCATGGATCTCGGAACGTTTCTTAATTCCACTATTTGGCACAATAGATCTACACTAATTAATAACAAACCCATCTATTGGAAATCCTGGAGAGAAAGGCTTAATTTGGGTCAGATAGCTTTTTGATTATAAGACTCCCATACCATTTTCAAAAGCTCATATTCTCTTTGACCTTCCCTTTTCTTTTCAGCATAAATTTCACCTCTCACAACTGCTTATGCTAAATTTCAATCTCCTCTTCTCTCTGTTTCAACCTCTACTAATCGACTGAGCACCCTTCTGCTCACAAATCCCAAGGCATCTACTAACTATTCTTATCTACATTCCTCCATTACTGATAAAGATAAATCAAGTGCAGAAATATCTTGGGAACATGACTTAGGAAAGGAGTGGTCCATTCCCTTCTGGGAAAAAAATTGGATCAAAATTAGTAAGTCCTCTAGAGTGGCAAAAACCACACAAACACTTTTCTATATATATAACAGACTTCTCCTTTCTCCTATGCCCTTGCATATGATACATCCAGATCTTCCTGATCCATGCTGGACATGTTCTTCAGAACATGCTGATTTAAAACACTTTCTTTTCACTTGTCCCATCATTCATGATTTTTAGAAACAGGTATGGCTCAGATTAACTTAATATTTCACTTCACGGTACCTTTTTCGATTACTAACATCTTCTTAGTCAGTTTATTTAATGATTGGATCACCCACTCATTCAATATACGAATATTGGACTTACTATTAGCAGTTGCATTTCAGAAAATCACCAAAAATCAGAAAGACCTAACCAAATTATCTTTCCAAGCATGGTGGTACGCAGTTTGCCACAACCATAGATTGGACACAGAATATGTTCACCTAGTATAACTTGCTGGGAAACATTTAATATTGTGGTCTCCTGTTACAAAGTTTTTAGATGACCATGCAAATTGATATTTTGCACATACACCTCCTCAACAAGATGTTCTTCAACCTCCCTGACTCTCCCCTTATTGATAATAAAAATGTTCTTATTATGCTTATTATTATTTTTATATATATATATATATATATATATATATATATATATATATTGTATTAAATTATTTTATGTATACACCAGACTCTTCATATCTTCCCCATGTATACATCCTACCTCTTCAAAAATGTATTCAGTTTCATAATTTCAAATCTATGTTTACTATACAATGTATTGTATTGTATACTTTCGTTTTAACTTACCTTTAATAAACTTGCCCTTTAAAACTTAAAAGACAGTGACTGTGAAGTATTTCTCTGAAAATTAGGGCCAGATGCCAATAGATGATGTCTTGTGTAGTCTGTATTTTTGGGTGGGGACAAGGGGCTTTGTTATGTTTTTGATAATCATTATTGGCAAAAGATTTACTGTTTATCATACCCTCCCGCCTCACACACTGTCAATCCTAAAGTGTGAATCTCCTTGGGGTGACTGCTGCTGTAAATTGCAGTGCCTTTGTGTTACCAGACCAACCCCTCCTATCATTTTAGAATGGTTCCCATTTGTATGCAGACAATTACTTATTAAAAGCGCATCCTCTAACCTCATTGTTAATGCGAAAACCATGACTTTAACGTCATAGATCTCTCTCCTTAGTAGTTCAGCCTTGATCTTGAGATTAGCTTCTCCATCTGAATTTGGAGCCCTTGCTGATTCTAAGCTTACTTCTGTCCCTTTCCTACTTTCCTTTGATGCCAATACACTTAATCTATTTCTGCATATTGTATTTGGTATCAGATGATCATCCTTTTCTTTTGAATTTCTCTGTTGCTCATTTTTCTCTAAGGAAGTGTCAGATGCCGGATTACACTTCCTTCTAGTCTCGCTACTTTTACTAGGGGTTGCTTTAGAGGTAGTCCTATGTTTTTTCTGAAAAACTGTATTAGAGGAAGTAAGTTTTGATCTTTGGCTTTCTTGGTACAATATAGTATGGACTTCCTCAATAACAACATCTGTCTCTTTCAGGGTGCAATTCTCTGTGGAATGTATATCTGTTCTTTTTGGGTTCCCAGCTCCCTGCAGACTTTCTGGTGCCCTCCTTTTACCCATATTTTATAATCAAATAACCACTCCCAATAACTGTACATGTGACTTAAACAAAAGAAAAGAAATAAAATACCACTTTAAGAACTCAATTAACAACACTTGATACAATCGGTATTGGGCCAAACAACTGCAATGATTATTGTGCACTGTGAAGGGTACAGACTGTGTAAAGATAATCCAAGAACCAACGTCTCTTTTGTGCACAATTAGCGCCGGGCAGTGTTAAATTTGAGCTGCTGGTTACAAGTGGGGCCCATAACCACAACTTATTTTCAGGAACTAGAACTTATTTTTCCTTATTCAACTTTAACCCAGAGCAAGATAGAGAAAAATACAAATTGGGGAAAGAAGCATAGGAACACTAAATAGTGATGAAGGGAGAAAGTAGGGATGAAAATGTTTCTGCAAGAGTGAAACAAAGGGCCATGGAGTGTATGGATGTGAATAAAAGAGGCAATGGGAGGAATCGAGACTAAACAGCTTTGGTATTTATCTGTTTGCATAGTGCACTCACTCGTGCAATGGGGTTTGGGTTAACCACTGTTACATATTACACAGTCTTCTCTTTCCCCACAAAGGCAACTGACTCGAGTTCTTGGCAGTAGGGCATAACAAGTTCACTTCACATGAAACAAGGTGATATAACAATCACTGCAACCAATAACATTACCCTGCAAATATTGTAAAATACGCCGCAAACATGAACACGAAAATGCACATATCCTATTTACATCCCCATTTGGGGGCAGCATAGTACAGAAAGACCAGGTGAGTAAAAGTGACATCAAACATTTCTGAAAGTTCCAGAGACCACATAGCACGTTGGTCCCTGCCGGGTCATACTGGGACTCTTGGCCACGGCCCCCAATCTCTGGGTTAACCGAGGTAGGGCTAGAAGTGTAGGGCCACCAGCAGGTCAGCCCTCCCTTCCAACCAGCCTCACCCCTGAAAGGCTTCTCCCGAAGCAGGCAGCCAACTGGGCAACCTAGTGCCCTCAATAATCAGTGCTGTTATTTTGGTACAATGGGCTGTAATGTAGCCAAGTTAGAGTGGGTGGCAAAATTCAACCAGTGTACTCCGTGTTGCACAATCAGGCGATAAAGAGGCGGACACCAGGTGCCAGCCTACCTCTAAAGGAGGTCTTGCTCTGCCCCCTCCCCTAGTTGCATACCCCATGACCACTTCTGGTGATCCCCACTTCCTCGTGCCCCCACCCCTCCACGGTGGAGCGAATAATGACACCCACCCGCAGATGGCATTGGGCTTTTGGCCTAAACTACAAATATGTAATTTATCATGTGAGCGAAGATTATTTGAGTGAATTCGTACTATTAAAATTCCAAAAGAAACCCACCATTGCATATATGACACCTGTCACCACAATGGCATCGCAGCGCATGGTGTCTACATGTGCGCAAGTTATTTGCGCAGGAGCAGGTTTCCAACAGCTTTGACGCTACACTGCACATGTTAAGAAGCGCATGTGTGCATTTATTTTGTTGGACTTGGTACAATATTACATTTCCTTGAATGTACTAAAGCATTTTTCTAGTTCTTGTTCATTATCCTACCTGCTGATCTCTCTCCAAACGAGGTCTGGCCAATGTATACTACTGTTTGAGGATCAGAGACATCTTAAGCATATTTACAACCAAATCTAACACCATTGAGGGCTGGCATCGGTACGTTAGATATTTTTTAACCTCAATGTTCCTTTCAATCCTGTAATAAGCAAAACTGTGGTGAAAAAATGTATCGCCTTTCATCCAAGGACTCAAACTACTTGTCTTACAGTGCTATTTCAGGATGTTTGCCATGTAAGTGGAGAGAGCAATCTTGGGCTATGTCTGCGAATGAACTTCGCAATCAAAGACTTTCCTTTTTTCAAAAGAAAAGGAGCTGCTCTCTACATTTGACAAAAGAATACCCAAGCACTCAACTAAAGACACAGTTACTGCAAATGCTAAAGCAAATCCTGGAGTCTACCGGCTGCCAGAACCGTTCCATTAGGTTTGGATGAACAGCTGACAGCTTCATAAACAAAAGACAGAATTCCGCCTTCTCTTTCTTTTTTTTCAGTTTTAAAAAGAAAATTTTATTAGTAGAGTAAAGGTGTCAATACAGAGTTCATAGCATTAAATACACATCAGTACAATAAATAAATTTTGCTACAGTAAAGATTAAGAAATGAGAAACCAGACTTATGGGTAAATTTAGAAAATCTAAGCAGTACAAATGAATCTTGTAAGTAGGTGATTAATAGATAATGTGATTAATAGATATTGTAGGAACGTATAGGGGTTTCAGGGGGTTTTGGAACTTCTTGCTGGGATGGTTGTAGTTGGAAACATTGTTTGGCACAAACGTCTAGGTATATTGTAACAGGTGACCACAGGTCTAAGCGTTTCGTAGCCATGCATATAGGATAAACAAAGGAGGTATCCAATCTGTGATTATGACAAACAGTATACCACCATGCCTTATATGAGATTTTAGAGAAATCCTTCCAATTTACGGTAATTTGTTGGAATGCAACCGCTAATAACAAGTCAATAATTTTCACATTAAGTGTAACATTCTCCCAACAAGGCGAGAGACTACCTAAGAAAACATGAGTGAAGGAAAAAGAAAATGTAGTTCCAAGATCAGATTAATTTGAGACCACACTTGCCTCCAAATTTTTTTACAGTTGTACATGAAAATATCATATGGAATAGGTCAGCATTTGAAGAGGAACATGTCCAACATGCATCCGACACAGTCACAAATCTCTTGCTCAAAACACTTGGTGTAAATAAAAGTCTGTTGTACACAAAAAACAGCGTCTGTGTTGTGTTGGCTGCCCTAGATGATTTGCGTAATTTAAGCCATATTTTATTCCAAAAAGAAATTGGCCATGTTGACGTGAGATCCCGTTCCCATGCCTCCTCTGTTTTAGATTTCTGCCTATTAATGTCCCCGCCCGTAAATACTTATATATAGTGGAAGCTCTGGGTCTAGTCTTTAGTAAAGTGCAAAGTGTAGAGGAAGGTTCTGATGGAGTGGAGATAGTGGATGTGGTGGATAATTGAGTGTATCTATCCATCACAGCAGTTTTAAGTAATCTATATTTGTGAATGCTCGAGGCAGGTAAGTCGAATAATTGACTAAGTGAGGGAAAGGATAAAAAGTTTGATTGTGCAAATAACTGAAGGATCCAGATCAAACCCTCTGTCGCCAAGTCTTCCAGTAGAAAGGTTTACTTCGAATAGTTAGGTCTTTGTTGTGCCAAATTGTGGAATTAAGGAATAGCTCCGTAGTATTGTGCGTGGAAGCAGATGTGGGTTCTAAAAGCTTCGAGGTCAATTTGATTATGGGAGTGGACATAGCCTGTGGTTTGCGTGAAAATGAGAGGTATTCCTGAAAAGAGAAAGGGGATATGAAGGAATGCTCAGTTATTGTCCATAAAGGGCAATCATCCACAGATTCAAGTAACCAAAAGGATGCTTGACGTAGGAGAAAAGCTGTCTGGTATGTCTGAAAATCTGGAAAGTTAACCCCACCTTCTGTATTAGGACGAGTTAATTTAGATAAAGACATTCTGGACCTCTTGTTGCTCCATAGAAAGGAAGATAGTGTGAAATTAATCTTCTTAAAAAACTTTTTAGGAATAGGGACTGGAATGTTAGAGATGGTATATAAAATTATAGGTGATAACATCATCTTTATAGTGTCTAGACGACCCCACCAAGATATATAAAGGGGATGCCATTTAGCTACTAAATCCGAAACCTTTTGTATGCATTTGGTCATGCAAAGTGCCACCGTGTCTGCTATTGAAGAAGTCACGTGTAACCCTAAATATTTAATGTGGTGAGGGCTCCAAGTAAAGTTGGAAGCACAAAAATCCGACTTGAAAGTATACTTAGTTAAGGGCAAAATTTCACACTTATCGTTATTCAATTTATATCCAGAGATGCTAGAATAAGCCTGCACCTCCTCCAAAAAAGTAGGTATTGAGTCTTCCGGTTTGGACATGAAAAGCAGAATGTCATCAGCATATGCTGCAAGTTTAATATGGGAATTAGATGATTGGAATCCATGTAGGTCAGGATTTTGACGTAATTTGGAGAGAAAGGGTTCTAAGGCCAAGTTGAAAAGGAAAGGGGAGAGTGGGCATCCCTGACGCACTCCTCTCTTTAAGTCAAAAAATGGTGAGATCAAACCGTTGGCACATACTGCCGCACGGGGATTGGAGTATAGTAGAGCGATTAGGGAGGTAAATTTAGGGCCAAAGCCAAACCACTTGAGAGTATAGAATAAAAAGGTCCATTCAACTCTGTCGAACGCCTTCTCGGCATCAAGTGCAATTGCTGCCAGGGGGTACTTTAAATGGGAGGATTTAGACAAGGCATTAAAAAGAAGTCTCGTGTTGTCGGTAATAAATCTCCCTTAACGAATCCAGATTGTTCTTTCCCCAATAAGTCAGGTAGGTATGAATCTAATCGTATGGCTAATGCTTTGGAAACATTTTTGTAGTCTATGTTAACCAGGGATATAGGCCTATAATTCTTGCAATATTTAAAATTCTTACCCTCTTTGGGGATGAGGCAAATATGAGCTTCTGAAAAAGAACCTGAAGAGCTACCTGATGTGCTAAAGGAATCTAGTAAAGAATGTAACTTGGGCATTATGAGCTTGGAAAAATGTTGGTAAAATTCTATGGTGAAACCATCTGGTCCTGGTGCTTTGTCCTTTTTAAGATGTTGGAGAGCCTTTAACAATTCTTGGTATGTTAAATCGGACTCCAGGAGGATAGATTTGGGAAAGCGTTTTGAGGTTTTTGAATACCAGAGAAAAAGTGCAGAAGAGAATTTTCAGAGGGTTGTGTTTCAGAGTCGTACAGAGACTTGTAAAAGAGAGAGAACTCATTCAAAATTTCATTATCTTTAAATTTTAGGTTTAATCCGTTGTCATAAATGGACTCAATATTCAGCTTGTTTTGTTTAACTTTTAAATAATTAGCCAATAGTTTCCCAGCCTTATTTTTGCCTCCGTAGAATTTTGCACTGGATTTTAACAAATATAATGAGGCGTCCTCCGTTGACTTCTTATTAAATTGCATTTTGGCGTTTATGAGAGCTGTGAGGCAATCTTTTGAATGTGAAGTGTAGAAGGAGTGTTCCAATCTTTTAATATCTTGGAGGAGATCTTTAGTTAATTTGCGGAAGAGTTTTCGTTTCTTTGCAACAAAGCCAATTATGAAGCCCCTCGCTGAGGCTTTAAAAGCATCCCATATGGTTGAACATGATATGGAATCTGTTTGATTCATCTCGTAGAACTCATCAAAAAAGGAAGTAAACGAGGCAGTGAACTTTGGGTCTAGAAGGAGGGTATTGTTGAACGCCATCTTTTGGGACCTGTAACTTTAGGTAAAATATCTAGGTTGATCGAGACATGAGCGTGATCTGATAATAAAATGGGACCAATATCTGCATTTGTAAGATTTTGTGAGATGTTATGAGAGACAAATATGTAATCGATCCTTGATTGGGTTTGATGGGAAAGGGAATAAAAAGAGTACTCTCTAGTAGTTGGGTTACAGAGACGCCACGCGTCCAAAAGTTTGTGTTGATTAATTGCATGCACAAAAGATCTATGGGACTTGTTGGGAATAAAAGAAACTTTGGAATTTCTATCTATAAACGGATCAAAGGTCTGATTGCAGTCCCCCGCCAAAATGAAATTAACTTCCATGTGTTGGGTAATTTGCTTAGCCAGTGTGGGCCAAAAGGAAGGTTCTCCGCATGTAGGGGCATAGACATTGAGAAGAGAGACAGGAACACCCTTCAAAGATAACTTAACATTTAGCCATCTACCATCAGCATCCGAGTCTTGGGACATAACTGTAAACGAGAGGGATCTGCGGCACAATATCATCACTCCATTACGTTTGCCATCCCCGGGGAAAAGAAGACCTCCCCACCCATCCCCTCTTCAACTTTAATGATTCAACATCCGATAAGTGGGTTTGTTGCAAGAATACAATATCGGCTTCTAATTTGGCTAAGTAAGAGAGAACTCTCTGCCTCTTGATGGGGGAGTTTAATCCCCTAACGTTCCAGGTGATCAATTTTAATGACATAAATAAATAAAAACAATTTGTACTGAAATTATGAACCATAAGTCCAATTCATTATAGTAGCAATGTGAAATAAGAGATATGCAAAACAGGAAAGGAGTATTTTCTGCGGCTTCAAAGTTGAGAAAAATAGGTAAATCATGTAACAAAGGCGTAGTATGTGAGCTGAAGATAGGAATAAGAGAAGAGAAAGATCTAAGAAACAGGCGAAAGGAAGATGCAAAAATAGAAATAAGCAGAGTTATGATGATCAAGAATGCGATAGATATCAAGAAGTGTGAAGAATTAGTTATACATGTGACACCAACATGTGAAAGGATACAAGCAATGAAAGAAAAAAGACAAAAAACGAAAGACATATCCAGCACCTAACTTGAGGGAATGTGGGAAAAGGACATACCTACAAAGGAAGGGTCATGGATATACGGGAGGATGGATGGGACCACATGGGTTAGGCAACACAACCGGGATCGACAAAACGGAGGACCAAGGAAAACCACGGTAGACGAGTAGAAAAACCTGTGGAGACAATAACAATCAAAGATTAGGAGATGTTTCAGAACATAACTGTAAACCATTTATCTCATAAAACAGAACCAGGAAAACCAGCTTTTAACACTAAGCAACGTGAATATTTCTGTAACGTCCTAGCCGCCATATCAGATATATCGCCAGCTGCTAAAAGGCGCATCTAAAATGGCGGAGTATAGCTGTTAAGCAAACAGAGACTGAAGAACTTGTGGGAGGAAGAAGAGAAGAAACAGTCAATCAAGTATTGAATGAAGAGGAGGGTCCAGAGGAATCCATCTCGTGTGTCTTGCAGGAATTAATGAAGTCTTGTAAACGCATTGGATCTTCATACACCGTTGTTCTGTTATTATACGTAACTTTAAAGAGACAAGGATGGAAAAGACCGTATCTGGCACCCAAGGAACGTAAATCCGCTCTCAAATTCAGGAAGGCTCTGCGTCTGTCAGCAGTAGCTTTAGCATAGTCTTGTGCAAAGAATAGAGACGAGCCTGACCATGTTATTTTTGGAGAGGTTCTAACCGCCGCCAGCACCTTCAATAAATCTGTATATTCTAAGAAATATAAGATGACTCCTCTTGGTCTCTGTGATGAGCTGGTTTGGGATGGCATCCGACCTAACCTGTGAGCTCGTTGGATGTTGAGTTGCGTCCCCTCTGGCAAGTGAAGTAGTTTAGGGAGAAAGGATCTAAAGAAAGTGAGAGAATCCGAACCTTCAAGTCCCTCTCCCAAACCGTAAATGCGCAGGTTGTTCCGTCTGTTGCGGTTTTCAAGCTCCTCGATTTGTTTCTGGAGTATGGATACCTGGGAGTGCATCTGAGAAACACCTTCACATGTGTTTTTTAGGGAGGAAACAGTGTTTTCAACTTCTGTAACTCTCGTTTCCAATCGGGACCAATTGTCTGTTAGAGTTTGCAGCTTGGTGTTAGTCTCTTCCATAAAAGGTCGGAGGGCTCTGATTTCCTCCAACAGCATCTCCATCGATACTGGTGAGGCTGACTTGGGTGGAGAAGGAGGGTCCTTCTTGAGACGCTTGGTGAGAGATTTCCCAGCCGGGCCAGAGGGGGATCCATAGTTGTTCTTAGTTGTCGAGGTGAGGATGGTGAAGACTCCTCAAGTCTAGAAAATTCAGTAAAGATTCTAGAATTTTTTATAAAAATGTTTTTCTTGGAGCTGGACGAGCTGGGTACTTTTATTCTGCCCATAAACCTCAGAATAAGTCTCTCCGTCGCCGGTCAACAGTGTGGGAGTACAAGAAGCGCTTCTCCTGAGGATTTTTTTTTGTATAACCTGAGGTCAGCACTGACAAGAATCTCCGAACTCCCTCCTCTGCTTATTACTATCGCACTTCAACAACTCATCACTTTGTCTTGTAGAGAGGCCAGACACCCAACAGAGGCTGAGCTATGCTGAATGCATCCAAAAAACAGTCTGTGGATGTAATAATGAGCTCATCTCGCTACTTCCCTACAGCAACATATGACGCAAAACCATTGCTCTCTGTAAAGTATGACTCAAATGACTGAAGAGTCTTAAAAGTCTCAAAATGGCTGCCCTGCATTCCTGTCACAAACCTCCAAACAATTTTAAACACGCTGAGTCTTCCTAAGTCAATTCGATCAAATAATGAGTTTCCCAGCGAGTTTTAGGCGAAGGATATGTTAATAACTTTAGCTTAGGAGTTATTAGAGGTTTAGGAAGCAAAATCGGGAAAGTCCGCGATCGCGGCAAAAATTCAAAATGGCGGCCGCGAAATTGCGTTTCTGACAGAGAGCAGATTTTCGGTTTTAAAATTACTTGCTGTTAGGGTTTGATGAAGGCGAGGGCTTCAGGTTGCTCTCCCAACCTTCATTCACGATCTGCCATCCACTCCGAGTCGTCACTCGGTCTTAGAATTGGGTTTTTCCAAGACTCCTCCGGGAGCTTCACCCGTGCGCTGCCATTACCGCTGGGCGCCAAGCCACGCCTTCCCGCCTTCTCTTTCTACTACTCGATATTACAAAAGTCTCATTTTGATGTCACTGTAAAACAAGTAGACTGAATACGGCCTAGGTTGAGTGAGCAGACGTGAGTTTTAGCAACGGTGCGTAAGCTACTTTCTGTAGAACCGTGAAAGCAGGGACTGTTATGTGGATGTTTGCAGGTATAGTGTACATGCTGAGATGGAGAGAAAGTGTCCTTGTAAATAATTTTCAAGGCAGTGTTTCCACAAGCTGAAATATGACAAAAAGAGGAGGATGGGTATATAAATCCGTGGTTTTGCCACAGAAGTGTGTTAATATTTTAAGTCTAAATATTCCAATCACATAAAAACATGAGGCATACCAGGTGGAATAAAGAGCAGTTGTTTTTACCTGTGCACTTTCCCTCTCATTTTGAGTGGCACCGAGTTGGCTATTTCACCCCACCGATTTTCATCCTAGGTTGGAGTTTAATAACTGCATGTAATTTAAATATCAGGAAGTCGTTTTAACATTAGATTTTCTCTTTCTCCTTTCTGTGATATCTGTGACTTCTTTATATTATTCAATGTTTTCTGAAGCCTTGAGCAGCTCTAGCCATGGTGCGTATAAAAGACATGCTACTTGCACAATCTAAATTATCCACTCTGATGTGGGCACAGCGTGAAGTTTTTCTTCAGTCAACAGGATCAGAGATGTTTCAAAGCACGGGCAAAGTGGGCAATTGCCCAAAGACTCTGCTTCCGATGTCCCCCTCATAAAGTGATTGCAACATACTAAAGTCAAGCCATATATATATGCATAAAAAACTAATTCTTTATTTTTTTAAATTGCAGCTGGACCTTAGTGTATATGCTTTGTCTGCCCAACGTTCACGATCACGTACCCAAAAGAAACCTCCGATCTTCCAACCTCGCACTGGGCGAAACCCCGCGCATCCACAGAGCCAGAGCAGGCAGAAGATCCTTCTCTCACATTGCAGCAAAGACCTGGAACGAGCTACTGGCAGACATCAGACACGCCCCCTCCCTGAACACCTTCAGGAAGACCCTCAAGACCTGGCTCTTCGGCTAAACAGATCTGCGGACACCACCCCCCCCTCAGCACCTTGAGACCCTCACGGGTGAGTAGCGCGCTTACAATTCCCTGATTGATTGATTGAACGTTAATCCTCACCTTCTCAAGAAGTGGTCAATTAAGGTATTTTCTTCACTTATTTTACCTCACCTCTCTCTCTTAATCTCCCTATCTATACATATGTCAACAGCTCTAGGTCCTTACATTTTCTCTCCCTATTTCAACACTCTCTACCTCACCTAGGTCGACTTCACCTCTCTCTCAATACACCTTTCTCTATCCAGCCTCCATCAGCGGCTGGCAGGGAATGAGGGTGCAGGGGCGGTGGAGGGGGGACAAAATACAAAATTAAAAAAATGCACTTACCAATTCCACCGGCCCCGTCTCTCCTCCGCTTCTCCGCAGTCCCGGAACCAGGATGCACCCAGGCTTTCCAAAGCCAATCCCAACACTGCAATACAGCTTTGTGTTTGATCTGAGTGCCATGGATCGGTGCTAAAACGGAGACTGGGGGCTTGGGCATGTTCCCCACCAGGCTGTGTAATGCAGCCTGCTGGAGAACATGCAAAGTGCACATGACTGTTTGGCCGGGCCAAGACAGCCGGCCAAGCAGTCAAGCTCACTTGGAGTGTGAAAACCACTCCTCCCCTTGTGCCACTTGTAGGAGAGTAGGATCTGCTTCACATGGGTACTCCCACTTTTGCTGATGCTTCACTGTTTTTCGACATTAGTCTGGCTGGGGCCCTGCTAATCAGAACCCCAGCCTAGCTGCTTCCTCTCTAAAATGGTTTCCATGTGCCTTAGGCACATCACTGATTGGAATCTGGAGTGCCCTTATAAGTCCCTAGTATATGGTATACTATGTACCAAGGGCATAGGTACCTCAGAGGCCTGCCAGGGGCTGCAGCATGTATTATGCCACCCCTGGAAGGCCATCCAAACTGACACCCCAGGTCTGCTACTGCAGCCTGGGTAAGGTGGTGCATGCACCCCTTACTGTGATATAGGTTACCTATATCACTAAATACATACACACATATAAACCTATAAGTCACTCCTAAGGCAGGCCTTATCAATCCTAAAGGCAGAGTGCATGGTTCCTATGTGAGAGGATGCCTCTGCATGAGCAGGGCCCCTCTGCAGCGTTCGGAGACCCTTCTCTGATGCTGTTTGTAGTGCAGCCTGACCATATACTCTTAAGCGCATTATAACCTCGCGTTAAATGCTAACTTTGGAATGGCTGCACCTAAACATGTCGTGTTTGGTGTCAAACATCTTGGAATACTACCCCCCACCAATTCTGGTGGCGGGGGTAGCATTCCACCCTTCTAGAGGGAAAGACATGTTAACTCTGGCTAGCCCGGTAACTTCTTTCCAAAGCCCTGGCATCACAAAATGGATGCTGCTGCCACAGACACGAGTCTGGCCTCCTGCTGCTGGACGAAACTCCGGCAGGGGAGGCCTGGACAATAGGTTTCCTGTCCCAGGGAGGTGTGACCACCTCCCCAGACAGAATAATGTGTATTGGGGCTGGGCGGGAGCACTTTCAGGTGCTTTGAAGTCCTGCACTGGGGGCACACTTGGTGTCCCTAGTGCATACCCCAGTTCAAACCGGATCAGGGCTTGCAGCCCCTGCTTTGGTGCGAACTGGACAAAGGGAAAGGGGTGTAGCCACCCCTCTGCCCTGACCCACCCATAGGTGGGGCCACAGAGTAGTCCAACCCCTATCCTTAGTATAAGTATAGGAACCCAGTCCTTAGGACTTTAGATTATCCCTGGACGAAACTCTGAAACTGAATCCTGGACCTTCGACGCTCTACTCACGATTAGAGGACAGAAGAATCTCCCTTGGGGTCAAGGAGTGACTCCCCTGCTTGGCAGGCACCAAAGAAGCATCTGTCCGGTTCGCATTTCTGAAGCTCCCGTCGGACGCCGAAGTCATCGCATCACCAGCGGTGGATTCTCAGACTTCCCCGAGGCTACTCTGAGTCCCCAGAAAAGCTGAGGCCCGTAGCTATCGTGGGTGACTTGAGACCGTGACCCCTGGACACCGAGCACATTTGCAAGTGCATCCTCTTCTGGGTCTCCCCTGAAGTCATGCTTTGGGCTCCGAGTAGCCCTAGCCTCCAGCACCAACTGCACCAAAGATCACTGGCCTCCACTCCACGAGTGTCCTGTGAGCCAGATCCACGTGCAATGTCTCGAGGCTCCTTCACGGTCGCTAGCCCGTTGGCTAGTAGCCCTTAACGAAGGCCAATCTTTTTCTTACTTGGCATCCTCGTTGCTCCAGGCCTGCCCTCACTTACCCTTGCTGGGTGAGTTCCCCAGACCTTGCTGGTCTGCACCATCGACGATCTTCCTCTGCATCGAGACTTGCCGTTGCCAAGGCTTGTTCGGTCCAATCCGGTCACCGACACCTCAGCACTCGACAAACATCGTGTACCAGCCCGAATCCTGCTCCTGGTTGCCGACAACACCTCCTGGACCTCGTGGCTGAAGAGTCAAGACGACCGTCAACGCACCTGAAGCACTCGACATCGGTGGGCATCTGTCCATCGCCCTCCTGGTCACTGGCTAGTGACCCAGACTCTGTCCCCTCTGCTTTCAGGTTCTTCAGAACTCCGATCCACCCAGACACTTTTCACTTGGTCGCCAGCAGCACTTTGCAGCAGATCGCCATTCAAATCGACGACGAAACCCAACCCCGAATAGGCACCTATGCACCCGGCTTCCCTGGGTGAGGTAACACGAGTACTCCGGTGCTCCCGTGGGTAGAGACTCTTCAAAGTCCTAGATCTCAAAGGGTTTGCTCCAAGTCCTCCTTTAAGTGTCCCTTTTCTTTAATTTCCCGATCACGACTTTCTCCATAGAAGTTAACGGAGTATCGCGGTTGTGTATTTACACTGCACGCGTCCCCCGTGGGTCCCCTGTGTCACTACCTTGGGTGGTTCCTTGTGGTCCAAGCACTTCTAGAGGCTCTAGGCCTAGTGTCTAGTTCAGTCGTGGTTCTTATACCACTTTATTGGTATATGGTTTGGTACGCCCCTAGGGCCCAAACGTGTATTTGTGCTATTACTGTGTTTAAATAACTTCTAACTTATGTATTTCGAACTCTAGCCTCATAAAGAGACTAGAGGGGTGTGTTTAGCAATAAATACATATATTTTGAATATATACCTGGTGTGGTGCTCTTTCATTTGATCACTCAAGAGATTATAGACTGGTAAAACAAGCTGCTTTACATTCCTTCAAGACTTAGCCTGAAGGCTGCTCTCCATAGCTACCACTAGGATAGCTTTCAATAAGGTTGTCTTTAACCTATCTCCAATAAGGGGTTGTTTGGACTGAGTGCAAGGTGCCCACTATAATTAGTGGACAGCATATACCAGGCCAACTTCTCACATTGGTGTGCAGCGTGTGGGATTCCAGCTTGCTATTATTTTACCAGATAATCTCAATTGAATTGATCAACTGAAAACCACTAAAGGTACCTAAGGTACATATAATTTAAGCTTAGAATACAGTAAGTTCTACTGAACTTAGAGTTGTGTGTAAAGGGATAGCACAACCCTTTCTACAACTCAAGAGAGTTTAGTAGGCCACACTAGAGTAGGTAGTGCATACACCACACCACACTAGTAATGTCTTTAAGGGTAGGATCTAAAGAATCCTTGCAGGAAGCCACTGAGCTTCCACCCTCCAAGTATGATACACTCCCATTCTTGGAATTGAGAGCATTATGTAACTTGAGAAAAATAAGGACAGGCCAAAGTCCCACCACCCAACACCTTAAAGAGTTGTTGGTGGCTTATGACCTTAGTAAGCCCTTGGGGACTGAAGGGGTAGGAGCTGAGGGTGGGGCAGAAGAAGAGGAAGGGACCAGGGGTACCAATACCCCCAGCCCCCCCTCTGAAACTGGCCAGGAGGGCGACAATGGCCCTGACCTGGATAATCCAATCCCTCCTGAGGAAGATGAAGAGGATGATCAGAATGATGCCCTCTTTGTCCCCCCAGGAAGGATTATGAGTGTGCCCAGAAGGTCTAGGTCTCCTTCTCAGGAGTCTAACCACTCTGGCACCTCCATAGGGAGCTCTGTCTCATCTCATAGGAGGGAATCCTCTCATGAGAGAAGAAAGAGGCTGGTTCAATATGAGGAAGCTCAGCTTGAAATCAAAAAGAAGCAACTGGCTATAGACAGGGAGTCCCTAGATCTCTTTAGAGAGAGAAGAAAGTTGGGACTAGAGTCCCATGGTGGCAGCCATGTCCCTAGAGATAGGGAAAGGTCCTATGACCATAGGAACCTGAGCAAGATTGTCCCTCCCTATCAGAATGGGGATGACATCCACAAGTGGATAACTGCTCTAGAAAGGGCCTGTAAGGTACAGAAGGTCCCTCAGGAGCAGTGGGCAGCAATCTTGTGGCTCTCCTTTGCAGACAAAGGTAGAGATAAGCTCCTCACTGTTAGAGAGGAGGATGCTGATAATTACAAGGTCTTGAAGAGTGCTCTTATTGATGGGTTTGGCCTAACCACTGAACAGTACAGGTTGAAGTTCAGAGATACCCAAAAAGCACAGACTCAAGACTGGGTAGACTATGTGGATTGTTCTGCCAAGGCTCTGGAAGGCTGGTTGATGGGCAGTAAGGTGTGTGACTTCTCAGGATTGTACAATCTGATAATGAGGGAGCAGATTCTTAATAACTGTCAAAATCAGCTGTTGCATCAATACCTGGTAGACTCTGATCTGACCTCTCCCCAAGAATTGGGAAAGAAGGCAGACAAATGGGTCAGAACCAGGGTGAAGCAGAAGGTACAGAACCAAGGTGGGGAAACCAAGAAGCAAGATGCTAAGAACTCTGAAAAGGGTGGGGAGAAGGGTAAAGATCAAAAGTCTTCATCATGCCCCCAAAAATCTTCTTCTGGTGGGGATTCACAGTCTACCAAAGGGAAAGGCCAAAGAAAACCATGGTGCAAGGTCTGTAAGCAAAAGACCCACTGGACCAGTGATTGCACCAAGTCCAAAGACTCCAGTCCAGCACCCACCAATGCCCCTAAGGCACCTGTTCCCCCTAGTACAGTTGGTGGGAGTGCTCCAGCCAAGGGTTTAGTAGGGTTCACCCTGGGTACTGAGTTGGGCTCTGACCTAGTCAGAGAACTGACTCAGGCTGTGTTAGTCTGTGATGGAGGCATGGATGTGACCTCCTCTGTGAGTCCCAGTAATCTGGGCAAGTACAGACAACAGCCTTTAATCAATGGACGTGAGGCTTTGGCATTTAGGGACACAGGGGCAAGTGTCACAATGGTGACACAAGACCTTGTGAATCCTGGGCAAGTTATACTTGGTGAAATGTACCAAGTGACCAATGCTAGCAATGTCAGAACAGACCATACTCTGGCAGTTGTTAACTTCTCCTGGGGAGGGGTAACTGGCCTTAAGAAGGTTGTGGTGAGTGCAAACCTACCAGTCGAATGCTTGCTTGGCAATGACTTAGAGACTTCTGCTTGGGCAGAAGTGGAGCTCAGGACCCATGCAGAAATGCTGGGGATCCCTGCAGATGTGTTTGCTGTGACCAGGTCACAAGCCAAAATGTCTAGCACTGAACAGGCCTTGGATTCTGGAAGATTGGACCAAGTGCCTTCCAAGAGGAGGAGTAGTAGGGTTAAGGCAGTGCCTTCCCCTTGGCTCAGGAGGAAGATCAGTCCCTTGAGGGGGATGATCTCAGCCCTGAAGAAGGAACTGTCCCAGAGGAACTTGAACCTGACCAGGTTGAGTTCTTGGGGACAGGGGGACCTTCTAGGGCAGATCTGAGCCAGGAGCAGCAGAGCTGCCCCTCCCTTGAACCCCTCAGACAGCAAGATGCTGCTGAGGCTACTGGGAAAGCTAGTGGTCCCCATACAGTGTATTGGGATGATGGACTCCTGTACTCAGAGAGTAGAGACCCCAAGCCTGGTGCTACCAGGAGGTTGGTTATACCTCTGAAGTTCAGGGGCTTCCTATTGACCCTAGCCCATGATATTCCCTTAGCAGGTCACCTGGGCCAGAACAAGACTTGGGACAGAAATGTCCCTCACTTTCACTGGCCCCACATGTCTGAAGACAGCAAGGAGTTTTGTCGCTCCTGTGTAACCTGCCAAGCCAGTGGCAAGGCAGGTGGCACTACAAAGGCCCCCCTGATACCACTACCTGTGGTGGGGGTGCCCTTTGAAAGGGTAGGGATTGACATTGTTGGTCCCATGGATCCCCAAACAGCCTCTGGGCACAGGTTTATCCTGGTGGTAGTGGATCATGCCACCAGGTACCCAGAAGCTATTCCCCTCAGGACCACTACAGCACCTGTGGTGGCAAGGGCCCTCCTGGGAATCTTCTCAAGAGTGGGCTTTCCTAAGGAGGTAGTATCAGACAGGGGTGCTACACTTCATGTCTGGGTACTTAAAAGCAATGTGGAAGGAGTGTGGAGTGACTTATAAGTTCACCACACCCTATCACCCACAATGCAATGGTTTAGTTGAGAGATTCAACAAAACCTTGAAGGGCATGATTAAAGGGCTCCCAGAAAAGCTTAGGCGTAGATGGGACATACTCTTGCCCTGCCTTTTATTCGCATATAGGGAGGTGCCTCAGAAGGGGTTGGTTACAGCCCTTTTGAACTTCTGTTTGGCCACCCTGTGAGGGGTCCACTGTGCTTGGTGAAGGAAGGATGGGAGTTACCTCTCAAGCCCCCAAAGCAAGATATAGTGGACTATGTACTTGGTCTCCGCTCCAGGATGGCTGAGTATATGAAAAAGGCAACCAAAAACCTTGAGGCTAGCCAGGAACTTCAAAAGGCCTGGCATGACCAAAAGGCTGTTCTGACTGTTTACCAGCCAGGACAGAAGGTGTGGGTGTTGGAGCCAGTGGCCCCAGCAGCTCTCCAAGACAAATGGAGTGGACCCCACACTATTGTTGAGCAGAAGGGTGAGGTCACCTACTTAGTAGACCTAGGAACACCCAGGAGTCCCCAAAGGGTTCTCCATGTCAACAGGTTAAAACCATATGTGGACAGAGCAGACATGGGCTTGCTCATGGCTACTGATGAAGGGCAGGAGGAAGAGAGTGACCCACTCCCTGACCTGCTCTCACAGAACCCTGACGATGGGCCAGTAGATGGTGTAGCCTTGGCAGGCAGCCTCACTACCCAGCAACAAACTGATTGTAGGCAAGTTCTCAATCAGTTTAGACATATGTTTTCACTGACACCCAGTCAGACCACCTGGTGCACTCATGAAGTGGACACTGGGGACAGTCTGCCTATTAAAAATAAGATTTATAGGCAACCTGACCATGTCAGGGACTGTATCAGGACTGAAGTCCAGAAAATGTTGGAATTGGGAGTTATTGAACCCTCAGATAGCCCTTGGGCTAGTCCAGTGGTCCTTGTGCCAAAACCTCACACCAGTGGTGGAAAAAGAGAGATGAGGTTTTGTGTGGACTACAGGGGTCTCAATGCAGTCACTAGGACTGATGCCCATCCAATACCAAGGGCAGATGAGCTCATAGATACTTTGGCCTCAGCCAAATATCTCAGCACATTTGACTTGACAGCTGGCTACTGGCAGATCAGACTAGCTGATACTGCAAAGCCCAAAACAGCATTCTCAACCCCTAGTGGGCATTATCAATTTGTGGTGATGCCCTTTGGTCTGAAGAATGCACCTGCCACTTTCCAGAGGTTGGTGAATACAGTTCTCACAGGTCTGGAAGCCTATAGTGCAGCATATCTAGATGATATTGCTGTCTTTAGCTCCACCTGGGAGGATCACCTGGTCCACCTCAGGAATGTTTTACAGGTCCTGCAAAAGGCAGGCCTGACTATCAAGGCCACTAAGTGCCAGATAGGGCAGAGTCAGGTTGTGTACCTGGGCCACCTTGTGGGTGGAGGCCAGGTTCAACCTTTGCAGAGCAAGATCCAGACTATCATGGACTGGACTGCTCCCACTACCCAGACTCAGGTGAGAGCCTTCTTAGGCCTGACTGGGTACTATAGGAGATTTGTCAAGGGGTATGGATCAATAGTGACACCCCTGAATGACTTAACTTCTGAGAAAATGCCCAAAAAGGTTCAGTGGACAGTTAGCTGTCAAAAGGCATTTGATGACCTGAAGCAGGCCATGTGCACTGCTCCCATTCTACAGAGTCCTGATTACTCCAAGAAGTTCATTCTTCAAACTGATGCATCTGAATTGGGGGTAGGGGCTGTACTGTCACAATTGAATGAAGAAGGTCAGGATCAGCCAGTAGCTTTCATTAGCAGAAGGCTGACCCCTAGAGAGAAACGTTGGTCAGCCATAGAGAGGGAGGCCTTTGCTGTGGTCTGGGCTCTGAAGAAGTTGAGGCCATACTTGTTTGGTACACACTTCCTGGTTCAGACAGACCATAAGCCCCTCTTATGGCTAAAACAAAGGAAGGGTGAAAACCCCAAACTGCTTAGGTGGTCCATTTCCCTACAGGGGATGGACTTTACAGTGGAACATACACCTGGGAGTAACCATGCCAATGCAGATGGACTCTCTAGGTACTTCCACTTAGAACATGAAGACTTAACTGGGCAAGGTTAGTTTAATGTCCCTACGTTTGGGGGGGGTTGTGTAGGAGAGTAGGATCTGCTTCACATGGGTACCCCCACTTTTTGCTGATGCTTCACTGTTTTTCGACATTAGTCTGGCTGGGGCCCTGCTAATCAGAACCCGAGCCTAGCTGCTTCCTCTCTAAAATGGTTTCCATGTGCCTTAGGCACATCACTGATTGGAATCTGGAGTGCCCTTATAAGTCCCTAGTATATGGTATACTATGTACCAAGGGCATAGGACCTCAGAGGCCTGCCAGGGGCTGCAGCATGTATTATGCCACCCCTGGAAGGCCATCCAAACTGACACCACAGGTCTGCTACTGCAGCCTGGGTAAGGTGGTGCATGCACCCCTTACTGTGATATAGGTTACCTATATCACTAAATACATACACACATATAAACCTATAAGTCACTCCTAAGGCAGGCCTTATCAATCCTAAAGGCAGAGTGCATGGTTCCTATGTGAGAGGGTGCCCCTGCATGAGCAGGGCCCCTCTGCAGCGTTCGGAGACCCTTCTCTGATGCTGTTTGTAGTGCAGCCTGACCATATACTCTTAAGCGCATTATAACCTCGCGTTAAATGCTAACTTTGGAATGGCTGCACCTAAACATGTCGTGTTTGGTGTCAAACATCTTGGAATACTACCCCCCGCCAATTCTGGCGGCGGGGGTAGCATTACACCCTTCTAGAGGGAAAGACATGTTAACTCTGGCTAGCCCGGTAACTTCTTTCCAAAGCCCTGGCATCACAAAATGGATGCTGCTGCCACAGACACGAGTCTGGCCTCCTGCTGCTGGATGAAACTCCGGCAGGGGAGGCCTGGACAACAGGTTTCCTGTCCCAGGGAGGTGTGACCACCTCCCCAGACAGGATAATGTGTATTGGGGCTGGGCGGGAGCACTTTCGGGTGCTTTGAAGTCCTGCACTGGGGGCACACTTGGTGTCCCTGTGCATACCCCAGTTCAAACCGGATCAGGGGCTTGCAGCCCCTGCTTTGGCGTGAACTGGACAAAGGAAAGGGGTGTAGCCACCCCTCTGCCCTGACCCACCCATAGGTGGGGCCACAGAGTAGTCCAACCCCTATCCTTAGTATAAGTATAGGAACCCAGTCCTTAGGACTTTAGATTATCCCTGGACGAAACTCTGAAACTGAATCCTGGACCTTCGACGCTCTACTCACGATTAGAGGACAGAAGAATCTCCCTTGGGGTCAAGGAGTGACTCCCCTGCTTGGCAGGCACCAAAGAAGCATCTGTCCGGTTCGCATTTCTGAAGCTCCCGTCGGACGCCAAAGTCATCGCATCACCAGAGGTGGATTCTCAGACTTCCCCGAGGCTACCCTGAGTTTCCAGCAAAACTGAGGCCCGTAGCTATCGTGGGTGACTTGAGACTGTGACCCCTGGACACCGAGCACATTTGCAAGTGCATCCTTTTCTGGGTCTCCCCCGAAGTCGTACTTTGGGCTCCGAGTAGCCCTAGCCTCCAGCACCAACTGCACCGAAGATCACTGGCCTCCACTCCACGAGTGTCCTGTGAGCCAGATCCACGTGCGACATCTCAAGGCTCCTTCGCGGTCGCTAGCCTGTTGGCTAGTAGCCCTTAACGAAGGCCAATCTTTTTCTTACTTGGTATCCTGGTTGCTCCAGGCCTGCCCTCACTTATCCTTGCTGGGTGAGTTCCCCAGACCTTGCTGGTCTGCACCATCGATGATCTTCCTCTGCATCGAGACTTGCCGTTGCCAAGGCTTGTTGGGTCCAATCTGGTTGCCGACACCTCAGCACTCGACAGACATCGTGTACCAGCCCGAATCCTGCCCCTGGTCACCGACAACGCCTCCTGGACCTCGTGGCTGAAGAGTCAAGATGACCGTCAATGCACCTGAAGCACTCGACATCGGTGGGCATCTGTCCATCGCCCTCCTGGTCACTGGCTAGTGACCCAGACTCTGTCCCCTCTGCTTTCAGGTTCTTCAGAACTCCGATCCACTCTTGGATCCACCCGGACACTTTTCACTTTGTCGCCAGCAGCACTTTGCAGCAGATCGCCATTCAAATCGACGACGAAACCCGACCCCGAAAGGCACCTATGCACCCGGCTTCCCTGGGTTAGGTAACACGAGTACTCCGGTGCTCCCCTGGGTAGAGACTCTTCAAAGTCCTAGATCTCAAAGGGTTTGCTCCAAGTCCTCCTTTAAGTGTCCCTTTTCTTTAATTTCCCGATCACGACTTTCTCCATAGAAGTTAACGGCGTATCGCGGTTGTGTATTTACACTGCACGCGTCCCCCGTGGGTCCCCTGTGTCACTACCTTGGGTGGTTCCTTGTGGTCCAAGCACTTCTAGAGGCTCTAGGCCTAGTGTCTAGTTCAGTCGTGGTTCTTATACCACTTTATTGGTATATGGTTTGGTACGCCCCTAGGGCCCAAACGTGTATTTGTGCTATTACTGTGTTTAAATAACTTCTAACTTATGTACTTCGAACTCTAGCCTCATAAAGAGACTAGAGGGGTGTGTTTAGCAATAAATACATATATTTTGAATATATACCTGGTGTGGTGCTCTTTCATTTGATCACTCAAGAGATTATAGACTGGTAAAACAAGCTGCTTTACATTCCTTCAAGACTTAGCCTGAAGGCTGCTCTCCATAGCTACCACTAGGATAGCTTTCAATAAGGTTGTCTTTAACCTATCTCCAATAAGGGGTTGTTTGGACTGGTGCAAGGTGCCCACTATAATTAGTGGACAGCATATACCAGGCCAACTTCTCACACCACTAACCCCGCCCCCCAACCAAGCCCCGAAACTGTGAAAAACAAAGTGATAATAACTATGTTATTATCATTTTATTTTCCTGTTCTGAGAGCAGTGGGGCGACTCCCTGCCAGCCTCCCTCATTCCTGCCTCATAACCTCACCTCTTTCTCTCTCTCTCTCTACCACTCTGTGTGCCTAGCTTGATATTTCTACCTCACTTCCCTTCCCCAACCCTACTATTCAGATTCTAACTCTTGCCCCTGTGTCTCTAGTCTATCTCCTTTATGTCTTTCTCAAACTCATCTCTCTCTTTGCTTTGTCTTTCACTCCACCTCTTTATAACTTTCCTCTGTACCTCTCTTTAGCCCTGGCTCTGCCTCACCACCCTCTCCTGCTCTTCACTAATTTCTCTCTACCGCACATCTCTCTGACTACTTGATCTATCTCTACACCACCACTACTTATGTTTGCTACCTCACCTCACTATTCCTCCTCCTCTCTCTCTCTCTCTTTCTACCTACATTCAAAGTTACTCATATTTCACTATTGAAATCTTCTCTCCCGTTCTCTATTTTTCTATCTTGCCTCTTTTTGTCTATATACCACTAACTATCCTCTCTCACACACATCTCTTTCATCACCTTCTTTTCCATTTCAACTTAGCCCTTCTACCACACCTATCTTTTCCAGCTTATTTCTCTTTGTTCATTTTTCTACCTCACCCCCTGTCTCTAATTGCATGTCTACTTAACATCTCTCTCTTACACATCCTCTCTTGCTCTACTTCTTTATCAACCTCACCTCACTTCCTCTTCTTCACCTGTATCCCCCTACCTCTCCTCTTTACACTGTATACCTCATTTATCTTTCAACCATTCTCCCATCTCTCTCTTCCCTTCTCTCTGCCTCTCTTCTCTCTTTGTGTGACCCATCATTCTATACACATTCTTATTTCGCCCACTTCTCCACCTCACAGATTTATTTCTACCTAAGTTTTACCTCATTTTATCTAATTGTCTAGCTCTCTACCTCTACCTCTGTCTGCATTTACCTTTTTCTAACTCACTTTTCATTTTACCTTACCTCTCACTCTACCCCAGTGTATCCCACTTCTCTTCTTTTCTCGTGTTCTTTCTTCATAGCTCTCTGTACCTCCATCTAACATCCTTACCTATACCGTTGTCTCTAATTCTCTACCAAACTCTTTTCTCTTTCTAGCTCTCAGTATTTTTCCTTTCTAACTTCCTTGGTGTTCTACCTTTTCGTTGCATCTCTCCTTACCATATTTATCAGTATACCTCGTCTATATCATTCACTCACATCCACCTCTGCCACACCTTCTCACTATGTTGTCCCTGCCCTGTATCTTACCCTCTACAATCTTCCTTACTCAGTAGAGTCCCCGAAACCTCTCTACCCAGAGAAGTACAGAGAGAGAGAGAAGAGAAGAGTGAGGCATGGGAAGAGAAATAAGGAGAAAATTATGAGGTTTCACCTGATGGAATGGTCAAAATTTTGCATTGCTCATGAGCATGAATTACTATTATTCATTGTATTCATGGGATTCCCCAAATATGCCTCGCTCTCTTTGACAAATCCTTAACCTTTGCCTCATACACTTTGCACAACAGTCCCAAATGCTCTCACACTTCACTTTACCAATGCCAAGTTGGATGGATATTTTCAAATAAATGACAGAACACAAAACGTTTATAAAATTGTTTGAAGTCAACTATGGTCTGCATCCCTTTAGTTCTTGTGATTGAACTCCACCACACCAAAGCTCGTTCTCTACTCTCAGCCAACAGGCACCTCTTAACCATACCTTAGACCCTTCTCCATCTCCTCCATGTTTAGAATCTTTGAGGTCCTTTACCCTCTCCTAAGTAACATTCTCCCTTACTAACTTATATCTCCACCATCTTTTGTGGATGTTAAATAAGAGCTTATACCCATCTCATTAAACTTGTCATACCTAGCCTCCAACAAAACTGAATTGAACTATAGTCCTGTCTCATGAAAAGTTCACGTTCACTTTTCTGACTGTAAATATGTAATGAATGTGTATAATGCCAACACTTTTCTATGGCATGAAGATGAGGTTTAGTACCCTCTCATCTCCTCTGAATGAATCCTAAAGTGTTGAAAAATCCCTGCAGTCCCTGGACAACTCCTGAAAAAAACAAGTACATTATAGAAGAACCCTGGATAAAATGTGTACATCATAGATTAACTCCACAAGTGTGGTGATGCACTAGCTCCTTAGCTTGGTGATTCCAGAGAGGTATCATGGCACAGGACCCACGGGATAACTGAGTGTCCATCATCTCCTGGCGCCCGAGTCCTCACTAATCACAATGAGAGTATGCACTGCTGTGGATGCCTCAGGAAAGCTTCTGTGACAAGCCCTTTGTTTGAACTGGTGATTCCTCCATGCACAACCTGTGTAGGAGCATTGGAAGATGGTGTAGTCACACAAGTCCACAGAAGGGGAAAAAGAAGCTCAACTGATGTCACATAAGGCACTTCCAGGTCTGCAAAGGTGGTGCTGTTGCGCAGTTGTTGAAGATCTCAGAGGACTTCAGTGGGAGCTTTTCTCATGGTCTGCTTGCTGTCTGTGATGTTGAATGGGGAGGGAAAAAGGCCTACAACAAAAACTGTCCCAACACTTTCCTGAATAAGACAAAAAGGAGGGACTACGGGCCACTTGAATAGGTCCAGCATACAGGCCCACGGAACTACAACAAGAAGAGGTATGCTGTTCCTAAAGAGATCCTACAGAACATTGGATACGTGAAAAACAATAAGGTGGGTGTTCATAAAGATCGAAGAAAATCTTTTCTCCTTTCAGAAAAAGACCCTCACACACCCAGCCAGCTAAGTGTCATGCTTCATCACTGGGTCTGCTCCTTATCGGGTCGGCGCTGCAATACCCGATCGGCACCCGTGATGGGGCCTTCTTTGCGGAGATCTTTTTTCTTAGCCGTTGGGTGAAGTGCGAGTGAGGGCCCTAATGAGTGTAGATGTGAAAAGTGTGTAGTATGTGCTGTCTAAAACAGGAATTAGTGATCCATCCAAAACTATTTTAATGACAATGGTCACTAACCTGATTAAAAACCAGTAAGAGACGCACGCGTCTGCTCAAAGATTGCAGAGTTGTGTGCTCAAACTCAGGTCAACATGTTTCTTGCCTTTTGTTAAGTTAACGGCAATTCTTCAGGACCGAATCTTAAATAATCTACACTTTATGGTCGGTGGTCTGTTCAGTACACAATATAATGACCACCCATACAGCACCCTATAAAGTGGTACCTGTTGATCCAATTCAATGCCTGCAGGATAGAAAAATTGTAAAGTTTTAAAAACATTTCCTGGCCAGATGAAGTGCAGCACTACTCAATGTGCTTACTGGCTGTTCTGCCGAGCCCTGCATTGTGTGTGGGCGACTTTGTCCACTTTGTGATCATTAGCATTGCACTTTTGGAAAAATCTACTGACTTTTGAATGGATGGAACATTAATCACAGACAGCAGTCACTGCTGAACATACATCTGTTCGGGTCTGGTGGATTAGTGGACTAATGTGTCCACTGTAGGGGCCTGTGTTCGACCTCATGGCCAAAGGTTGAAATCCTTGTGAGGTCGATAAAATGAGTACCATTGAGTTGGTAACAATAAACATCTGTTATTCAGCGCCAAGATACCCGTTTGTGTGAACGTGACCTTTAGAAATACACATGTTATGTTATCTATTGGTTCAGCACCCAGCATTCCCCTGGAAGAAGGAAAGGCCGCAGTGGCCATATTACCAGAGGCCCCTCTTTGCCTAAGCTCACAAGTTTTAATTAGGAGTACATTACCCACATGACTCCTTAATTTGAATCACTTGCCTCTCCTAATTGCAACTAACACTAGTGATACTCACTTCTAATTGCAACAATTATTGCTGATTTCAATGACCTCAGAATTATGAAAGGCTAAGTACCACTATGGTACATAAGTCATCATATTCACTGTAGTCCCCCTCTCACTAAAATGATGATGGATTTTTAAGTGGGCCAAACTGCTTCTCTCTGCTCTAAACCAATATAAGGCTCCCAATCTTTACTCAGTGAAGACCGTACAGCTCCTCCCATGTAATTCCATCCGCTAAGCTCTTCCCTCCCATCAGCCACCAATGAGATCTGGTTGTAATGCCTTCAAAATAATTTAGCTACATATATTCATTAGAAAGAACCCATATATTCTCTTTGCTGTCCAATACCACTGCTTAAATGGCAACTTTAAAATAGACCTCATATTTTTCTCACACACCACACGTCTATGGATGGGATAATTCACAGACAATCTCAACATTACATGTAAATCCAAAATTACTTATAGCATGAAGCTAACAGTCATGGCTTTCCCCTTATTCAAGGTGGATCCAACTCAATTTTCAAAAAGGCAAAATCATGATGCAAGACTCAAACCTTAGTCATTTTGATTATCATGTTCAAATATTCACACAATCTATGTCTATTTTCCTACACTCATCTCCTTCTTACCATCTCAATGTCCTTGCCATGAAACCATAGTTACACATGCCAACTGCCTCACCATACCCCAACCTGTACCAGTCAATAACCCAACCAAAAGACAGCCTCTGGTCACACCAGTCCCATTACCATCATTTCACTATACACCAACTGCCCACTCTATCTTCACCAATTAATCTCTCTTCAGCACTGATCTATGTTCCGATATCACACATTCACCTCCCTCCTAAAACATTCAGTTTGATCACTTTCTACTTTCTTCCTTGCCCAACTGTTCCTCACAGGAGGAGAGTCCACAACCCCATCAGCATCAAAGCAACAAAACACGCCAAAAGAGAAGTTAAATCAGCATAATTCAGCTGAGTGCTCCAATTCTTCAAAACCCCAACACGTTTGCCTCCTTTAACATCAACACCATTTCTTTAAAGCTGCTCATGCTACTCAAGGAACTACGAATGCTCCAAAATGACATTTCAGATATAACGGTCAACTAGAAACCCCAAACCAAGAGTATTATTCACCAACAAAACCAGTGAAACACAGCATCGAGATTGCAGAGAAAATAACTCCAATAGCATAGGTTTTCTCTACTTGACTGAGACATGAATGACTGAAACCTCTCCACAGATTCTGGACAGTTTGGTACCATCAAAACGCTCCATCATCTGCATAAATAGGAAAGAAATCAGTGGGTGGTATTCAGCAATCAACAAAAAAAGCATGTGAAAGCCTACAAATTAGCAACCAGTTGTCCAGGTTTCATGCTTTTTATGATAGTTCAAATTATTAAACCAAGTTAATATAAACTTCATATCATCTACAACCTTTCAGGTGACAATAAAATCCTTGTAGAGCAATTGACTGAGCCCATACGCAAATCTTTCATTAAATCAAACATTCTGCTTGGAAACTTTAACCTCCTTTCTGGCAACATAATATCCCAAAGCTCCTCTTGCCCTATATCTTATGTCAACTACTTCCAGCAATCGTGCACAACTTCTATCCACATAAAAGATGCAACTCTTGATCTTCTAATTGCAAAAAAAGAAAGATTAAAACGGACGCTCCAATCCAAATTGATTTTTCAGTCTTTTCTCTTATCCTCTTCTCTGTCCATTCAATGAAAATTACCAAGCATGGCATGTCCTGGTATACTGGCAGAGGCACCTGAGAAACCAAGGCAGCCCCATGCTCACCTCAGAAGTAAAAGAAGCTCTAATTTATATTCTCCTTGTAATAGGAGTTGATGAACTTAAACACCAATGCAATAAATCACAATAGGGATTATTGATATGTTAACGTTAAGACAAAAAGAACAGACATTTAGAAGGTCAGCACTCTGATTTACAAAAGAATTATATGAAGCAGTAAAATGTTTAGAGTCTCTGAATGACCTGAGGATCAGAAGCCCTCAACAGTAAATCTGAATCAACACTGACATGAAAGAAAAATATATAAAAATATAATCACCTCTAATAACAAATTATTTTTTTCGATGTGGCAGGTATTTACTAGATTTCTTCCAGTGTTCCTGTGTATGCTATTGATATCTGTTGAATGTATTTGTAGTGTCTTATGAGTTAGAGATGACTGAACCTTTTTGGTCCTGACAGACTCTGTAGAACAGTGGCGTAGGTGCGTGGGTATGGGTGATAGAATTCATGATGTACAATGTTCAGTTAGTGGTTACATGCTGAGGAATAAAGACGTGTAATACCAAGCTCTGTGTGTGGCGTGATCCTTTGAGTGTACCCAGGCTGGGGATGATGGTACAACTGGCAATGAGATAGAGGATTACATAAACCCTGCAACCCGAAGAACAGAGAATGCCCTCCCAGAGAGTTTGCAGCGAACTGCTCCTCCATGCCACGTGTGCCTCAGTCGAAGTGAAAATCAATGGTTGGTGTATGTTGAATCAAAGCGCCACTCCAGCCAGTGCAAGGCCTTTGAAAAAGTGAAGGCCTTACAGAAAGTTTGTTTGTCGTCGGGTAGAAATTTGCTGGTAAAGGCGAGACAAGAGGTACTGTGCCAAAACGCGACACAGAGCCATAAGTCACACAGAATAATAAAGCTAAAGGCGGAGACAACCAGGTACAGAGAAGTTCTAAAAGCAGGGACAGTCAAGTGCAAAGAAGCTCTAGCAGATACAATTGTCAGATACAGAAAAGCACTAAAGGCAGTGGAAACCAGGTATAGGAAATATTGTTGTATTTCCAAAATATAAGTAAAGCAAGTCATCATACCAGAGCATCTGGGCAAAGCAACCCAAGTAGAAGCCCGAGGGTTGCGAATACAGAGCTGTTGATTCATGAAGTGGACAGCACAGAAGGTGCTGAGTGTGTTCCACATGACTCGAAAGTCATTAGGAAATTGAAAGGCTCCAATGGCAGCATGAAAAGAAGCCATGCAAGTTCCAATTGGTGTTAATGACCCGAAGCAAGCACATCACAAGGACTTACAGATGGTTTGAATGGTGCAAGACCAGGTGAACAGCATAAAATCTCATCAGTAAGGGCCATAGCTGGTTATGATGCCGCTGAATTGCTGAAACCACTGCTTCCCTTCGATACAGCCAAGAATGAAAATATTAGTGCAAGATAGAATGCCTGGATTGATACCATTGATGATTTCATTGATGCGCTGAAAGAAGCAAATGACAAAAAGATAATTAAATATCCAAAGAATTTGGTGGGTGAAGGAGTAAAAGAAGTTAAATCCAATGTCAAATGTTGATTACGAAAGATAAGTTTTCAGTCAAGAAAGACAGAAAGTTGGTGAAATAATCAATGAATTTGTAGAAAGACTTGATATGCTTATCAAACATTGCAGATTCAATGAGTTTAATGATGAAGAGGCTATTCGACTAAGAGTCATAGATGGCTGCCTTTCTGATTCCTTCAAACGACAAATACTGAGAGAACCGCTGAGCCTAGAGTGAGTCCTAATGGCTGCCTGAGCTGAGGAATGTGCCAACAAACAAGCTGCTGACATGGAGGCCGGAGCAACCCAAACTGAGTCTGTCATGAATGTGACAAGCAAGCAGAGACGTAAAGCTAAGGGAGACAAAGGGATGTCTCAAAGGAAGAAGAAGTTGTGCTTCAGATGCAGATTTTTCTTTCCATATAACGGTAAATGTTCGGCATTGGTCAAGTATACAAAGGTTGTGGGAGAAAGATGGTCTGCAAAGTGAAGGATAAACTAAGTGCGTCACGTTGTGAAGACAAAATGGCCACTACAACGTTTCAGACGCACTGTTCTACGAGCTCCCACATGGCCAAGTGACAGCATCAGTTGAGGCAAGGAGAAACTTAACAACGTAAATTGTCATCAAATTCCTCATCTAAATGTTCATCACTGTCAAGCAACAGAGAGGAAGATGTGTGTGCAATGTCAATGTTAACCGCTGGACGACGTGCGCATGTAGGATTAGCTTCTTGCATGGAAGAATGCCGGTCAACGCTAGATTAACAAGTGAAAGTGCGAAATTCATTTGGACACTGTCCCAAAATCACACTGAAAGTGAATCGGTGCTCCATAACTTTTATCATGGACAGTGGCTCATTGATCAACAATATGACAGCAGAAAAGTACAACAAATTATCTCCAGTGCCATGTTTAACCCAGTTGAAGACCAAAGTGTAGACGTGGGCTGCTTCATCGCCACCGCAATGTCAAGTTTCATTTATAGCAACTGTGAAGCATAAAAAGACGAAAGTGCTAGCACCAATTGATGTCCTGCAGGGCACTTCATCGAGTGCATGTTTCAGTACTGCTGCTGACATTGGATTTATTTCTGTAAACTACAATGTCAGTGCCTATCATGGGATAGTGAATCAGTTTCTATCTTTGTTTCATGGACTAGGAAGACTTGAGACCATGAAAGTGCAACTTCACATAAATGAGGAAATTCGTCCTGTTGCTCAATGACATCGTTAAATTACAAGAGGCTGTTGAGAAAGACCTTGAGACACTATTAAAGCACAACATCATTGAGTGATCCACTGGTCTGAGATCATTGTTATCACCCATAGTGGTAGTGCCTAAGAAGGATAGTGAAGGAGCTGTGCCCATCTGTGTTGATATGCACCAAGCGAACAAGGCGATTGAAAGAAAACAACATCCAGGTCTGCACATTGCTGACATGATTACACAGCTGAATGGAGCTAAAGTCTTGATTTGAACAAGGGTACCACCAACGCAAACTGGAAGACAATTGGAAGATCATTACTGCCTTTTCGACTCATGTTAGTTTATTTAGATATAAAAGGCAACGTCTCAGGGTGTTATCAGCTGCACACCTTTTTCAGGATGTCATTTGATGCATAATACAGCCAGTCACTAATGCTTTCAATTTCAGTGATGACATTCTAGTTTCTGGGAACTCATGAAAGGAACATGATAAAACTTTTACACAAGTGTGTTGTATGCTTGCCAATGCAGGTCTCACTTTAAATGCAGCAAAGTGTGAGTTTCATAAAACCAAACTTAAGTTCTTTGGTCATATCTTTTTTGATGGGGAAATGACTTCGAATCCAAATAAAGTACAAGCTTTGTCATCCACTTCTCCCCCACAAGATGTAACTGTGCAGCGATCCTTCCTTGGTATGGCCGTTACTGTTCAAGGTTTGCCACTATAAGTGCCCCATTGAGAGACTTACCAAAATGAAACTTTCCATTTCGATGGTCACGTGAATGTGAACAAAGTTTCAAGAAAATCAAGCATACAATTGAGAATGCCACTGTAATGGCATACTTTGATCTGAAATAGCAGACGGAGGTTGTAGTTGATGCAATCCCAGTGGGGTTGGGTGCCATCCTTGTCCAGGACACTGGACATCCCAATGCCCCAAGACACATTGTGGCTTATGCTAGCAAAAGTTTGTCATCAACAGAACATGCCTATTCACAACCTGTTCTTCTTGCATTTGTCGCACTAAGTGTGAAGGATATGCCCAGACGTGGGTCCCTTGCTCCTAAGCCACCAGATTCAAGCTAGACTTGCTGATGAGGGGTGAAACCCCAAAACCGGTCCAAGGATGCTTGTTTCTGGTCCAGGGAGGACCTGGCCTGGCAGTTCGGGCTGGACTGTTCCTGTGGGGAGCAGGGTCAAGACTGATTTGCATATGGCTGGATCCAAACTGGAATGGCATGGCGTGCAAACAAACTATGGATGTAACTCAGATCTGTGACTGGGGGTGAATGTTTTATTGGTTCAGCATTCTATCCATCATCTGATCTTTTTGCATTTGTTGCCCTAAGTGGGAAGGGTATGCCCAGACCTGGGTCATTTGCTCGCTATGCCACCAGATTCAAGCTAGCCTGGCTGATGAGGGTTGAATATCCGAAACCGGTCCCAGGATGTTTGTTTCTGGTCCAGGGAGGACCTGGCCTGGCAGTTCAGGCTGGACTGTTCCCATGGGGGAGCAGGGTCAAGACTGAGTTGCATATGGCTGAGTCTGAACTGGAATGGCGTGGCATGCAAAGAACAACGGATTTAACCCAGTACTGTGACTGGAGGTGAATGTTTGATTGGTTCAGCATTCAGTTCATCATCTGTTCTTTTTGCAACAAGTGGGAATGGGCATAAAAAAGGACCTGAGTTCTAAAGTCAAGGGATACTAGCAAGTCAGGTTCATCATGTTCTTTGCCAATACGGTAAAGTAATTCTTTTTTGATACAAAACTGGGGGTAATTAGATCTAATGTTGTCCTTATAATCACTAGCACTTCGGCAAGCATTTTGTAATGATAAGTCATTTATTTGGACTACCCTAAAGCTTCTATCTTTAGTCCAAGATTCAGGCGAGAATAAAGCATCCTGACTCTGAGTTTTATTTTCCTCCATTTTGCTTTCTTCTCTTGAATTCATTATTATGATTGTCTAGATTAGTTTGGAGGAGATCAACAAAATAAGGATTATTGGTTCCCAAAATTAATTTCTCAGGGAGATTGGGGAGTACGCTCACCTCAACAATATTCTCCTGTCCATTTTCATTTGTAAGGGTTAACCTAGCCATTGGATACGTTGTAGTGTCCCCGTGTAAACAGCGAATCTCAACATATCTAACAGGTATGGTCTGCAATAAAAAAACAAATGAATCTCTAATTACACACTGTCAACACCCTGAGTCTAGGAGGGCAGTTACCTACTTATCATTAGCCATCAAACTCAAATCAAGATGGTCCCATTTCTTGAGCATAATAGATGGAACGTTGTGAATAGTTGATATCCGTTGACTCCTCATCTCCTTTCACCTTTCTTTTCCTACAGAGTCTTGCAATGTGGCCCCATTCACCACACTCAGAGCATTGAGGCCCAGTAGTCACATAAGATTCTGACTTCCCGGTTTGAAATCTGGAAGATTCTTGTAATCCTTTGACTTGTTTCTTCTCAGTTTTATTCCCTGCTGAGGACTCTGGTTTTCCCCCTTTTCCTGAGTCCAAGAGGGGGTCCACTAGACTGCGCTTGAGAAAATGGTGGTAGCCCTATTGACTGCCTGTTCTAGTGTCAATCCTGCATCCTGTCTCAAGCATTTTTGCGTAGGATATGGTAGAGCTTTGAGATATTGCTCAAGGGACATTTTTTCCATTATCTCTTCATTAGTTGATTCCAGGAGTTTTAACCATCTGTCCGCTGCATCTTTAATTTTTTTAAATAATGTCTTTGGGGTGTCTCCTGGTCCTATGAGTTTTCGTCATCAACACCCAATCGATCTAGTATTATCTTCTTAATCTCTGCATATTCAATGGTTCCATCACTATTGGCATACTGGTAGGGGCTTCCACCGTCAATAATGGGGCCAGGTAAAAATGACAGCAATCTGTGGGCCAGTAACATGCTCTTGTAGCCTGTTCAAAGTTAAAAAATAATGCAACCAAATCTTTGCCACTCAGATATTTCTGTAAGGGAACTATCGGTCCTGGGATAGGTAAGTTTCTGATCTGGGTTAGTCCAGTGCTTATTTGTATTTGGACCTCAGACATTCTGGTCATATTCTCACCTTGTGACCTTATGACATTGGTAAACAGTCCATTTCTGCCTCTGCCATATATTTTTGCAGAGCCCGCTCCAATTTGCGCTGTCCCTCTCTAAGCTGCTGTATGATATTCTCCATCTTGTCCCAGATTAACATATCCCACTTCAGACACCACTTGTGAGTCCTTTTGGTATGTTCAATATCATTTCTCTTTTAATTAAGTTGAAAGAAATGTAGTTTAGGAGAAGATGGTGCATAATTTTCGCATTGTTCTATAAACTAGTATTGTTTAGTTAGTGACAATTCTCTTTTTTTTTCTTAGTTTCAGGTCTGGCTGGTGGTTTCCTCGGTGTCTGGACCGGCTTGCCTGCTTCCCAAGGTTAGCTGTACCAAGGGTTTGGGGATTCAGTCTTGGGCGGCGTCTCCTTCCCCAGGCTCGCCTGACAAGGCAGTGTTTTCCTCTTCAGTTCTCCAGGTTGTGGCATCCTCTGCAAATATCTCTCATTGAGAGGTTTCCCAACGTCCTCCTCCTCTCGTGAGAGTGAGTTCTGGCTTTTCCAGGCTTGCACAATACTTCATGGTCCAGGTCGATGGAAGTGGTTCCACCCCTGTGGACCCAAAAGACAAATTATTTTTTTTGTAACAGAAATCCACATCCTTTTATAGGGCTTTAGACAAATACTTTCATACATCTAGTGAGTATACACAGTTCCCAGGATTTGCACCAAAAGAAAGCAAGCTAAAAGAAGCAATTTGCTACAAAACACATTTGAGGATTCTCTCAGGATAGCAATACATTGAGATTCTGTCATTCCCACAACTTTTACCTGAACAGTTGAACAGACACACTGTTCGAGCCAGGGACAATTGGATACGTTCTTGATACAGTAGGGTGAGAAAAAATCTCTGAGAGCGTTCTCTGCTTAGTTATGTGAATGATAGCAGTATATTATTTAGAACAGAAGATATCAGTAGTCATCATGTGGTATAATGTGATGTGAGGCAAGATGGAGGACAGTGTAAACACAATCTAATAATAGCGTAAGCCAGTTTGCGATGCTTTTATCAACAGAAATCAACTCTCACAGAGGCCTGCACTGACCCCATCTCCCTCTTCAACCATTTCTGGTGATGAGGTCTACAGAATATGTAACATGTGTCAATGTAGTAAAAAACAGCGAGGGAACACTTTCAGTACTAGGGAAACAATATAAACATATGGGTAAGCAGAATTATTGATTGTGCCAAACTTAGATGTTTTGGAATTAAATCAATGGTTTAACCAAAGAGTCATGAGTGACACTCCCAGTCAAGTAGAACTCAGACTGGCTACAGTCATCAGGTTGGTACCACTGAAATTTTTCACAGAGAGGTGGAATGCATTACTGGTTAAACCCCCAACTAGCATTACACTGCGGATGCTTGAACATTAATTTCCAAACAGTTTTATGCACGATTGTGAGTGAGCCAGTCTGCGATGTAGTATTTAACCCCTCCCCCCAATAAATACCAATTCAGATGGTGTGGTAAATACCTCATATTCTGAGTTACACTCTCAAAATGGGGAAATGCATGAACAAGTAGGTGCTTACCAAACCTGTATTTGCATGGATGAGAGAGTTTCCTCATGTTCCCCCATATATGTATTAGCAGAGTGCACCTGACAATATTTGTCAGGTAAAATTACAGAAGGGAAATAATTACCGCATTACTCATAATTCCAAACCCTCTGCAAACTCCAATTTCATAATGAGGTCTTTAGGAACACTTTCACTATATTTCCATGTTCTGTGTCTGTGCCCCAACAGGGAGCCAGAGGCTGTTTAGATTTTTTATTAGGATAAGAAAAAGATCCAAACACAGTTGTGTTCCATGCTGTCACAAAGGGGTGTGGGTCTTTCCCCAAGAAACCAGTCTGTACTGGATGTTTTTTAGGCTGTGAAAAGAATCAAAGCAGTATCTGGTACCTTATTGGGAAACAGAATTGTGTTGCTGGTTTTTAGTTTGTTCAAAAGCCCACAATACCCAGAGTCAACACATAAGCAGTGATTTATAATGTTTTTTCACTGTGTGCTGTCCATGCAGCACTTAACAATTGAATTTTTGTGAATATATAATCAGGGTAACAACTATGTATTTTTGAAATGTCCCATGAATTCAAGTTCAGTGATAGGGTGTCATTTCAAACATTCCAAATTCTGGATATCTCATAATGACAGGCAGTTCTAAGGTAGATTTTGGAAAAGAGTTTCTGCAGGCAATGACTTGCGATAGGGATCCGGAAATGATGAAAAATTCAATAGATAACAGCAAATCTCATACCATCTTGCATTTCTATACTTCTCCAGGTTACAATGGCACCCCACAAGATGGGTCTATCATCCAGGACATAAAAGGCCTAAAAACACAACTACAAAGTGCAAGGAAAAACTATGGAATTAGATTCATTTTTGGGATGAGTGTAGCTGTGATATTTGGGTCTGGGGTTGTCCAACACCCAGCTAAACCTATGAACCACAGACATTTCTGAAATCTACGCTCCCATTGGAGTCCTCAGGGGTGTGGCTTGTGTGGGTGCTACCACTTTTTCTTATCACAAAACAAAATTATATCACATTTCTGTAACTGATAGTTCTGGAATGTGTAGGGTAGAGCAAAAGTCCCTCCACCCAGTGTTCCCATTTTTCTGCTGATAAATACAATTCCACACAGTAGTGGGTTGGCCTATCATGACAGACAGTAACAGGTCAAAACTCTGAAGGTGTGAAGTCATTGTACTGTCCTTCTGGTCTACACAGAATCAAGTTTTGGCCTATGCCTATCCCCTTCAATGGATCCAAGCACAAATGTGGAGTACCAATTCTAAGAGTGGTAACATTGTATGGCTGGATATTTGCCATTTGCCAAAATCTTTTTAATTTTGTGTCACAGAAAAGGGAAGAAATTGTGATTTTTCATCCATACTTTGACTCTTGGGGGCATTCTGGGTAATCAAATGTTCTGGGACTCATACATGCCACAGTGCGCTTTCTTCTCTGCATCTCTGGTTTTTTTAATGCCTGGGTTTGAAAGGTTTCCATGGGTACCGACTGACCCCAGGCACAAATATTTTAGACACCTCCTATAGAAACTCCTCCTCAAAATCATTTCCTTGTGTCCAGTGTGCGGAACCCTGAAAAAAGCCACTGAAAACCCATGCCTTTCTTGTACACTCACACATAGGAGGTGAAGAGAAACAAACTGGATGGGCAAGCTTTGACAGTTATTTGTTCAAGTGCAAGGAAGGCTAAAGGTAATTATCATGTTGTAGAAAAAAATGCTAAAATCTGACAAATGTCATGTTCAACATGATCTCATAACCAGCCAGTCAGGGTGGGAGAGAGCTAGCACCTTGTGATAGAATCCATACAATGTGAAGATGCTAAAAATAAATGGTTGTAATGGATTTGCTTAGAGTCCATGTTTTATGCCTGCAACCAAATAAAAGCTTTGCTAAACAAGTATTTCACTTTCCATTTCTAAGGCTTCCAAATGCACAGCATCCAGTTTATTGACTGTGGTCACTCCAAACCCAGAAAAAACCCAAACATGTCTCATTTCCCATCTCCAAGGTGTTAGTGAGAAACACAGGTTGGGGTTAAACCCTGTTGGGGATATGTTCTTGTCTGAGGGATACTTGAGAGAAATACCATATTTTGAAAGATAAATACTAAAAATCTGACAAACAGTTTGTTCAATGTATTCTTCGGGCCAGGTAATTTGGGTGAGGAAGGACTGGCAACTAGCAATGGAAATCTTAGGATGTGTAAATGATGAAAATATATGATTGTGATTTATTTCTGTACATACCAGAGTGGATACGTGCAACTAAAAGTAAGTACCCTAAACGTAAATGTTTCTGTTTGACCAAATTTTGAAATAAATATTTTTAAAATGTATTTGTTTTTGCATTGTTGCAACTAAAAATATTATTTTTTATAACAAAATGTTCTCAGTTGTGGTGCAGAGGTATTTCCCCATATAATCCTTTTATTTGTGATGGTTTATGTGTCAAGGTTATTATCAGTTTAGATTTCTCTGCAATAGTATGATGTTTTCAAACTCACTAATAAGTGACAAAGTGGATGATACCAAAAGGATAGAGTATGCCTCAACTTAAAAAAATTACTTTTGAAATCTGACTTAAAATCTCCTTTTTAGGTTTTGTCTTCTAGACAGTGCATGCACTGTTTCTTTTGAGACATATAATGGACTTTCCAAGAACACACAGAGGCTTGGAGCACGCTCATTGCTTACCATTGTTTGGCTTTCTTGTGACTCTCGTTTGCCTGTTTCTTATTCGTGTCCCAGCTTGCCAGTCTTCTGTTTGTCCCTCCCATGGAGCATTGCCTTTTTACCATCACTTTTGACTGACTTGCTTCTATTCTTCCACTTCTTGCTTTTCAAGGACTACTTATTGCTTTTCTGACAGGCACTCAACGAGAATGCTGGTCGGCATCAAATAACAATCCTTTGGCATGGTATTCCCCCCGATTTTTGCCTTCTTTAGATTAAACCATTTTTGTTGGGCAAAGGACCCTGCACACTTTACTTCTGCTAACCAGTGGTAGAGGGCTTGTGCTCCGCCTTTTAAACTCTGTAAAATTGGCATACACCAAACTGGTATATTTAGTTTACCTAAAAGTCCCTCATATATTGTACTATGTCTACCTAGCACCTATCAATTAAATGCTGAAAGTGGGCTGAGACACTCATTGTGCCATCCACTAAAGTAGCTCCGTAAAACATATCTACAAGCCAGCCCTTGCAGTCTGTGTGTGTAGTTTTAAACTGCCATTTCAATAAGGCAAAATAAACCATTTGCATGCCCCAAACATTTATGCTTGTGAGTCACACCTAAGGCAGGCCTTAAAAGCCCATATTGCAGGGTACAGGGTATTTAGAAAGTAGAACCAAAGGGGATGATGGACGGAGTGTTGACATTACAAGCACTCACCCCCAGTCAACTGATCTGGGTTTAATCCATCATCATTCTTTAGCTCACTCCGCCACCCCAGTTCAGACATGGCCATATGCAAATCAGTCTGACCCTGTGCCTCATGGGAACAGTCCAGCCCGAACTGCCAAGCCATGTCTTCCCTGGACCGGAAACAAGCATCCTGGGACCGGTTTCGGGCTCACAGCCCTCATCAGCCAGGCTATCTTGAATCCAGTGGCAAAGTGAGCAAGGGACCCACGTCTGGGCATACCCTGCCAACTTAGGGCGAACAAAGCAAAACCAAAGGGGCTGATGGATGGAGTGTTGACATTACAAGCACTCACCCCCAGTCAACTGATCTGGGTTTAATCCATCATCATTCTTTAGCTCACTCCACCACCCCAGTTCAGACATGGCCATATGCAAATCAGTCTGACCCTGTGCCTCATGGGAACAGTCCAGCCCGAACTGCCAAGCCATGTCTTCCCTGGACCGGAAACAAGCATCCTGGGACCGGTTTCGGGCTCATAGCCCTCATCAGCCAGGCTATCTTGAATCCAGTGGCAAAGTGAGCAAGGGACCCACGTCTGGGCATACCCTGCCAACTTAGGGCGAACAAAGCAAAACCAAAGGGGATGATGGATGGAGTGTTGACATTACAAGCACTCACCCCCAGTCAACTGATCTGGGTTTAATCCATCATCATTCTTTAGCTCACTCCGCCACCCCAGTTCAGACATGGCCATATGCAAATCAGTCTGACCCTGTGCCTCATGGGAACAGTCCAGCCCGAACTGCCAAGCCATGTCTTCCCTGGACCAGAAACAAGCATCCTGGGACCGGTTTCGGGCTCACAGCCCTCATCAGCTAGGCTATCTTGAATCCAGTGGCAAAGTGAGCAAGGGACCCACGTCTGGGCATACCCTGCCAACTTAGGGCGAACAAAGCAAAACCAAAGGGGATGATGGACGGAGTGTTGACATTACAAGCACTCACCCCCAGTCAACTGATCTGGGTTTAATCCATCATCATTCTTTAGCTCACTCCGCCACCCCAGTTCAGACATGGCCATATGCAAATCAGTCTGACCCTGTGCCTCATGGGAACAGCCCAGCCCGAACTGCCAAGCCATGTCTTCCCTGGACCGGAAACAAGCATCCTGGGACCGGTTTCGGGCTCACAGCCCTCATCAGCCAGGTTATCTTGAATCCAGTGGCAAAGTGAGCAAGGGACCCACGTCTGGGCATACCCTGCCAACTTAGGGCGAACAAAGCAAAACCAAAGGGGATGATGGACGGAGTGTTGACATTACAAGCACTCACCCCCAGTCAACTGATCTGGGTTTAATCCATCATCATTCTTTAGCTCACTCCGCCACCCCAGTTCAGACATGGCCATATGCAAATCAGTCTGACCCTGTGCCTCATGGGAACAGTCCAGCCCGAACTGCCAAGCCATGTCTTCCTGGACCGGAAACAAGCATCCTGGGACCGGTTTCGGGCTCACAGCCCTCATCAGCCAGGCTATCTTGAATCCAGTGGCAAAGTGAGCAAGGGACCCACGTCTGGGCATACCCTGCCAACTTAGGGCGAACAAAGCAAAACCAAAGGGGATGATGGACGGAGTGTTGACATTACAAGCACTCACCCCCAGTCAACTGATCTGGGTTTAATCCATCATCATTCTTTAGCTCACTCCACCACCCCAGTTCAGACATGGCCATATGCAAATCAGTCTGACCCTGTGCCTCATGGGAACAGTCCAGCCCGAACTGCCTAGCCATGTCTTCCCTGGACCGGAAACAAGCATCCTGGGACCGGTTTCGGGCTCACAGCCCTCATCAGCCAGGCTATCTTGAATCCAGTGGCAAAGTGAGCAAGGGACCCACGTCTGGGCATACCCTGCCAACTTAGGGCGAACAAAGCAAAACCAAAGGGGATGATGGACGGAGTGTTGACATTACAAGCACTCACCCCCAGTCAACTGATCTGGGTTTAATCCATCATCATTCTTTAGCTCACTCCGCCACCCCAGTTCAGACATGGCCATATGCAAATCAGTCTGACCCTGTGCCTCATGGGAACAGTCCAGCCCGAACTGCCAAGCCATGTCTTCCCTGGACCGGAAACAAGCATCCTGGGACCGGTTTCGGGCTCACAGCCCTCATCAGCCAGGCTATCTTGAATCCAGTGGCAAAGTGAGCAAGGGACCCACGTCTGGGCATACCCTGCCAACTTAGGGCGAACAAAGCAAAACCAAAGGGGATGATGGACGGAGTGTTGATATTACAAGCACCCAGATCAGTTGACTGGGGGTGAGTGCTTGCAATGTTCAACACTCCGTACATCATCCCCTTTGGTTTTGCTATTTAGAAAGTAGGCCACGAGTACATACGTTTTATATGTCCTGTCAGTGAAAAACCTCCAAAGTCCTTTTTCAAAACAGCAAGGCTAGATTTCTTATAGAAAATCACTGCCTTACATTATAACTCCTTATAATGTATAACTTAAGTTTAGAACTAGCTAGAAAAATTATTTAAAGACTCAGGGCCCGATTCACAGAACTAACGTAAGACAAAATCCTAAATTTACTACCATTTTGGTATTCACAGAAGGCACTTACTCATTTTGGCATTCACAGACGGCACTTACTCATTTTGGTATTCACAGAAGGCACTTACTCATTGATGAGTAAGTGCCTTCTGTGAATACCAAAATAAGTAAGTGCCTTCTGTGAATACCAAAATGAGTAAGTGCCTCAGAAGGCACTTACTGATTGATGAGTAAGTGCCTTCTGTGAATACCAAAATGAGTAAGTGCCTCAGAAGGCACTTACTCATTGATGAGTAAGTGTTTCTGTGAATACCAAAATGAGTAAGTGCCTTCTGTGAATACCAAAATGAGTAAGTGCCTCAGATGGCACTTACTCATTTTAGCATTCACAGAAGGCACTTACTCATTTTGTATTCACAGAAGGCACTTACTCATTGATGAGTAAGTGCCTTCTGTGAATACCAAAATAAGTAAGTGCCTTCTGTGAATACCAAAATGAGTAAGTGCCTCAGAAGGCACTTACTGATTGATGAGTATGTGCCTTCTGTGAATACCAAAATGAGTAAGTGCCTCAGAAGGCACTTACTCATTGATGAGTAAGTGCCTTCTGTGAATACCAAAATGAGTAAGTGCCTTCTGTGAATACCAAAATGAGTAAGTGCCTTCTGTGAATGCCAAAATGAGTAAGTGCCTTCTGTGAATACCAAAATGGTATTAAGTTTAGGATTTTGTCTTAAGTTAGTTCTGGGAATCGGGCCCTCATTGTAAAAAGAATTTAAAATCCAACCTAATGGTCAAATTGGAATTTAAATTACTATTTTGAAAATGCTACTTTTCGAAAGTTTTTTCCTGACAAAGTCAAATGTGCCTTTCTGCTTGTGTCCAGGGTCACCTGACTGTTAATGGCTCTCCTGTGGAGTGATGTGTATTTCTCCCAGACAGTGAAAAAGTGGCCTGAGTATAGGAAAGTGACGGTATTCCTGCCAGTATGGCTGTGGAGGAGCTGTGCCCCTGTCCTGATTATACTTCCCCACTCACAGGCTGGCACTGGGATTAGAAGTGGCATCCCCAGAACCTGAATTCAAAAAACTCCTGGACCTGGGAAGACTCAGAAGAAGAATTGCCCTGCTGTCAGAAGCATGAAGGAAGACTAGACCTGCTTGCCTTGAACAAGAACCCCAGAAGTGACTCCAAAGGCCAGCTGGCTGAACTCCTGTGTGAACTACAAGTATATAACAATTAGGGATGGGCGGAACTCGCAAAGATTTACTCAGTGGAATTTTGTGGAGTTACCTAAACACTCCGCGAGATTCTGTGAAGTTACACGAGTGGCAGAATTCTGGTCTGTCACACTGCTCATACTGATTTTTAGTGATGGGAGCTTGTCCCGCACTCTAAAATCAGCACAAACTGCACCACACTGTGTGCCCGAGGGTGCTTCTTCTTTCTGCTGGTTGGATACATTTTCTACTCGAGCAGCAGCTTTCGCAACACGAATGGCAAATTTTTCAAAGTGAGTGGTGGTGGCCTGCCGTAACGCCCACGTTGAGAAATCTTGTTGGGAGACAGTTTAATATCTCACTATACACAATAATGATGTGGAGGAATAGATACCATCATAGTAACTATAGGATACATCGAATTATCCTATTCAACGGTGCGTCGTCCCATCTCAATTCATTATATACATCAAAAACCACATAGCAATATTTATTCCTGATCGGAACAATTATTATCTTCGTTTTAATTGTTCTCAAATTCATGTAAAATTCAAAGCTAAACATAAACAACAAAACATTTTACACAAACACATACATATATTCAATTAGTCAGATATTTACATATCTTCAATTAATCACATATTGTTTCCTACCCCCCAGTTTTCAGTTTCAGTGTTTGCGCTCTCACTACCATTACCATTACCAGCAATCCACAGCGAGGTAATCCTATATACACATGAGGTACAAACTACAACTCCAAAAACATTTTACATAGTGTATATCCAATTAAATACAACTCTTTCTTTATTCAATGGATTCCTCCAGCACCAACTGTCAACGCGTTTCAGCCCCTATTCCTTCCTGGCCTCATCGGGACAAGGGTAAAAGGAACAACCTAAAGTTAAATAATCCGAATAAAAATTAAAAACAGTTGCCTACGTGTGTAACAGGATGTGATGATCACCCAGGCATGAATAAGTGCCCATGAGTACAGATACGTGCCACAAAAATCTACCAACAATAAGTGTGACCCCCTATTGTTCTAAGCAGTGTGTCCCAACATAAATTAAAGGTACTGAAATTACCACCTATATTTCATGTAATCAAATATGTAACCTACAAATACCACAAGCACCCAAATATTAGTGCAACCTCAAACAGCCCATAACTGGCCACAATAGACACTAAGCTCACTTACAATGCCTCCCACGGGCAGTGATATGTATCTAGGGCGAGGTCCACGTACTCAGGGCAGTCTCCAAAAAGAGTATCACGTTCATAAAGGCAGAACGCTGGCACACTGGGAACAAAACGAGTAAGACTGTCATGTCAAAAGTCTTGTCTCAAAAGAGACCATCCGGTTTCCATTGCAATGGCGTACATCACACGCTCTGCGTACCTGTACCGCTAGTAAACACCAGGTCCTCCTCAATGCTCTCCACGTCACTTGGTATCACTTTTTAATCATGTTTCCACTTCCATCGCTGTCCCAAAGTCGTTGCGCTAATTCAATAACAAAAAGCACTCAGTAAGAAATCACCCTGATCATACGGGACCCACTGTGTACCCTATTGCCTTCTCTTACGCTTATCAATATGCCGATTTCAAAGAGAGCCGTCCCCGCCACCTTCAATTCCGGGATTCCCTTTTGCGGCTCCCGCACGGCGTACGTATTTAAACAGGCACTCCCTACCCACGTGGTCACGTGCTCCTCCTCAAGTGATGAAAATAAAGAAAATACTGCTACGCTTGGGATGTATTGGAATCGCCAGTCCCCGTATGGGCATGATTAATGCATGAGGTCATGCCATATAAAAACATTTCGGGCCATGCAGTACTAATAAAACGAAGAACTTATGCGATATCGTGGCAATAGAATTCCAACTCGATACCCAGTGTTATCATACTCAATTACCCATTTAAAACTCAGCACATCCTGCACACTGATTACAAAAGTAAAAAACAAAAACACAAATAATTTGTCACAAATCATTAGTACAATCAGTCGAATATCTAGATGATCAGAACTTTCTCAACACGTGTCATGTTACAAATTAGATCTTCAAACAGGCATAGCTTTATAAACAGGTAATAAACAATTCTATAAACATTTTCGATAATGTACCTAATTATCACCTTGACAGATTACCATAAATTGTGAAATCACCTCAGTATATCCATTCAGATCAGAGCCCAAATTTCATCATGATCATTAAGGCCCTGCACCGCCGTTCTGTATTTTTCTATCAAATCAAATCAAATCAAAACAAGCTTTATTCGGTTCACAGAATATGACCATAAAAGCATACTATATTAAAAAGCAATACATCATTCACTAATACATTTATGTACAATTTATCCAAGACAATGCTCATAGAGATTAAAAAATACAATTTAGCAGGATAAAAATCTATTCAATTTCATAGTTCAAGTTTTCCAGATAAGCAAGGTACTTTCTTCGTTTGATGGCCTTCAATATAAAACAAATTACCGCATTACAAGTTAATACATTTCCCATGTTACGAATTTGATTAAAAGCACCTTTAAAAGAGTACAGACTATTAGCAATAAAAAGGGGTTGTAGCATAGATTTTCTAATGTCTCTATAAAAATTACAAAAAAGTAAAAAATGGAGGGTAGTCTAAGGAGATCTACCATTGCATGGGCATTTCGGTAAACTAGAGCTCCACTTACCCATCTTTGGAAATGCAACCTGACACTGGAGCGTATTCAGCCTTAATCTGGTTAAGTAAAATCTGTGTTGTATGTTAGTTATAAAAATAAGAAACGGCTGAATACCCAATGAAAGTGGTCCTTCCAGGTACAGACTTGTACATGATTTAGTACTCAGGGCAACTTCCCTCAATGATGCCCTAGCGTTAAGCATTCTCTTTTTAGTTCTTTTTACTAAAATTTTGAATAACCTCCGGGTTCTTAAAATTCACATCCAAATTACATTCAGTTAAAAGACCACAAATATAATTTAGCCATGTTATTTTCTTACAATGATCCAAAGTGAGGCAATCCAAGATTATATCCCTCGTAAAATGTGTCTCATCCCTGGACCAGATTCGGTGCCACAATGTTAAGGCGGCTATACTAATCAAATCATTTATATACGGTGTATCTGTCTCCCTATGAACTATAAAAGTGGCTGTAGAATTTGGTACCAATAATAACCTTTTTAGAAATTGGTTTTCCAGAGTTTGTAATAGGGAGGTGTCTGCCATACCCCACAAAGCTCCTCCATAACAAACCCCAGTAATACACTTCAACCCATACAATTTTAAAATTTCCCGTACTGGTTTGTTGCCGATTTTATGTGAAAATCTAAAAATAGCTTCTACAGATCTAAGAAATTTTAATTTACATAAATTGATATGTGAACTCCATATACCTTTGCTATTAAAAAGTAACCCCAGATAAGAAAAAGTAAGAGTCCTCTCTATAGATACTCCATCAATATAGTGTGTTCTGTTCTTGGTTTTCTTTTTCCCACACGTCATGACTAAAGTTTTACTCAAATTAATTTTCAAATGTTTATCAGTCATGAAAGTTGTGAAGTTATCCATCAGGAGTTGAAGGCCATTTGCTGTCCTAGAAATTAGGACGGCATCGTCAGCGTATAGTAAAACTGGGGTAATGCGCTTGCCAACTTTAGGAGTATCCGCTCTCAGGCTCTGTAATAACGAGACAACACCATTAATATAAAGCGAGAATAAAAGGGGGCAAGGGTACAGCCTTGTCTAATCCCACGAGTAATTCTAATATGCTTTGTACATTCCCCACTCTCGCCGAAACGTATCTTTGAGATTAGATGAGCATATATTTGCGATAAGAAGTTAATAATATCGTGTGGGGCACCCATCCCTTTAAGCGTCTGCCATAACTTAGAATGATTTACCAAATCAAACGGACTGGACAAATCAACAAAACAAAGGTAAAGGGAACCTTCCCTGGCGATGGTGTATTTCCCTATGAGCAGCTCAAGATTTACACACTGCTCAATCGTTCCAATACCCCTTCTAAAGCCATACTGGGCTACCGACAGAATATTTTTTTCCTTTACCCAGCGTTCCAATCTGGCCAGCATCATTCTGCCCATTACTTTAGATGTTGAGTCAAGAAGGGATATTGGACGATAGCAGTTCGCGCTGCTTCAGTCACCTTTTTTAAAAATAGGGACAATAACACTCTCGACCCAGGTGGCAGGTATTACCCCATTGATGTTTGCGTTAAAAAAATTATATAGGATAGGTATCCAAAACTCAATGTTATGCTTAAAAACATCGATAGGGACCCCATCCGGACCAGCAGCCTTCCCGCTAGCACTGTTCTTAAGGGCGGTTTTAATCTCATCATGGGAAATAGTTTCTAGTTTAATATTATTTAATAAAATAATATTACTATTATCAACTCTATTAATATTCTGCTGTGTAGGATTAAAAATAGCTTCAAAATGACTTATCCAGTCATCGGGCGTCACTAGTGTATCAACTTTAGCGGATTGGGTATCTTTAAATAATGGCTGATCCATGGTTTTCCAAAATAGGATTGAGTCTTTAGTCTCGGCTGCTTTGATCAAACTATCCCATGCATTATCTCTAATTTCCAATTTCCTTTGTTTTATTACTTGTTTGTATCGTTTCCGTAGGGTGCTAATGTCCTCCCTATTTCTAGGGATTGCTTTTAATGCTTCCTTTAAATCCCTATTTAATCTAGAACACTGGTGGTTAAACCATCTTGGGCAGTATTTCCTATTTATCCTAATCTTGCGTTTCAGATCATTAGAGATTTCGGCTGAGATGTTTAAAAGGCCTTAACAATGTCATTACTACTAGAAGAGTTATCTAGACATGTTATTATGTGATGATTAGTTTTTTGAACTATCCTTTCTGAGAAGACCGTAGGATCTACACCTGTCCATTTTATAGAAATCCCATTTTCACCCTGTGTTTTTATGTCGACAGCGTGTACACTTGCTTTTACAATGCAAAATATATTGGAGTTTAATATTAGCAGCAATGGATGATGGTCGCTAAGTAGACTCGGCTGTACACTACAATTGTATACAAGGGGCCTACAGTTCTTTGAAATTAAAAAATGGTCAATGCATGAAGATGACCTAGGTCCCTCAAATGTGTAATTAACACACGTTCCCTCCCGAGCATCCAGCTCCATAATTTCCAAATTATGTTTATACTTAACATGGTTGATAATTTCGCCATAATTATTGTGTGGAAAATGTGAAGGATTATCACCTAGTTCGTCCTCGTGACCGTATTGAGCCCCTGGTGCCAGTTTACATGGTTCAATATTGAAATCCCCCGCCCAAATTAAAATATAATCAGCCTCTGCGCTCTTCAGAAAGTTTACCAGCTCTTCCTCCATTGATGAGATAATCTCATGTCTTGAGGAATCAAAAATATTGTTGTAGAAGTTAATCACTATGATATCCTGCTTACCTTTAGCTGAAAAAAGTAAGAACTGGAAGTGCTGTGCTTTAATGAGTGTCCTCTTTAGAGTCAAGTGGGAAGATACTGATATTAATGCTGTTAAGCCTCCACTTGCTCTCCCAGCCTTTGATGGATTAGCTTTAGAAAAAATTGTCCTATAACCATTAATAAAAAAGCTTCTTTAAGCCATGTCTCTTGTATTAAAACTAGATCGCAGTTTTGGATGCTTGCAAGCCAGGTTATGTCATGCAATTTGTTCCTAACCCCTGCGACGTTCCATGTCATAATATGTAGTGAATCCTGCAATGTACGGCTGATAAGATTACAGTCAGCCAGGCTTGTAGACGGGGGGGGTTTATTTCTGTGACAATGTATCTCGGCTTCTACAGAAATTGCATCAATGCTTATAGGGAAGGGAATAGTTTGGTTACCCTTGTGGTTGTGTGCCTGCTCTGCACGTGTTACTTCTGCCTGTGTACTAGGCTGGAATATAATACAATCAGTAGCATCCTGGTCGACTACTCTCGGATAAACTCTGAAACGTCCCAGTCAGTCCACCTCACTACAACTCCTTAAAGATGCAAACCTATTTGAGGTAAAAGGTATCATTTGAGAAAATTGATTACTTTGATTACTGGTGCTAGGTTGGGCTCTTCCAAATAAATGGGGCTGCTCCATTCTCAGTCTATAAAAATATCCAAGTGGTAGTGCAGTGATGATGTCGTCGTTACTATTGCATTGCCAATCAAGATTTACTGCAACTTCTTCTAATAAGGAGCCCACCACATGGGGGTGGCGAAAGTTTACAACTACACAGTCCCCATCGCACGTTTTTTCTGTTTTTCCCACCCAGCTCACTCTTCTTACCATAATTATTTCCTGCGATAAGAGCCTGATACTACAAGAGGTATTTACAGAAAACCAGTAAACAACCCTGTTTTTCAATGAGTCCCAAGTTTCTTTATAATTATCAGTCAGTTTGGGAACATTTTTTAAAACAATCACATAGGGTGTAGCTTGTGGGGGCAGACTAAAAAAAACATTTTGCTGCCTCCCATATGGTGCCTGGTGTTCAATTTTCCTGTTACCATTTGCTACAGTTACCACAGGATTTTGTCGGGTTGGACCACGTTCTTCCTTTCTTGGTATAACGGGTGATTGTGAAATATTATCCGTTTGCAGATCAATGTTGTCACTTAAGCCAATATGTATATTCTTATCCGATTTCTGATTTGTTATAGCATTCTGTAACGTATTAGATGCATTAGGTGGCCGTAAGGTTGTAACCAGTTCCAATAATCTTGAAATGTCATTTTGTACCATTTTTATTTCACTCAATTCCCGCCTTTCGATAGTATCGATTTTCCCATGCAGTTTTTTTAAAAGGATATCTATGGCATGTTTATCATTTGATTTCTCCACGGATTTACACCCTGGTCCATTAACACCCAATTTGGTAGGTTTTCCCTTTTTTGGGAAGTCTTTGAAGGGCTAGTCCTCCTTTTTACTATGTTTTGTTTACTTTTTTTCGCTGGTGGAGAGTCCAAATCAAACGTATCCGAAGCTATGGAAATTTCAAGAGGAGTTGTTGATGCACAGGGGCCTAGCTTGACCACATGATCAGTTTTAGTATTGTTTAAACTGTTATCTATGTCGATATCTTTACTCTGTACCGATGCTAAAGTATGGAGGCTAGAAAAGTTACTGCAATCATGCTCTTCCGCGACAGAGTTGCTTTCCTTTTGGGCAGCATCCAAAGCCGTTTTAGCGGCAGCCAGTTGCTCCTCCACTTGCACTATCTCGCTACTAATAATGCCCAAAGCGCTTTTTAGATAATTGGTGATGGGTACAATTCTTTCGGTGGGCTTCCCCTTACCTATTGCCAATTTTCTCTTCCCCATTTCCTATACGACGTTTCAAATTACCTCACAACGAGGAGCTATTATGATAGAATACAATTTTACAGATACCAGTATGCCTCGATGCCAGATTACACGAACCAAGGGGAGTGGCCCTGCCCGGCCTCCTCCGGTCTCGGACGGGCTCAGACGGGCCCGCCCTTGGCCCGGGCTTCGCCCGGCACGTCCCACGCAGCGGGGCGCGAGGCAGCGCTTTGTAGCGCGGTGGGAACGCCTCCGCCCTCAGCAGCTGCGGGTGATTGACAGGGTTGCATTCTGGGACACCGAGTCCCACCAGAGTGTGGATGCGGCAAATACCGGCACAGCGGTGACGGCAAGAGACCCAACGAGGTCGGCCAAAGTGTTCCTCAGCTCCCCCAGGGAAAAACCACAGCCAGCCAGTAACTGAGTCAAAAGAAACAACCACCGCACTGCGGGGCGCGAGACAGCGCTTTGTAGCGCGGTGGGAACGCCTCCACCCTCAGCAGCTGCGGGTGATTGACAGGGTTGCACTCTGGGACACCGAGTCCCACCAGAGTGTGGATGCGGCAAATACCGGCACAGCGGTGACGGCAAGAGACCCAACGAGGTCGGCCAAAGTGTTCCTCAGCTCCCCCAGGGAAAAACCACAGCCAGCCAGCCAGCCAGTAACTGAGTCAAAAGAAACAACCACCGCACTGCGGGGTGCGGGGCAGCGCTTTGTAGCACAGTGGGAACGCCTCCGCCCTCAGCAGCTGCGGGTGATTGATAGGGTTGCACTCTGGGACACCGAGTCCCACCAGAGTGTGGATGCGGCAAATACCGGCACAGCGGTGATGGCAAGAGACCCAACGAGGTCGGCCAAAGTGTTCCTCAGCTCCCCCAGGGAAAAACCACAGCCAGCCAGCCAGCCAGCCAGTAACTGAGTCAAAAGAAACAATCATGTGAGCCTCTATCCTATTGAGTGAGGCTTGAAGGGTAGCCTTATTACTAGCTTTGACCACCATCAGAACTGACCATTGAATGTCATTTTCATCATGGTTGCACTGCTGGTGGTGTTGGATTTCCGGGGCGCCCTGTGTCCTGCACCGTATTCTTGATTTATGTTGCAGAATGCGCATTTTCACGGGTTGGGTCGTCTGCACTATATACATTTTTCCGCATGGGCATGACAAACAATAAACCACATTTTTTGTATTGCAATTGGAAAAACTATGCTGAACATATTTTTTATCATTCAACATCACAAATTTAGAATCACTGGTCAGGGGGCAAGCTGTGCAATTATTACACCTGAAATGACCGACCAATGGTGTGAGTCCCATCATGCCTCTTAAATCCTTTTTGGTTTGTGATTGTCGTGTAGATTTAACCAAATGCTGGCAGAGGTTCTTTCCTTTGCTAAAAGCAAATAGGTGCCTCGGAATGTCTAGATGGCTAACCAACCTCCAATTTCGCAAAATGATTCTCTTAATCTTATTTGCCTTGGGGTTATATGTAGAAATGCATGTCAGTGGATTTAGGTCTGGTTTGGATTTTGGAGTCAATAACTCCTCTCTCGGAGTAAACCATGCCCGTTTAAGTGCTGATCTCACCAATTTTCTTGGGTAACCTCTCTCCGTTAGTTTGCTTTGCAGGATTTCTGCATTCCTGAAGTAATCTGCCTTTTTGATGCAATTACGTCTAATTCTGAAAAATTGCCTGTAGAGCAAGTTCTCTTTTAAACTTCTTGGGTGTCCGCTTGTAAAATGTAGTAGCGTATTGCGGTCCGTGGGTTTCTTGATCAAACTGACCTCCAGTTTCCCTTCGCTACTGGTAATCCATACATCCAAGAAATTGATCTTATCCTCGTTATGTGTCATTGTGATATTTAAATCCTGTGTTCTGGAATTCAACCAGTTATGGAACCTCTCCAAGGACTCATGGTCAACTTCCCACACCATCACAATATCATGAATGAATTGCAGCCACTGTTCGATCTGCGATTTAAAGGGGTTCGATTCATTAAAGATAGACTGGTTCTCAAAACAATCCATTACAAGATTAGCCATCTCCGGGGCAAAACACCACCCCATAGCGACCCCCTTAACCTGTGAATACAGGTTATCCTTGAATGCAGGAAAATTATTCTTTAAACATAAGGCAGCCAGCGAAGCAATACATTCTGTTGGCACCTGATGTGGCCGCTCTCTCCGGTCTAAAACCATAACCAACACTGCTAGTGCTTCTTCCTGGGGTATATTTGCATACAGACTTTCAATGTCAAAAGATACCAACAACTGTTTGTCCCTGTCAAAGGGCAAATTTTCCATTTTCGCTATCAGGTCCATTGTGTCTCTGATGTATGCTTTGGTTTTAGCGACAAAAGGTTTTATGAAAAAATCAACATATTTGGCTATGGGTTCCAAAAGTGAACCGCACGCAGATATAATAGGTCTCCCAGGTGGTTGCTCACTGTTTTTGTGGATCTTTGGTAAGACATATATATTTTTGGTACTTTCTGAGTAGTAGTGTTCAAAAACTCGTATTCTTTTTTGCAAATATACCCCCCTTGCAGCGCTTCGGTGGTCAAATGTAAAATTTGTGCTCGCAAGTGCGGTGTAGGGTTATCTTGACTGGGGCGGTAATGTGTTGAATTGTTCAGCTGCCTCATTATTTCATTATCATACGCATCACTGTCCCATAGTACGACCCCCCCACCTTTATCAGCAGGCTTAATCACTGTTAGAGGGTTCTCTGCTAGACTTTTCATGGCAATCAATTCCTCCCTAGAGCAATTAGCATTGTAAAAGTTTTTTTTTCATTAAGAGTATCAATTTCCTTAAGTATTTGGTCTTCAAACATTAGAACTTCACTAGGCATAGCTGCACTCTCAGGACAGAAAGATGATCTATTTTTAAGGCCACTCACGTTAATCTCGCAGTCTCATTGGTTCCCGAGAAGAATACTTTTAGTCTAATTTTATGGAGAAACTGCATTACTTCCGTCTTGGTATCAACCGGATTCTGCATGGCAACCAGGACAAATGATAGTCCTTTTTGTAATATATTTAATTCAGCACTAGTCAAGGTATGTTTAGATAAATTGTAGACTGGGATAGATTTGTTAGTGACAATCATGGCTTGATCAGAGTCTTGAACTACCGTCTCTACACCCTCCGTCTCATCCTGAAGTACCCTTGTTCTTGGTTCGGATTCGGTCCTCTCCATTCTCCTAAGAAACCTCTCCCCTTGCTCCCCCCTCTGTCTAAAAAAGGTTGGGCCCTTGGGTATTGGAAGTACGGTTGATAATAATTAGCAGGCCCCTGGTCAGAATCGGAGGAGGTATCCGAAAAGGTATGTATGTGTTTGTGTAAAATGTTTTGTTGTTTATGTTTAGCTTTGAATTTTACATGAATTTGAGAACAATTAAAACGAAGATAATAATTGTTCCGATCAGGAATAAATATTGGTATGTGGTCTTTGATGTATATAATTAATTGAGATGGGACAACGCACCATTGAATAGGATAATTCGATGTATCCTATAGTTACTATGAAGGTATCTATTCCTCCACATCATTATTGTGTATAGTGTGATATTTCTTAGCTCAGGTAGTGGAGGGTTATTTGGGCAAGCCCCAGTGATTCTTTAATCTTGGTTATAACACTTGGTTAAGTGTGAGGGTCTTATGCTTGAACAAATTGACACTCTGAGTCATACATAGATTCACGAAGAGTGGCTTCCGCATACCATTTATTCCACAGTTTGTTTTCAAGAGCTATTGTATTTAGTTAGTATTCTTTTTTGTCAGTGCCTAGGTGTATTTAGGAGATGACAGAACCACACATGGTGTGTTCTACAGAGGAAGAAATTAATAAATTGTCCCCTCCCTATTGGGTGGAGAACAGTTGGTCTCCAGTAATTTGAGTACAGATAAAGCGGGAACGTTTGAAGCAATTAAGAAAAAAGAACATTAGAACACAGTTGCATGCACAGATGTTGCTGGAACATCTGAAGAGCAACACTATTCCAGCAGGGCAGCAAGTAAAAAATATCCCAGTCATCTTTGTCACAGATAAGACTTATCTACTAGACTTTAGTGGGGTAGGCACAAAGTGTTCAAGGGATTGTATTGATTTGTTAATTCAGACAGCACTAAGAATCAGTGAGGAAGAATTGAAAGAGATAAAAGCAATGGAAGAAAAGATTGGGAGTGATTCAGCTATCACGGATGCAAAGTCATTGCTAGAGTCAATTGAGAAAACACTGTCTGATTTTAAGACGCATACCGTAAATCAGAAAACATCCAAAGTCAAAAGGGACATTAAAAATTTTAAAATTGATTTAGTATATCCTTATTTGAAAGAGGATTTCTATCAGAACAATAATCCAAGTACCCTGAATTTGCAATATCGGGGACGGGCACCTTTTCGGATACCTCCTCCGATTCTGACCAGGGGCCTGCTAATTATTATCAACCGTACTTCCAATACCCAAGGGCCCAACCTTTTTTAGACAGAGGGGGAGCAGGGGGCGAGGTTTCTTAGGAGAATGGAGAGGACCGAATCCGAACCAAGAACAAGGGTACTTCAGGACGAGACGGAGGGTGTACAGACGGTAGTTCAAGACTCTGATCAAGCCATGATTGTCACTAACGAATCTATCAAGGTCTACAATTTATCTAAACATACCTTGACTAGTGCTGGATTAAATATATTACAAAAAGGACTATCATTTGTCCAGGTGGCCATGCAGAATCCGATTGATACCAAGAGGGAAGTACTGCAGTTTCTCCGTAAAATTAGACTTAAAGTATTCTTCTCGGGAACCAATGAGACTGCCGAGATTAACGTGAGTGGCCTTAACAATAAATCATCTTTCTGTCCTGAGAGTGCGGCTATGCCTAGTGAAGTTCTAATGTTTGAAGACCAAATATTAAGGAAACTGATACTCTTAATGACAAAAAAATCTTTTACAATACTAATTGCTCTAGGGAGGAATTGATTGCCATGAAAAGTCTAGCAGAGAACCCTATAACAGTGATTAAGCCTGCCAATAAAGGTGGGGGGATCGTACTATGGGACAGTGATGCGTATGATATGAAATATTGAGGCAGCTTAACAATTCAACACATTACCGCCCCATTCAAGATAACCCTACACCGCGCTTGCGAGCACAAATTTTACATTTGACCACCGAAGCGCCACAAGGGGGGTATATTTGCAAAAAAGAATACGAGTTTTTGAACACTACTACTCAGAAAGTACCAAAAATATATATGTCTTACCAAAGATCCACAAAAACAGTGAGCAACCACCTGGGAGACCTATTATATCTGTGTGCGGTTCACTTTTGGAACCCGTAGCCAAATATATTGATTTGTTTCATAAAACCTTTTGTCGCTAAAACCAAAGCATACATCAGAGACACAATGGACCTAATAGCGAAAAGGGAAAATTTGCCCTTTGACAGAGAGAAACAGGTGGACATTGAAAGTCTGTATACAAATATACCCCAGGAAGAAGCACTAGCAGTGTTGGTTATGGTTTTAGACCGGAGAGAGCGGCCACATCAGGTGCCAACAGAATTTATTGCTTCGCTGGCTGCCTTATGTTTAAAGAATAATTGTTTTGCATTCAAGGATAACCTGTATTTACAGCTTAAGGGGGTGGCTATGGGGTGTTGTTTTGCCCCAGAGATTGCTAATCTTGTAATGGATTGTTTTGAGAACCAGTATATCTTTAATGAATTGAACCCCTTTAAATCGCAGATCGAACAGTGGCTGTGATTCATTGATGATGTTGTGATGGTGTGGGAAGGTGACCATGAGTCCTTGGAGAGGTTCCATAACTGGTTGAATTTCAGAACGCAGGATTTGAATTTCACAATGACACATAGCGAGGATAAGATCAATTTCTTGGATGTATGGATTACCAGTAGCGAGGGAAAACTGGAGGTCAGTTTGTACACGAAACCCACCGACCACAATACGCTACTACATTTTACAAGCGGACACCCAAGATGTTTAAAAGAGAACTTGCTCTACGGGCAATTTCTCAGAATTAGACATAATTGCACCAAAAAGGCAGATTACTTCAGGAATGCAGAAATCCTGCAAAGCAAACTAATGTAGAGAGATTACCCAAGAAAATTGGTGACATCAGCACTTAAATGGGTATGGTTTACTCTGAGAGAGGATTTATAGACCCCAAAATCCAAACCAGACTTAAATCCACTGACGTGTATTTTAACATATAACCCCAAGGCAAATAAGATTAAGAAAATAATGTTGCGAAATTGGAGGTTGGTGAGCCATCTAGACATTCCGAGGCCCCTATTTGCTTTTCGCAAAGGAAAGAACCTCCGCCAGCATTTGGTTAATTCTATACGACAATCACAAACCAAAAAGGATTTAAGAGGCATGATGGGACTCACACCATTGGTCAGTCATTTCAGGTGTATTAATTGTGCAGCTTGCCCCCTGACCAGTGATTCTAAATTTGTGATGTTGAATGATAAAAAACATGTTCAGCATAGTTTTTCCAATTGCAATACAAAAAATGTGGTTTATTGTTTGTCATGCCCATGCGGAAAAATTTAAATAGGGCAGACAACCCAACCAGTGAAAATGCGCATTCTGCAACATAAATCAAGAATACGGTGCAGGACACAGGGGGCCCCGTTAGTCCAACACTACCAACAGTGCAACCATGATGAAAATGACATTCAATGGTCAGATGGTGGTCAAATCTAGTAATAAGGCTACCCTTCAAGCCTCACTCAATAGGCTAGAGGCTCACATGATAGAAAAATACAGAACAGCGGTGCAGGGCCTTAATGATCAGGATGAAATTTGGGCTCTGACCTGAATGGATATACTGAGGTGATTTCACAATTTATGGTAATCTGTCAAGGTGATAATTAGGTACATTATCGAAAATGTTTATAGAATTGTTTATTACCTGTTTATAAAGCTATGCCTGTTTGAAGATTTAATTTGTAACGTAACACATGTGTTGAGAAAGTTCTGATAATCTAGATATTCGACTGATTGTACTAATGATTTGTGACAGTTTATTTGTGTTTTTGCTTTTTAGTTTTGGAATCAGTGTGCAGGATGTGCTGAGTTTTAAATGGGTAATTGATTATGATAACACTGGGGATCGAGTTGGAATTCTATTGCCACGATATCGCATACGTTCTTCTTTTTATTCGTATTGCATGGCATGAAATGTTTTTTATATGGCATGACCTCATGCATTAATCATGCCCATATGGGGACTGGCGATTCTAATACATCCCAAGCGTGGCAGTATTTTCTTTATTTTTATCACCTGAGGAGGAGCACGTGACCACGTGGGTAGGGAGTGCCTGTTTAAATATGTACGCCACGCGGGAGCTGCAAAAGCGAATCCTGGAAATGAAGGTGGCGGGGACCGGCTCTCTTTGAAATCAGTATATTGGTAAGCGTAAGAGGAGGCCATAGGGGACGCAGTGGGTCCCGTATGATCAGGGTGATTTCTTACTGACGGGTGCCTTTTGATATTGAATTAGCGCAACGACTTCGGGACAGCGCTGGAAGTGGAAACAAGATTAAAAAGTGATACTAAGTGACGTGGAGAGCGTTGAGGAGGACCTGGTGTTTACTAGCGGTACAGGTACGCAGAGCGTGTGATGTACGCCATTGCAATGGAAACCGGATGGTCTCTTTTGAGATGTGAATTTTGACATATCAGTCTTAGTTGTTTTGTTCCCAGTGTGCCAGCGATCTGCCTTTATGAACTTGATACTCTTTTTGGAGACTGCCCTGAGTACGTGGACCTCGCCCTAGATACATATCACTGCCTGTGGGAGACATTGGAAGTGAGCTTAGTGTCTATTGTGGCCAGTTATGGGCTGTTTAAGGTTGCACTAATGTTCGGGTGCTTGTGGTAGTTGTAGGTTGTATATTTGATTACATGAAATATAGGTGGTAATTTCAGTACCTTTAATTTATGTTGGGACACACTGCGTAGAACAATAGGGGGTCACACTTATTGTTGGTAGATTTTTGTGGCACGTATCTCTACTCATGGGCACTTATGCATGCCTGGGTGATCAGCACTTCCTGTTACACACGTAGGCAACTGTTTTTAATTTTTATTTGGATTATTTAACTTTAGGTTGTTCCTTTTACCCTTGTCCTGATGAAGCCAGGAAGGAATAGGGGCTGAAACGCGTCGACAGTTGGTGCTTGGAGGAATCCATTAAATAAAGAAAGAGTTGTATTTAATTGGATATACACAATGTAAAATGTTTTTGGCGGTGTAGTTTGTACCTCATGTGTACATAGGATTACCTCGCAGTGGATTGCTGGTAGTGAGAGCGCAAACACTGAAACTGAAAACTGGGGGGTAGGAAACAATATGTGATTAATTGAAGATATGTAAATATCTGACTAATTGAATATATGTATGTGTTTGTGTAAAATGTTTTGTTGTTTATGTTTAGCTGTGAATTTTATTTGAATTTGCGAACAATTAAAACGAAGATAATAATTGTTCCGATCAGGAATAAATATTGGTATGTGGTTTTTGATGTATATAATTAATTGAGATGGGACGACACACCATTGAATAGGATAATTCAATGTATCTTATAGTTACTATGAAGGTATCTATTCCTCCACATCATTATTGTGTATAGTGTGATATTTCTTAGCCCAGGTAGTGCAGGCTTATTTTGGCAAACCCCAGTGATTCTTTAATCTGGGAGACAGTTTAATGCAAGTCTTTTCTCACTTGCGCTCACCAACTTAACATTGGTGAGCCATGAGTTAGAAAAACTCCCCTAATAAAATTATGCAGATGCCTTTCCTGCTTCCTAATTGACCAGACCCAAATGGACCTGACCTGGTCCCCTCTGCTGGCTTCTGTGGGAGTGAGTCAAACCCCCAGGTATTTTCTTCAAGGTTCTTGGATGAAGTCAAAGTGCGCTTCTCATTGCCTAACCGAAGGTTTCAGTGGATCTGAAGTAGAGTAATGCAAAGCGGTGCAGAGCGATGCAGAGTGCACAGCTTCTACTTGATCCGACATTGAAAGATGCAGAGGCGCACCACACAGCTCCTGACTGAAAGCTTCACAGAGTCTGACACAGAGTGATGCAGAGCCCAGCAGAGCTGCACAGCTCCTAACTGAAGGCGTCACCAGATCCGATGCCAAGGGGTGCAGAGCTCTTCAGAGCGGCACCATGCAGACCCAGCACCAAAGTCAAAAGGTAATACTTCCAGCGGAGCGACCTTGTTTCTGTGTATGGCCCATGCTCCATTGTGATCTGCCCGAACTTGTGACATTGTCCTGGTCCAGAGCAATCAGATACCCACTGTTGATGCTTCTCGCCTCTTGACGCTTATTTTACCTAAAACTTCCAAATCCTGTATGTCTGATTCTACTGATTCGATTTTTGTTGCTTTGGTGTCAGTTTTTTAAAATCTACTCAAATTTTCCAAGTTGGTGTGGGGTTTCACTCAACACTATAGGTTGCTGACATGTTTTGACAGATTTAGTTGCCAAAAGATGGTCACTGGCCTTCAGGGCTTACAGAACTCTCTTCCGAGCCTGTGAGTGTAAGGCATGCAAAGATAATGAGATATAAGGTTCTCATACCTGTTTGCTATTTGACAGCAATAAGTCCTATAGGAAGGAACAAGAAACAAAATTAAATTATTGGAATTGAAAATAAAAATCCTTTCTTTTTTGCAGCAAATTGTTAAATGTTTTGATAAAAAATAATGTCTCTGTGATACCAATATAAAGCACCCTCAGCATACTCACCCCACTCGTGAGCACTGTAAACCTCTTGGAAACATGTGAGTGATCCATGTATAATAACAGTAACTGTAAGAGAAAGGCAATGTGAATATACATGCAAGTGAAAATACCATTGGCTAAAATATTTGGTTGCCATTTACCCCCTTCAGGGGTATGTCTGGTTTTGACTACACATATAGTAATGGTAAAATCCAATAATCCTCAAGTAACCGGGACTCAGGGTAACAAGCTGAAAATATTAAACTGGACCAGTGTGATTACACCATAGGTGAAGTAAGCTTAACTTAGTAATGAAAGTTATGAGGAAAATGTAAGGAATATATCTGAATAAGGCATGGGACAACACCTGGTGGCCCACTGCCCTCAGCAGCCCCCTCACCACCATGGACCACGCCCGAAACCTCGGCATCGTACTCGACTCCTCCCTCTCCATGACCCGACAGGTCAATGCCGTCGTCTCCACCTGCTTCAACACCCTCCACATCCTCCAAAAGACGTTCAAATGGATCCCCACCGAATCAAGGAAGACCGTCACCCATGCACTCATAACCAGCTGGGATCAACAGGTCTCTGCTCCGCAAACTCCAGACCATATAAAACACCGCAGCCAGACTCGTCCTCGGAATCCCTCGACACGAACACATCACCCAACACCTGCGTAACCTCCACTGGCTCCCCATTGAGAGGAGTGTAACTTTCAAGATACTCACCCACACCTACAAATGCCTCCACAACACCGGACCCCAATATCTCAAGGATAGAATCTCCTTCCACGTACCCAAGAGGAACCTCCGATCGGCTGACCTCGCCGAACCCCTGCGCATCAGCAGAGCAAGAACGGGTGGCAGAACCTTCTCCTACATCATGGCCAAGACCTGGAACGAGCTCCCGGTCGACATCAGACGCGCCCCCACCCTGCACATCTTCAGGAAGACCCTCAAGACCTGGCTCTTCGACTGACCGGAGCTGCTCCCCCCACCCAGTGCCTTGAGACCCTCACAGGTGAGTAGCACGCTTAAAGAATCCCTGATTTATTGATTGATTAAATGTATCACATAGTAATCATCAAGAAAAGAACTATTCCTCTTGTGTAGCCAAGCTCAGACTGAGAATTAAAACCCCCTCCGACACATAAACACAATTGTAAGTGTCACATTGATGGTGCGCTGAGAAGATCCTACAGGCAACTCACATCACAATCATGAAGATATATATGACACACAAAAAATTGCTATTAGTCAGTCTAATAACTGGGTGCAGAGACTCTAGAGAAAAGTGTGGTAGGAGTGACCCAGCAAGGGTATACAGGCACCAAGACATATAAGTCCAGAATTGATTCAAATCACTTCGTCAAGGGACAGATGTGGTGGTTAATACCTATCTCGTCCCCGCTCTTCTGTATAGTGAATCCATTGGATCCCTGTCTGGGTGAGTATTGAAACATTTCCGCATTGTGGCGTGTACGTACATCATGCCGACATGGCATAATGTAGCTGCAAATTGTGGGATATGTAGTCATTTTTATAGAAAGGAGGTTAATATAGCATGTCTACAAAAGAAGAGAGCTTTTGCGTGCATCTCAAGGAGGGGGGAGAAGGTGTGATATAATGCCCAAGAGGGAAAAAAAGTGGGATTATATTTTTTTTCTGTGAATAAATCTCTCATCTCACATATCATTACAAAACAACTTTGGCTCACTTCTACCATGATTTAAAAAAGGCAAAAATTGCCCCAAAAATCCCTAATATCAAATAGTTAGTGGGAACAAATAAACTCACAGCAAACCCCAAATTAAAAAAGAAGTGCAACACAAGTGCCATATGGGAGAGTTTGCCTACAGTTCTCATGGAGAGCAACAGTATGAGAACACTTTTCAATCTACACAAGAAAGACCTTAAAAGGAAAGGCCTTTCAGATTTGTGTCCACTGCACTTCATCATTGAGATCTATATGTGATGTCCCCAGATGGTAGATCCATCCTTGTTCCATAAAAAAACAGTTTTTTATCAACGTTGACCATATGGGGTACTATCTGATCAATGACTCTCCAACTGAAATCATTTTCAGAATGGTCTTTTTCAACAATGTGTTTCATCAACTTGGTAACTGTTTTCTTGCACCTAAATGTCCTTCTGTGTTAAATGATTCTAGTCTTAACTTGACACGTTATCATACCAGTACATCTGAGACTGCACAGCCATGTGATCTTATAAATCAAATTAATTGAATCACAGTTGGTAAAATGTTTAAGGCTCCATGGTGTGTGCATTCCCAGATCAAGTTTCTTAGATTTCTGAGTCAATTTGCAAACATTATAGTGGCCACATGGAAAATGTTCTTTGACCGATGGTAAATTCCATGCTGTGATTATTGTATTTTTGGCAACAGATTTTCTGGGACATATATAACCCAACTAATCTTTCAGTGATTTGCACTGTCTAAAGGAAAGCATGGGTTTTGTGAAGTTTAATGAGCCTGAGGTTAAGATTTGCCAGTGTTTGTTGACAATTGTTTACATTGCACTTGAGTAAATCCTCTAATTTGTCATGCAAATCAGGTGGTCAGTAGTTGGTTTTTCAAATGTTTGCAATAGTGATCCTCTCGGACTTTTGTAAGCCCTTTTACGTGCCCTTCTGATTAATCTATAAGGGTACTCATTAGCCTGGAGTTTCTTAGACAATAAACCTGCATGATGGGTATAGTCTTGTATGCCTGTATCATTTAGGCGTGGTCTCAGAAACTGTCCAACAGGTAGATTGCCACGTTAAGTTTTGGAATTAAAACTGTCATGCCTTAGAAGGATGTTACAGTCAGTAGGCTTATAGAACACTTCACATTTCAGTGAGGTATGTGTGGGTTGGATTTTTAAGCCCAAAAATAATATTTCAGTTCTTCTTTGACTCATAGTGAACTCGAGGTGTTGGTCTTTACAATTAATGCGAGCTGAAAAGGCTAGAGCTTTTTCCTCCCTACCCATCCAAATGATGAAAATAGCATCTATTATTGAGCCTATAGGTAAGGAGGACTGTAACATCGAGGGAAATAATCCAGCCCTTAAGTATCATATACCCAAGTATCTTGTATGCGTATAGTTGTTTGATAGGTGGATGCGCCTGGGTAGTTTCCCTTCTAACTCTCTTACTGTGTACACACTGCTTCCCTTCCCGTCATGTTGTGCTCCGCCTTGTGTACTTCCCACATTGCTTTTTGCCTGTGTGCTTCTCCCTCTTCTTCTCCACATTGCTCTCTCACCTGTTGCTTTCCCATTTGCCCCACCGTACATATTGCTTCCACGACCAGCACCCTTATCTCTCGCCTATTGCTTCACCCCGTTATCAACCTATTCTCTCCCCTTGCCTTCTCACCTGTGTGCTTTTCCCCCACCTGCTTCACATTGCTCTTTCACCTGTTGCTTCTCCTCCCCACCCACACCCTACGGTTTGCTGGTGCCCCTCCATTCCGTGCTGCTTCCGCCCCCTGTATTTCTTCCACTCTGTTCGTGTTACTTGCAGCCCACGTTGCTTCCTTCACCCGCTTTTTTAAAAAGAGAAACGCTTTTGTACATTTTTTCTTGTTAGTTCCTGAACCAAATTTGATTGGCAAATAAATGGAAACAAAATCACCCTTGTCATATTTTAGGAACATACATGTGTGGTGCCTGTGCCCACAAAATTAAGGGGCCAACCACATTAAGGTTTTTTTATTCCTTACCCATGCTGTACAGCATCAGGAACGCTGGGCAGAATGGCTAAAAACATTTGACAAAGTCAACAGGTCCCAAAGACCTGTTGACTTTGCCAATGTTTGTTGGCATCTGTTAGTGTACTGCTTCCTATACACAAAATGATCTAGGCAAGGGTCCATGCTACACTCTGAAACAGACCCAACTATGACCCCACTGGGAACCTCATGTAGTCATGCCATGGTGTCAGTCAAATACATTTGAAGTTCAACAAACACAAAGGCATAAAGCGTGCAGTGCAGGGCTCACGCCTCTAGAATGAATGTCACATCTCGCCAAACTGTTCAGTGCTTGATACTGCACATAGACTCGGCCCTCTGGAGGCATTAGACTTGGGGATCTATCACACCACACTACAGCATTCATCATCCTTGTGTGCACCTGAAATCTGACCATATTAACTAACTAGCATGTGCAGAAATTGCTTACAATACGTGATAGTGACAGGAAGACATGTTTCTCTATATGGATCGCTGAAAATTATTAAATACAATATTATTAGGACCAATCATATTCCAATCGGTTTGACTATTAGGCAGTGCTCCCAACTGTGTGACAGAGCAAGCTTTCCGAGATGTTTTTGATGTTGCAGCTAACCACCTTCACCATTAAGAGATGGTTAGGAGATCATATACATTTAAGAAAGCTAGGTTATTATCCGAGAGATACATTGCTTTTGTTCAAAAGTGAAATCCAGTAGCTGGTTGATGGAGTTGATTGGTTGCTTTCTAGTGGGCTTCAGGGGTGTGGAGTTGGTGACTGTGTCTGGGTCTGATTCGGAAATTGAGGGGAGCGGGCTAGTGAAGTTAGCTTAGACGTCCTGTGTGTCATTACTAAGATGGCAGAATGAGCCAGACAGGCACTTCTTCCTACCTCCATATCCAGGCTGATGCCTTCAGTTAATTGAAATCTAGATCCAAACACCACACTGAAAAGCAATACACTGAATTCAGAATACTTCATGATGAAGGGCAGTGGTAGGACAAATCAGCAGACTTTAGGATGACAGGTAATCGGGTACGGGGGACTGAGGACCGTAAACAAGCCTGTCTCCTCTTCAAACCTACATATCACCTTCCAAAGTATGAGATCACACTCGCTACATGTAAATGGATAGATGAGTAAAGCAACACAGCAAGTTCGGATTTAGAGCCCATTACTACTTTTGGCGCAGTGGGGAGAGTTTCCTCATGTCTGGTGGGCTTTTTTTAGGTGTTTCCACTGTGGTGCCAATAAAAATAGGCATCGCAAAGGGAATGCCAAAAACAGTTACTGCACGGCATGGACTGTTAAGTCCATGCCATGCAGGAACTGGTGTGCATGCACACAGAGGGGCACATGTTGTGCATCCACATGGTGTGGGGCACTGTAGGGCCCCCTTTGTTTCCTCTCTGCAACAGTTTTCAAGTCGGTGGACCTGCCATGAAAATCATGGCGGAGAGGAAACTCGTAACCTGCTTGGCGAGACCACGGCAGTCCGGCCAAGCATATTGTGGCCTCAGGATCACCACGCCACTGGCAGGGAACGGCAGTTCCCTGACGGTAGTAGCGGCGGTCACATGGCGGTCTGACCACCCAAGTCATATTGGGAAGGTTGGACTGCTGGTGCGGCGGTGGCTGGACCACCACCGCCACCCCACCACAAGTCTGGCAGTCCTCAGGCCTGAGTGATCCAGACCAGACCCAGACAGCTTATAAGCAATGAGCATAAAAAAGAAGCGTTGCTCACTAAAACACATTAAGCTGATAAAGTGATAGCAGATGAGGCAGCATGTAAACTGTGTAGAACATGGTGCATTTTCACAAATTATCTTTTTTGTATTTACTTAAGGCCCGATTTTGACTTTTGATGCGGCGGGAGCGGGTGGTTTGCCACCGCCACACTCCCGCTGCGTCTAAGCCGTGGTCAGGCTGCCCACAGGATTAGGAGTTTACTTCTGTGTGGCTTTTTTGGCATTCCCACAGCAGTGCCTCTAAAAATGGGTACCGCAATGGGAATGCTAAAAACAGTTCCTGCATGGCATGGACCGTTAAGTCCATGCCGTGCAGGAACTGATGTGCATGCACACAGGGGGGCACATGTTGTGCCCCCCTGTGTGTATCTACATAGCGTGAGGCACCAGGGGGCCCTTTACAGCCCACTTTGTTTCCTCTCCGCCACGGTTTTCATGGTAGTGGAACCTCCAAGAAAACCGTGGTGAAGAGGAAACTCGTAATATGCTTGGCAAGACCACGTCTCAGGACCGCCGAGCCACAGCCAGGGAATGGCGGTTCCTTGGCGGCGGTCCCATGCAGTCCGACTACCCAAGTCATAATGGGGCGGTCAGACCGCTGGTGGGGCGGTGGCTGGACTGTCACCACCGCGCCACCACTAGTCTGGCGGTCCTCGGACCACCAGACTCGTAACGAGGCCCTAAATTCTTAAGCATTTCAACCGTAGTTGCAGCATATATGATACACAGAAAGCACCACATATACAATTAGTTGGATGATGGTGAAATTGACTGTTACCTTGGGGATACAGGAAAAAAGAAGAGGCATGCTAGAGAGTACCAAATCAAAGTGTATTCGTTCAGGACAAGGTGATTTTTAAGGGCTGCTTTGAAGGTGGGCATTAGCAGTGCAAGCGTTTAACACACAGACACACACACGCATGCATGCCCGCACACACATGTGCGTGCGCACACACACACACCATTTTAATGGAAATGCAAATACTTCCTGTGAGAAACAAAAATGCCAGAAGCAACTGTGCAAATGGGTTGAAAAAGAATAAAAATGGCAAGACCTTGATTCTCATATAGCACCCGATTTCTCACTCCAAGGATTTCTTAGCACTATAAATAATGGATATTATTGTTAAGTAAAGTAATGGTCCTCAATTTACAGATGTTAGGTGGACGAAAGGCTAAAGTGGTTAAGGAACCCTCGTACTCCTGCAGAAAATGTACAGAAAGTAGTATATACATTCTCTTGTACAGTAAATCATCCGATGGTGGAAAATGGAGGGAAAATAAAAGGATGACGGTTCCTATGGCAGAGTAAAAGTCGTGTGATGGAAACAGTAATCCAAAAACAGATAATATGAAGCTGGAAGAAAATGCTTAAGATTGAGGAATGAATAGGTTACAATTGTGTAATGCCCTGTCTCTCTGTCGCTTCTCCGCACATGAAATGCAATACCAATTCTTTAAGCTGTTCAGCACTGGATGTTGTGACTGCTACATCGCTATTTTCGCCACCCACAAATTACATATTTGTGCTTAAGAATGACTCAAGCTCTTGCCTGAGGATAAATAAAAGTACGTCTTAAAACAGCGTCATACGCCTCAAAGAGTCAGAGCATGGACTTGAGTCTCAGTGGTTGCCTGTCAAAAGCTCAACAAGATTCTGCAATCACAAGCAGCTGCAGCGTCTGACAGTGGGTGGCATTCCCCTTCTCAACCAGGGCATGAACGAGCATAATTCCCAGTTTAGCCACACGGAGTTTTGCTGTCATCTTACAGGCTGAAAACCTATAGCACTAAAATACAGCCAAACAACTCAGGAAATGAGCATTAGCCTAAATTATAAAAATACTGGTGGGTGGGAAATCTTCCAGGGTTTGTTACACTGTTCACTGACTGAATGACCAAGTTTAGTTGAGCATCCACCGTAGAGATCTGTGTACAGTTTGCAAGCTGAAGGCTTGATCCAGACTTTCACCAATAATAATGAAAGAATGTACATTACTGAGTTTGACAAGCAGCGGCAGCCAGCACAGGTAAGCGTGGTGGGGCGGGCGCACCGGGGGGGGGGGGGAAGTCAACAGACAACGGAATAGGTATTATTTATTTATTTAATTATACCTATTCTGTCATCTGTCGACTTCCCCCTCCTATCCTGCCCCGCCCCTGCCCCGCCCCACCCCACCCCACCGCTCCACTGCGCTTACCTGTGCCAGCCGCCGCTGTTGACAAGAGTCATCCTCAATCACTTCAGTGCCTCACATAGGGGTAGAAAACGCAATAGAAATGCTGCAATACAATACAATACAGTTAAAAGCATCAACTGAGAGCCTTTGTATAAATGGACATTACTCCCCCGCCACCTGCATTGTGGTGAAGGTGCAGGCTTCGTGATGTTAAGAAAAGCCAGTGGTGGTTCCTGCTCCAGGCCTTTTCTTTATGATTCATGGATTGCTCTTAAAAACAGCCATCCACAGTCCCACCTTGGCACTGCTCCATCGCTGAGCCTTGTGAGCTGCTTGGATCTATTTAATGGCCACTCCTGATCTGGCATGGAAGAGCAAGAGATTGAAAAAAAAGAGGGGGCTGGACAACAGTTGTATGAGCTTTTGCGTGAGTGCCCTCAGCCATACTTGGGGGCATATTTACAATAAACTGGCGGAATGCGGTGTTACTCCAAAGTTGGCACCGCCATGCTCCAACAGTTTTAAAATGAAGGGTTGCGCTGTATTTACAAAAATACGGTGCACCCCTGCATTTCCCCTAACACTGGTGCTAAAAAAGATGCCTACCGCCAGTGCAGGGACCCTAGCGCCATTTTGCTAGGGTGTCTGCCCTGCAGGGGCAATTGTTTATGTGCAGGAAGGGACACCTTCCTGCACATAAACAATCTTAACAGGCGATTTGCTCTATCCAGGTGTGCTGCAGAATGCAGCACACATGGAAAGAGCAATATACGAGGAGAAATAAAGCATTTCTTCTCGTATCGCCTGATAAGACCAGGTATTTCCTGGTCTTATTTTGGGTGCTGCCCAATGCCTTGTAAATATGGGGCAGCATCAAAAAGAAATGGGTGTTGCGGCAGAACCCCGACTGCAACACCCATTGCATGCACCTTTCATGCTAAGTGCTACGTGAATAGTGGCATTATTTACAAGGCGGCGTTAAGCCACAAAAAGTCACTTAACGCTGTCTTGAAAATAAGACGAAGGAGTTAGCGCCACCATAATGTCAAAATAAGTTACGTTCTGGTGGCGTTAACTCCTTGTACTTATGCCCCTGATGTCTCTGAGAGGTGCTGTGGGTAAATGACACTCCAAATAGGACACAGCCGGAAAAAGTGTCTTCACATCAAATACACCAGAGTAGAATTGGGATGAGTGAGAAGGTGATGAAACACGAGGTACAAAAGGACACAACCAAGGGGCAAGGAGAGGAATTTGAGTGTCAGTAGGCCCAGTCATAAACACACTGGACCAGCTGCCGTTGTAAACCACTGCCACAGGTCACAGCATGAGTTCTAACAGCTGGCAAAGTTCAGTGTGAGGAAATATTCCAACTACCAATGAAAGGTGCTAAAGGCTCCTTGGTTAACAGGTATCAACGCCTATTGGATTGCAACAAATAGACACGTCAGCTTCCATGCAATCCAGTCGCAGCAATACTTTTGCAATCTAACGATCTATGATGGATGCAGCTATTTCCTTCTCTGAGTCCACTTCATGAAAGAACCTGCACCAATTCTTTTATGTAGTGACATTTTGGTGCCACTGTACCACAAGGTAAAAGAGCCTTCATCCATATGTTAACACCTACTTTAGAGCTCATTATTTCCCTGTGCTTAATGTCTTTGGGTGTGTTTGTGGAAGAGGCGTTCCAGGAACCCAAGGCCTCTGATTTGTTTGGATTGATTGGTTGAAGCCAAGGCCTAAATTTGTCAAATCCCGCCAGACATGAGGGTGTGCAGGTTGGTGAATGAAAACGGGAGTTTGCTGTTGACCTCAAGAACAAACGCATTGATAGTTATACTGAAAATACAAGCAAAAGGCCAGGTAAATCAGTCGCTATACATCACATTAGAGTTTTGCAACAGTCAGACCACATAGAAGGGTAGAGGGCTCATTTAGGTTAAATGTTAACTGTGCCGGAACTGTTATCAACATATGTTTTCATATGGCAGCTTTGCTCAGAACAGTTTAAAATACTGTTCCAGGAAATTATTATAATAGAGAAGAAAGTGTGTTTTTTGTTAAAAATAGGCAATAAAGACTGTTACATTCCGACATTCATAACTGAAATAAAGGGTCATTTAAAACATATATTGATTGAAATATTGATTTTTGGTTTTCAAATCAATGGACTGTCTTTCTGTTCCCTAAAGAAAGATGTATTTTCTTATTTTCATCCTGACAGTTATATTGACAATTATAATTTCTCATACTTATCACAACAATTATATTGATTGAATGTTTATTTGATGTCAGCCAGTATTGTTTTAACAGCTACAAGTTAACCTCATGCATTTAACAAAAGATAGAAACAACAAGCGCTGAAACCAGATGTTTCAAATATGAGGTATAATTGATCTTGCGGTCATACTTACTGTAACAGTAGTGTACAGTGAAGAATCTTCTCGAGCTTAAAGACAGTGTAATGCTGTCTATATTTGTTATAAAAGAATTACAGCTTACGAACTGAAAAATTAAAAAGTTAACATGAAAACTGTTTACATTTTTGGGACCAGGAAGAGGAGGAGATAGGCAGGCAAAGGTTTGCACAGGTGCTCGTGCAACACAAAGCAGCGTCTATAGCATAGTTGATGTATTTTCCTGTGCTAAAGTGCTTAGTGTAAATGTTTAACCTCGGGCAGTGCCAAAACCGCATTGCCCCAATCCCCTCTTAAGTCATGCAAAAGGGTTGTATCTGATGTAGAAGGGCTCAATCACCATTAGTTTTGGTGCAAAGCCCTATTAACTAAAGTACTGTTACCTGGCTTTGAACTAAGGGCCTGATTACGAGTTTGGCGTACAGGGTTACTCTGTCACAAATGTGATGGCTCTCCCGTCGCCAAATTACAATTTCATTATATCCAATGGAACTTGTAATAAGGCGGACGGGATATCCATCACGTTTGTGACAGAGTATGCCTTCAGCCAAACTCGTAATCAGGCCCTAAATCTTTAAACTGAGAGAAACTATGCACTGGCAATAAGGCAGGTGGCAGATCACCTGATACGTGTAAGGTGCATCTTGAATGGCTTGACCTTTTGCTGCTTTTCTTTGCACCTAATTGTACCAGATGATATTTCTCTAGTGCAAATCCTACTTCCACACACCATTGGCTAGGGCTGGACTGACCTTTTATTCCATTGGGCATTTCCCTGGCGGGCTGGAGCTCTTGGGGGCCGGTTTTTTACCCCGTGGTTAATTGCAGTAGGCATGGGGGCTTAAAGAAAGTGCGAAAGAAAGGGGTGGGTTTTGGTAGCGAGAAAGAAATCAGAGAGATCCCTGATCTGCTCCCCCACAGCAGGCCTCCCTGACTCCAACTACAGTCTGTGTTCTGCTACTCGGGTTTGCCTATGTTTTGCTGTGAAATAGCGTAATTGTTGTATGCCTTGTGCAATACTTAATTAGAGACTGCACCGCCTGCATCTTTGTTTTTGTAACTCTAATTTGCAAGCCTTATTTGCTCACCACTGGTTGTTTTTCCTTTGTAGCACTGTTAAAGAGCTGTTCACTCCTTTCCCACCTGCTCGTTCCTGCCCATTCGCCCTCCCATTTCCCACAACCCAGTGCCTCTCTCCCCTCCCAGGACCTACTTAATTGAGGCCGCAGTGCGACCCCATTAAGCAGATTCCGATCCGTTCCCCCGCAGCAGGTCTCTCTGACTCTGATTATGGTCTCTATTCTGTCACCCGGGTTTGCCTGTGTTTTGCCATGAAATAGTATAATTATTGTATGCCTTGTGAAATAGTAAATTAGTGAATGCACCACCTGCCTCTTTGTTTTCCTGCCTCTAATTTTCAAGCCTTATTACCTCACCACTGGTTGTTTTTCCTTTGTGGCGCACTGTTTTGAGGAGCTGCTGGCTCTTTTCCCACCCGCTCTTTCCCACCTGATTGCCCTCCCGTTTCACGCCACCCAGCGCCCCGCCCGCCCCTTCCATGACCTAATTAATGGAGGCTGCAGTGCAGCTGCACCGCTAGCACGCAATGCAAGCCCTTCTATGCCCGTCCATGCCTGGACCACGCCCAGCGCCAGGATTCCTGGCCCTCGAGCCACCCTCAGATACCCCTCCACAGAACTCCAAGCCCTGGACCCCACACACTGCAACAACTGCTGCCTCACATCTGCTCGATCAATGACAGGACCATTCACCTGCCACTGCTGGCTCTTCACCCGCAACTTAGGACCTCCCACCCTCATAGAAACCTGTGCCACTCCCACTTATCCAACCGCGACCACCCCGGAACCACTCCGATGCCTCCTGCTCAATGCTCGATCTCTCTGCAAATACACCACTGAAGTCTGGGAAACCATCTCAGTCCTCACCCCAACTCGATTTTCATCACAAAGACCTGGCTCAACTCCTCGACTGCACCCAACATTGCCACCGCAATGCCCAATGGCTAGAAGATGACACACGGGGACCAAACCAACAGACATGGAGGAGACATCGCCATCATCCACAAAGAAACTGTCCGCTGCACCATTATCGAAGACTACACCACACCGATCACGGAGCACCTCAACTTCCAACTCCACACCAATGACAGACCAACCATCAGAGACACCCTTGCTTGCCGACCCCCAGGACCACGCACCGGTTTCTGCAATGCCATTACCGACTCCATCGCCCTACTAGCCATCAAGTTCAAGAACTACATCTAACTCAGAGACCTCAACTTCCACCTGGATGACCCCAAAGGCACTAACTCCACCAACCTCTTGGAATGCATGGGCAATATCAACCTCACCCAGCTGGTCACTGACCCCACACACAGAGCAGGATACACACTGAACCTGATTTTCATGACTAGTGACAGAGTCAAATCTAGCCATACTACAGAATTCATCTAGACCGACCACTCCATCGTAGGCTCACAATGCACCCACACCAGCCCCTCCCCAATGCCTCCATCCGCAGCTGGGATAAAGTGACAAAGACCCAATGAACGGACACCCTCAACATCACCAAACCCGACCCAGTAACCAACCCGGAGCAAGCAGTACAGAACTTCACCACCTGTATATTTCATTAATTCACAAAATGCAATGTTTAATAAAGGTGATTATCTTAAAAATATTTAATAAAGTTTTATTTAAAAAATCTACATGTCTTTGAAACTTTATTTTAAAAAATTTCAGCCAACAAACTGCAGTCATAAATAACCCTGGGCGTAGTTCGCGAAGTAGCGCTACGCGAAGCAACGCGAAGTGCACTTCGCACTACGCGAGCTACGCGTAGCACTACGCGAACTGCGTAGTGCGCTGTTCGCGATGATTGCACAGTGCCGGATGCTTGTCCGCACTGTGCAATCATTGAAAACGGCATCTTGCACAGTGCGAGCTGTCTTTTACTGCCGCTCGAGTAGATTTTTACTTGAGTGGCAGCTTTCTCAACGTGGACTGGTAGTTTCTCATCGCGAGCGGTCGCGAGCATACGCGACCACTCGCAATGAGAAACCTGACCTCCCCGCGTTGAGAATCTCGCCGGGAGGTTTATTTTCCACGCTCGCGATCGGCAACTTGATGTTGCTGATCGCGAACGAGGAAAAAGTCTCGCCGGGATGTCATTTTGCTTGCTCGCGGTCGCCAACTTGACGTTGAGGACCGCGAGCAAGCATAAAATGACAGCTGCACTACGCTACGCGTGTTTGCACTGTGCTACGTGCAATTCGCGTAGTGCGAAGTAGCGCAAACTTCGCAAACTACGCGAGTGTAGCGTAGTGCTTTGCCCAGGGTTAGTCATAAAAACAACTGCAAGAGGGCCCTGTACCCTAGTTTAAGAGTATAGAGCTACAACTGGTGTTGCTTTAAAAAAATACGGTAAGCTCCCTGGGGGTCGTGGATTTATTGGCCCAGGAGACTTATTTTTGTAAATGTTTCTGGGGGCTGCTGCACTTCCTACAGCTCCCGACAACATTAAAAAAACGCCTGGTGGGAACACAATGACCTTATATGATGCATCTTGCCTGGGAAGGCTCAACCCAGTGAAATGAAGGACAGTAGCCAAACCTCTGGCACCAGTTACAGGAGTTGCTGGCCTTTACATTTTGGACGGAAGGGACCAGGCTGTTGTGACAGTTAGAGGCAGGCCTTAGGCTTTCTGAGAAGGCGGTTCAAGAGACCCCTTGTCACCATCTTGAAAATGTCCTAAATGTTCTGCAGGAGGTTTTGAATAGTAGTGGAGTGATGGAGTAATGGTGTGTCATCCTATGATTCGGCAGAGGTGCCTACCTTCTAGAACTTTCCATCCCCTTTTAAAAACCCTGCACAAGGGAGAGACTTTTGAGAGCAGTCTGGACCGGGGGGAAGTGATGCCAGAGAAATGCTCAACTGGTAGAGAGAACACACCTGGGCTCAGCTCACGACCTTTCGACTGTAGCTGACAACTAGGGACTAAAGTGCTTATTTTTGAGACCCTTGCGCCGCAGGTGCATCACTTTTTGTGATGCTCCAGTGGCGCAGGAGCCTGTTCCATATTTTTTGGCTTAATGCTGCCTTGTAATTATCGTTCCCTTTAATGCAGCTTTATGCGTTAAAGGGGCGTGCAATGGGTGTTGCTGGGGCATTCCCAGCAACATCCATGGCTTTTAGACACTGCCCCAGATATACAAAAAATCATAACTCTGAGGCAGATCCAAAAACCTACTCCTCCCCTGGGGAGGCACAACGAGGAGAAATATCTTTATTTCTCCTCGTTTTTCCTTTTTCTATGTTTGCTGCATTCTGTGGCACACATAGAAAGAGGAAAAAGCCTTAAAACACAACTTCTCCCTTCCTAATTGGCTCAATGGGGCCAGAGAACGTCAAGTGCTACACCAGGGTTGGTTGTTCCCAGGAAACAGAAGGTTGCAGACTTATTACTTGTGAAGGACACTTATCCTTCCTAACTAATAACGCAGTTTCTTACATGCAACCTTGTAAAATTGGGCCTCCGATTTCAAATGGGAATACCGGATCACTCATAAATGACCAGGACAATATCCCCCTGGGACACCACTTTGTCTGACTTGCAATGAGGGTGTGCCTGTTTCTGGGTGAAAGACGCACAAACCACAGTCACAGAGAAGCAGCGTTTAAACTTTAAACGCCTGCTGCAGAATTGCCCAAACTATGATGAGAGAGTCATAAATGAGTTTTTCTAAGGTTCCAGTTCTCTCAGTGTCAGTCTAGGTCTGGGAATCATACTGACGTAAATTACTCACTAGCAATTGACGGCTGATGAAAAACAATTAACGTGGCACGACTGACTAAGGCTCTGAAAATCAACAAACTTAGGTAAAACGCTTGAGGAGGGCTCGTCATGTTGGTGACAGTTTTGGACCTAGAAATGCCTGGCTTGAAGTAACGCAGACAATCCATAACTTTATTAAGGCTTTGACATAGCACTTAAAGTGCAAGATATTCACAATAACACGACTCAGGTTGTCGTTCACTACTGCTTCTGCCAGCTACCTAATCGTTTCTCTTTCTTTCATTATGCATGCCTGGTGATACAAATCAATGTGACACTAACCTCTAAAATTGACTATGTTAATGTGATGTGCCTTTTCCTCCCCCAAAAAATCTCTAAATTGATTGCAGAAGATCCAGAAGGCAGCTGTACATCTTTCTACCAGAAGCAGCTAAAAGAGATCACATATCTTGCAATCCTTAAATGCAATATTCTTGACCAAACATTGCCGTGCTTCAAGTTATTGTATTTGGAAACTCTCTTACCGTGTGCATGCCTAACGTAGATGTGACAGCTTGTGTAATAGCCCTCAAGTTGCCTCTTTATCTCTTGTAATATTGTAGACGCTGTTAGTATTCTTGCATCAGTCACATAGATAGCTGGCATTGATGTTAGCTCATACATTGTGTAAATCAGTCTAAGGGCTGGATTTAGATCTCGGAGGACACGTTACTCCATCACAACAGTGACGGATATCTCGTCTGCTGAAATATAAATCCCATTATATCCTATAGAATTTATATTTCGGTGGACAGGATATTTGTCACCGTTGTGACGGAGTAACCCATCCCCCAGGATCTAAATCAGTCACTAAATCTTACAGGTGACTCTCTACCTGTTCCTTATGGTGATAGTAGTACTGAGCCTATACTGTCTCTAGTCTAGAGCTCTTAGTGCATTATATGTTAAAGTGGACCCGCAGTGCTTTTGTAAACCAGCGTGAACTTTAGAGGCTTAGGCCTCATTTATGAGGAATTGGCGTAGGATAGCGCCTGAAACCTGCTTGCTGCACTGCCCTACACCAATGTGAAAGGGCAGGAATGCACTGTATTTATGAAATACGGTGCATTCCTGTCCTTTCCTCCTGCGCTGGTGCACAATTTTCTGCCTAGCGCCCATGTAGACACCCTTGCACCATGGTGCAAAGGTGCCTCGCTGCAGGAAGGATTGTTTTGTGCAGGAAGGAGTACCTTCATGCACAAAACATTCCGAGAGGAATTTTCCTCTTTCTATGTGTGCAGCACACATGAAAAGAGGAAATAATGAGGAGACACCTGCTCTGGGAGGCGTGAGGTTTTAGCGCTGCCCCAGGTTTGCGTGAACAAGTAAATCTGGGACAGCGTAAAAATCCATGTGTGTTGCGTGGGAAAACTCATGGCAACGCCCATGGAATGCCTCCTTGACAGAGTAAGGCTTTGTCTTACTCCATATCTATGAGGCCATGCAACGTCACTCAGAGTGGCTTTGCGTCACCTCATAGATATGATTGAGGGGCTTGCACCACCAGAGCATCAAAAACAGTGACGGTTCGGCAGCGCAAGCCTCTCATAAATAAGCCCTTTAACGCCCTCATGTTGATTCCCATAATTTTAAAAGTAGTATGCATGATTCTAACTGAAGATACAAGATATTGCTCAGAGACTGCTTCGATTCCGTAGGCAAAACTCTCTCAGTTCAAAACTATGCTAGAAATACGTCACTTTGTTCTGGTACTTGTAGGTGTGTTTGCAAGGATTAATTCCACTTAACTGGGCTCAATGATTACATCTGCAAGTGATAGAGAACAATTTCTAAGAATGATAGCATTCTCCGGAGAAGCTTGAGTGAACTGCTTCTCTGAATATTCAGTGACGCAGTCAAGTCTGGTTGATCTAGTAGTCCATCCCAGTAGCTAGATATTAACAGCCTTACATCAACATGTTCATCAGAACTCTTATGGACACACCGTTATGACATCATTCCATCCAGGCTGTCCTGTTGCAAGAGTGGATCATCCTTATACAAATGAGTCCCCTCCTATGTCAGTCATACACGCCCAGCAAGACCATATTGTATATACGCAGCCTCCCTGCATATGACAGCAACGGGATGGCTGAGCTTCGGGTATCAGTGGCCAATGGACAAATATTGATTGCTAAATTTACTTAGGGATTTGCCTCCAAACTATTTGGATGCACCTTTAGACATTTTTTTTATCACTTTAACCCCTCTGTGGCATTGCATGAAAGAACAAACCCTGTGTTCCACAAAGAACAACGCAGCACAAAGTGCTATATCTTGCTCTATTCATATTGGGTGACAAGGAACCACATTCAAATTCTTCCGACATTAGTCATCTCCATTGAAGTGAAACTTGAGTCGTTTATCACAGCGATCAAAAGTGTAGACATTCCTCTGTTGCATTTAGTAAATATATCAAATACTAAAAATGCAAAAGTAAAGCTTGATGGAACACTTGTAATACACGGATGGTACACTGTGGTTGCAACATTTAATCATTAGCTTGGCTACAGTGATATCAGAGAGTACTAACCATGTTGAGTCCTATTGTATAATTTCTTAAAAAAGACTGACTGTCTCATACTGCTAGGCCGCATCCTCCCTGCATATTGACCAAACAAGCTTATAATTGTTTCTGTTGTGTACAGAAGCGAGGTAACACGTGATGCAAGTGGTCCATGTATGGATGCAATAGGGCTCTATGTCTCCTAGGATAGTACAGGTTGAGCTATGCCGAATGTGTAGCATGATTATCGCTCAATAAATGTCATATCACTGGCATCCTACCAATCAGATTTTGAATATGCATCAGAAAAATCCTTGAAAATTGGATATTCAAGTGTAAACATGTCTATATTTGGATGAAATTTACTGTAGGCAATGGGGCTTTCAGTAATAGCTTACTGGGATGAGATTACCTCCAGAGGCACTAAATCACTGGGTGCTCCGCTACTGAAGGGGCAATTCTGCTCTACTGGCAGATGCAAAAATAGAACAGAGCAAATGCCCATGGTGAATTCTTAACACAACTATGGCATCTACTTTACTCTTTGTAAGAAATTGGGTTACTGGTTGAGGGGGATGAAACACATTTCCCAAGCATCAACCACAATTCATCTCAGGGTGAAGTCACAAGCAACCTGTGCTCAAACCTCAGGAAGCTTGGCACAGAACAGTCAGGCTTAACTCAGAGGCAATATGCAAAGTATTTGTGCATAGGTGGTTCCCCAAAAAGCAGACCTTTTCTCTATCCTCATTAGCTCCCGCGTGGCAGAAATACATAAGGGTGATATAGCAAACAGACTTCGGCAAGGTCTAAGCAGGGTTTTCACTGACTCACCTGGAAAGAAGCTAGCAGTTATGCCGTAGTACAGGCTATGGCAAGGTAACGCCAGATATATGAGCCCCTGGCCATGTTGGCATCTCTCATCCAAATTGTTGTGGCAGACAAACAGACTTATGGCTAGTTGCAGGACCAGGGCAAGTGGTTGGTTTATGTTGGCACAACAATTAAGAGCATCGAGGTGGAGGAGGAGGTGGTACAATCCTTAAGGCAGTCCTGTATAAACTAGCTTTCCCAGTGAGGCAGGGAGGTGGTCTTGGGATGGAGAGTGACATACCTACTCCTCCTACATGTCTCTCCTGGGTCTAGATCACTCCCTGCAGCTGGGCTAAGACTACTCCATATAAACCATCGGAGATGGGCTTACAAGTTCCGACTATATGGACTTTGTTAAAGAGACTTCATTAAAAAGTTTCCATTGGAGAATTTGAAAGCTGTATAGAGACCATTTTAACAAAAGAGATCTCCTAGAGTGATGTATATATCATGAAATAATGATGTATGAATCCAACCAAATTGCAAAAACGTAAAGAAGATCTTCCCAGCTCTGGTCACTGTGTGCATTTGCCCATGAAGATCATTGAGTGGCCACTCATAATGAGGGCCTAAGAGTATGCACACATACTGTGATCTTCGGAGACAGTCACTGGTGATGCAGCAAGGGGTATATGTCTGTTGCACCTTTATGAATGTAGAATGGCTTGCATTATGAAACCTAGCAGTTTTACCTGGCAAGTAAGCATTACATTTGATGATATTAGCATGGACAGCAAAGATGAATTATCACTCGGAATTATACCCATGACCATGAGAAACATGAGCGGAGTTCCTAGCTGTGCTAGACAAGATGGCTGCGTCTTAACTCATCTCCGGAGTCTGGAGGTACTATCCTGTAAAATATCCATCAACCCAGAGCCATTGTAGCTTTAGAAATACACTGGTGAACTCGCAAAGCTATGAGGAGTGATGGGAACTGTTTTTTGCGGTGAGGCGCAATGAAGAGGTCTGACATTGCCCCGGAGTAAGACAGTGGCCTGCTTACGGGTTGAGTCAGCAGCGCCTGCCTAGAGCAGCTTCAGCTGTGGGTTCTGTGTTTACCGCTGAGGGAACACGGTGACACGCTGGGAGCAATAGGCCTGAGGTACTCTATTGGTGGCGACTGCCGGTAAGTATGTGCCCTCCCCACCAGCCCCCCGTGCTGCAGACTATATGCCTTAGAATGCCTGGCCTGCATGTCAACACGGATTGGGCCAGGACTGCTGCAGCCTGTCTCCTGCTGGACACTTTGGACAGCAGATGCCCCCAAAACAGGAACTGCTGGTTTTGGCATGGGTACTTCATGCATGAATGCCTTGTAGAAGGGGATTAGTGCATTCCAGTTGTCTCTTGGCTCTGCTGTCCTAGCTGCTGTACCATGACTGCCGATTTCGGGGGAGCTCTGGTTCTCCTCAAACTTGTCTGCTCTTCTGGCTGCAGGCCTGCGGCATGGTAGTTGCAGGTCCTGCCAGTGGCTCCATACGGACAATTTCCTTAATTAAAGTCCTGGGCCCTTGGATGCAGTCTAACCGTCCTCCCGTGAACAGCCATTTGAGCACACTGTTGTGGTGGGGAAGGGGGCCTTGAGAGGCCCAAGTCTGCTACTGGGTGATTCTGCTTGCCCTGGCCTGAGAGACGCAGATGCTTACTTGAATCCCCTTACACAGAAGTCTGAGGTCAATGGGGGCCAAGACGGAGGGTAAGCAGAACTATCTCACTTTTGAGGCTGGCAAAAAGAGGGCGAAGGAGCATGAACATGAGTCAGCACAGGGAGATGATGCTACTGGAACACAGGCTCCTTCTGCTAAAGTCCATCCCTACATCAATGCCTGGTTGCTGGAAGTGAGGGGTAGCCTAGCTGCTATCAACCCTAGAATGAACTTGCTCACCCGGCGGCTGGATGACATGAAGGAGCACCTGGACAGGAAACACAATAGCTTTGACATGCCTGAACAACGCATTTCGGACATTGAGGACGATGCCTTACAAAAGTCCAAATTGCAGGATGAACTTAAATCTGAACTTGAAAGGATGCAAATCAAGAATGATGTCCTGGTGGCCTGCTCTACCTGTTCATGTCAGTCTGAAACATAAGGAACTTTACTGCCACATGCTTCCATCCCCAGAGACATTTGGGACCCGCTCCACAGTTATCTGCTAACTCTACAGCAGACCTCCTAAATGCCTGTGTTGGCATACATTAAGTAATTATTCAATGCTACTGTTGTTCTGGCACAACAGGTGCAATGGCTGTGTTCTCATTTGTCATACTAAATTATTTTTATTGCAGCTCTGGTGGTAATGTATTTAAATGGCTGTATGTGTATGTTTCTTACATTATTATTATGTATGCTGTATAGTGTATTATACACCTGAGTTTTGGTTGAAAATGAAAATAAAAGTTTAAAATATATATATCCATGAGAAACATAAGGAATATAGCTTCCAATGGTGGTCAAGTAGGAGCTCATCCTGCAGCTCCAGGATGACCCCTAACAGGAGTGACCCTTTGATGACAATCTCTGCAGGGTAATTCCAATGTCCCTTAGATACCTATAGAAAAGCTGTCCCTGGGAGAGATCTACTAGAGCTAGCCTTAGGATCAAGAACCTGAAATATAAAACACAGGAGACAGCTACTTGAAGGTGTATCAAAACTCAGAAAAGTGATGAAAGAAAACAAAGCTTTTCATCTAGGCAGAAGGAGGGTACAAAGAGAGAGGAAAATGTCAAACAAGTCAACAGACCATCCATGATATAATGTTTGTTAGAACTGGGGCTCTCTAATTGGCAGAGGTATGTACCTTTGTCCAAGTAGGGACCCTTGCTACAAGTCAGGGTAAGGGGGCTACACACTTTAGATAACCCCTGCTCACCCCCTTGGTAGCTTGGCACAAGCATACAGGCTTATCCCAAAGGCAATGTGTAAAGTATTTGTAATCAAAACACACAGTAATATAATGAAAACACCACAAATGGACACCACACCAGATTAGAAAAATTAAGTGTCTTTATCTAAACCAAACTAGACCAAAATGACAAAAATCCAATGTACATGCATTAGAAAATGACTTAAAAACAGTTTTCTCAAAGATAGCACTTGTAGAAAACAAATAGCTTCAACTGGGGCTACTACAAAGTCGTGACAGCAATAAATGCAAAGTACGGCACCAACCATGAGGTGCGCGGCATCAGGCACGGAGTTACACGGACCCCCAAACTGTACCTTGGAAAACCAAGTCTATGACGATGCATGGCGTCGTGGAGGTGAGGCATCAGTACGGAGGTCGGGGCCGGCTCCCTGGCTGCCACAGGGGAGGTAAGACGTTGTGTCCGTGAGGAGGCGATGTGTCGGGTCCAGGACAGGGGAAGTCGGTTTCGTCAGTGGTGAGGCGCCGATTCCGGTGAGGCGATGCGGCGTCGAAGTATTTGTGATGTTTACTTGTTTGAAATGAACAGTGTATCTTCTGTTTCAGGCTTTTTCATGAAACGGTGAAAAATTATTCATGACATGAACAAAGTAAAGGTTAAATAAATAACCAGGTCCAATGAAATTGGGTATTGGCCTTTTGTCTGTCCAAGTAGATAGCAGCATACAAAAAAGGTAGCTAGATCCCTCATTGTGTTACTTTCTAAAAGTGGCATTTACAGACAATTTAAAAACCATCTTTACTAAAAGATGTGCTATTAAATTCTGAATTCAGAGAGCCTAAACTTTATTTCTCAATTTTGTCCCAATAGGAATGACTTGTAAGCGGTTACAAAGTATTTCCCATGCTATCCTATGGGACAGATAGCCTTTCAAAATGGAAAACGGATTTGGCAGTATTTCACTATCAGGACATGTCAGACACAGCAGTACATGTCCTACCTTTCACATACACTGCACCCTGCCCATGGGGGTATCTTGGGTCTACCTGAGGGGTGTATTACATGTAAGAAAAGGGAAGGTTAGGGCAAGGCAAGTTGGCGCACATGCCAGGTCGACATGGCAGTTCAAAACTGCACACAGACACTGCAGTGGCAGGTCTGAGATACATTTACAGGGCTACTCATGTGGGTGGCACAATCAGTGCTGCAGGCCCACTAGTAGCATTTGATTTACAGGCTCTTCCACACTCAGTGCACTTTACTAGGGGCTTACTAGTAAATCAAATGTGCCAATCAGGGATACCCAATTACAATAACAATTTGTGCAGGGGGCACTTGCACTTTGAAACTGATCAGCAGTGGCAAAGTGTCCAAAGCATCTAAACCAGCAAAAACTAAATCCAGCACAGCATCAGAAATACAAGAGGTAGAGGCAAAAATGCAGGGGAAACCACGCCAAAGATGCCAAGTCTAACAATGTTTTTCAGTTTTGGTAATACCAATTAAAAGAACATATCTTCAAGATAGCTATATCCCACACCTAGATCGTTTTTAAGGGTAGGCATGTCTCCTTATAATGCTATTGAAGAAGAGGCAAAAATGAACTGCCATAACATAACTGAACTGCAAACAGATCCGATACAAATGGATTTTCACTGAGGGAGTTCAGTTTAAAAGGAAATAGAGAAAAAGAGGTTACATTGGCAAACAAGGCAAAAGGCCTACTAAGGGGGAGGAGAGAAGAAGAATGAGAAACAAACTATATAAATAGGCCCTCATTGTGAGATGGTCGAAGTTTTGTGTCAGGCACCTGAGGGCTAGAATCTCCAATTCCTAATGGTGTCCCTGCACCAAATTCCAGCTGCTCTGAATTGGGAATAACTGTGTGGACCCAGAGGGACTGGGCTCTTGACTGGGCAGTTATTCCCTATTCTAGTAAACAAATAACACTGACAAGCGGAAATTGTCTGTGGGAGGCCTGGAGCTGGGTTAGTGGGGATTGGGGAGCATGGTTTCAAGAAATGCTTGTGTCTGTTCAGAGGTAGTATTGCCTGTTCCCCCCATGCTGCTGCAGGGTCTAGGCGGGAGTATAAAACCCTATTAATTCCTGGCCCAGAAACCATGTGAAATTTACCAACTCATAATGAGGGACAAAGAGCTAGGGTAGTGTAGGAAATTAGGGTAATACTAATAAATAGTAAGACTTGTAGAGCACGTGGCTACTTCTAATGAAGTGTCCAAGTGCAGGAGTCCAGACTCCCAGGAGAGAAGAGCACACAAATTACTAAGAAGATCAACCAGATCTGAACAGACAAGTTTTTAATTTGTTTCTGAAAAAGAGCTTCCGAAGGTGCTTGTCGGAGAGAATGGGGGAGAGAGTTCCAAAGTTTAGGTGCTAGATAACTCAAAGAGCTGCCACCAATTCAAGCTCTCTTCACTTTGGAAATAATTGCAAACTTAACTCCTGCAGATCTCAAGTTCCTGGATGGAGGATAGGATTTGACAAATGCTTGGAGATACAGTGGGTCCTTGTTGGCTAAAGCCTTGTAGCATTAACAAAGAACTTTGTAGGAGGTTCTGTACTTAAGCGGGAACCAATGCAGCTTAGTAAGCATGGCCCCAGTAGAAGCACATTTTGGGAGATTCAGCAAAAGTCGTGCCGCAGCATTGTGTACATGTTGGAGTCTATGGTACAGAACAGGTACAGAACATTACAGTAGTCCAGACTAGACATAATCATGGTTTGGACTACCATTTTTTTGGTCAGACTCTGGCAAGAAGCGGAAGGTTTTTGAGAGTCCTTAGCAGCCCAAAACTTTTCCCTGCAAGTGCTGTGATTTGACTGTCATAGGAAAGTTTCTCAATTAACCAGATGCCCAGAATTTTTTACATTAGGCTTGGGGAGAGGAACTTGACCAAGGTTATTGGGCCACCAAGCAGTAGACTAGATGTTGGGCTGTTTGCCTAGAATCAGTACCTAAGTCTTCCCTGCATTTAATTTGAGGCAGTTTTAGGCCATCCATGTGGAGATATCTGCAAGGCACAAACAGAGAGAGGAGGCCCTATGATTGGTATTCTGTGAGAGAGTACTGATGAGCTGAGGGTCATCTGCATATGAGATAATGGTAAACCCATGGCATTTGATGACTTCAGCTACAGGGCGAACATATATATTAGAGAGGGGTGGACTCAGAGAGGGACACTCCGTGCTGCAGGGGAAGCATCTTCGACTGAAAGGTTTTTGGGATACCTGGAAGGTGCGCTCCTGCAAGAAGGAGGCAAACCACATCGAGGACTTGTGGCCGACGCCACAGTTCCAAATTTGTTCGAGCAAAATATTGTGAGACACAGTGTCGAATTCGGCATGGAAATCCATAGGTACACCAACTAGGATGTAAGCTGAAAGGGATACAGACACAATAAATGGAACACTTGGCCATTTGTGACTCAGACAGTCTCAGAGAATAGGAATAAATACACTGTACTGGCTACTATTAAAGGTGACTGTCTGTAGGATTCCATGTGGGTGTGAAAAATTATCAAAGGTTTAAAGGAGTGGAGAGTGGGGAGTGGGGAATGGGATATAGGCACACAGCTATGGAGTCTTTGAGAGGAAATTTACACAACACATAGATGGGGCTATCTCAAAGTTTAACATGGTGCCATGGGTGAAGCTTTGCATCTGTGGCATTGGGGAAGCTAATTTTGGGTTCTCTACACCCATTGAGGGGAAAGGGAAATATGAGCCTAAATCACAAATTGCATTTTGTAGTAGGTAAAGTAGCTAGTCCATTCATACTACTTACTAACTACAAAATACACTTCACGAACCTATGTCTGGAGGTCTCCAGCTCCACCTGTCCTTTCTGTGCAGTGCTCCCCACCCTAGTGGTGAAGATCTACAGTCACATAAATATACAATTTTGTGGTAAATGAGAGAGGCACAAGAAGAGTGTGGTAAAATGGTGGATAATTACTCAACTATAGGGGGAGTAAGTGAAAATTAAAAAGGCATGGAAGAGGCATGCTAATACAAAACATACACCCACAGAAGAGTAAGACTGGTGCAAATCACAAAATTCACTTCTAAAGAAATTACTGCAGATAGGGAGACTAACTCTCACACTGACTAATCAGGGTGCAGTAGCGGCCCGTGGTGGGAGTGCTGCCGGGCGCTGACGTGGGGCTGACGTGGGGCGGGGGCAGCGCGCGCAACGAAATTCGTTTTATTTATTTATATGTTTACTTACCTCTAATCGGCCGTAATCCGTAGTTTACTACCCCCCCACCCTGCCCCTCCCCCGCCCCACGTCAGCGCCCGGCAGCACTCCCACCATGGGCCGCTACTGTCAGGGTGACTCCTGTAGAGTGCTCTAGCATCCTTACATTGCTCTCCTCTCTGCTGAGTTTAGGGAGATGACACGCACCAGATACCTGCACCTGCTGGGCTTGGCAGATCATGTCACCTTGGCACGGACAGGGGTGGAAGCTCAGGGTGGGCCTGTGGAAGGAAAATAGTGTCTTATTAGCACAATAACATTGATGTGAGTACTCCGGAGGTGGGTAGGGGTGGCGGGTTTAGGTTTAGCTGGGTTCTTTGAATTTGATTTTGATTTGTTTTTGTTTTGAAGTGCTCTTTCGCTTACTGTTTGCTGGTTTGATTTTCTGAAACCATAAAGTAATTACTGCCCTAATATGGTGTTGAAACAGGCTTAAATGTGGTAAAGCCCAGCCTTGGAGCAAGTCAAGCACTACACATGTCCAACCACTGGTACTGCAATACGCTGCCTTGGAAAAGAATAGAGGCAGAAAATTAGGCTAACAACCCATAGGAATTAATAATAAATTGATTATATTACTTCTCAAATTGCCAAAACTATGTTTATTTACTACTTTTCCCCAGTCCCTGCTGGAGGAAGAGGAAAGGATCTACTATAGAGAAGTGAGGTTGGCTAGGGGATTACGAGACCCAGAATTTCCAGCTGCCTGGTACCCAACCCACACACACTCACACTGCTACATGAGCAATTCACTTCTAAACCCGTGTGGGGCAGCAGAACTGCATTTATAGACCAATTTTACCTGATCCTGCTGCAGGAGGTGCCAAAGACCTGCTGCAAGGCAAAGAGATCGACTCTGGTACTTCGTGAGTCGAGACCCATACTATCCAGCTCTCTGTGACCCAGCACACACCTCACACTTCTACCTAAGCAGCTTATTTCTCCTGCTGAACGAGATGCAAGCAGGCCATGCCCGGTCCAACGGAGGGTCTATTCACCACTGCCTGTCCATGGTTAGTCAGAGGCCAGCAGAGGCTGAGCCCATTCTCTATTGCTCTTTGATTTAACTTCTTATACGGATGCAATATGGGTAAACATACATTACCACACTCATCCTCGTTTTTGTGTTTAAATGTGTTTTTTATTCATTTTTTATTTTGCATTATTCCAATACACTTCAGGCAATACAATTACAGTACATTTGCAATTCAACACCATTATTTCACCTGGATCAGGTTTCTAGTGAAACAAATCTAAATTAGACATCAACACATCATAATCATGTCTGGTATTTTTAGTGCGGATTAGCCAGCCTGACGGATATATAATTATACTGTTTGCAACACAACATTGATATAACCAAATGAAACCTCACATTGACTCCTATGTTTAAAATTATAATGTTTGAACATAGCAACACGATGCACTTCTGATATCTTCTGACTACAAGTTCTCTTCTCTCGTCTGCACGCAGCGCTTGGATGTGGTTCAATTGCTCTGTACCCTATCCCACAAAGTGCCGACTACACGGTGACTATATATTATGTATTGTGTTCACACTCATCCTCATATACATAGAAATATATTCACCTTTCTCCAGAGGATTGTCTCCTATCTTGGGATAGTGCTCTTGTTGGAATTGTGAATGCCTATTTAAGTATCTCAAAGGGTATTGTGTCAAAACCTTTTGGATAGTGAATTTCAACCTAGTTATATCTGTTTTTTTCAGCTTTGAAGTTCATTGGGAAATTGCAATGTCAATAATGGTCAAGTGAGTTGAAAATGTTCAGAAGATGTGGAGATATGTGGTTATGGAATGTTTAGATTGGTGACGATCAGTGTGTCTCATGTATACACTGTTTCTGAATTAAACTATTAAATTATGAGTTTTTGGGCGCCTGACAAATTGTGCAAGGTAGATTTTGACCTTTCCTAGTGGGTAATACATTTTGCGAATAAGGAAAAGGGAGAAGCTTGCAAGCAGTTGAATGAGGTTAGAAGAGAGAACAATTCTATACATAAGAAGCCATGAACCCACATCTGGACATACCTGTTACACCATGTGCATTTTACTCTCTAAGTGCAATGGCTATGCCCAGATGTGGGCACCTTGCTCCCTCTGCCAAAGGACTTAAGATATACATTACTTATGAGATCCAACAACACAGGGGTTGCTTTTGTTTAGAGGTTTTCAGGTTAGACTGTTCCTATTGGAGCAGGATTAAGACTAATTTGCATAAGGTTGATTCCTGTAAGCAGTGACTCAGGGAGCAATGAAACAATGGTGTGGATTGGAGCTGAGAGTAATTGCCTGTGGCTGAGATTAGTACAAACATTTAATCCACCACATTTGATTTTATTCTGTGAGATGCAGTAAGTGTGAAGGGGTTGTACAGCTGTGGTCCCTGTGGGCCCTGTCCTCACACTGCCAAAGGGCTCATGCTACTCCTCACTACTGAGGTCCAGCAAAGCTGAAACAGTTCTGGAGTGCATTTCTTCCCATTCAGAGGGGACATGGCCTAGTGGTTATGATTGAATTGCTCCTATTGGAGCAGGACAAAGGCTGATTTGCTTAAGGTTGGTCCCTGGCTCCTGTCTGTAGTGCCACAGTAAAAAATAAACAAGGACAGGAATACGGATCAGACTAATTACGTTGGCTGAGTTTAATTCAGACATTCCACAATCTCTTTTTTGGGGGGTTTTCTGCAACTTGTGTACTAAGCACAAGAGATCACTCTCAGTGCTAAATACAGTGAACCAGTTTTGGTGGTGATGTGCTATTGTCATTTCTATTTAGACCATAATTGGTACATGCTATATACTTTCTAACCAATTGTACTTTATCTCTTGCCTTGGCTAGAGGGTTCAATAGATAGTCTGTTATTTAGTGCATGTTCAAATCTTGTCGCTGAGTTCAATGATTAGGTTTGTTCCTGGCTGGTGCTAGTCTGCTTTTCCTCGCTCCAACTGCATGTTGTTGGTGAAGAAGGTGGTGGCCATTGATAGTCTCTTGTCTTCCATTTTCCTCGTCCTAAAAAAGGAGGGCTTCCCTTCTAACCTCTGACACCTCTTTTATGAGAGGTAGTCCTTACTGGTAGTACAAACACACAGGTCTCGGTCCTGAAAAAGCCCGGATCCTTTTATGTGTTATACATTTCAGACTGAAACATGTCAACCATATGGCAGAGTCGAAGTATTTCCCTACATTCACAGCTTTTTTATCCTGCCAACTAGAGACAAAAATAAATGGTTGGTGCTAGTTAGTAAGTAGTTTTATCTGTTATCCCGGTCTTTTCTCATACCATTTATAGGTGCTTGGGTCACTTCATCACCTAAATGGTCTCATCCACGTCACAATGTTGGATAATAAGAGCTCTCCTACTAGGGAATGAGCCTGTAGATGTGGGAATGTGTTTTCATGTGCAACGAGAGGGGCCTGATGATGAAGCATGCCAGCAATTGATGGGTGAGAGCTGTTTGTTTTTTTATGTGAACGACCTAGTGCAGAGATCATGAACTTCCTCTGTACCGTGTCAAAATTAACGTTGCTAGTTTTTTACATATCAATAAAGATGTGTTCCTTTTCTATCCCCAGAGTACATCTGTTTTTATAATGTTCACTATGAGGTCGTAATCTAGGTGGATTTTCCCTCTACTTTTCCTTATACTATTTGATGCATTTGGGCCTTTGTCTTTACATAGACACTCGCTTAAATAAGTGTTTCAATACCCTTACCAGTATTTAGATAAGACGTGGAAAGCAATGAAGTTAAATTACACACATCTGGCAAATTTTAAAAATTGTGAAGGAGCCACGCAAGATCATTCGGAAAAGCAGCTTGACTCACTTCAAATAAGAACGAAAGCGCGTTGGCATACTTAACATCAACAACGTTAGCATAACAGCTGCTATTTCTTTCCAAAAACCAACTGTTCCATCGCGACACATAAGAGCGCATTTGTATATTATTCTTTCCTGATGCAAAATATTCTTGACATGTAAGTGGAAATAAATGCGTCTTTAATTAGCAGTTCTATTATGCAGTGTCTGTAAACGTGGTCATAATCTTTTAGAATATATGTAAATCCAATTTCAGTATCACCCTCTGCTGACAACTAGCTAAGTTGTTGTGCTTTAAGGGCTTGATTTTTTAATGGTTTGTATATTTCAAAATTACATTTACTAAAGTTGCAAAAAGTAGCATTTATGTGTAAAAGAGTTATGAATACTAAAGTGAATATAAATGCAAGCAGTGCTGCACAGCCCCTGCAAGGGGCCAGATGATGTTTGGAATGTTTCTTACCCCAAGATAAAATCCAAACAGTGCCTGGCTCTTTTCTGTGGCACAGAATTGTAAGCCTGTCCTCCAGAAAGGAGCTAGATATCGAATCACCTCTAATTGCTTACTGGGGTACGGACCTGTGTCTGTGTAGTACTTATCCCATCATCTGTCGACTTCCACCACTCCCCCCCCACCCCGACCGGACCCACCTCTCTTACCTGTGCGAGCAGCTACTGGCAAGAAGGCAGATGCAGTTTGATAATGAGCTCGTTTATGGGGCAAAGACTCACAATTCTGTGCTCTGCTTCTCTCTCCATGAGAAGCATTGTGAAAGGAATCACTCATGTCTGTAGACAATATCTGTTGTCAAGTGATTTGAATTGGAAACATAGCTGTGATACTAATGGTGTTAATTGCACTATCGGGAATCTCATGTATTTGGTTGGTGTTCTCATAATGCTGTCCACAAGACAAGAAATAATGAAAGAGTTGGAAAATAAGAGAACCCATTAGGTTAACATGATAGGAGATGTAAGTACATTAGCGGAGACGTGGGATTCGATTTATGAAGGAGAATTCCAGACATATCTGAGTCACTTTATTATGAAAAATCCTTTAATTTACTCCTTTCCTCGTGTTTTGCACTTACCAAAGTGTTGTACGATTGTTTGAAACATCTAAAAATAATCTTATGAAAATGTCAATCTTATGCATGCTTTCCTAATTTACGTCAAAAATATTCGTCATAAAAAATACCTGACAAAACAAAAAAATATCAATGACATACAGATTGTGCAACAGACATTTTACAGTCAGTGCAACTATCTAGGTTCACACTCAAGTCTAATACAGATGTCACTTTAACTTCCCAAGCATGTATGCTAAACAAACCATATGATAAGTAACACACACAATTGCAGCTCTGCATGAACACCTCACCCAAAACAACTGTGTCCACACATGTACATGGTTCACTGACAAAATATCAACTAGTAAAACATGGACCTACCAAAATATCAAGACAAAAATGTTGACAAAACAAATATCGACTACCTATACTTAAAAAGGTAAGTACAAAAATACCTAAAAATATATATTGGTTACAATAATATAGTTGTATTAAATATAATTTTTTTTAAATATGCAAACTAAAATATTAAAAATAAAATATATTAAATACTAACATTAATTTAATAAAAATAAAATATATTTATTATATATTTAACAAAATAACAACCTCACTTTCAAAAAGTTAAACACACATACATATATATTAACATATATCTATTAAAGAAATATGAACTATTTTTAAATTATATTAATTACAAATGTTTTAAATAATATAACACTATAACAAATATATATATATATATATATATATGCATATATATATATATATATATATATATTCACTGAAAAAACCATAGGTTTTAGGGACAGTTATAGTTAGTTGGACATTGCACTCGTACAAAACCCGTGAAATTCCCCTGTTATAGTTAGTTCAGCTAACTATAACTCGCGCCCCGCAATGCACTGCTGATGACGTCACATATTACATCACTCATGACATGGTCAGTGACATCACTGATGACATCACTGATGACATCTCAAATGACATCACTGATGACATCACTGATGACATCATCCAGTGACTGTGTGTTTCTGTAAAGTTTAAATATGTTTAATATATATAGGGAAAGGCGTATTGAAGAATGAGTGGGTGTATAAGTGTCTGAATGGATGATTTAGTACGTGAGTGACTGACTCTACAAGTGAGTGATTAAACGTATCTTACTGAATGCATGGGTTAGTGACTAAACTGTGTGAATGTCTGTATCCGTCTGTTTGTTGGTGTGTAAGTGGATGCATGGATTTGCGAATAGCTACATGAGTGTCTATATGGGTTATTGATTGGTTCTCTGAGTATCTGTATGGCTGCCTGAGTGTTTGTGTGGGTGGGGTGTGTGTGACTCTATACATAGATGTGTGAGTGGGTGATTCACTGGGTGCATGATTTCAAGAGTGCATCTGTGATGGACTGCTTGGGTGGGTGAGTGTGTGTATGGGTGTGTTAGTGAGTGAATGTATATCTCAGTGGTACATGTGCAAGTAACTACATATGTAAAAGGCAGTATATATGTGTGTTAGAGTATTTAAATGGCTATAAGTGAGAGTGTGTTATTGTGAGAGTGGCTGTATGGATGCGTGTGTGCTTGTATCAGTTATTGTATAAGAGCGTAAGAATGTGCTAGTATTTGTATGAGTAAGTGAGCTGGTGTGTGTATAACTGTATAGGTGAGTAAATGGGTGTGTGATAAATTTTTGCATGACTGACTAGGTGTGTGAGTACCTCTATGGATGAGTGGCGGTGTGTGAGTGTTTATATAGGTGTATGAGTGCATATGATAGTCCTGTACTGAGTGACTGTAAGTATTAGTGACTGTACAGGTGAGTGAGTGGATGTGTGTGTAGACCTAAGAATCAGTGAGTGGGTATGTAGTTTTTGGTGTTGGAGTGTCTATGGTTTTGAGAATGGCAGTCTGTAATTTAGAGTGGGTGTATCAAAAGTTATATTAGGGTGTGAGAAGATGCATGAAATTATCACATGGATGATGTCATCAGTGATGTCATTTGAGATGTCATCAGTGATGTCATCAGTGATGTCACTGACCATGTCATGAGTGATGTAATATGTGACATCATCAGCAGTGCATTGCGGGGCGCGAGTTATAGTTAGCTGAACTAACTATAACAGGGGAATTTCACGGGTTTTGTACGAGTGCAATGTCCAACTAACTATAACTGTCCCTAAAACCTATGGTTTTTTCAGTGAATTTCAAAGGTTTTTTAAATGCTAATTTCTAACTATAACGTGTCTGAAACCTATGGTTTTTTCAGTGAATTTCAAAGGTTTTTTAAATGCTAATTTCTAACTATAACGTGTCTGAAACCTATGGTTTTTTCAGTGAATTTCAAAGGTTTTTAAATGCTAATTTCTAACTATAACGTGCCTGAAACCTATGGTTTTTTCAGTGAATTTCAAAGGTTTTTTAAATGCTAATTTCTAACTATAACGTGCCTGAAACCTATGGTTTTTTCAGTGAATTTCAAAAGTTTTTTAAATGCTAATTTCTAACTATAACGTGCCTGAAACCTATGATTTTTAAGTGAATTTCAAAGGTTTTTTAAATGCTAGTTTCTAACTATGCCAACAGAGGTAGGACATGTGAAGAAAGAAGAAAAACGCACAGAAAGAAGCAAAAGATGTGCAGAAAGAACCAACAGAGGAGCAGAAAGAGGCCTTGTTGCAAAATCATCCTGTGCCCACAACTTTTTCAGACGGGTACTGGTGGTAACTGACTCTGACTAACCAGAGCCAGTGCGCGTTTGCACAGTGGTGAAGGGAGGGGGCCTGAGGTGACATGTGTGCAAACGCGCCCCATGGCGCATTTTAAGTTGCGGGATTAAGTCCCCTTGAATCCTGAGGGTCCCTGGGGCCCAACTAGCCCCCCAGGTACCTACAGTTAGGACCACAGAGCTGAGTTGCAGAGAGGCGTTCCGAGGCCACGCACCTTTTTCACCTCTCTGCAACGCAACTCTGTTGTGCTTACTGAAGGTACCTGGTGGGCTAGTTGGCCCCCAGGATTGAAAGGGAATTAACTCCCCAACTTAAAACGCACCACAGGGCGTGTTTGCGCACATGTCACCTGAGGCCCCGCCCCCTCCCTTCACCACTGTGCAAACGCGCCCCGTGGTGCGTTTTAAGTTGGGGGATTAGGTCACCTTGAATCCTGAGAGTCCCTGGGACCCAACCAGCCCACCAGGTACTTCCAGTAAGCACCACAGGCCTGCGTTGCAACGCCTGTAACAAATTGTGCAGTTGTGTTTAGGTAGTGAAGAGGGTCGTGCTGGGGGTAGTGTTTTAGGGTTTAGGGTAGTGCAGTGGTGTTTGTGTAGTGTAGGGGGTCATGCTGGGGTTAGATTTAGGGTTTAGGGTAGTGCAGTGGTGTTTGTGTAGTATAGGGGGTCATGCTGGGGGTAGATTTAGGGTTTAGGGTAGTGCAGTGGTGTTTGTGTAGTGTAGGGGGTCATGCTGGGGGTAGATTTAGGGTTTAGGGTAGTGCAGTGGTGTTTGGGTAGTGTAGGGAGTCGTCCTGGGGGGAGTGTTTTAGGGTTTAGGGTAGTACAGTGGTGTTTGGGTAGTGTAGGCGGTCATGCTGGGGTTAGTGTTTTAGGGTTTAGGGTAGTGCAGTGGTGTTTGGGTAGTGTAGGGGGTCGTGCTGGGGGAGTGTTTTAGGGTTTAGGGCAGTGCAGTGGTGTTCGGGTAGTGTAGGGGGTCGTGCTGGGGGAGTGTTTTAGGGTTTAGGGCAGTGCAGTCGTGTTCGGGTAGTGCAGGGGTCGTGCTGCGGGGAGTATTTTAGGGTAGTGCAGTGGTGTTCGGGTAGTGTAGGGGGTCATGCTGGGTGTAGTGTTCTAGGGTTTAGGGCAGTGCAGTGGTGTTCGGGCAGTGTAGGGGGTCGTGCTGGGGGTGGTGTATTAGGGTTTAGGGTAGTGCAGTGGTGTTCGGGCAGTGTAGGGGGTCGTGCTGGGGGTGGTGTTTCAGGGTTTAGGGCAGTGCAGTGGTGTTCAGGCAGTGTAGGGGTCGTGCAGGGGGTGGTGTTTCAGGGTTTAGGGCAGTGCAGTGGTGTTCGGGCAGTGTAGGGGGTCATGCAGGGGTGGTGTTTTAGGGTTTAGGGCAGTGGTGTTCGGGCAGTGTAGGGGGTCATGCTGGGGTGGTGTTTCAGGGTTTGGGGCAGTGCAGTGGTGTTCGAGCAGTAAAGGGGTCATGCTGGGGGTGGTGTTTCAGGGTTTAGGGCAGTGCAGTGGTGTTCGGGCAGTGTAGGGGTGGTGCAGGGGGTGGTGTTTCAGGGTTTAGGGCAGTGCAGTTGTGTTCGGGCAGTGTAGGGGGTCATGCAGGGGGTGGTGTTTCAGGGTTTAGGGCAGTGCAGTGGTGTTCGGGCAGTGTAGGGGGCGGTGCAGGGGGTGGTGTTTCAGGGTTTAGGGCAGTACAGTGGTGTTCGGGCATTGTAAGGGGTGGTGCTGGGGCTGGTGTTTCAGGGTTTAGGGCAGTGCAGGGGTGTTCGGGCAGTGTAGGGGGTGGTGCTGGGGCTGGTGTTTCAGGGTTTAGGGCAGTGCAGTGGTGTTCGGGCAGTGTAGGGGGTCGTGCTGGGGGTGGTGTTTCAGGGTTTAGGGTAGTGCAGTGGTGTTCGGGCAGTGTAGGGGGTCTTGCTGGGGCTGGTGTTTCAGAGTCTAGGGCAATGCAGTGGTGTTCGGGCAGTGTAGGGGGTCTTGCTGGGGCTGGTGTTTCAGGGTTTAGGGCAGTGCAGTGGTGTTCGGGCAGTGTAGGGGTCGTGTTGGGGCTGGTGTTTCAAGGTTTAGGGCAGTGCAGTGGTGTTCGGGCAGTGTAGGGGGTCGTGCTGGGGCTGGTGTTTCAGGGTTTAGGGCAGAGCAATGGTGCTCAGGCAGTGTAGGGGGTTGTGCTGGGGGTGATGTTTCAGGGTTTAGGGCAGTGCAGTGGTGTTCGGGCAGTGTAGGGGGTCGTGAAGGGGGTGGTGTTTCAGGGTTTAGGGCAGTGCAGTGGTGTTCGGGCAGTGTAGGGGTCGTGCTGGGGTAGTGTTTTAGGGTTTAGGGTAGTGCAGTGGTGCTTGTGTAGTGTAGGGGGTTGTGCTGGGGGTAGTGTTTTAGGGTTTAGGGTAGTGCAGTGGTGTTTGTGTAGTGTAGGGGGTCATGTTTTAGGGTAGTGCAGTGGTGTTCGGGTAGTGTAGGGGTCATGCTGGGGGTAGTGTTTTAGGATTTAGGTTAGTGCAGTGGTGTTTGGGTAGTGTAGAGGGTCGTGCTGGGGGTAGTGTTTTAGGGTTTAGGGTAGTGCAGTGGTGTTTGTGTAGTGTAGGGGTCGTGCTGGGGGTAGTGTTTTAGGGTTTAGGGTAGTGCAGTGGTGCTTGTGTAGTGTAGGGGGTCGTGCTGGGGGTAGTGTTTTAGGGTTTAGGGTAGTGCAGTGGTGTTTGTGTAGTGTAGGGGTCATGTTTTAGGGTAGTGCAGTGGTGTTTGGGTAGTGTAGGGGTCATGCTGGGGGTAGTGTTTTTGGATTTAGGTTAGTGCAGTGGTGTTTGGGTAGTGTAGGGGTCGTGCTGGGGGTAGTGTTTTAGGGTTTAGGGTAGTGCAGTGGTGTTTGTGTAGTGTAGGGGGTCGTGCTGGTGGTAGTGTTTTAGGATTTAGGTTAGTGCAGTGGTGTTTGGGTAGTGTAGGGGGTCGTGCTGGGGGTAGTGTTTTAGGGTTTAGGATAGTGCAGTGGTGTTTTTGTAGTGTAGGGGGTCATGTTTTAAGATGCAATGCTCCAATACCTGACCAGTCTGCACTACATAAAACTGCAAAAAACTAAAAATAAAAAGTGTTTTGCACACTTTTGTCATTGGGCTATATGTGGGCTACATCTGGGTAATATTTGTGCTACATTTGGGCTCTTTTTTCACTGGTGGCCATCTTGGAAGACTTCTTTGTTATGAAGTTTCCTAATTTCTTCATTTACTGCAGTCTCCTCAGTAGGAAATGCTTTCAGTTTTTTACTTTGATTCCATCAAGAAGGCATTCAGATGTGTCTCACATCTGCCATAAATTCAGAATGTTAGCACTCTAGTTGCTCATTAGATCACTGGAGTAAAGCTACTGCTCACCAGGGAGTTAACTGGTAGTCTGCTGCTGGTATTGAAAGTGATTGTTTCAGTCTGCATGTCAGAATTTTCTAATGAAATAGAAGAGGATTTGAGATCTCACTTAAAACATGCCCTAATTTTTCTTTCTGCAGCACTAACCATAATTTCTATTTAAAAAAGAACCCCTCATTTTGTTCCTTTTTAAATTAAATGTTTTAAGTGTTACCGGTTTATTCCAATCAAGATGGCTTCAGGTGTGCCATACTTTTGTCATAAGTAAGGCTGTTAGCGCTCTAGTTGTTCTTTAGAACACTCTGGGAAGCTGCAGTAGAACACAAAGGCATCAACTGGCAGGCTGCTCCTGTTGAAATATAACAGGAAGATATTTGAGATCACACTTGAAACATGTCCTAATTTTTCTTTCTACAGCACTAACCATAATTTCTATGACAAAATGAACCCCATCATTTTGTTCCTTTTTAAATTAAATGTTTTAAGTGTTACCAGTTTATTCCAATCAAGATGGCTTCAGGTGTGCCATACTTTTGTCACAAGTAAGGCTGTTAGCACTCTAGTTGTTCTTTAGAATACTCTGGGAAGCTGCAGTAGAACACAAAGGAATCAACTGACAGTCTCTGCCCTTGTTGGATGTACATGTTTTACTGAGAATGTCAGACTTCATTCTCACATGAGTGAGAAAGATAATGTGAATTTACAGAAAATATGCTCTCATTTTAGCTTCTGGAGCACCTTCCAAACCTCCATGGGACAAGCATGAGAAAATAGTGTTCTCTCAAACATGATTCATGATATCCCAGCAGAAGATTTTTCACATGGTAAAATCACCTTGGAATACACCACAATTCCTAAAATTAGTATGGTACCGTCAACAAATAAATTCTAATGTAACTAAAGCCTGTTATCGCCCTTTATAGTTCTCCTTTTGGTGACCCTCAAAATCTTCTATTCACTACAATGCATTTCAATGAGGTACTATCATTTATATTGGTCCCAAGATGGCTGCCAGAAATTCCAGGATGAAGTGCTGACAGCCAATCAGATCTCACGATGACATGTGTGGTTAGGCTCCGCCCAGATATATATGTGACTTTACTTTTGATTTTCTCAGGAACTACTGAACGGATTTACACCATTTAAGCAAAAGGCACGACACTGAACCAAGGGCTACCTCTTTGCCAAATTTGGTGTAATTCCGTTCAGCAGTTCGGGCTGTAGCTGCGACTAAAGGTTCCTATGGAAAAATGAATGGGGAAAACACGTTTTGGGACCCCCTTTTTCTCGGCCCCGCTTGACGTATCACCCCGAGACTTTCAGGATAGGAGCGGACCGGAGCGCCCCAACAAGTTGGAAACTTTCGCGAAGATTCGTTAACCGGCGCCAACGTTATTTCAAATAGAATGTCGCGGATTTCCTATGGATAATAGGTTTTAACTATAACTATCTACTGGCGACCGCCAGTAGATAATATATATATCCAAAAGAAAGGTGCTCACACACTCGAAGGCACCACACATGGCGTTCTTTTCTCCTTTTTAATGCAAGGACCGCAAGGCAAACAACAGCTACAAATGCGCCATTTTCACCATACGCGTTTCGGGCGTACCTCGCCCTTGGTCTCTGGCATGGCTTCACAGGAGGATAGGCAGCAAACAGGTAACATCGCATACAGTTTGATTTTTATATCCCGCCCCGATGGGCGTGTGCAAGTAATGCATTCTGGTCTTAGAAGTTCAATAAGTGTCTTAAATCCCCAGTGGGTGCCGCAACATTGTTCCCCTCAAATAGTTTATTTTTGACCACAGTGGGTTGCTGAAAACCTGCTAAATCGGTGTCAAGCTTCTTTTCTGTCCTTGCAACTGGACACGCCATTCCAATTGCGCCCTGTAGTCAGTGAGGGAGAAGAACACCACTTGGTATATGTTCGGGTGATAAACAAAATGAAAATAACTTTAAAAATAACTTACAAATGAGACAAAATTGTATAATTTAACAGCTAACGAAAACAAAAATAACAAAAATAACAGGAAACCGCATCTGATACTGGGGCTCCAGTACCATGGTGAATCAGAGTGTCCGTCCAAATTATCAAATGAACTGATTAATATATGGAAACAAAACATATATCTGTGTTATACTCTATTGCACTACGCACTTTGAGAATTTGTGAATTTCACTTTTGCACTTTAGCACTTTTTTGCACTTTAGATAATGACGCAATATAAAATCCCAAAACATTTAATTGATGTATTTCGTATCGACAAGGGAGACAGTTTGTAATGTATAAGTGCTACACACATGTATGAGACTTGTATTTCACAAATTATTCGAACGTGGTTCGCTCAGCTTGAATCTTATACATATGCATTTGGATGAATAGTATTTTGACTTGAAATTAATTTTGATGGATTTTATTCTAAAATTCAATCATTACAAATAATATTCAATTATGTGTATTTGGTTTGTATAAGTTTTGCTATTATATGTTATATGAAGATCTAAATTAAATTTTATTGTTGATACTATAAAACTACAAATTAGATGTCTTCTATGTCTATTGCGTGAAATTGCACTCGTGGTTTTGACCACACCTGCACTAGTCACTTTAAAAAGCCAATAGTAACGCTGAATCTATGTCATGTGATCAAGGCTCGTCTGTGAGCTAAAACGCATTATGATGACTTGCACGAATAAAAAATAACTGCACCATTATCGTGGTCCGTATCCGCTTGTGGGGAGAATCCTGAGAGAAAACGGTAACCTGTGGATATATATATATATATATATATATATATATATATATATATATATATATATATATATATATATTCACTGAAAAACCATAGGTTTTAGGGACAGTTATAGTTAGTTGGACATTTCACTCGCACAAAACCATAGAAATTCCCCGTTATAGTTAGTTCAGCTAACTATAACTCGCGCCCGCAATGCACTGCTGATGACGTCACATATTACATCACTCATGACATGGTCAGTGACATCACTGATGACATCACTGATAACATCTCAAATGACATCACTGATGATATCATCCAGTGACTGTGTGTTTCTGTAAAGTTTAAATATGTTTAATATATTTAGGGAAAGGCGTATTGAAGAATGAGTGGGTGTATAAGTGTCTGAATGGATGATTTAGTACGTGAGTGACTGACTCTACAAGTGAGTGATTAAATGTATCTTACTGAATGCATGGGTTAGTGACTAAACTGTGTGAATGTCTGTATCCGTCTGTCTGTTGGTTTGTAAGCGGCTGCATGGCTTTCTGAATAGCTACATGAGTGTCTACATGGGTTATTGATTGATTGTCTGAGTATCTGTATGGGTGCCTGAGTGTTTGTGTGGGTGGGGTGTGTGTGACTCTGTGCATAGATGTGTGAGTTGGTGATTCACTGGGTGCATGGTTTCAAGAGTGCATCTGTGATGGACTGTATGGGTGGGTGAGTGTGTGTATGGGTGTGTTAGTGATTGAATGTATATCTCAGTGGTACATGTGTGAGTAACTACATATGTGCAAGGCAGTATATATATGTGTTGGAGTATATAAATGGCTATAAGTGAGAGTGTGTGATTGTGAGAGTGGCTGTATGGATGAGTGTGTACTTGTATCAGTGATTGTATAAGAGCGTAAGAATGTGCTAGTATTTGTATGAGTAAGTGAGCTGGTGTGTGTATAACTGTATAGGTGAGTAAATGGGTGTGTGATTAAGTTTTTTGCATGACTGACTAGGTGTGTGAGTACCTCTATGGATGAGTGGCGGTGTGTGAGTGTTTATATAGGTGTATGAGTGCATATGATAGTCCTGTACTGAGTGACTAAGTATGAGTGACTGTACGGGTGAGTGAGTGGATGTGTGTGTAGACCTAAGAATCAGTGAGTGGGTATGTAGTTTTTGGTGTTGGAGTGTCTATGGTTTTGAGAATGGCAGTCTGTAATTTAGAGTGGGTGTATCAAAAGTTATATTAGGGTGTGAGAAGATGCATGAAATTATCACATGGATGATGTCATCAGTGATGTCATTTGAGATGTCATCAGTGATGTCATCAGTTGTGTCACTGACCATGTCATGAGTGATGTAATATGTGACGTCATCAGCAGTGCATTGTGGGGCGCGAGTTATAGTTAGCTGAACTAACTAAAACGGGGGAATTTCTATGGTTTTGTACGAGTGAAATGTCCAACTAACTATAACTGTCCCTAAAACCTATGGTTTTTTCAGTGAATTTCAAAGGTTTTTTAAATGCTAATTTCTAACTATAACGTGTCTGAAACCTATGGTTTTTTTAGTGAATTTCAAAGGTTTTTTAAATGCTAATTTCTAACTATAACGTGCATGAAACCTATGATTTTTTAAGTGAATTTCAAAGGTTTTTTTAAATGCTAGTTTCTAACTATGCCTACAGAGGTAGGACATGTGAAGAAAGAAGAAAAAACGCACAGAAAGAAGCAAAAGATGTGCAGAAAGAACCAACAGAGGAGCAGAAAGAGGCCTTGTTGCAAAATCATCCTGTGCCCACAACGTTTTCAGACGGGTACTGGTGGTAACTGACTCTGACTAACCAGAGCCAGTGCTATGCTAAAAAACACTTAGAATACAGTGAAAACACCTACATACACTATGCATTGGGGTACCCCTGTGATTAGCATGACCTCCTCTGCAAGTCCCTAGTACATAATAGGGCAGGGGGATTAAAACTACCTCTTAAAACGCGCTACAGGGCGCGTTTGCACAGTGGTGAAGGGAGGGGGCCTGAGGTGACATGTGTGCAAACGCACCCCGTGGCGCGTTTTAAGTTGCGGGATTAAGTCCCCTTGATTTCTGAGGGTCCCTGGGGCCTAACTAGCCCCCCAGGTACCTACAGTTAGGACCACAGAGCTGAGTTGCAGAGAGGCGTTCCGAGGCCACGCACCTTTTTCACCTCTCTGCAACGCAACTCTGTTGTGCTTACTGAAGGTACCTGGTGGGCTAGTTGGCCCCAGGGTCCCTCAGGATTCAAAGGGAATTAATTCCCCAACTTAAAACGCACCACAGGGCGTGTTTGCGCACATGTCACCTGAGGCCCCGCCCCCTCCCTTCACCACTGTGCAAACGCGCCCCGTGGTGCGTTTTAAGTTGGGGGATTAGGTCACCTTGAATCCTGAGGGTCCCTGGGGCCCAACTAGCCCACTAGGTACTTCCAGTAAGCACCACAGGCCTGCGTTGCAACGCCTGTAACAAATGGTGCAGTTGTGTTTAGGTAGTGAAGAGGGTCGTGCTGGGGGTAGTGTTTTAGGGTTTAGGGTAGTGCAGTGGTGTTTGTGTAGTGTAGGGGGTCATGCTGGGGGTAGATTTAGGGTTTAGGGTAGTGCAGTGGTGTTTGGGTAGTGTAGGGAGTTGTGCTGGGGGAGTGTTTTAGGGTTTAGGGTAGTGCAGTGGTGTTTGGGTAGTGTAGGGGGTCGTGCTGGGGGTAGTGATTTAGTGTAGTGCAGTGGTGTTTGGGTAATGTAGGGGGTACTGCTGGGGGTAGTGTTTTAGGGTTTAGGGTAGTGCAGTGGTGTTTGGGTAGTGTAGGGGTACTGCTGGGGGTAGTTTTTTAGGGTTTAGGGTAGTGCAGTGGTGTTTGGGTAGTGTAGTGGTTCGGGCTGGGGGTAGTGTTTTAGGGTTTAGGGTAGTGCAGTGGTGTTTGTGTAGTGTAGGGGGTAGTGTTTTAGGGTTTAGGGTAGTGCAGTGGTGTTTGTGTAGTGTAGGAGGTCGTGTTTTAGGGTTTAGGGTAGTGCAGTGGTCTTTGGGTAGTGTAGGGAGTCGTGCGGGGGGTAGTGTTTTAGGGTTTAGGGTAGTGTAGGGGTCATGCGGGGGTAGTGTTTTAGGGATTAGGGTAGTGCATTGGTGTTTGGGTAGTGTAGGGGGTCATGCGGGGGGTAGTGTTTTAGGGTTTAGGGCAGTGCAGTGGTGATCGGGTAGTGTAGGGGGTCGTGCTGGGGGAGTGTTTTAGGGTTTAGGGCAGTGCAGTGGTGTTTGGGTAGTGTAGGGGGTCGTGCTGGGGGGAGTGTTTTAGGGTCTAGGGCAGTGCAGTGGTGTTCGGGTAGTGTAGGGGGTCGTGCTGGGGGAGTGTTTGAGGGTTTAGGGCAGTGCAGTCGTGTTCGGGTAGTGTAGGGGTTGTGCTGGGGGTAGTATTTTAGGGTTTAGGGTAGTGCAGTGGTGTTTGGGTAGTGTAGGGGGTCATGCTGGGGGTAGTGTTCTAGGGTTTAGGGCAGTGCAGTGGTGTTTGGGCAGTATAGGGGGTAATGCTGGGGGTGGTGTTTTAGGGTTTAGGGCAGTGCAGTGGTGTTCGGGCAGTGTAGGGGGTCATGCTGGGGGTGGTGTTTCAGGGTCTAGGGCAGTGCAGTGGTGTTCGGGCAGTGTAGGGGGTGGTGTTTCAGGGTTTAGGGCAGTGCAGTGGTGTTCGGGCAGTGTAGGGGGTCGTGCAGGGGGTAGTGTTTCAGGGTTTAGGGCAGTGGTGTTTGGGCAGTGTAGGGAGTCGTGCTGGGGGTGGTGTTTCAGGGTTTGGGGCAGTGCAGTGGAGTTCGAGCAGTAAAGGGGGTTGTGCTGGGGGTGGTGTGTCAGGGTTTAGGGCAGTGCAGTGGTGTTCGGGCAGTGTAGGGGGCGGTGCAGGGGTGGTGTTTCAGGGTTTAGGGCAGTGCAGTGGTGTTCGGGCAGTGTAGGGGGTGGTGCAGGGGGTGGTGTTTCAGGGTTTAGGGCAGTGCAGTGGTGTTCGGGCAGTGTAGGGGGTCGTGCTGGGGCTGGTGTTTCAGGGTTTAGGGCAGTACAGTGGTGTTCAGGCAGTGTAGGGGGTCGTGCTGGGGCTGGTGTTTCAGGGTTTAGGGCAGTGCAGTGGTGTTCGGGCAGTGTAGGGGGTCGTGCTGGGGGTGGTGTTTCAGGGTTTAGGGCAGTGCAATAGTGTTCGGGCAGTGTAGGGGATCATGCAGGGGGTGGTGTTTCAGGGTTTAGGGCAGTGCAGTGGTGTTCGGGCAGTGTAGGGGGTCTTGCTGGGGGTAGTGTTTAGGGGTTTAGGGCAGTGCAGTGGTGTTCGTGTAGTGTAGGGGGTCGTGCTGGGGTGGTGTTTCAGGGTTTAGGGCAGTGCAGTGGTGTTCGGGCAGTGTAGGGGATCGTGTAGGGGGTGGTGTTTCAGGGTTTAGGGCAGTGCAGTGGTGTTCGGGCAGTGTAGGGGGTCGTGCTGGGGGTGGTGTTTCAGGGTTTAGGGCAGTGTAGTGGGGTTTGGGCAGTGTAGGGGTCATGCTGGGGCTGGTGTTTCAGGGTTTAGGGCAGTGCAGTGGTGTTCGGGCAGTGTAGGGGGTCTTGCTGGGGGTGGTGTTTCAGGGTTTAGGGCAGTGGTGTTCGGGCAGTGTAGGGGGTCTTGCTGGGGGTGATGTTTCAGGGTTTAGGGCAGTGCAGTGGTGTTCGGGCAGTGTAGGGGGTCTTGCTGGGGGTAGTGTTTCAGGGTTTAGGGCAGTGCAGTGGTGTTCGTGCAGTGTAGGGGGTCGTGCTGGGGATGGTATTTCAGGGTTTAGGGCAGTGCAGTAGTGTTCGGGCAGTGTAGGGGGTCGTGCTGTGGGTGGTGTTTCAGGGTTTAGGGCAGTGCAGTGGTGTTCGGGCAGTGTAGGGGGTCGTGAAGGGGGTGGTGTTTCAGGGTTTAGGGCAGTGCAGTGGTGTTCGGGCAGTGTAGGGGGTCATGCTAGGGTTGGTGTTTCAGGGTTTAGGGCAGTGCAGTGGTGTTCAGGCAGTGTAGGGGGTCGTGCAGGGGCTGGTGTTTCAGGGTTTAGGGCAGTGCAGTGGTGTTCGGGCAGTGTAGGGGGTCGTGCTGGGGGTAGTGTTTTAGGGTTTAGGGTAGTGCAGTGGTGCTTGTGTAGTGTAGGGGGTCGTGCTGGGGGTAGTGTTTTAGGGTTTAGGGTAGTGCAGTGGTGTTTGTGTAGTATAGGGGTCATGTTTTAGGGTAGTGCAGTGGTGTTTGGGTAGTGTAGGGGGTCGTGGTGGGGGTAGTGTTTTAGGATTTAGTTTAGTGCAGTGGTGTTTGGGTAGTGTAGGGGGTCGTGCTGGGGGTAGTGTTTTAGGGTTTAAGGTAGTGCAGTGGTGTTTGTGTAGTGTAGGGGTCGTGCTGGGGGTAGTGTTTTAGGGTTTAGGGTAGTGCAGTGGTGCTTGTGTAGTGTAGGGGGTCATGCTGGGGGTAGTGTTTTAGGGTTTAGGGTAGTGCAGTGGTGCTTGTGTAGTGTAGGGGGTCGTGCTGGGGGTAGTGTTTTAGGGTTTAGGGTAGTGCAGTGGTGTTTGTGTAGTATAGGGGTCATGTTTTAGGGTAGTGCAGTGGTGTTTGGGTAGTGTAGGGGGTCGTGCTGGGGGTAGTGTTTTAGGATTTAGGTTAGTGCAGTGGTGTTGGGGTAGTGTTTTAGGGTTTAGAGTAGTGTAGTGGTGTTTGTGTAGTGTAGGGGGTCATGCTGGGGGTAGTGTTTTATGGTTTAGGGCAGTGCAGTGGTATTTGGGCAGTGTAGGGGGTCTTGCTGGGGGTGGTGTTTCAGGGTTTAGGGCAGTGGTGTTCGGGCAGTGTAGTGGGTCTTGCTGGGGGTGATGTTTCAGGGTTTAGGGCAGTGCAGTGGTGTTCGGGCAGTGTAGGGGGTCTTGCTGGGGGTAGTGTTTAGGGGTTTAGGGCAGTGCAGTGGTGTTCGTGCAGTGTAGGGGGTCGTGCTGGGGGTGGTGTTTCAGGGTTTAGGGCAGTGCAGTGGTGTTCGGGCAGTGTAGGGGATCGTGCAGGGGGTGGTGTTTCAGGGTTTAGGGCAGTGCAGTGGTGTTTGGGCAGTGTAGGGGGTCGTGCTGGGGGTGGTGTTTCAGGGTTTAGGGCAGTGCAGTGGGGTTCGGGCAGTGTAGGGGTCATGCTGGGGCTGGTGTTTCATGGTTTAGGGCAGTGCAGTGGTGTTCGGGCAGTGTAGGGGGTCTTGCTGGGGGTGGTGTTTCAGGGTTTAGGGCAGTGGTGTTCGGGCAGTGTAGGGGTCTTGCTGGGGGTGATGTTTCAGGGTTTAGGGCAGTGCAGTGGTGTTCGGGCAGTGTAGGGGGTCTTGCTGGGGGTAGTGTTTCAGGGTTTAGGGCAGTGCAGTGGTGTTCGTGCAGTGTAGGGGGTCGTGCTGGGGATGGTGTTTCAGGGTTTAGGGCAGTGCAGTAGTGTTCGGGCAGTGCAGGGGGTCGTGCTGGGGGTGGTGTTTCAGGGTTTAGGGCAGTGCAGTGCAGTGGTGTTCGGGCAGTGTAGGGAGTCGTGCTGGGGTGGTGTTTCAGGGTTTAGGGCAGTGGTGTTCGGGCAGTGTAGGGGGTCTTGCTGGGGGTGATGTTTCAGGGTTTAGGGCAGTGCAGTGGTGTTCGGGCAGTGTAGGAGGTCTTGCTGGGGGTAGAGTTTCAGGGTTTAGGGCAGTGCAGTGGTGTTCGGGCAGTGTAGCGGGCGTGCTGGGGGTGGTGTTTCAGGGTTTAGGGCCAGTAGATAATATATATATATATATATGTATATATATATCCAAAACAATCCTTCTCAGTAGAAAAAGGAGGCGGCACACCAGTAATATCCACGGAAAGGTTTTAATGTGCACAAAGTTGAACAATGCGTTTCAGCCTGTTGGCCTTCGTCAAGTTCAAAGTTCATGCTCAAAGTGAACATACATTACGCATCATGATAGACATAGAGAACATCCTAATTCGAAATACACATTATTTCAAGAATGAATCACCCAAACAATCATATAGATAATACCAAATTCTATCAAGTGTTTTATCTTTCATTATTACATAATAAATTGAAAATGCAAAGATTTTTTGATTGTTCGGTGATCAGGAGGTCACGTGATCACAAAGTATAATATGCGGAATTGCATGTGTTGTGGCACCTTAAAAAATCATAAATTCAAGATATGCAGCAATTGATAATAGACCTATATTCAAGTTCATTACTTGCTCGACGGATTTTGTCATCTACTCCCTGGAATGCCCATGTGGTCTCCGCTACATAGGCAGCACTAAGCTGCCTGTGAAAAAGCGGATCCTGGAGCATTTAAGGGCGATAACCAATCTGGATTTCAATTATCCAGTGGCCAGGCACTTTTACAATGCCCATAACAGCAACAGCAGACTCCTCAGATATGTGGGACTTGATAGGACCGAGTGAAACAATTGCGTATCCTAGAGTCTCGCTATATTATCGATCTAAACACCAGAATGCCCTTTGGATTAAATAGGGAAGAGGAATTGGCTACACATATAGGGACATAAACCTGAAAGGTATGATATACCTGAAAGGTATAACTGAGTCTCTGGACCAACTGTACAATTTTCAATTTTTCTGTTTTTGCCCTTTGTCTCCCTAGTATTCTGATATAAATGTTTCTGTTTCTAATTTGTTCTAGGTGGTTGATGTTATCACACGTATATTTTGGGTAGGGTGCACTGAAAACACTTTCCAGGGAGGTTTGACCTTGGACCATGGATGGATATTAGAGCATTTGTTCCCTTAATCTATTTAAAGATATATATACATTTTTGATATATTTCTTAGCCTACCTTGAGCAAGGTGGTCCAGGGTCTACTATTGGTAGATTACGAGGCCGGCTGGCTCTCTCCTCGTGCTGGAATTAGCAGAATATTTTTATGGTCAGTTAGCTCTCCTGCACTTCCCACACTTTACACTTATGCACATAGGGGCCGATTCCAATTCGGCCCGGAAATCTCTCCGACCGAGCCGAACCCGGAGAGAATTCCGACCGAATCGGACCCTAGCAGTCCGACCGAACGAGTATGATGCGCACGCATGCTATCGGACTCGAGTCGGTCGGACTCCCATTGAAGTCAATGGGAGCCTGTCGTACAACGCGTACGCGGGCTCCCATTGACTCAATGGATGCGAGGCGGACGAGGGCGCCCCCTACAGCGGGTACGCGTCCATGCGCATCGCGGCGTACATGCACAGGTAGGTCGGAGCACTACCGGCCGAGATCCGAATCGGCCCCATATTGTCTTATGTTGTTTACTTTTTCGACCACACTATGTTCACAAGAGAATTGTGTACTTACATCTTTTTATGCTCTCAGTTACGTCAGATATGCATATGAATCATTCTGTTGAAATTTACGAAGTGTGATCACTCAATTTGAGATTTGGAGAAATGCTTGGATATACATGATATCGTGGCACCGGTTAATGGTTTTTATAAAATATCAGCACAGTCCCCTGATAATCGTCAAGTTTTAAAAGTGATATATTCTATGAGTGTGAATTTATGGAGGGCTTGTGGTTTATATATAAAATTTACTGATGTAAGCCGTAAATTGCAAAGTGACTACCATTTTAATGTAGGTATTGGCAATTTTCAAGTGTCTAACTTTAGACTAAGGGGGTCATTACGATGTCGTAACGTTGGTGGCGACCGTTACGGCATCGTAACGAGTAATACCCCCCACCATATTATAATGGCAGGGGGTATCACGGCGGACGCAAAGTGCGTCCGCTGCTTTTCCACCGGTCGGCAATCGTTCCGATTTCCGGCTGGGCGGACTTGGCCCCTGATATGCTGGCTGTGCCTAGCAGGCACCGCCATCCATATTAGTATGCGTGCGGTTACAGGCCTTTCCATGGCGGCGATGCCGCCATGGAAAGGCTGGTGGGGAATTGCTTTGGGGGCCCGTTGCGGGCCCCCGGGGTGTTTTGGGGACGTGGGGCCATGGTACCCCCCTCCATTCCCATGCGCAAGGTGGCAGGCACCGCGCGGTGCCTGCCACGTTGTGCATGGAAATGCACAACATGTAAATTTGACATTGCGGCGGGTGCTGCTGTAAGCAGCACCCGCCGCAATGTTAAACTGCGGAATGCGACCGCCAGGGTGGCGGTTACATCCTAATCAGGGGTGCGGGACTGCCGCATGGCAGGCGGCCAGTCCCGTTACCACTGGGATGGCGGGCAGACTAAAGTCCGCCCGCCATCCTGATGACCCCCTAAGTGAGATCACCGATATCGGTCACTTATAATTTTGCCAACTTCATCGATGTTTTTTGTCGTTTTATGTAGATGATTTTTGCATAATAATTTTCAATTGCAGGTATTGTGTTTTGAATCATGATAACTTTACCAATCATGGACACTGTTAGTACGGCCATTCCAATCTCGTCATTTGAGTTTGATGGATAACCGCAAGTCTTTTCTCCATTGTTATGGAATAATATGATTGACTCTTTTGACTTTATCGTATACGATCGGCTATGGGTACATTACCCAATAGAGACTGTGTCACCTATTATGAATTGCTGCATATCTTGAATTTATGATTTTTAAGGTGCCACAACACATGCAATTCTGCATAATATACTTTGTGATCACGTGACATCCTGATCACCGAACAATAAAAACTCTTTGCATTTGCAATTTATTATGTAATAATGAAAGATAATACACTTGATAGAATTTGATATTATCTATATGATTGTTTGGGTGATTCATTCTTGAAATAATGTGTATTTCGAATTAGGATGTTCTCTATGTCTATCATGACACGTAATGTATTTCTACGGCACTTTGAGCCATGAACTTTGAACTTGACAAAGGCCGGCAGGCTGAAACGCGTTGTTCAACTTTGTGCACATTAAAACCTTTCTGTGGATATTACTGGTGTGCCGCCTCCTTTTTCTACTGATAAGGATTGTTTTGGATATATTGGGGACTTTTGCCACCACGGCAGGCACCGGCATTGATAGGCAGGCGTACGGCGCTAGCAAAGCCTGTTTGGTATTTTATATATATATATATATATATATATATATATATATATATATATATATATATATATATATATATATATATATATATATATATATATATATATATAAATATACCAAAAACATAACATATTTACAAAGCAAAACACTTTAATTAAAATGAAACAAAAGTTTATAAAAGTAAACATCATACTTTTTTTACAATTTTATAAAAATAATTTACAAACAAAAACCATTGAAAAATATAAAAATTCTTCTTCTAAATAAACAAAAAGAAATATTTAAATTAAAACAATAGAATATAAATAATTAAAAATTTAAATTAATACATATACATTTCCCACTACAATTGAAGCAAAAATAAATAAATTCTTATACTAATAAACTATAAAATGTACTACTCCCACCAAACACAACACAATAGTAATAAAATTGTTACATCACACAAAAGTATAATTTATTACTTTCAATACAACACTAGTAAAAATTTTAGATTGCAGAGAAATACAATTTAATATTCCCACTCCAATAACTGCAACAGTATGGAAAGTGTTTGATTGCGGAGGGGTAAAGTTCACTATTTCAAGTCCACTGAGTGTAACAGTAGAGAAAGTGTTGAATCGCGGAGGGATACAATTTAATATTTCCACTCCAGTCAGTGGAACAGTAGGGAAAATGTTGGATTACGGAAGGGTAAAATTTACTATTCCCACTCCAGTCAGTGCAACAGTAGGGAAAGTGTTGGATTGCAGAGGGGTAACATTTTATTCCCCCTCCAGTCAGTGCACCAGTAAGGAAAGTGATGGATTGCGGATGGGTAAAATGTAATATTCCCATCATAATGAGTGCTACAGTAGGGAAAGTGTTGGATTGTGGAGGGGTAACATTTACTATTCCCACTCCAGTCAGTGCAACAGTAGGGAAAGAGTTGGATTGCATAGAGGTGAAATTGACTATTCCCACCTTAATGAGTGTAACAGGAGGGAAAGTGTTGATTTGCGGAGGGGCACAATTTACTATTCCCACCCCTGTCAGTGAAACAGTAGGGAAACTGTTGGATTGAGGAAGGAAAAAAAATATTCTCACTTCAGTCAGTACTACATTAGAAACAAACAAATTCTCTACAAAGCAATACAATAATTACGAAAACAAAATAGCGAATTAAAATATAATTATAAGAAAATATATATATTCCATATAAACAGTTTTTTAACTAAATACATATTATAATTTAAGAAATATATCATAACAAATTACAAACATTATTAAAAATTAAATCTCAAAATAATTGTCATATAAAAAATAATTTTTATAAAAAATTATGTATTAACCCAAAAATAATCAATAACATTAATTTTATTTTAGTTACCTCCCACCATATACCCCTACAAAACGTACAACTAACACCTAAAACCTGACTTTAAAAAGCTCATTATTTACACTATTAACTATTATCAGCAAACTAATGATCAATAATTAAATATTAATTATTATTTAAATACATTTATTTTACTTTCCACAATATACCCCCACAAAATATACAACAGACTCCTAAAATGTAATAGAAAATGTATTACACAATTAACATAATTAATTATAAATAATCACTATTAAAAGAAATGTAAATATTAATTTATTAAAATTAATTTATGTCCCACCCTGTACCCCTATAAACCCCACAACGCAAACCTAAAATTAAAACAATTTACATGCACAATTAACATAATTAATTATCAATTAAATACATAATATTAATTAACAATTAATTATTAATGAATTAAAATTAAATTTCTTCCCAACTTGCACCCCTATAAGCCCCATATCCCACGTATAAAAGTTCAATTAAAAAAATTATTTACACTAACATAATTATCAATTAAATAATTAACATTAATTATAAATTAATTATTAATTAATTGAAATTAAATTACTTCCCACCCTAAACCCCTATAAACCCTACAACCCACACAAGAAATTTAAATAAAACAAAAATAATTACACTATTAACATAATAAATTATTAATTAAAGAAATAATATTAATTAAAAAATAATCGTTAATTTATTATAATTAAATTATTTCCCACCCTGTACCCCTATCACCCACAACCCGCTAAGATACTAAAAATAACAAAAATTACTTAAATTAAATTTAATAACTACTAAAAATGTTAGAAATACATTAAAAAACATAAATAATAATTAAACAAAAAAAATCATCATATACATTTAAAAAATATACAAAAATTCGGAACAATAATTAAAAATCGATATTATAAACAACTATATTATTGCAATCGATATTAATACCCTTGATATTTAAAAAAAAATCGATATTACTTACCTTAAAATCAATATTCTTGACAAGGATATTCTTCCTGAAGATATTTCCATCTCACGATATTTTTGACTTGATATTTACAACGCAATATTTTGTCTCATCACCACATATACTATATATTCCAGTGTAAGATAAACAGAAAAACATTATTGAAATTGCTTTGTAAGGTACTAATGAGCGGAGTCGTCTGTTATGGTGAAGCACTTCAAATGCAATTATTCACGAGAGGTGTTGGTTGAGATTATGATTATATGATGGGATGGGATAGTTGTAATTGTTTGAATACTGACACACAACCCTAAACTCCTAACATTAAATTCACAAACGTTCTGCAACAAACATCGGGTCATTTTCGCCAACGGTAAGATAAAAATGCAAATTAGATCACTAAGGGTCTGATTAGGATGGTAGACGGACTTTTGTCCGCCCGCCACCCTATCGTAAATGGGACTGCTCGGTCCTGACAGAGGCATTACAATGCGACCGCTACTATGGCAGTCGCAATGCCTATATTTTGCATTGTGGCGGGTGCTGCTGGCTACAGCACATGCAGCAATATAAATGGGATACTTTACATATCCATGCACTACGTGGCAGGCACCATGAGGTGCCTGCAACATGGATTAGGGATATGTAGGGGGGCAACAACACACAGCTTGGGGCAAGAAGGGAAGAGGGCCCGCTACGGGCCCTCAAAGTCCCTTTCTGCCTGCCTTTTCATGGTGGGTTAACCGCCATGAAAAGGCGGGCGGAAAGGGACATTGTAAGCCCTACGGCGGTGTCTGGCCGGGGAATAGCCTTTACATCGCATGCTTTACATCGCACGCCATTACAACGCGGTCGTTACAACGACCGCGTTGTAACATCGCGAACCATTACATCGCAAGTCGTTACAATGACTTGCTGTAGAGGGCAGAAGGTGTTGGATTTACAATCCAACACCTTCCCTGCTGTTGTACAAACTGGAGTAGGAATAGTAAATTATACTATTCCTAAGTCCAGCGCACCCCCTACAGCGAGTTGTTGTAATGACTTGCGATGTAATGGTTCGCGATGTAAAGCATGCGTAGTAATGACATATATTCGCCTGGCAGGCACCACCACCACTGTATGTCATACAAACCCCTCCGCCGCACCGGCGGGCTCAAGGAGCCCGTTGGATGCATTGCGGTCAGTCTTTCCAACCGCCAACAAACCGCTCGCCATTGTAATATGGCAGGCGGGGAACTTGCTTGCGATGGCGATGAGACCACCACTGACGGGCTGTCGGTGGTAATCGGCTCCTAAGTTTGGGCATTCATGTGAAAAGAAAATACAATCAATGACATTTTCATGGAGGGGAAGGAAAGATTTGTTGAGAAAAATACTTTTGGGTGGGAAAGTTTCTTTTTATCTTTTTCAGTGTCACAACTGTTATTTGTGTCACTGGTGTATCCTATGCATGTCGCCTGTTATGCCACTGTTCTTCTACTGAAGCAAAAGGAACAAATGATGGACAGAATACTGAACAATGCAAACATTCGCCCCCGGTCACAAAGATCAGGGTTTAATCCATCGGTTTTTTTGCTCACCACGCTACCCTAGCTTGAACCCAGCCATATGAAAATCAGCCTTGACCCTGTTCCTCATGTGAACAGTCCAGCCCGAACTGCCAAACCAGGTCCTCCCTGGACCGGAAACAAGAATCCTGGAACCGGTTTCCGGGTATCACCACTCATCAGCCAGGCTAGCATGAATCCAGTGGTGCAGTGAGCACAGGACCCACGTCTGGGCATACCGTTCCATTTAGGGCAACAAAAGCAAAAGGAACAAATAATGGATGGAATTCTGAACAATGCAAAAATTCACCCCCAGTCACAAAGAACTGGCTTTAATCCATTTCTCTTTTGCTCACCACGCCACCCCAGTTTGGACCCAGCCCTATGCAAATCAGCCTTGACCCTGCTCCTAATTGGAACAGTCCAGCCCGAACTGCCAAGCCAGGCCCTCCCTGGACCAGAAACAAGCATCCTGGGACCGGTTTCAGGGCATCACCCCTCATCAGCCAGGCTAGCTTGAATCCAGTGGTGCAGTGAGCACAGAACTCACGTCTGGGCATACCCTTCCCACTTAGGGCGACAAAGCAAAAGGAACAAATGATGGATGGAATTCTGAACAATGCAAACATTCACCCCCAGTCACAAAGATCTGGTTTTATTCCATTGTTCTTTTGCTCACCACACCTCCCCAGTTTGGACCCAGCCATATGCAAATCAGCCTTGACCCAGCTCCTCATGGGAAAAGTCCAGCCCGAGCTGCCAAGCCATGGACTCCCTGGAACCGAAACAAGCATGCTGGAACCAGTTTTGGGGCATTTATTATATCCTCAACCTCGTAGGAATAAAAAACATCCCTGAGCTCCTCCCTCACAGTGAGGGGGTTGTAGCCCCTGGTGGGGCTAGGGTTCCCCATCAAGAGGAGGATCCCTGATGATGAAGCATGCCACCTCGGTGGGTGATGGGATTACGTCCTAATTAAGGAACCCCTCCAGAAGTACACTGAAATCACTCTCTGCTGTCTCTCCTATGGACTAAGTCGTTCTTGTTAGACCCAAGGATTTTATGTGTTTTTTGTAGTATTGGTTAGCGAGTAAATCCTTGCAGGTCTCAAAATTTCCCTAGGACCCCCTTAGCTTGTTGTTTTTCATCGTGGTTAAAGTATCCCACGTCCACAATATAATGTCTAATGTGTGCATTGTATTATGATACCATGTGATTGGGGGAGATGAAATCGAAAGTGATCATAGAGTGAGAAGTTGGTGTGGAAGGTAAATGAAGAGAGAATAGACTAACATCATTAGTTCTAGATACCAGATAAGCAGTGTATACATAAATTGTGTCCTTATATCTCTTCTCCTTGTCTGTAATGCATAACAATTTCTAGATCCGATTATGACATAGCAATCACAGTATCCTGTTTCTAATAGCATTATACGTCATCCAAGGAAATTTATTTCCGTACTCAGTGTATGCATCTTCATATTCTAGTAGATCATTCGCAATGTCCCATTTTTCAGCATATACAAATCATACAATGTTAATAAGCAATTATCTATTGGTAATATAAACCGATATTATAGCTCTTGAGTCATATGACCCAGATAGTTAGAGACCGCAGAGTTGAAAGGGGGGTTATGGAGGGCTCATGATACATCTTATGTATGTCTTATCCCTTATATGCTTTGAGATTGAAATTCCTATTGTTCCTGATCAATAAAATAACTTTCATGGCAACATTCTAATCAGCCAAAGGTAATGCAATTCGCGATCAATATTTCGTCCCATTTCAACAGCTCTAAAGAGCATAATCCAAAAAGCTTCCTGTCATCACAATCTTAATTCTCTATTGCCACCCCTTTCATTAGAATGGACCATTTCTAAACCATGTAAGTGAAAGGTCCTGTGGTGATCCTATTGGGTGCAAGTGAGTGTGAGTAGAGCAAATAGGTATCTGGAGTCACCTTTTTTATCTGCTCGAAAATGTTCCTGCATTCTTTCTTTTAACATTTTTATTGTACTGCCAACATATATCTTATTGTACTTGGAGATCAGTACATGAACCCCAAAGTGTGTAGTGCAATTTATATTGTGCTTGATTGCATATACAGAACTCTGATTATATTAAAAATTTGTAATTTCTTTGATTACCCTGCACATGGTGCAGTGGCCACATTGGTGAATACCCATCATGTGTGAGGTGAGCTAATTCCCATGAATCTTGGTATGCGTATAACTAGGGCATATAGGGCCTCCCAATGTTGTACATTTCCGAAAGGTGAATCTTGAGTGGCTGGTGATGTGATTATTTTTTTTTCCTCATTCCACCAACTTCCTTGCTGGTATAGCTCTTACCCCTCGCAAGAGGGAATATAAGCATGTCCCGGCAAAGAATGCTGCTGTTTCCACATTCATCTCCCTTCCGTAATAAGAAAGAAACGGAGGGGAGCTGGGACCCCCAGCATGTAAGGCTTAATCATTGGAACCACTTAGCTGTTGTCTCCAAGCTACATACAATGCCCAAACCTTCTCCAAACTTTTGGCATCACAAGCAATATCCGTCTGGCTCGTAAACTTAATGCTTCTAAGACAGTAAACAGCAAGAGGAGGGTTTGCGGATTTCCATAGTCTACAAATCTCGCACCTCGCCAACAGGACCACGTAGAAAACAAATTTTGTTATGGCGGGGTTTATTTGTAGGCCTGCTTCTGAACATAGTCAAAAGAATATAAGTTGAGGGCTTACCTCTATCCGTTGACCAGTCACTTCCTCTATGAAGTTGCAGACCGACATCCAAATGGCTGCGATCTTTGGGCACTGCATAAACATATGAATGTCATCTGCCAAAGGAAGCACACTCTTCGTACATACATAATCATTCCCAGTCACTCTTGAGAGCCTAGCAGGAGACCAATACACCCTATGAGTTGTAAACAGGTGATTTCTCTTAAGTGAGGCAGGTTTCACCACTGCACGTAGAATAGAATAGGAAGATTGCCATGCTTGCAGTAAATCTCCCTCCCGGTATCTCTCTTCCCACAAATTGGATATATCCGATAGGCTCTTGTCCTCTACTTCCAAAAAGGCCCAATACCAGATTGAAACTTCCTTTTTAGTGGACCAGTTCTCATTGCCTGTTCTAACCATGTCTCATCATCCTCCTCAACCCACTCTTGGGCAACCCACCAGGAGCGTAGCTGGTAGTACTTGAATCTCATTAGTTGTCCCTTAGTACAATTACTTAGGACCTCCCAGCCTACTAAACTGGACCCCATTTTGAGATCTGCCCAGTAGCTTAAACCCGCAGATTTTAAGGGTTGGCTAAGCTGATCTAACAAACAGTCAGGGGTGCCCGGGGAATCCCAAATCGATGCCAAAGATGAATAATATGGTATACCAAACCTCTTCGAAAATAAACCCAAGTTTTTAAGGCCGTTTTCAGAATCTTTAACCTCACCTTTGTAAAAAATTTCGGATCCTGGTACTTAAACAAAAAGTGGCATTGCCCCTGACTTAAATCTCCAAGCAGTGCCTCAAAAAGTCTCCCCATTGATGAGCAATCTGGTTTATTTGCTAACATCCGAAAGTTCTTAAAATGTAAAGCATAACAATAATTGAACAAATCCGGGAGGGCCAGTGCACCCACCTCCAGCCTTCTCCTCAGTTTCTTTCACACTATCCTAGGACCCTTTGATGCCCAAATAAAGCTACCTATTTTTCCCTGGAGTTTAGCTATGTCCTCCCTCCGGAATGTCAATGGTATGGAATTAAAAAGGAAGGTAATTTTTGGAAGGATAATCATCTTAATAAGATTGACTCTTCCATATATGTTTAAAGGTAAATTGGCCCATCTAACTAGCAGTCTCCAGCGAGGCCTTCTGAAGTTCATGCTCTTTAATCTTAATTTCTATAATTACTTCTTCATCTTTCTGCCGCTGGGCGCGTCTCTTGCCTGCCATGATGGAACTAATCACTGCCTGTATATATGCCTTAAATGCATCCCAGACAGTTTGTAAAGCAGTAGAATATCTGTTAAAATTGACAAAGTCCGTTGTTCTATCCGCCAAATCTGATACTACCCTCTGCTCTAAAAAAAAGGTCCTATCTGGGGTCCACCTTCTTTCCTCCATCAACTGCAGACAATTTAGGGATAGGACCACTGGCGAATGATCTGAGAGGACTGCGGGGGCATGAGTTACAGCCTCAACTTCACCATACAGCTCCTGGTCCACCAAAAAGTAATCAATGCAAGAGTGATGCCCATATTTGTTGCTGTAAAAAGTAAAACCCCTATCCACCCCGGCTCTCCTACGCCAGATATCTACCAGATTAAGTTCGGTCATCATATTTTTTAAACTGGCGAATGTTTTGGGGGAGCTAACATATTTAGCTTTAGATGTTCTATCAAGCTCCTTACTCAGAATGATGTTAAAATCGCCACCGAGTATAATCGGCGCCGTGTTCTCCAGCAGGCAAGATTCCAGCTTTATTAGAGCATCTGGAGAATTGCTGTTTGGACCATAGTAAGTAGCACATACTAGCGGCTTTCTCTGTATCCCTATGCTAACCATCAACCATCTACCCAAGGTATCGGATTCATACTTTAGTAGCCTTATTCCTGAGTTATTCCTAACAACTTGGGCCACCCCCTAGTGGATCATCTCTGGTCTGAGCACACTACATCCTGAACCCAGCGTAGCTTTCTAAAACAGGTCTCACACTCCTTGCGTTCCAAATGAGTTTCCTGAAGCATTACAATATGTGCCCCACTATTCTTAAGATATTCTGATACCATTGCTAATTTCCTCCTAGACCTCAGGCCATTAACATTCCAGACTATAAATTGGGTTTTGTTGATCTCATTCATGTTTGCCTCTCCATATCATACATTTGTTGCGCATTCTTTGCAACATTCCTGTTTGGCCATCATACGCTGATCAAGTCCTTGAAAAGTCTTAAGCTGATTATCAGTTATTGTGATGAGGACAAACTTTCTCTTTTCTTTCCCATGCTCCCACCACCCTAAGTGCCCCTCCCCCCCACCACCCTCGGGGAACCCCCATTCCTATCCCTAGGCGATAGATCCACCCTTCGCGACCCCCCACCCCCAATGAGAGAGAATCAAAAGTGTGCTAAACCAAAAGTGAAAAAAGGCTGACTACTTCTATGTGGACTTAAATTAAAATTGGATACTGCTAAATTGCCACAACTAGTGGCGGATCATTACAGGCTGGGGCTAGACGTAGTAGCTGAGGCTCCCTCCATCTGGGCTAAAAGGGAATCCACCTCCCCTGGATTGCTGATATTATGCATTTTATTTTTCCACATAATTCACAGTATAGCCGGGAACTTCATCTGAACCTGAGCCCCTTTACTTCTCAGGTCGTTCATCCTGGAGCCTAAATCCCATTGCCTCTGCGCAGTCCTCTTCCCTACATCCGATCTCACATGGTAGTTAAAGCCCTCAAACTTCAGAGATCTTTCCTTCAATGTGCACCCCAGGACCAGCTCTTTAACAGCGTATGTAAGGAAATTGATCAAGATTTTCCTGTGGGTTTTCCTACTAGGATTCAATTAAAAAGTGTCTCTATGCACTCTTTGAATCTCAGGTATCCGACCTGTCTTGTAATATTCCTTCTTTTAGTAGTTTAGAGACAAAACCCTTTATGTCTCCTTTTTCTGCACCTTCTGGAACATTAAGAACCCTCAGATTGTTATGCCTAGCTTGAGTTTCAAGGCGTTCCAGGTCATCTTGTAGAGATTTATTTTCCGACTTCAAGGTCTCTATATCTTGGGTGTTTTGAGTAACTCCTGCTGATAGGACTTTCACCTCACTTTCAAAGGTTGCGATATGATGTGCGATGCTCTCTAGATTCTCTTCCTGCACCACACATTTTTCCTGAATACCTCTTTGGTTTACCTCTGAGATCTCAAATTTCTTCAGAATGTCTTGCCTCAAATTCAATATGATGTTTTCCAACTGATTTTATGACTTCTCCTCACCCCAGGTACTAGCCTCCAGCTGACCCGGCCTCCCCTCGATGTTCATCTGCCAAGCTATCTAATGCGGTAAAACGATTACTGAGGGGGACTGCCACTGCCACTGAACCTTCCACCCCCAGGCTAGCCTGTAGCAGACTTCCCCCGCTACCTCCCCTCTGAGCGGGTACTGTGCCCCTTGTCTGCTCAATGATTTTAAAATAGGAATTAAGCGAGGGGGAAGGTTTTGGAAATGAGCACACCTCTTTGGGCCCACATCGCTTTAGCCACCCCAAAGCCTTCCCCGCTTTTTTGGTGGGTGAAACTGTAATCCCCTCCCGGGCCGCCTGCTCCTTTGCTCTCGCCCCCTTAGCTTCCTTCTCCAGATCAGATCTTAGTTGATACCTGTTCCTAACTTGTGGGGCTCGTGGTGTAATGGCTGAAGTATCTCTTTTACCAATATCTTTGCCAATGCTTCTCCTTGCTTGAATATCTAAGCCAATATTATCCACTCCTAGCTCCTCTACAAGCCCTTTAGACGTAAAGAGTACCTGTGCTGGTGGTGCTGGTGGGTCCTTTTCCATCAGTACCTGCTGTGTCTGTGGCAGTTGTACACTGTTACAACCCTCCATCTCCCTCATTTTCTTCTGGGAACAGGCGCCGGAATTCTCCAACAGCATGGAGCCATTACTGAGCTCCTGCGTCTCCCATAGCTCCTCAAAGTGCTGCTGTTTCCGCACAGTGCTGGCTCTGCCTCCCCTGACCCGGAAACCAGCAAATGCTGCAGCAGCCCGAGACCGCTGCCAAAGGACCGCCGCCCAGCTCCAGAGGTCCCGACGCCGCCCCGCACCGGGTCCCATCCACGACCAGACACACTGTTGTATTCCTCTTAGGGTATCCATAAACGGGCTTTCCAATATCATGTCCTTATATAGGCACAATTCGCCCTGCCCTTATCTAGGCATAAAATCCCAGCCCTTATTTAGGCATTAAACCGTGCACTCCAAATACAGGCATGGTCTCTGACATCCGTCCACCCTAACGTCACAACGAGTTCATGAAGAACAGACCCTTAGGCTGCGGGAGTTTCCCTAGTCCAGGACTATTGATTTCTTCAAGGACTCATATATTATGCATGAACCATTATTCCTTAGGGGGTTCATTCATGACGTCTTTCGCTGTCCAACTCACGTCAATACTAACATTCTTAGGTGCTCTCAGGTATAAATATACCTTCCCTAGCCCCTGTAAACCAGAGGAGACCTCGACTTCAGAGGAGCCCGTTTACCGGCCTGACGCACTGAGAAGACGCTGTCATCCCTGCACGCAGAGAGTCCAGCTTCCAGTGATCTGACTTCCCTTGCAGGGTGTTGGGGTTCGAGTCTGGCAAAGAGATTCCTACCTCTCTCATTCTTCAGGTATGGAGCTGACTAGAACCTAGAGGGACTCTTGGCATACTAGGCATACTAGACTTAACATACTCTTAGTATACCATAGTAAGGAATACTTCACCTACTTCTTCCCTCTTCCTACACCTAGGTTAGGTTAGGTACATTGGGGTAGAACTAGCTTAGTAACGCATCGTATGAGTATGCGCATTTTTAGTCTGTGTTATTTATGTAAATGCATATGTACTAAAAGATAATGCTATCGCAGTATTATTTATTTCTACTGCTCACACTGTACATTATTTATCTCGCATACTGTCTTGTGATCGTAACAGCACATTTTACTTACACCAGAAACAAGACTGTTCAATAAATCCTTTATTGAAACGCCCGTCTATTTCTTTCTGTGTAACTTGGAGAAAACTAAGCATGCACAATTGAGCTGAGTGAAATAGTTATCTATTGTTTCCACGACTCTGGGACACGTTCTGATTCTAAAGGGAAACACAGTGGTCATGTTTTGCGGCTGCCAGAAACTACTCCCTTCTTGTTGTCAAGGAGTTTCTAATGGCCTCTGAGCTAGCTGGCACAAGTAATTAAGTTTAATATACTCGATAGGGTCATACTGACCTTAGTCCTATGTCAAACCTATAGGATATATTATTCCAATGCGCAGAGCCTATTAGGGAAATAGGAGCTACACTACAACACATGAGCAGCGGGAAGGAGATCTCCCCTCCCCGACCGCTACTTCAAAAAGTGCCAAAAGAATTGCCCCCTCTACCTCCACACACCGTCCACATGCCGTCCGATAAGTCCAGGTAAGAGTTACACTCAGTCAGTCCGCATCTCTCTCCCTTCGCTTCAGGAGCTCCCACGACCGGCGTCAGCCCGCTGCCATGTTCCCCTGGAAACTGTGGTGATGTGATGTTCTTGTCTTCATTTAATAGATGCCAATATTCCTTTAATACTTTGTTGATATCACCGGTGTTACTACTATAGGACAGAATAGGTCTAATGGTCTCTACGTACCTGTCTTTTTTGGATTTATTGTCCTTTAAGGTTGTCTGTTGGTGAAGTTTGACCGCTCTTTTGTATGCTTCATTTATGGTGTTGGTGTCATACCCTCTGATTTGAAATCTGTGTTTGATATCTTCTAAGTTCTTGGTGCATTCTGTATCACAGCTACAATTCCTTCTGGTTATAACCATCTCACCTTATGGTAATGCTTTAAGCAGGTGGCTAGGATGAGCACTGTCCGCATGTAGTATTGCATTACACGAAGTTTCCTTTCTGAACATTCTACTCATAAGTTGGTGACCATGTATGTATAATTCTACATCTAAGAACTGAATCCTGTGGTGGTTTGAAATTGATTGTGAATGACATGTCACACATGCTTAAAAGTATGCAGTTCTTCTATGGGACCTAGCCAGGTCAGCAGGATGTCGTCAATGTATCTGCCCCAGTAGTGCCTGGATTCGATCTAGTGTGACCCTTTAGGGCCCCAGACCTACTCCTCCTCAAACCACCCCATAAAGAGATTGGCATAGGAAGGAGCCAACCTAGAGCCCATCGCAGTACTGCTGATCTGGTGGTACCCTTTGGCCTAGGATAGAAATGTGTTGCTGTCTAGAATTAGGCGTATCATCTTAAGGATCATCTCTGTGTGAAATAGCAATTCTGCTGCTCTTTTGTTCAGAAAGTGTGTAATGGCTAGCATTCCAAATTCAGGTAGTATATTGGTGTACAGTGATACAACATCTAGTGTCACCAGATTCATGTCATCTTCCCATATTATATCACTCATCATGTTTAGGACATGCTTGGTATCTCTCATAAAGGAGGGTAACTGCAGAAATATTTCCATAAATTGTAACAAGTGTTCAGTCGGTTTCCCTATCCCAGAGACGTTCGGTCTACCTCGTGGGAAGAGGGCATTTTTATGTATCTTTGGTAGAGTGTATAGACACGGAAATCTAGGTTTGTCTATTTTGAGATACACATATTATTCGAACGTCTATAACTCTTCTTCGTACCAGGTCTTTAGATCTGTATTGATAGCAAATGTAATGCATGATATGGGATTAGTATCCAAAGCCATGTAACAGGTGGAATTGCTGAGCTGTGAGTTGACCTCATTGTTGTATTCTGTCTTGTTCATCACTACAACACAACCTCCTTTATATGATTCTCTGATGATGAAGGTATCATCGTCCTTCAGTATCTTCAATGCATTTCTTTCCCCTGGTGTGAGATTGTTAGTACATAGCAGTCTCTTGGGGATGTCATCCTAATCCCTACATACATAAAAAAAAACATATCACAGCAGTTGTCTGGAGGAAGCTTTTGCGTCCATTTAGATTTGGGTTTTAACCCACTGTCACTGCTGTGTCTTGTGCCAATGCCAAGGTATGATAAAAGTTCCCTCACATTCATTGTGTCCTCATCCTCAGAAGTAAGGGAAAGTAGTGTGGTAGTGTCTATTGCATCTTGTATTGAAAAATTACTAAGTGTTGGTGTCTCCATGTGTTGTTTGATAGCTGGTGCGTGAGTAGCAAAGTATTTTTTTAATTTGAGTCTACGCACAAATTTATATATGTCAATCTTGACTAGATCAAAATTCAAATTTGTTGAAGGACAAAAGCGAAGGCCCTTTTTGAGGACTTTAATCATGTCTTGGGTCAGTACTATGTCTGATAAACTCACAGCATTTACATCCATGTTTTTGTCTTTTAGACGAGTAGTTACTACTTCCTCTTGGTCCAGGACCTTAAACACATTCCTGCCCTATCTCCTGACTGATCTCTTGGGTCTTTTGCCTCGTCTGGTTTTTCTATCCATCCCTGGCATGCATTGACCTTCCGATTCCCTATTCTGATTCTCCGTGGTTACTCTGAAAAACTGTTTTTACCGGAGTCTGAGGTACCCTCCCCCAAGTCTGGATTACTCTCACTGTCACTTGATGGTAGGCTGGATTAAGGCTGCTAGCTGTCTCTGTTGGGATATCTGTACTGCCAGTGGGATTGTACACACTAGGCAATCGAATCCGCTTGCAAACGAGAAAACCCTACCTCCCAAATAATAGTTTAATAATAAATGGTTACAAATTGCACACCGACTTTTATGCAATGGATTGGTTTTTTGCGAACCGACATGTGTTCAAGCATGTTGGTTGCCAAAATTCTGATTTGTAGGGGGTCGCAATTTTACCAAACTCATTAATATGCATAAGGTAGGTTGTAAAGTATGACCTACTATGAATCGTTGCCATCACAGGGATAGTGGCAAGCACACATGTTTTTTAAACACAGCATGTGTTCCTTAAAGGAAACTGGGATGCATTTAAAAAGAGAAAAAGAAAAGTTTTCAAAACTTTATTTAATGAGTAAGCAGCAGTCCCAGGGACCACAACCTACAGCTAAAAATTTTTTTTTTCATCATTGACAAAGGGGAAGGGGACCCTAAGGGAGTCTTTTCTGTTTGCAAGTGGGGTACCACCTCCTTAGAGGTGTCCGTAACCTATCAATGATTTGCGACCACAATTGCCATTACAAACCTCGCCCTTAACAATTTCAAATTGTGATTCGGTATGTAGTCACAAACCTATTTTGCGTTTTGGTAACAAGCTACTGAATCACAATTTGGGTTTTGAACACACCCAGAGTTATTTTGCTGTTGCAAAGGCTCCAATTTTGCAAATCAGAGGCTTTACGATGGCAAAATAGCTTTGAACATCAGACCTTAAGTCTCTATTGGCCCTAGAAGTGAGATACCAACCTAGAGTAGGGATTAAGTTCTCCCTGAAAGGCTTTTGTATTTCAAATTATATACTTAAGGAAAAGGAAATTCCAACATAGAAATTATTGTTTCACAAGGCCTTATAACATCAAACCGTTGAGGGAATGATTGGTGAACAAAATATGCAGCTATGCAGATTTGTGCTAGGGAGAAATCATTGGGGAATTCAGAGTGTGAGCTGAAACCAACGAATATGGACATAGTTCTAGGAGAGAAAGAACTGTGAATAGAATGGGTAAAATGAAGTGACACTAAGAGGAAGTGCTTAATTTGTGCTGGTGAGAGAAGATGGTGGGTACTTGCCTTCATATTTGGAATCCCAGACATATATAATTTATCCTCATACTTTGATCCACAACAAGAGACAGAAATGCAGAAAAGGAAGAAAGAAGGTATGAGAAAAGGTAGCCGAACAAAGGTAGAAAGCAGGAATGAAAAACAACTTGAGAAAGGGAGACAAAGAGAGAAGAAGTGTAGGGTAGGGAAAAAAAGAGTCATGAGGTGGGATTAATGCTAGCGTACCTTGGTATTTACCAAACACTGGTGTTCTGGCATCATTGTAGGCAGGGCACTCTTACGAGAATATTTGGGCCCTATTCTTAATGGTATATTTTTGTTTTCAAAATAGGCACAGCATTGCTACCTCAACATTTCATAATCCAATAATGAAGTGGTATAGCACTCGGCACATGTTTGCATATTGATCTCTTATGAGGCAAATTTTTGCCTTCTAATAGAGCCTCCCTGGGAGTATTTAGGGCTTGTTTGGCCAGCTCTAAAGAAAATAAATCACAGTAGTGATGACGTTTGACTCGTGGGCAACCAGTATGCATATACAACAACACACACAATAGCAGCTCTGCATTGAGCAGGAAATGCTGGAATATTTTAAAGACAGGGGACAATAGTTTTCCGGGACCACGATGAGACTATAAAAGGGCAGAAAACCTTAAAAATCAATTGGTCCGTGCCAGAACTAAGCTAAGTAATGTATTTGATGAGAACACTTTTGAATGAGTCCTGTGACTGGACTTCGCCCATGGGGTACTTGCAATATGACCTCTCTTAAAGACAAAGATAAGGATTCAACATGATTTATCATATTAAATGCCAGTGCAAGTTATCTAATTGAAGACTGACTATCTGCCATTAATTGGAGGTGATCGCACCCAGTTAAGCACGGATATATTGTTCTATGTACTAGCTTCTTTTGCTTCTCCATTGTAGTGTGTAATTGAAAGTACTTGGACCCCATTATTTTTTGGGGTTTTGAATAGAAATTTGTCCTCACATATTCCAGTAAGAGGGACATTCTGTAATGACTTGAAATCAAACCAGGTACATTATTCGAAATTTAAATTATGAGGATGGTAATCAATTGTGGATTGTACATAAAAGGTACTCCCTGTCTTTCTGGGTGACTTTATATTTAGTTTTTTTCTAATATGTCATTGACACTTGATCAAGGGGGATCCAGTGATTGGCTCAAAAATACAAAGGAAGCCCAATTTACCCTTAAGGAGAGCATGATCTATGTGTCATGATTTGGTAAGAAGTAGTCCTAAAATAGCAATCCAAAGGACATGACTTCAACAAAGTAGAGTTTTCCGCAAATGCAGTAAATGTAAGGCATGTCAATTTGCTGACATCACGGAGTATATCACCGCATTCCAAGACAAGCCAATAAAACTTTCAGGTGTCTTGCGCTGCAAAACTGAATTTGCAGATTAATGTGTTATGGTGCCCATGTAATCTTAGATTTCTAGACAGCACAATCTGCATAAGAGGATCTTGCAGCATATCAGGGTCATAAGAAGCAAAGAGAACACCTACCGATGAAAATTCTTATGGGACCTTTTGACATGCCTGCAGTCCAAAATCCTGGACAGAATTGCACCAAATTTGCCAGAAGGGTACATTTGCTTACGCAGAGTGTGCCATTTGTTATTTGGTTTAAATCCGTTCAGCAGTTGTTGGGAAATTTAAGAAAATAGAGTTAGTGATATCTGTGGTCACAAGGACTTCATGAAAAATAACAGGCTTGTGCAGGGAAATGCAGAGCTTTGATTGGCAGCCAACACTTCAACCAGGAAGTGTTGGCAGCCATCTTGGAACTTGGCTTCAGCCTAGTCCCAAAAAAAGTGAAAAAAAAGAAAACGGTGCAGGTCAGAAATACCCTGGCCCCATACATTTATTCCTGGGGATCCAGAGGAACCATAACAGGCCAAAAAAGCATTAAAAGAAACGCAAAATTGATATATTTGCAAATTAGCAGTAAAAAAGAAAAACAAGAGCTTGTTTTTAATTAACCCCGGGGTGTGCCTGATCCTGGGGGCATGCCAGTGAAATAGGAGGGGGCACACATGGTCCACCTCCTATGGCTTATGAGAGCCCTAGGGACTGCCACGTCCCCGGAGCATTCATTTTTACATATTTTATGTGTGCCGAAGCTCCGGCTTGCAAAAAGTGGAGTTTCATCTGTTTCTCAGCACGCAAATATGCATGCAGAGAAACAGATTAAAACATTGCTCTGACAGACAGGGTGCTGCCTTTCAGCAGCCACCTCTCTGTCACCCCAATGCCGGCTCCCACTGGAGGCAGGGAGCCGGCAGGGACCGTGGGGCCCATGAGGCTCCCCCAGTGGTACCCAACACAGGTCAGTGGGAGCCCTAGAATAAGCCCTAGAATAAAGAGGGGGGGGTTGGGGTCCTCGGGCTGAAATCAGCCAGGGGAGGGTGTCCATGGGGTCCCCCTCCCCATATAAAATCACATTTTATAAAGAATGCTGGGCTACAGGTTCCCCCATTGGAATTTTTTTTTTTTTTAAAAGAACGAGTCCCCAGGGGAAATCGCAGGAGGCCACCCCCAGTGATGTAATATGTGAGGTCATAAGCCGTGCATTGTGGGTGGTGTGAGTTATAGTTAGCTCAGTTAACTATAACTGCTGAATTTCACTGGTTTTGTACAAGTGAAACCAGACCTAACTATAACACCCCTGTAACCTTTGTTTTTTTCAGAATATATAGATTTATAGATATACACACACAGGAAAAAAATATATATATTTTATTTTTAACTGAAAAACCCAAAGGTTACAAGGATGGTATAGTTTGGAAAGAATACTAAATAATCTTAGAAATTCACTGCTAACATGCAAGCGGAGCACAGTTTGCTATGGCTTGGCGGGAGCAGTAAAGCTCACCCAAGCCATAGTAAACAGCTCTGTCCCTAGGTGGGCACCCTGGGACCAAGCAGGAGCCGGCCCTGGGGGGTGGTGGTCCCCAGGGCCATTTTTGGCTCTGGGAGGGGGGCCATGCGGCCCCCCTCCTTGTTTTAGAATTTACCCCAGGGGTGGTGGTCCCCGGGGCTGGGTGTCCGTAACAGACCCCCTCCATTATATTATTTGAGCCCCAGGGAAGTGGTGGTCCCTGGGGCTGCAGGGGTCATGCAAGCCCCCCACACTTATATATTTCATTGCCCCGGGGAGGTGGCTGTCCCTGGTGCTTCAGGGGAGCCGCATTTCAATAACTCATAGCCCTGGGGAGGTGGTACTCCACGGGGTTGTGAGGGGGCTGCACGCCCCCCAGATTTGTATAGTTCATTGCCCCAGGGAGGTGGTGGTCCCCAGGGCTGAGGTCAGCTGGATGGGCCCCCCATTTTTATAGTTCATTGCCCCAGGGAGGTGGCAGTCCCCGGGTCTGGCGGGCAACCGGTATTTGTATAGTTCAGGGCCTCAGGGAGGTGGCGGTCCCCGGGGCTTTTCAAAAGCCTAGGAGGGGGGCCCCATGAGCCCCCTCCTTGATTATATAGAGCCCGCATGCCCCCAGGATTTGGCCCACAAGGGCAGTCATAAAAATGACGCGTGGGAGCCTGTGCGTCTTGTTTTTACATTTTGCTGTTGATTCATGGGTCCACCCATGAATTTGATGCAAAATTAAATAAAACAATTTTCTTTTAACCCCTGGCAGGGTCCCTGTGGGATCCCACACCATATCTAGGGGTTCGGGGTATTCCTAACCTGCCCCCTTTATTTATTTTTTACTTTTTTTGTGGGACTCGGCTTCAAGCTGAGTCTCAAGATGGCTGCCAGCACTTCCTAGTTGAAGTGTTGGCAGCCAATTGAATTTTAGTAGGATCTGCGAGTCCACTACAAGGACTCGTGTCCCCAGATATATATTTTTTTAAACTTAAACATCTCTGAAACTACTGTACGGATTTACACCAAATCACAGAAAGCCTGCTTTCTGGACCAACATGTAGCTTTCTGCCAAATTTCGTGTAATTCTGTTCAATGGTTCGGGATGTAGTTGTGTTCAAAAAATGAAAAATCCCCATAGACAAAACATGGAGAAAATGCGTTTTGGGACACCCTTTTTTTCTGGGCCCTGATTGACGGATCACCCTGAAACTTTCAACTCAGCAGCTGAACCAAAGAGGGGACGTTTTTAGAATATTTCGTGATGATTCGTCAAGCGGCGCCAAAGTTATTGGCAAAACATTAAATGATTTTCCTATGGAAACTTTGATCCTAACTATGTACTGGTGACCATGGGGGGCCGCGAGAATCCAGTGGGATCTCAGCAAAAAAACTTCAAAATGGCTGCCCGTTGCATTGTTTAATTAAGTAGAGGGGACGCATGACCCTCCTCCATGAGCCATGTTTGGCCCCAGGGCCAGATTTATTAAATGGGTGGGGGGCATGCAGCCTCCCTCCCGGAGCCTATATTCGGCCCAGGGGATCCCCTCTTCCGGGGTCCAATGTGTGTTTTAAGGTTAGGGGGGCCATGCTGCACCCCTTCCTGAGCCTATAAAAGGCCCTGAGGACACCAGGGACATCTCTTTTAATATATGAAGGGGTTCCACGCTGCCCCCTCCCTCATCCTTTATAGGCCTTGGGAACCCCATCTCACGATACTGGTTCACTTGCTGTTTACTGGGGATCCCACCCCCAGGACACAGCACTTTCCCTGCCCGGACCTCCACGGTCAGGGGAACTTGTGTTTGCTCCCATTCGGTTGGACCATTTTTTAATCTCCTGCTAAACAAATGCAAACACTTAGGGGCCGATTCCGATTCAGGCTGGAAATCTCCCCGACCGAGCCGGACCCGGAGAGATATCCGACCGAATCGGACTCTAGCAGTCCGACCGAACGAGTACGATGCGTTCGCATGCAATCAGACTCGATTCGGTCAATGGGAGCCGGTCGTACAACGCGTACGCGGGCTCCCATTGACTCAATGGGTGCGAGGCGAACAAGGGCGCCCCCTACAGCGGGTACGCGTCGAAGCGACTCGTGCCGTACATGCACAGGTAGGGGGGACCCAGTAGGGGGGACCCATGGGTCCCCCCTGTGTGCAACTCGCGTGGCTACGCATACAGGGGGGTCCGACACGGACCTCCAAAGTGCAGCTCCGACTGCTCTTTGGAGCCGGACTGCGCGAGTCGGTCGGACTGCTCGAGGCGCGCATCGTACTTACCTGGCCGGGGAACGTCTCCATTGCACGGTGCGAGTCGTGTCTGTGCCGCATCGTACTCGCTCACCCGGACGCACGTTCGAATCGGTCAGGAAAGAGGGCTCCGAATCGGATCCGGTAAAGCCGAATCCGATTCGGTGCCCTACCGGCCGAGATCGGAATCGGCCCCTAAGTCTGCTCCCAGCGGGTGGTAACTTTAAAAGTGCTCCGGTCAGCCGGGAGCAGACTTGTGATCTGTTTCCCTGCCTGCACTGATGTGGGTAGGGAAACAGATCAAGATATTGCTCCTGCCCAGTGGGGAGCCAGTGAGGCTGTGTGGTCCCTGGGGCTCCCCTGTGGCCCCAATGTGTACTTGGTGGGTGCTCCGGGTGGGCACCGGGTCACTTACTTATTTTAACGGTAGGCCCTGGGGACATAATAGACTTGGGGATGGGGGTCACGCAGCCTCCTTCCCCTTAGAACAAGGTCTGAGGGTGAGTCCATGGTTCCTGCTTTTAATTGCTGCTGAATATGCAAAGGCGCCAAATCATCAACAAGTTTCACCCATTTGGCCTTGCTCCTTCCACATTAGTAGTAAGCAACCATGTTCCCGCCATTTTCCAGGCTGATGGACTGTGTGTTTTCTTTCCAATTGCATATTGAAACACGATCTAAAATCCTTGATGGAGGTGAATGAATCATTGAATTATTGGAACACAATCTCTTCTGTAGCGAGTGTCCAAGATAAGTGAGTTATTTTTTGTCATTTCCTGGTCTGAGGGCAGGGTCCATGGTTCTCTCTTTTAATTGCTGCTGAGAATATAAAGGCTACAAATCACCTACAAGCTCGGTTTAGCCCCACCCCTTTCACGCTAGTAGTATGCAATGGTGTTCCTGCCATTTTCTAGGCTGATGGGCAGCTCAGCTTATGAAAGAGGACCTGAGCGTGTGTCCCGCCGATTTAGATGGTGCATTCTTGATGCAGAGGAATATGAGGACATTTCCATCAAACAAAGATATTCGATCTCCCATAGTGGATAAAATAGACGATCTGTTGGGGCAGTTTAATCAGAAAGCAATAAAAATTGTAGCTGGGGACTGTAACACATGAATACCTCTTGTCCCTCCTTGTAATGTCCCAGAAGTTAATTACCTGGTAGTAACAAAAACACCTAGGGCACCTTCATCTGCTAATAAGAAAACATCAAAGGTAGGCATTCAAGTTGTAGACCTAATTATAGATCATGGCTTGAAAATTATAAATGGCAATACACAATCTGATTGTCCACCTTGTCCAACTTTTAAAAGAGGTTTATATACCTCAAGAATAGATTACATATTAGTGGATAATGATATATATATATGACCTGATCTACATGACCTGAAGGTAATTTCAAGATCTGATAGCGACCATCAGGCATTAAGTGTGATTTTGTTTATGGGCCCATTTTGAGATGCAAAATTGGCTCCTGTCATATTAAAGGATTTGCTAGTAACAACTAATAATTTAAGAAATGTAAAATGGGCAGCATTTGCAACAAACACTGAGGACTTGACACATCTACATGATCTATTTGTGCAAAACTTCTCTCAGGATGATCTCATGAACATCCAGAATGTTAATTTTGATAGCATCCACTATGAATTAATGGACTTATTAAGACTATGTTGTGTGAAGGAGCAGAGGAGAGGTGCTTGTAAAAAAAAACCTTCTTGGTATGCAAAAACCTGCCGCTTACAGACAATTTTCTCTATGTCACACTACTCCACTCTACTCCACTGTAATCCACTACTCCACTCTCTGCCACTTCACTCTATGCTATTCCACTCTAGGACACTGTACAACACACCATTCTATGATATGACACTCCACTCTACTCCATGACATGCCACTCCAATCTATGCCTCCGCACTCTACAACACTCTACTCCACTCTATGCCCCTCCAGTGTACACCACTCTACTCTACGTTACAACACTCTACAACATGCTACTCTATGACACGACACTCCACTTTACTGTAAGACATGCCACTCCACTCTACATTACTCCACTCTACAACAAGGTACTCCACTCTATGCCCCTCCACTCTACGTCAATCTACTCCACCCTACGACATGCCACTCCACTTCACTGCACAATACGCAGTCCACTCTATGACATGCCACTCCACACCACTCCATTCTATGACACGTAACTCCACTCTACGACATGCCACTCCACTGCAAACCACTCTACTCTATGCACCTCTACTCTATGCCCCTCCACTTTAAGACACTCTACGGCTAAATACTCTATAACAGGCCACTCCACTCTACTGTATGGCATGCCACTCTACTGTAAAATAAGCCACACCACTGTACGACACGCCACTCCATTCTGTTACACTGAACTCCACTTTATGACACACCACTTCAATGCACTCTACGGCACGTCAGCCAAATCGACGACACACCATGGTATTCAACTACTCTCATGATATTCAAATACCATTTAGATTCATGCATCCCATATTGATGACGAAAGTATTGAAAATGTCTTACTTTGATTATTTGAAAGCGTTTTGTACGAACAGTCTGATTTGAAGTCCACAGACTATAGAGTTAGAGAGGGTTCTTTTGTTGCTATTCTCAATACTGAAATTCAACTATCTATCCTTCTTTTTCCCAGAGATTCACACAGATATATTTTGGTTGAATTCAGCGACGGAATTCTTCATATAAAAAACAAAAACCTATAATTCTTATGTGTACGATAACTCCCATTAGTGGGCCCATTGGAATTTACAGGCCACTCTTAATCAAGGCTTACGACTGTAGATAGGTGTTGAATATATTGTGGATCATTGAGGATAATTTCCCCATGTCTATAGTACATTTTTCGATCAGGTTATGGACAAACTGGGGGTTGACTTTCCTGAAATGACAACTTAAAGATTTATTAAGAATAGGGAGAGGCTTTTTTTATCTCTCTGGTTCTCACATAAAAAAATGTGCTGTCTGAGACACCATTCGCAACAAGTGTGGGTGGCCCCTAAAATCGTCAAAGACTGGGTTACTGAGTAACATTATTGGTCAAACAAGCACAGCCATACAGTCAATAATACAGTGCCCGATAAACTTGTTCCACTGTGCTTGAAGCTAAAAGATAATTGATCTATGGGAACTTATATCTCTGAAGTTCAAACCATGAGGGTTAAAGAATCAGTGCCCGATAAACTTGTTCCACTACGCTTGAAGCTAAAAGATAACTGATCCATGGGAACTTATATTTCTGAAGTTCAAACCATGAGTGTTAAAGAAATCTGTACTTAAAAATAGACTGGGCATCTTACCATAGAATGATAAAGTCAAAAGCTGGTCCAACACTCATTTTTGTCCTTGCGATCAACATAGCATTGTAACCCTAATTTAAGGATGGTTACCGCAGCACAAGGTTTTTGTTGAAGATCTCAATCACATGCTGTACAGTGTTCTGTGTTGGTGTTTCTGTGGGAGGCATTTGCGATGAGCACTAGGCACAGCAAGGTGTCATTCATTTGATATTGATGTTAATTTTCATTATAAATTGGTTGAGTGATATTGATCTGCTGTGGCAATAAATATTATGGGGCCGATTACGATGTTGGGCGGACCGTCTCGGAAACAGAATCAACTGACCTCTGGCCAGCGGTCCCGACCGCCTGATTAGGATGCGACCGAACACTGTTCAGTAGCATTCCAACATTTCCCTATGGAAGCATGTGTTACGGCCATAAATCGGCATAGTACATTCTCCCATAGGGAAATGGAAGGAGGTGCTAATCCCTGCACCCTGAGGCAGGCACCTCAAGGTGCCTGCCACAGGTGCAGGGTTTAACAGGGGGGAACCATAGGTGCCCCCTCGGCCCCCAACCTGAGGCTGCAAGGGAAAGGGGGTGCTGCTAGGGACACCCAAACATGCTTTCCGACAGGGTTTCCATGTCAGAAAGGCCGGCATGGAAACCCTGCCGGAAACCGTGCTGGAAACCGTGCATCGTAATCCAGACGGCATAAACTGCCGTCCATTTGGATTACGTGCCGGTTCAGACCGGCTGACAGGCTCCAGGAGCCCATCGGAAGCCAGCCAGAATGACCGGCCTGTTTTAATTCCAACCGGCTGAATCAAAATCATCTGGTGGGAATTGAAACCGACGATGTCGGTCATAAGCTCTCCGACCTGAGGTCGTTTTCCTTATGACCTACATCGTAATAGGCCCCACTATGTTTAGTATAAGGCAAATAACGTAAAGATACCTATTTAATAGCTATCTTCTCTGCACCACATTTTACTTGTCACATTTTGAAATGTGTGCAAAGTCGGGGAAAAACAATGGGTTGGAATGCTACCTAAGTGATTGCCAGTGGGCAGACCTTTTGCAAGTATTCCTCCCATCACTTTTTGTGTGATCAATTAAAGTAATATACTCTCCTCTGAAGAATTTTGTGAAAACCGGTCTGTATTTTTTCAGACTGTGGCACTGATTTTAAGTTGGTTGGAGTTTTTCAATGCCTGAACAAACTCTTGTTGAGGGAGGGTTTGGAACTTCACTTTCTGTAGAATTTACCACACCCGGTAACTGCCAGGTGCAATGAAGTCATCACTCTTCATTTATATTCAGTAGGTCAAAGGGGTTGGGATTTAGTGAAAAAGTTTACAATATTTATGGTGACATGCAGACTCTGGTGAGGTAAGCACCAAAATCTGCATGTTAGTGCCCCAAAAATACAGAGTTCGCAGTTTCTCGAACATAGTAAATTCTAAAACCCAAGGGAGTTGAATTTTATAGGGTGGAATACATTGACCCTTCCCTTTGACCCACTCATAATCAGAATCTTTGAATTCTAAAATTACTTGCTTTTCAAGTCTCCGGTCAATGTTGTCTGTACTAAATCAGATAATGAAGAATCTTCTAACCAAATGTGTCTCATGGAGTTCAACATGATAACCCTTAAGGAAACATTAAACTTTCTAATTGCCACCAACTCCGGCTCCCCTTTAGACCCACTGCCTTAGTCTGTCAAACATTTGGCTAGTGCAGTTTTTACTTGTTCTCTTGTAAACTTAAGTAACATATAGGCCTTGGTGTGAAATTCTGCTCTGCTCGTGGAGTTTGCAAAGTTTTTTACCCACTCAGCGCGCCACATAGCACGTAGAGTTCTGAAAAACTCGCATGGAAAATCTTACTTTAGATCGCCTCCCGGAGAGATTTCTCAACGCAGGTGGTCGCGGATTGCCTCTATCGCTCTCATTGAGAAACCTTCCGTTTGCATTGAGGAAGCTGCCGCTCAAGTAGAACATCTACTCGAGCGGCAGAAAAAAGCAATGCCCTCGTGCACAGCGCATGTTGCAGTTCTTGCTGATTTTCCAGTGCGCGACAAACACCCGGCGCTAAAATTCAGTGCGAACGGCACGACCTAGTGAACTCTGCCACTTGCTGACCTACACGTAGCACTGTGGAGTTTTTTGGTCACTTTGCAGAGTTCCGCCCAGGCCTAGTAATTTCTCCTTAATGTCTGGGACTGTTCACTCTAGCTGGAAGAAAACTGTTACCTACCCCTTCTCAAAAAGACTGCTGCCAAGGCTTCAATATTGACTAATTTTAGGCCCATTTCTCTTTTATTGTTTCTAGCAAAGGTTATTGAAAGGGCTTTCAATTGTAAACTTTCTTCTTTTCAGATTGAACCTGGATTTTTGAGGCTTTCCCACTAAAGTAGTTCTGGACCTATTGATGGCATTTGTTACTGTCTCCCACCCCTTTCTGTTTTCACATCAGAAAGAGATTGTTCTAGAGAGACTGTTACAGTTCTATAAGATCGCAGCATAATGTAGCTTTACCTCTTTGCTGTTGTACGTTTTGGATGTTGTGTTTTAGTGTGTTTCAAAACTCACCATCAGGCACTACACTGTTTATCATTTACATGATAACATTAACCATTGTCATATGATATTATGTGTTTAAAAGCTAATGTTTACTCTTATTCACTGACTTTCTGGATGCAATTTCTAGTTATATATTTCAGAGTCGTCTTAAGCTAAACAGCAGCAGCACAGAAACTGGGACTTAAAGTCATTCTGTTTCTACCCTCCAGTCTTCATGCTGATCCTCTCCCCGGGGCAATTCACCTTCTCCTGTTAAACAGGAGAAACGTGAAACGTGCTATTATTTTTGATACTTCCCTTACTTTTAAAGCCTATATTTTTAAAATGACCTATTCCTGCTTTTTTGTCAAGTATGCTTTGTGGACAATCTTCCTGTTATTCTCTTTATCTATGAAGAAGATTGTGGGGCAGGCCTAGTTATCAACGGTAATGCCATATACTGAGAAAAGCAGAAATATGTACCATGCAGGCTTCAACTCATTCAAAATGTGCTGCAAGACTGTTACTAGGTTGCCTTGGGGCATATTCTAGGTCATCTGAGTGCTTAACACTGGTCAACGGTAATTAACCATTGTGCACAGAGCGGTAAATCATAGAGGTGCTCTCTTCTTGTAGCAAAACTTCATTGATTACATATCTTAGAGGATGTGCACCCTATTTCTTTTGGCTTGCTGACTCTTCCAAACAAGCATTGGCATAGCCAATAGGTCTCGCTTTTGGGACCTTATAAGTATTTAGTTAAGCAGCACAATATCGTTGGTGCAACAATATCAACCGTTGCATGGCTAAACACTTATAAGGTCCCAAAGGCGAGACCTATTGGCTATGCCAATGCGTGTTTCTTTTTATTAGCGCTTTACATAAGCACCAGGTACATTACAGAAGGTTCCATTCACAGTACTCCCACAGAGAAGCACGGTTACCGTCTGTAAATGCGCTTCAGATGTCCTACACTACACTACATTTGTATAAATGTCTTTCTATAGCACTATCCTGTATCTTGCACCAATGTCTCTTTGTAAAAAAAGGCTCAAGCGCTTTCCAGCTCATATTTTCGCAATATAAAAACTCAACATCAGTAGTAAATGTATACACTAAACCAAGATTAGACGCCCAAGAATTGACAGATCTGATGAACAAAACCTATGTGTTTAAGTTAATATTAAGTAAAGCATAAACAAGGCATAAGGTTTGCTTTGTAGGCTGTGTGCAGCGTCACTGCTCCTAGGTATGCAGTGGTGTTTTTGCTATTTTCATGCTGGTGCGTCAATGTTTGTCGTGACTCGATGGAAAGCGTGGCTTGGAGGAATTAAATGGTACAGCGCCACAATGCAGACATTGGCCCCTGAGACCATGCTGCACGTTGTAAATGGCTGTGCGGCTGTGTTTGTATTTACAATCCAACCTCGCACGACTAACATGTTGAGTAGTGCCTCGTGCAGCCTCGCAGCCCCATCCCCTCCCAGATCTGACGGAAGCGTCCAGGGAAGAGGCTTTGAGGATAAGGGCCGGTGTTTGATGTAACAAATTGCTGTCGACGTCACAGCACCCTTCCCGCTAATTTTTCTTTAATCCCAGTCGGGGTGGCCAAGAGCTAACTCCACAAAAAGAGCCTCCCGCTGGCACAGTGACTACGTGTGAAGGAGGTACAAGCTGAGTAAAACAAGGAGGCGGGCTCCTTCACACCTCCACGGAAGGCTCTGCCTTTAAGAATGCAGATGCTGCCGGGAAGATGCGGCTCCCAAGGGGAAATGAATGAGGTAAAGCCTGAGCAGACAAAAGGGAGCGCGTGGAAACAATGACGCTGCAGACAAGCATCTTGATGTCGGGAAGCCGAAATGTGAGAGAATGTGAATGTCAGGCAATCAGAATACATGAAGGACAGCTCCCCAAGGTGTTTTAGGGAAACTCAATTTTTAGAAGAAAGTGGGCCGTGAACAACAAAAAAACACGGACAATAGGAGGGGGCATCAACAAAGACAACGGGAGGGCCGGGAAGAAACCCATGAGAGTGCGGCTACTAATTAAGGCACGGAAGCCCCATGGACTCGGGTGCATGTTGATAACAAGCCCGGCTTCAAAAGTGGTGCGAGCGCGAGCAAAAGAGAAAGCAGCGTGGGGGAGGGGCGGAGGAGCGTTGAGAAAGCAATCAAGTGAGAGGAAAGCCAGATGGCGCCTGATCGGGCGCTGAAAGCTGGCGGCTGCGCGCGTGCACGCTCACGTGAACGCAAGCTGGTAGCCAGCAAAAGCCTCTGGCAGCACTTTGAAAAGCACACTTACTAAATGTCTCGCAGAGCAGCGCATGCGCTGGCTCAGGCGAGACCTAAAAACAAATAGGCTATAGTTGGAGGTAGATTCTTCTCATATGTCAATGCCGAGTACTGGAATCTCGTCCATACTGCTATTCATTATCCTGTGATTTTGGTCTTCTGAACAATTCTTAAGATATGGATATTCTGTTATTCTACTTTTGTGGCTTGACTTCATTGTCTGGTTCTTGGAACCTCCAGTTCTGCGCTAGGATACATAGATAGGCCTCCATGTGCCCTATATATTAGTAATTCATGCTTTTCTTAAGATGTGCTACACAGCGTGAAAAAATGGTTTATATTCTGGCCTCTCTATTGTCAGATCAGCTGTAAAACATAGATTTCTTATCAATAATCTAATCACCAATCAATATTTACACCTAGCGCTCAAAGGACTGTGGCCCCATCGTTGAAGATCTTGTTCCAACAGTCTGTGAAATGTTGTCATCTATAAGAAATCTCTAAAAAAGGATTAGCTCCCATGTTGTCTATTTTCTGAGGCTGTTATCCAGTATCTAGAAATAGAACATTCTATGGGTTCTCTTTTCATTTATCGCCTGCCTTCTCTCACCCTTGACATTCTTGCTTGGTTGAAAGAATTAATTTCACGCACCCAAATGCGCTAAACCCACTTATTGGTTTTAGGTGATTTTAATAATTTGGAGGGAATCCCAGCCTACGTCTAGTTTGCAAACTGTGTATAAATCTATGAACTTTTAAAACCTCTCTCAACAGTAATAGCCCGCAGACACAATGCTGGTCACCTGCTGTTCTTACTTCGACAATGAAGTCCTTGTTGGCATCAGGTCCATCTAGAAATTCTGTGGTCAGATTCCTTCCAGATTACTTTATCCATAGCATTCTTGAAACCTGATAGCATAATGAAAACTGTAAATAATGTGAAAATATTCCTCACCAGGTCTTGGACATATAATAACATCTCGTTTGTAGCTCAACAAGTTACTGCCATCAATTGCTCCTTCTCTCCCCAGTGGCCTAATTCAGTCCCCTGTAACATGGTAATGTTTTTATTCCCATTTGGAACACATTCAAGAGAGTTCTGGTCCACAGTAGATCGAAAAAATAACAAACAGTGATCTATCAGCTACAAAACTTCAATGAAGACCGCCATCATCTCGTATGGAAGATTTCAAAAGGTACAGTTAATCCCTTATCATTCCTCTTCTTAATCTGTTCTATGGGGAATCCATGTGAGTGCTAAAATCTCTTGTTTATTGTTCAATTTGTATCTAATCCCTTTAGCATTTATGCTGCACAATTTTATTGTCAAATATTATTTTTACATAGATGACCCACAATTCATCTTCCCACTTTGGAATAACCCCTCCTGTCTTTCATTGGCCCAAAAATCGATGGATAGTAATACATTAAACCTTAACCCTATCAAATTGGATTTGTTAACCATTTACAGCAAAATCAATAATTTTTTATTCAGCAATAAATGGGCCAAGCGCTTTGGTCTGCTTCATTAGACAAGTGCACAGAGCCTGTTTCCTCTGGATGCAAAGTATGAGTTTTTCTTGATAGCAAGCGCCGCTTAGACCTCTAGATCTGTGCTATTACTAAATCTTGCCTTTTCTGCTTGAAACTTTTACAGGCAAATTTTCCTTTTTCTGTTTTTCCTACGCAGAGTTGTGGTCGCCAATAATTGTACCCAGTACTGACTGGACTTCAATAACTCTGCCTATTTAAGCTTCCCCAGGAAAAGTCATGTCTGTCCAAATACTTTAGAGTTCCACTGTGAGACTAGCTTTCAATCTGAAAAATTGACCTGATGTCTTCTGCTTCCTGTAATCAGCTTCACTGGCTTCCCATTAACAATCTAATCCAATGTAAATGGGTCATTTTGATGCACAAAGTGTACTACAGAGCTAGTCCACCTTTTTTCTATGGAAATTTCATTTAATATATTCCAACTCGCCACTTGAGATCGTCTGATAATTTGGAACTAACTATAAAGAAACTCAGGGGTATATTCACAAGAACGTGCGCTAAACATCTCCCAAAAATGTTAACGCAACTTTACACATCGCAGTCCATCGCGGGAAAATAACCCCTTGTTAACGTGGAATTCACAACACGGCGGTACCATGCGATAGCCTCCCGAAACCGCGGCCAATGTCCGCAATACAACCACTGTGAAACACAAACCCCAACGCGTAAAAAGACGCGATGGGCCCAAACGCGATAAGAAAACAGTGATAACCAGCGAGAGGCCAGCAATACCCATGCGTAATGCGGGAAAAAGCACAAGAACAGCATACGGAAAATGCCACTAAAAAGGAAATGAACTGCGGAGTACCACGGATGCACCCTGACCGACTGCAGAGGACAACATGAACCCCACAATCCCCACGGAAGAACACCCAGGAATCCAGGGCTCGTGGAAGGGCAATGAGAAGAGGAAGAGGAAGACTGGGTACAGTCTGAAGGAAAACACGATTATCGTCACGGATGAGATAGAACACCACCACCAACTGTACGTCACCTCCAACGTGTCACTGGCAACAAAGAGGCAAAGATGGCACACCATCTCGGACCATGTGAATGCCGTCGCAGCGCCGAGGAGGACAATGGAAGAGGACAAGAGGCGCTGGATTGATGTGAATGGCAAAACCAAGCAGAAACTCGCTGCCATCACGAAAGCATCAACGCACTTCGGAGGAGGGGGGCCAGCAGAACACCAGAAGCTGAATGATATGGAGAAGATGGTGGCCACAGTCACCAGTCGGGAGACGGTGACAGGAGTTGTGGATCCGGACACTGCCCAACATGACCCGACACTACATCAACAGGGTGCGTACCGACCAGGGAGTGGGGGGACGGGGGGAGATGGGCACAATGGCACACATGCACAATTAAGCAGAGCACACTGCACACCCACAATGACTCAGGATCATGTCCCTGATCCCACTGGAACACATCAGCACACACACAAACACCAAGTAGTCCCATGTACACCATGTGCCCAAAGGGGCACCAAACCCAACACATCAACAATCACACAACCAACACATGCACACGTGCAAAACACAGCAAACATGCATATACGTCAGCCACACTGACAATGCAAGAGACAGCACATGACGAGTAGCATGGCTGCAGTCCAATCATCATGACAATGTACACGGCACGACACTGAGGTGGCTGAGTGCGGACCACAACCGGAAAGGAGCAGGTCACACTCGGACACAACCACCTGCACAAACAACCCCTGACGTCAACGACACATCTGCGGACAAACCATGGCCAAGAGACACAACTCGACAAAGAGCACAAGTTACCCAAGTCTGCAACATCTCAGCACTGTGGAAGCACAGAACTGAAAGGCACACCGCATGAAAGGGATAAGTGGCAGCCAAATCAGAGCCGCAGGAGCGACTCACCCACCGTGCAGCATACGCACATAAGAATAAGTGCACCTCGACATTGACAACATCCTGGTACAAACAGCAACACCTCCACAACAGAACACAGGACACAACTGGTGCAGCATATGTGCACAACATGGCCAATCACATCTGGCACAGCAGGAAACTGTGACATGACAATGTACAAGTACAACCTGTAACCTGCAAATATTTTTTATTCAGACATGCTGTGCTTGTGGACATTTTGTACTGTCCCATGATTGCCAGGGACGGCCACAATGTGACGTGCTCATGAGAAGAAATTGGCAATGAGGGTGTTCCTACGGGCTAATCCTGCCGCAGCTGCAGTGGGATGTGGGCCACCTGCCCCATCGACCTCATCATCGTCCGGTACTTCTGGAACTTGGATCCATGGGGCATTGGTGCGTACACAGATGTTGTGCAACACACAACATGCAACGATCATCTTGCACACGATGTCTGGGCTGTACAGGAGCCTTCCACCTGTGACATCCAGGCACCTGAAACGTGACTTCAACACGCCAAATGTGCGTTCCACAGTGCCCCTGGTGCGTATGTGGGCCGCATTGTACTGCCTCTGGGCGGGTGTGTTCGGGTCTCGGAGGGGTGTCATCATCCAAGGGCAGAGTGCATATCCTTGATCACCTGTGACAGTGCAGAGAGAAAAGAGTCAATACTTGGTTCGGCATGATGTGTTGGCAGGCCCACTAGTCCAGTGACGCCTGTGCTGGCTGTGTGTGGGGTGAGTGTAAGCCAGCCCTTAGGGAGTAGCTGGTGCTGGCAACAACTTCAACAGTCATCAGGCACTCAGGAATGCAATGTTCGAACAGCAAGGGAGCATGACTTGAGTTGCACAGAGTTAGTGGCCCCGGATGCACAGCGGCTGACACGGGCCTACCGCCACGGGATGCTGACTTGCGGGAGACTGGGGTAGGGTCATGAGGGCAGAGCAGGGTCTTGTATGTATCAAAGGTGGTTTTCACGGAGTGTCTCGGGGGAGAGTGGGAGGTGTACCCCCAGGGCATGATGCAGAGGGCACATACCAGCTGTGTCCAGCAACATGGCGGATATGAATGCCACAGACTCATGCCAAACACCAAGTCCGTACCTGCCAGTTGCTGATGACAACCCCCAGGCCACAGGCTCAGACACCAACAATGTTCTGCCGGAGGCTGATGGTGACTCACGGCGCACAGGGTTAGTGGCACCAGGTAAGTCCTTGCTACTGGTTGACCTCCTCCGTAACAGTGATCCGTGTTTCCACCGGACTGAAACGCATCTTTCTCTCACTCCTCTCCCTGCGTTCACTGGCATGAACTCTGCCATTGATTAATGAAGACTCAGTTCTAGATGTGGGACATACTGGACTGCAGTGTAGGCCGGCTGCAGCGGTGGAGTATGTCAATGAATGAGGACTCCTGGGGGCCTGTGTCACGGAGGACAGCGATGGTCTGAGGAGGCTGCCAAGGTCGCGGGCATGGGTCTTGGAGCTCGCAGCGCCACGTGGTGGGCCCTCTTTGACACACGACGGTGTCGGCAGGTGAGCAGTGCAGCCTTGGAGCGCTGGGGCGGGCAAGCCGAGTCTGGGTGTCAGCGGCCTGGGGTGCAGCAGGCACACAGGCTCGCAGGCCCCGCTGCTCACGGCGTCGGCCTCGTGGCGGGCTGAGAGGTGCCGCCCTGGCAGTGACGTTGGCCATTCCGGGAGAGCACCATGCTCAGCGCAACGTTTATCCACACCCCTGCGCAGGCCTGGCGTGAGCCAGGCCAACCCACTATGATCATGCACACAGGGGGGACGCAGCGAGCGACATTTACGCGATCTAACCCACAGCCTGGGGTGACCTGGTTGCATCCACTGTTCACTACTCTCCAGACACCAGCAGTTAATGTCTGCATGGACATATCTGTGGTTTGCATACCCAGGTCTGTCCAGCACATTCACGCCACACTTGTCGTTGTGTACATTCCCATTCATGGGTCACTTGCATCCTTCGCACATGCCTGCTTTCCGCCTCTCCACACGTTTAGCTGTTGTGTGGCTGTGGTGCCATGATATAGCTGGCTTGTGTACATGGGAAGCCCAGGATCCCAATGGAGTTGTGTTGTCGTGTCTGGTAGGTGGGCATGTTGATTGACATGTTGTATGTGGTTTGGTCACGTGTGCATTCCCACAGTTGTGCGTTGTGTGATGGTGGCTTTGAGGTGTGTGGTGTGTTGATTTGGTACTTACCAACGAGCAGTCCAGTTCCATAGGTGCCATCCTGGAAGCGCTGGTTGATGATGGACTGTCGGAAGATGTAGGAATCGTGCAAACTACCTGGGTAGTTTGCGACGACATTGGTGAACATTCCCCGGTGGTCCACTATTGCCTGCACATTGATGGAATGCGTGTGCTTTCTGTTGCGGTAGATGTGTGCAGTGTCCGCAGGGGGCACAAGTGGGACATGTGTGCAGTCAATGGCCCCCAACATGTGTGGGAATCTAGCAAAGGCGTAGAAGCCTTGCTTGGTCTCCAGCTGTTCCTGCGCAGTGTGGGGGAAGTGAAGGTACTGGGGTATGAAGCTGATGATGGCATCCAGGACAGGTGTGAGGAATTTTGATAGGGCTGGCTGTGAGACTCCTCCGACTCTGGCCGTTGTTGGTTGGAAGGTAAAAAAAAAAAAAAATGTAAGTCCGTTTTTATATAGCGCAGCTACTCACCCTTACGGGTCTCAAGGCGCTGGGGGCCGTAGTGGAAATTAAGTGAGCTATTGCCCAGAGTCACATGGTGCTGAGCTGAGCTGCCGCCGGAGCCGGGGATCGAACCGTGAACCCTGTTTTCCGAAGTCAGCTGCCCTGGCCAGAGGCCAACGTGTGCAGCACAGCCAGCAGCTTTGTCTGCGGAGAGATGTTGGTTGTCCGCTGTGTTGGGACAGTCAGCCTGTGGCCGGTGTGGGTCATGATGCGGAGGATGGTTGTCCTTTTGAGCCTGTAGTGGGCAATGACTTCCTCGGGCGTTAGGTCTGTGAGACTGGTGAGTTTTCTGTAGGTCCGCTGTCTTACTCTGTGCTGCCTCTGTGGTGGTCCGGGGGGGGTGCCGGTCCGGGTCCTGGTGGTGGTGGCGGTCCTGGGGGTGGTGGCAGTGGGTGTTGTGTAGGCCTGGGCGGAAAACTACGCTACGCTCGCGTAGTTTGCGAAGTTTGCGCTACTTCGCACTACGCGAATTGCACGTAGCACAGTGCGAACACGCGTAGCGTAGCGTAGCGTAGTGCAGCGGTCATTTTTGCTTGCTCGCGGTCCTCAACGTCAAGTTGGCGACCGCGAGCAAGCAAAATGACATCCCGGCGAGAATTTTCCTCGTTCGCGATCAGCAACATCAAGTTGCCGATCGCGAGCGTGGAAAATAAACCTCCCGGCGAGATTCTCAACGCGGGGAGGTCAGGTTTCTCATTGCGAGTGGTCGCGTATGCTCGCGACCGCTCGCGATGAGAAACTACCAGTCCGCGTTGAGAAAGCTGCCGCTCGAGTAAAAATCTACTCGAGCGGCAGTAAGCACAGCTCGCACTGTGCAAGATGCCGTTTTCAATGATTGCACAGTGCGGACAAGCATCCGGCACTGTGCAATCATTGCGAACACGCACTATGCAGTTCGCGTGAGTGCTACGCGTAGCTCGCGTAGTGCGAACTGCACTTTGCGTGGCTTCGCGAAGCGTTACTTCGCGAACTACGCCCAGGGTTAGTGTTGTGGCCCTGTTGGGGCTCCAAGCTGCATGATGAGGAGCTCCATGGCGTCGGTTGTTCTTCAGGTGTGGCTGTGTGCGGGGCTCCGTTGCCTACTGCAGGTAGTCGTCCTGCTTAACACCAGCAAGAGGCAGGTGTTAAATACCTGCTGCTACCGCGGCTTATCACGTGGTTTTGACTCGCATCGCAGATCTGGCAGTTCGTTGTGAAAGTGGTGTTGTGGTGTTTTCGTGAGTTTTTGCACTGGAACACCTACTCTGCATCTCATTAGGGTTAGTTGGTGGTGTCACCCGTGGAGATAAATTTTGGGGCAGTTATCACGGGAATACTGGCGATGTCAGCAGTTTGCACCCGCTTGTGAATGGGGCGTTAAATCTATCTCCACTTTTGATGCGTTAAGGTGGCGATAACTCGGCGATAAGTCCTTGTGAATATGCCCCTCAATCTTCTATCTTGGGGAGGTCATATTTTCCAAGTAGAAGGCTCCTCCCTCTGGAACTCTTTAGCCCTGAACCTGGGTTTTGAATCTAACTTCCTTAAATTCAGGAAGCTTCTGAAAATCTGTCTTTTACCCTTTAATCACCAGAGGCCTTTGTACAGAATATACTGCATAATCGAATCATACTTCCGAGACTCTGCATATGAATCTTAGGGCACTCTATAAATCGCCATAAATAAAAACTTCTCCAGGATATATATGGAAACGACATCCATATTATGTCACGTCGTGAACCTTGAAAAGCTTAAAGTGACAATCAAAGGAGGATGACGTGTCTCCATTACTAGAATGGAAACAACCTCCCAGGGAAACTAAGAAACACCATTTTTTAGATCAGTTCAAGTGGTAGGTTAACTGGATATCGTATAGTTTTTTTTTGTAGGTTGGCAGGTGTGCTCAGCTAGGCAAGCGATTACAGGCCATTTGGGTTCAAAACACTTTATAAATGCAGTTGGCCATTCACTCACTCATACCTCATCACATAACACTAAGCAGCGCACATTTACACAACACAGCAAAATGGTGAACGCCGACTAGAGATCCCTAGACATTTGGAATAAAAGGCAGTCTGCAATACATTTCTCGCAAAAAGAATCTTTGTACATTTAGGCATATATTTTATAACACTTTAGAAACTTTACCCGCGCTTGTGTCCATTCTCATAAAAACACTCATACACACGTATGGAGTAAATATTATGGTGTATATTTTCAAGGGGATAGCACCACCAGAGTGTCACTTTTAGTGATGTTCTAATGGCGCTATGCCCTTCTCCATATTTAAAAAGCGGCACTAAGCCACTTTGAGTGGTTTAACGCTGCCCTGTAAATACACTATTTTACATGCATCACTTCTGCAGCACACATAGAAAGAGCAAAACAACATTAATGATTAATGATTGTTTATGAGCAGGAAGGTGTCCCTTCCTTCACATGAACAATCATTAAATAATGGCGATTTGCTACTTCTATGTGTGCTGTAGAATGCATCACACATAAAAGTAACAAATCGCCATTATACAAGGAAATCAGGCATATTTACATGGAAATGTCGGAGCGCGGCACTGTGCCAAATTTAGCAGCGCCGCGCTCCGACATTTCCAAAATGCAGGGATGTGCATTTTTTACAACAATACAGCGCACCCCTGTGTTTTCCCTAGCACTAATTACCTTTCAAGACATAAACAATCATTCCCTGCAATGCAGGCACCCTTGCACTATGGTGCAAGGGTTCCTGCGTTGGAGCTAGGCTACTAATTTTAGCTCCAGCACTAGGGAAGACACAGGGGTGCGCCGTATTGTAAATACGGCACAAACCTGTATTTTGGAACGTTGGAGCACGGTGCTGCCAATTATGGCCCTGCTCTGCACTCCGACATTTCCTTGTAAATATGCTCCTATTACTTCACCTCACACAAGACTGTCCTTCCCAAGACGGCAGTAAATGGCAGTACAGAGCCTACAAGGGAACTTATATAATGTAGGTACATTTTGTCCTATTTCCACATCCGTTTCCTATTACTAATGATACATTTCCTAATTTTCTAATTATAGATTCACTAAACGTTTTTATACAGTTTCAGGTTTCAGAATTTCTACTGCATGTGTAAAAGAATTAAGGTTACATGTAGAGATCACCTGCTTTGTATCTGGTATTAAACCTTTCTTTTGCTTTAAAGCTACTGTTAAAATATGCATAACCAGAACTATTACCTATTTTCGGATGTGCATTTTCAAAAAAATGTTTTTACCATTTGTAGTAGCAAAAAGATGAGAGTGTTTTTTTCTGCTGAAATTTTGTGGGATTTAAAATGCATTCATTTTCAAAAACAGTGAGCCACTAAGCCTTCAGACTGCATTGTAGGAGTCAGCTTGGAACATTTCAATCAAGAAAGTGAGAATGTAACAGCACAGTCATTAGGGCAAAGCAGCATTGTGTTGAAAAATAAAGGTGATTCCGATGCCCTATATTTGACCCCACATTATGGCCATAGTATTAAGACATGGGGTGGCCTGAAAGTGCAATGAATATTTGTTTTCCTAAAAACGAAAAAGGAAAGGAAAAAACATTGCGTTCCCATGAAAGAATACAAAATTACCACATCTCCCCATGGAATAGTTCCCTTTCATTTCCAAGTAGCAGTAAGCCTCTTGACCCCCACAGTGTTATCCTTTTCACTGCTCATGCAGTACTTTCTTTAATCTCTCGGATCAAAGATTAGTCAATACAAATCATCTCTGCTTCTGTTGCGCGCAACCAAACTTCCCCTTGGCCTACACTCGTGTTATAACTTGACCAACATCCGTGGAAGGAATTTGCAGTAAATTATTAGGATGTGTTTCTGCTGTGAATAAATTAATTGATGGAAATTCTTGGAATTCCGAAGAAAAAGTATTTTCAACACATGCAAAATGGTTCTGCCGGTGAGAAAGAAGTGAAGCTTTCAGATTGACCGGAATCATCAATTAAAAAAATTTGTAAACGTATCGAAGATTTTATTTTATATGAGACTAAAAATGTGTCATTATTGCAACCATTGGCAGATTCATTTGAACCAGTGGCGCCCCGCAGTTCTGGCTGCCTTACTCGTGAGCAATATTTTGCATGATGTCTAATGATGCCACCTTTATTAATAGGGCTTTTCCTGAAGTACTCCCACAGGCTGAGCGTTTTTTTGGTTACAGATTTTGTGGTATAACAAGCTAACTGCACTCTGCCACAACAGATAGAAATCACCCGTTGAATCTACTTATGCAATAGCTCTTGTTTTTAGTTTTTGTTTGATCGTTCTTAGTTACTGATAGCCAGAGTCACTGGAATTATGTGATTTTTCAGTCATGGCATTCCCCTTATAGTTATGGATTTTTGTATTTGCCACATTATAATTAATCTGCAGCATACTCTGCAGATTTTACACAAAAAAACATTTTTACAGCTCAAACGAATAGAAATGTACTTAAAACTTTGTGACACATGTTGCCAGGCAATGGAAGGCCCTTCATAAAAGTTCACTGGTCACCTTTCTTTGTGTTAGTGCTGTGTGTCGGTGTTAAATTGGTACTTTGCCCACACAGTATTGACATGTTTAAAAATGAAAAAATAATAAAGACTATCAAACACGCTACATAATTTACCTTTTCATACCGCTTTTTTAGTCAAGCCTGCCACATAATTTGGTCCTCCCAGGCTTCCACAATGCAGTCTGTGCTGGGGCTGGCCATATTTCCTGCTACTGTATTAGCTGCACAGTTTGTGCATGCCTGGCAACCGTTTGTGTGTGTTCCCAGGCAGAGCAAAGGGCCCATGCTGCATACCTGCCAACTTTCAAAATCTTTTCACTAAGTGAGGAGAGGGGGGGGGGCTTTGAAGGGGCGGGGCCTCGTGCGGTGAGCTAAGAGGCACTCTGCCCCTCACCAAGACCCCCACCCCCAGCAAAAAAAAAAAGTATAATCGAGGCTGTAGCTGATATCCTGGGGTGTTTTAACACCTTTAATAGACATCGACTGTTTAGAAGCCTCCGAAAATGAGCTGCGAATCCACTGGTTACAGTGGCTTTCAGATCGTTTTCCCTGCCAGCATGTGATTTCGGCTCCTCACCGGGTAACCGTGTGAAGGGACAGAAATCGTGTGACACAAGGTGGCACTGTGTGAGTTGGCAGGTCTGTAGGCTGTATTATCTGTGGCCATTAGAGATTGATAGTGGTGGCATTGATTGAAATGCATTTCTCTTCTACTTTATAATTTGATATTTAGTTCTAGGCTTCCAAGCCTTTCTACTTTGTGAGGGCTGAAATTGGAAACAACACGTACACCATGACAAACAAACCAGCAACACATTCATGGCGGGAGTGCATCTAATTGGCCTAACGACTAGGGCGGTCAACCTCGAAGCTGGGGAACCGGGTTCGAGTCTCGGCAGGGCTGCTTAACATCCTGTGATTCTGGGCAAATCACTTAATCTCCCCGTGCCTAACAAAAAATTAATGTGTCCATCTGTAACACAACTGGTGCCCATGTAAAGCGCTCTGATACCTTCGGATCTAGTTTGCGCTATATAAACCCCCACCCAATAAAAGTTAATCTCACTCGCTAGAACTCAACAAACGGGACTTCACCCGCACAACTAACTGAAACTTTGATAACAAAACACATCTGCCAGTGAAAAGAATTCAGATCACCCATGAATCACTCTCCCCTAACCTAAAGTTTCTCCTTATGTTGCCAAGAATACTGAGATGTGGTAGCTGACAAATAAAATGTCATCAGAAACTAAACAGACAGGGCCTGATTCACAAAGGGTCTCCAAACTCGTGGGGGAGGCCCCAGAGTCTCTGCACTTGAGGCAAAATCTCTGCCCTGAGAGTTCTCAATACGGAGATTCCGCCCCCAGTGGAGTCTTTCTCACAACTGCGGGGCCTCCACCATGAATGCAGAGGCCCTTTGTGAATCAGGCCCTCCTTCTGAGACCCAGCTAGCACAAAATATCTATACATCAGTAGATTAACCACTGTCACCTACGTGAAATAACAGAGATAATAGTTCAGAAAATGGTAAACGTAATCTTTCCTGAGTGACAAATGATTAAACTCCTAAGAGTAAGGTGAAGGATCCAGCCTTTAATTTACAACCAAGGAATTTGCTGCCTGCCATCATAATGACAGTAAAGTATAGGGGCCTGATTACCAAAAGTGAACTTACACTTTGCATTACTTTTATTAGTTTTTGGTATTCAGAAACTACGAGTTTAATTTTATGAATATGGAGGCTCCGCGATTGGGCCGGAGAACACTGCAGGCCTATTTTTTTATGTGCAGAGGTTCTGCTACAAGTGATGATTTTTTGCAGTTGTAAAATTACTATTAGTAAAATTAAACTCGTAGTTTGTGAATACCAAAAAAATAGTAAACGTACACAAAAGTGTAAGTTTACCTTTGTGAATCAGGTCCTGGGTGTTCAGACAACAATTCTACCTGGTGCTTCTGACTTTGAAGAATTCAAAGCAACCAGAAATGCAATGTTGTCTGCTGTGGTGTCTGCTGAGAATAGAACTCTAGTCCTGGGGTGTGTTATCTACAGTGGCACACGATGTCTAATCACTAAACCTCAATGACTTTGGGTTTGGCACCCAAAGAACTAACATAAAGGACCACCAACTGCTGTATGATATGAGTCTCCTATGCACCAAATGTGTCTCTTTGGAAAAACCCTGCAGTAATAGTCTATCACAGCTAGCGAAGAGAGAGCACTGAGCTGAACTGCTGAAAAGCAGCTGGTGTAATTTTTGGCATCCTGATTTATGTCTTCAGATACCACATGTAGGAGATGAGCTGGTGGTCCCAGATATGGAGAAAGAAAAGGAGCAGCAGTAAATCCGGATGCTTTGAGCATCGTGGTCAGATGGAGTCATCTTTGAAAAGTAGATCCTGCACTGATGCTCCAAACAGCAAGTACACTCTGATAGAGGAGAAAGGGTTCTGATTTAAAGGAGTGGACAACCTGAAGGTGTCATTTAGGCACAGCTGAAGGTGTAGTAACAGTGTCAACAGAAGTGATCATACATTGCAGAAGCCAATAGTTCTGGCTTTTGATGTGATAAAACATGCAACCAGCATATGTGCATGCATGTATTTGCATATGTTAGTACATTCTGCATGCCTGCGTTTGCTTTGGATCACTGACATAATATCAATGGATAAAATATCGAATCACCTAAATATCGGAAATTAAATATCGATAACAAAAATATTGACTCCCTATACTTAACTATAAAAACCACAAAAATTGAAAACACAAATATTGTTGTTAACCCGTTCTATGCATCGGACAACCGGGAGCCGTCGGACGTCATGGTGGGCGTGTGCGTCGGACGGCTGCCGGCCGTCATAGCACCCACCCACGGGGGAAGCGCTGACGCTCCCCAGTGGGCCACCCTTAATGCTGCCCCCATCGGGAAAGGCAGCGGAAGCACTTCTGCTGCCCCCCCTCCATGTCATCTAATGACGTCAGCACGCCTCGCGGGCCGACGTCATTAAATGAAACTGGATGTGCTGGAAGCCATTTGCTTCCAGCGCGTCCAAGGAGGAGAAGGTAAGTTTCTCCTTGGGGAGGGTGGGGGGTTTTAAAAAGAGGCCACGGAGGAAAGGAAAGGGTTTTCCTTTCCTCCGATGCCTCTTTTGAGCATTCCTGCTGCACGATCGTGCGATCGTGCAGCAGGAATGCCCACTAGACACTAGGGATTTCTTTTCTTTTTTTAAAAACCAATTGACTGTTTGTGGGGAGCGGCCCCTTAGGCAAGGGTGGCTCCCCTTTGGGGGGCAATGTATTTGGCAATGTTTTTGGCCGTTTCTGGGGGGGCAGATCGGCCATTGTATTTTTAAATCGTGCCCACTAGACCACCAGGGATTTATTTGTGGGGAGTGGTCCCTTGGGCAAGGGTCGCTCCCCTTGGGGGAGCATTATTTTGGCTGTTTCTGCCCCCCTTGGGGGCAGATCGGCCATTTTATTTTTAAATCGTGCCCACTAGACCACCAGGGATTTATTTGTGGGGAGTGGCCCCTTGGACAAGGGTCGCTCCCCTTGGGGGAGCATTATTTTGGCTGTTTCTGCCCCCCCGGTGGCAGATCGGCCACTTTATTGTTAAATTGTGCCCACTAGACCACCAGGGATTTATTTGTGGGGAGTGGCCCCTTGGGCAAGGGTCGCTCCCCTTGGGGAGCATTATTTTGGCTGTTTCTGCCCCCTGGGGGCAGATCGGCCACTTTATTTTTAAATCGTGTCCACTAGACCACCAGGGATTTATTTGTGGGGAGTGGCCCCTTGGGCAAGGGTCGCTCCCTTTGGGGGAGCATTATTTTGGCCTGAGGGGGAGATCGGCTGGTTATTTTTAGTTTTGTGTGGCCCACTAGGCCACCAGGGATTTCTGTTTTTTTGGGGGGGATGTTGGGGAGCGGCCCCTTGGGCAAGGGTCGCTTCCCTTTATGGGGTGATTATTGTGGCCATTTCTGCCCCCTTTGGTGGCAGATCGGCCATATGTTTTCAGCGCCATCTGTCCCCCAGGTGCGCAGCAGCCAGTAGACACCAGGTTTTTAAAAACAATTTGTTGGGGAGCGGCCCCTTGGGCAAGGGTCGCTCCCCTTTATGGGGGATTATTGTGGCCGTTTCTGCCCTCTTTTAGGCCCACCTACCCCTCAGCTTGGCTGGTGGATTGTACATTATTTGCATATGTGATTGTAATGTTTTATTTCTCCTTTTTATTCTAGTGGAAAGCTTTTGATTCTTGTTTGCTGTTTCGGCAGTGGTTGTTCTGCAGTTTTGCGTAGTTGCATTTATTTGGTAAGAAAAACATTTTTGTTGTGTTTACTCCAAATGAGTATTATTGTCATGCATGAATGAATTTTTTATAAATGGTGTCATAATAGCAGCATATTTAGTTAGTGTTTTGAGCATGAAGTTCTTTGCGATGTGTTTTGCATTGTCTTATGTGTAATTTTCTTTTCTTTTCATTTTTTGTGGGATATTGTTGGTCCTTAATGTGTCTGTGCAGAGTAGGTGGTGGTGAGCCTAGCTGCTTCTGGCAAGTGAGTGGTATAGTTTTCGAGTATATAGGTCTTTGTGATAAAGCCACATTTTGTTTATTACTTATTTTACAAAGTGTTTGTTGTTGTTGACTTCTTTGACAAGTTACCTTTATTATTAAGGATTATGGCTAGCCGCAGAATTACTGCTCAGCAGGTGGTTGGTATGCTTTTTGAATCTTCCTCTGACCATGATTATGAGACTGACAGTGCGTCTGAGGAAGAGGAGGGACTGCAAGATTCTGGCATTGAGTTTTCTGTCTACGAGGAATCATCTCATGATGAAGCTACTCTCAGTGCGGATGAAGCTACTCTCAGTGCGGATGAAGCACCTTGTTTTAGAGGAGGACACTGATGTGTTGATGGTGCAGCAAGAGGCATCTGGATTGCAGCTTTGGGCTGCAAGGCTTCCTACTGGAAGTGCTGGACTCTGGGTTTATCCAAACATGGTGCAGCCGGTGTTGCCTGCCTTTAGTGGTGATGCAGGGTGTAAGTGATTGTGATTTTTTTTTGCCTATACAGTTTTTTCAGTTGTTTATGGATGATGTATTTTTGGCTGAGATTGTTGAGCAGACTAATTTGTATGCTGAACAGTTTTTGAGGGACAACAGTGCCAGACTTAGGCCCCGCTCTAGAGCTACCCGGTGGACCCCCACAAATCTGGATGAAATGAAGAAGTTTTGGGGTTTTACTTTTTTGATGGGCTTGATAAGGAATGGCAACAGCCTTATTTCCTGCAATTATGAGTCGTGATCGGTATTTACTTTTGCTTCGGATGCTGCATTTTGTTGATAATGCTTTGGTGTTGCCACAAGATCACCCTGACTGTGACCTTCTTTTTAAGATTCGGCCTGTTCTTGTTCACTTTGTAGATCGATTTTCAGAGATCTATACTCCAGGGAGCTGTTGTTGAGTCTTTGGTCCTGTTCAAGGGCCGTTTGGTTTTTAGGCAGTACATTCCTAGCAAGAGGGCACGTTATGGAATTAAGATGTATATGTTGTCTGAGAGTAGGACAGGATATGTCTATAATTTCCGGGTGTACACTGGTAGGGATTCCACTATTGACCCCCCTGGTTGTCCGTCCACTTTTGGAGTTTCAGAAAAAATTGTGTGGGAACTTGCTAGAGGACTGTTTAACAGAGGTCACCATTTGTACCTTGATAACTTCTACACTGCTGTGCAATTGTTTAAGGAATTGTTCATAGTGGACACTTTTGCTTGTGGCACAATCCGCTCTAACCGTAAAGGCTACCCAAAAGAGCTTGTTTGCAAAAAGCTTCAGAGGGGACAGTGCAGTGCCTTGCATAGTGAGGAACTGCTAGCTGCAAAATTTGTGGACAGGAGGGATGTGTATATGCTGACTACCATCCATGATGACAGTACTTCACCTGTGACTGTTTGGGGTCAGGTTGCTGAAGTGCACAAACATGTGTGCATTGTAGACTACAATAAGCACATGGGTGGTGTCGATAGAGTAGATCAGAGGTTGGAACCTTACACTGTTGTTTGTAAGGCTTACATTTGGTATAAGAAGTTGGCCATCCATCTCTTCAGTTTAGCAACTTTTAATGCTTTTGTTGTGTTCAAGGAGTGTTCTGCGTCAAAGATGACTTTTGTTCAGTTTCAGGAGTCTGTGATAGGCAGCCTTGTTGTAGTGGAACAGGCAAGTGTTCCTAGAGTTGGAGTGGTGGAGGATGTGGCTGGATTGAAAGATTGCCACTTTCCTGATTTAATTCCTCCCACGCCCAAAAAAAACAATCCCTGTAAGAGATGTAGAGTCTGTTTGCGGAGAGGTATGCGGAAGGAGAGTCGTATGCACTGTGCTGATTGACCTTCTAATCCTGGGCTGTGTGTGCCCCCATGTTTCAGATTGTATCACACTCAAAAGAGTTTTTGGGAGCAACTGTGAGTCTAATAGTGTACTGCCTGGTCTGTATGGTTTTATATAGTTGTTGTTCAGTTTCACGGTTGGCATTAGAATGATGTCTTTAGTTACTGCTGTTGTTTTTTAGTTATAGTTTTGTATCTAGTTCCAATTGGTTTGTGTTTTCTTTCTTGTTAAAAAAGAATTTGATGATGGTGTGCGTGGACTGGGGTTTGGCTGGTGGTGTGCGTGGACTGGCGCTTGGCTGACGGTGTGCGTGGGCTGGTGGTGTGGCTGGGCTGGGGCTTGGCTGGCGGTGTGCGTGGGCTGGCGCTTGGCTGGCAGTGTGTGTGGGCTGGCGCTTGGCTGGTGGTATGCCTGGGCTGGCGATATGGGTGGGCTGGTGCTTGGCTGGTGGTGTGCGTGGGCTGGCATTTGGCTGGCAGTGTGTGAGTAGTGACTTGCTGCTGGTCATTACACACTCTGCTAGTCAAACGCCACTGCACACACTATGTCAATCACCAGCCAGTGTGATTGCTGTGTCAGTCATGTGGGCGTATGAAAGTGATGGGCCCTTGAATGGCGCTGTCTGTTGATGTGAATGTTGTAATGTGCTGGGCCTGCGGCAGGCCATGTGAATGGTCTTGTGTGTCACATATGAAAGATGTGTGAATGGCCTGTAAAGAGGTTGGTGCCTTGCCGAGGCTTTACAGCTCACGAGCTGTGAGTCATTGGTTCAGGTTTTTAACCTTTTAAATATTAACAGTGCATTTCCTTTTTGTGAAATTCCTTGTTAATAGAATTTTACACTCTGAACTTTCACTCTCCCTTGTGCCAAATCCAACCAGTATGTGTGAGTACTTAAGGAATTGTTCATTTTGAAGTAATATTTGCCTTTTCTGTCTCTCTCTGCCAGGGTGTACATTGTCTCCACATTGTCTGTGGATGTGAGGGTTGTAATGTGCTGGGGCCACAGCTGGTGGTGTGAAAGTGTGTGTCACATATGAAAGGTGTGTGAATGGCCTTTAAAGAGGTTGGTGCCTTGCCGTGGCTTTACAGCTCACGAGCTGTGTGTCATTGGTTCAGGTTTTTAACCTTTTAATTATTAACAGTGCATTTCCTTTTTGTGAAATCTCTTGTTAATAAAATATACATTTTGAACCTTTCACAAATCCTTGTGCCAAATCCAACCAGTATGTGGGTGTACTTGAGGAACAGATGGATAGGCAGTCATATTTGTCTCATCTGTCTTTCTGTGCTAAGGTGTAGTCTGTCTCTAGGGAAAATTTACCAACTTTAGATATTTCTGTAAAGCAAAAAAAATGGGGAGTGCTGGGTGGTGTGCCTCTCATGGATCCCAACAAGATTTTTACTCACAATGTCATGCAAACCTCAAAATGTGACTATAGTCATACATTTTCCTTGCATTACTGTGTCATAATATTCTGGTGTCAGAAAAACCACAATTTTCCTACCATCCAGCATTCCGCCCAGGTCTCCCGATAAAAATGGTACCTCACTCGTGTGGGTGGGCCAAGTACCCGTGACAGGCAAGGGCCAAGTACCCATGATAGGCAAGGGCCAAAACTTATTGAGGCGACATCAAAATTATCTATCACAAAACAACCTGGTTTTGCAAGGGGGGTCACCTGTGTTTTTGGCCCCGGGCTCGGCGGCCATCTTGGAAAACCTACCAAACCCACACATTTCTGAAAACTAGACACCCAGTGGAGTCCCATGAGGTATGGCTTGCGTGGACCCCCCAACATTTTCCTACCCAGAATCCCCTGCAAACCTCAAATTTAGCTGAACAAACCACATTTTCCTCAAATTTCTGTGTGGGAAAGTTGTGGGATCACCGGGCTGACACAAATTTCCTACCACCCAGCGTTCCCCCAGGTCTCCTGATAAAAATGGTACCTCACTCGCGTGGGTGGGTCAAGTACCCGCAACAGGCAAGGGCCCAAAACGTATTGAGGAGACATCAAAATTACCTATCACAAAACAACCTGGGAAAAATGGGAAAAAGGTGCTGCAAATGAAAGCATCTGGTTTTTTACCTGCAAATGGTATCAACAACGGGTTTGTGGAGGCTGAAATCACCATTTTCCCAGCTTTCGGGAACTGACAGACTTTTTTCAGAAAACCAACATTTTTTACACAGTTTTGGCATTTTACTGGGACATAGACTATTTTTGGAATTTTTTGTGCTTTCAACCTTCTTTCAGTTAATGGTAGAAATGGGTATGAAAGCAATAATGGATCTTGGGAAGCTATACATTTTAGAAAAGTAGACAAGATTCAGAATTCAGCAAGGAGTCATTTGTGTAGATCCTTCAAGGTTTCTTTATAGAAACTAACAGTTGAAAATAGGAACAATTGAAAATGAGTTAAAAAAACAGCCATTTGAGCCAACGTTTTCAGCTGTAACTTCTTCTAATCATATCAGATGTTTGAAAGCAATATACCGTTACATCCACTAGACCTTTCTGATTGTGGGGATATATAGGACTTGTAGCATCACCAAGAACACGACGAACCCAAAGCCAATAACTGAGCAGCATCTTGCAAATGGTTTTTTATTATTTACAGGGTATAAAGCAATTCATTTGGGAAAATATATACAGTGAAAAATCGGGATGAAAGACACCTATGTATTTCTGAAATTGGAACAAAATATAGAGTTTAGAAACAGTAGCTATTTGCACAATTCCGAAATTGTGAGTACCCATACTAGCATGAGAATTATGGGACATTTTTCAAAGTGACTTCTTTTTTACACATTGTCTTTCATTTGGAAGGCAGAAATGCATCGAAAGTCAATAGGTAATAACAGTTACTCTACAATTCTGTATTACCCTAAGTCTCCGGATAAAAATGGTACCTCTCTTGTGGGGGTAGGCCTAGTGCCCGCAACTGGAAACGGCTCAAAACGCAACGTGGACACACTTCATTTTTTACAGTGAAAACTGACCCTTTTTTTGCAAAGTGCCTAGCTGTAGATTTTGAACCTTGCTCTGCCGGCACATAGGGAAACCTAGCAAACCTATACATTTTTTAAAACTAGACACCCAGGGGAATCCAGGATGGGGTGACTTGTCTGGCTCTCACCAGGTTCTGTTACCCAGAATCCCTTGCAAACCTCAAACTTTGTAAAAAAAAACAAATTTTCCTCACATTTCTGTGGTGGAAAGTTCTGGGATCTGCGTGGATCCACAAAATGCCATGCACCCCGCATTCCGCAAAGTCTTCCGTGAAAAATGGTACCTCACTTGTGTGGGTAGGCCTAGTGCCCGCGACAGGAAACGGCCCAAAACGCAACATGGACACACCACATTTTCACAGTGAAAACTGACCCATATTTTGCAAAGTGCCTAGCTGTAGATTTTGAACCCTAGCTCTGCCGGCACAGAGGAAAATCTAGCAGACCTATACATTTTTTAAAACTAGACACCCAGGGGAATAAAGGATGGGGTGAGTTGTCTGGCTCTCACCAGGTTCTGTTACCCAGAATCCCTTGCAAACCTCAAACTTTGTAAAAAAAAAAAAACACATTTTCCTCACATTTCTGTGCTGGAAAGTTCTGGAATCTGCGTGGATCCACAAAATTCTACCCACCCCGCATTCCCCAAAGTCTTCCGAGAAAAATGGTACCTCACTTGTGTGGGTAGGCCTAGTGCCCGCGACGGGAAACGGCCCAAAATGCAACGTGGACACACCACATTTTCACAGTGAAAACTGACCCTTTTTTTGCAAAGTGCCTAGCTGTAGATTTTGATCCCTAGCTCTGCCAGCACCTAGGGAAACCTAGCAAACCTATACATTTTTGAAAACTAGACACCCAAGGGAATACAGGATAGGGTGACTTGTCTGGCTCTCAGCAGGTTATGTTACCCAGAATCCCTTGCAAATCTTAAACTTTGTAAAAAAAAAAAAATTTTCCTCACATTTCTGTGTTGGAAAGTTCTGGAATCTGCGTGGATCCACAAAATTCCACCCACCCCGCATTTCCCAATGTCTTCCAAGAAAAATGATACCTCACTTGTGTGGGTAGGCCTAGTGCCCGCAACAAGAAACGGCCCAAAATGCAGCGTGGACACACCACATTTTCACAGTGAAAACTGACCCTTTTTTTGCAAAGTGTCTAGCTGTAGATTTTGAACCCTAGCTCTGCCGGCACCTAAGGAAACCTAGAAAACCTATACATTTTTGAAAACTAGACACCCAAGGGAATACAGGATAGGGTGACTTGTCTGGCTCTCAGCAGGTTATGTTACCCAGAATCCCTTGCAAACCTCAAACTTTGTAAACAAAACACATTTTCCTCACATTTCTGTGGTGGAAAGATCTGGAATCTGCGTGGATCCACAAAATTCTACCCACCCCGCATTCTCCAAAGTCTTCCGAGAAAAATGGTACCTCACTTGTGTGGGTCGGCCTAGTGCCCGCGACAGGAAACGGCCCAAAACGCAACGTGGACACACCACATTTTCACAGTGAAAACTGACCCATTTTTTGCAAAGTGCCTAGCTGTAGATTTTGAACCCTAGCTCTGCCGGCACCTAGGGAAGCCTAGCAGACCTATACATTTTTGAAAACTAGACACCCAGGGGAATACAGGATAGGGTGACTTGTCTGGCTCTCAGCAGGGTCTGTTACCCAGAATCCCTTGCAAACCTCAAACTTTGTAAAAAAACAAATTTTCCTCACATTTCTGTGGTGGAAAGTTCTGGAATCTGTGTGGATCCACAAAATTTCACCCACCCTGCATTCCCCAAAGTCTTCCGAGAAAAATGGTACCTCACTTGTGTGGGTAGGCCTAGTGCCCGCGACAGGAAACGGCCCAAAACGCAACGTGGACACACCACATTTTCACAGTGAAAACAGACCCTTTTTTTGCAAAGTGCCTACCTGTAGATTTTGAACCCTAGCTCTGCGGGCAGCTGAGGAAACCTAGAAAACGTATACATTTTTGAAAACTAGACACCCAGGGGAATCCAGGATGGGGTGACTTGTCTGGCTCTCACTAGGTTCTGTTACCCAGAATCCCTTGCAAGCCTCAAACTTTGTCAAAAAACCCACATTTTCCGCACATTTCTGTGATAGAAGGTTCTGGAATCTGCGTGGATCCACAAAATTCCACCCACCCCGCATTCCCCAAAGTCTTTCGAGAAAAATGGTACCTCACTTGTGTGGGTAGGCCTAGTGCCTGCAACAGGAAACGGCCCAAAACGCAATGTAGACACACCACATTTTCACAGTGAAAACGGACCCTTTTTTTGCAAAGTGCCTAGCTGTAGATTTTGAACCCTAGCTCTGCCGGCACCTGGGGAAACTTAGCAAACCTATACATTTTTGAAAACTAGACACCCAGGGGAATCCAGGATGGGGTGACTTGTCTGGTTCTCACCAGGTTCTGTTACCCAGAATCCCTTGCAAACCTCAAAATGTGTAAAAAATAAAACACATTTTTCTCACATTTCTGTGGTGGAAAGTTCTGGAATCTGTGTGGATCCACAAAATTCCACCCACCCCGCATTCCCCAAAGTCTTTCGAGAAAAATGGTACCTCACTTGTGTGGGTAGGCCTAGTGACCGTGACAGGAAACGGCCCAAAACGCAACGTGGACACACCACATTTTCACAGTGAAAATTGACCCTTTTTTGCAAACTGCCTAGCTGTAGATTTTGAACCCTAGCTCTGCCGGCACCTAGGGAAACTTAGCAAACCTATACATTTTTTAAAACTAGACACTCAGGGAAATCTAGGATGTGGTGATTTGTCTGGCTCGCACCAGGTTCTGTTACCCAGAATCCCATGCAGACCTCAAACTTTGTAAAAAAAAAACACATTTTCCTCACATTTCTGTGGTGGAAAGTTCTGGAATCTGCGTGGATGCACAAATTTCCTACCACCCAGCATTTCCCCATGTCTCCCGATAAAAATGGTACCTCACTCGCATGGGTGGGTCAAGTACCCGTGACAGGCAAGGGCCTAAAACGTATTGAGGAGACATCAAAATTACCTATCACAAAACAACCTGGTTTTGCAAGGGGGGTCACCCGTGTTTTTGGCCCCGGGCTCGCCGGCCATCTTGGGAAACCTACCAAGCCCATATATTTCTGAGAACTAGACACCTGGGGGAGTCCAGTGAGGTATGGCTTGCGTGGGCCCCCCAACGTTTTCCTACCCAGAATCCCCTGCAAACCTCAGATTTATCTGAAAAAAATCACACTTTTTCAAATTTCTGCGGGGGAAAGTTCTGCAATCTGCATGGATCCACAAATTTCCTACCACCCAGCATTCCCCCAGGTCTCCCCAAAAAAATGGTACCTCACTCGCGTGGGTGGGTCAAGTACCCTCGACAGGCAAGGGCCCAAAACGTATTGAGGAGACATCAAAATTACTCACAATGCCATGCAAACCTCAAAATGTGACTATAGTCATACATTTTCCTTGCATTACTGTGTCATAATATTCTGGTGTCAGAAAAACCACAATTTTCCTACCATTCAGCATTCCCCCCACATCTCTCGTGAAAAAAATGGTACCTCACTCGCGTGGGTGGGACAAGTACCCGTGACAGGCAAGGGCCAAAACTTATTGAGGCAACATCAAAATTATCTATCACAAAACAACCTGGTTTTGCAAGGGGGGTCACCTGTGTTTTTGGCCCCGGGCTCGGCGGCCATCTTGGGAAACCTACCAAGCCCACACATTTCTGAAAACTAGACACCCGGGGGAGTCCAGAGAGGTATGGCTTGCGTGGGCTTCCCAACGTTTTCCTACCCAGATTCCCCTGCAAACCTCAAATTTAGCTGAAAAATCACACTTTTATAAAATTTCTGTGTGGGAAAGTTCTGGAATCTGCATGGATCCACAAATTTCCTACCACCCAGCGTTCCCCCAGGTCTCCCGATAAAAATGGTACCCCACTGAGCCCGGGGCCAAAACCCAGGCAACCCCCTTGCAAAACCAGGTTTTGTGATAGATAATTTTGATGTCTCCTCAATACGTTTTGTGCCTTTGCCTGTCACGGGTACTTGACCCGCCCACACGAGTGAGGTACCATTTTTATCGGGAGACCTGGGGGAACGCTGGGTGGTAGGAAATTTGTGCCAGCCCGGTGATCTCACAACTTTCCCACACAGAAATTTGAGAAAAATTTGTTTTTTTCAGCTAAATGTGAAATTTGCAGGGGATTCTGGGTAGGAAAATGTTGGGGGGTCCACGCAAGCCATACCTCGTGGGACTCCCCTGGGTGTCTAGTTTTCAGAAATGTGTGGGTTTGGTAGGTTTCCCAAGATGGCCTAAGCGCAAACTACCCCAAATAGCAAAAAAAAGGCTTAGCACAGGGGGCCTAGCAGCGAAGGGGTTAAAGATATCGAATTTTTCATATATTGAAACAAAAATATTGGAAACAAAATCGGAAACAAAAATATTGTTACCATTAATTCATCATATAATATGTCACAAATATCAATTCACACAATATTGACTACAATATTATCGCCAACATAATTAAATGATCATTATTAAATAGATAAAAAAACACTTGTCACAGAAAACAATTACTTCAAATAGACCCAAAGCTTGAATTACACATATTTACATCAACAAAATGTTTAGCATTCACCCCAAAAAATTATATATTTAAAATATAAATAATAAATTCCCCAAAAATAGCATTAACTACAAACATTTAAACCCCGACCAAAATATATATATATTCACTGAAAAAACCACAGGTTTCAGGGACGTTAAAGTTAGTTGGACATTTCACTCGTACAAAACCAGAGAAATTCGGCCGTTATAGTTAGTTGAGCAACTATAACTCGCGCCCCCGCAATGCACTGCTTATGACGTCACATATTACATCATTCATGACATGGTCAGTGACATCACTGATGACATCACTGATGACATCTCAAATGTCCAACTAACTATCGTCCCTGAAACCTGTAGTTTTTTCAGTGAATTTCTAAGGTTTTTTAAATGCTAATTTCTAACTATTACGTCCCTGAAACCTGTGGTTTTTTCAGTGAATTTTCAAGGTTTTTTAAATGCTAATTTCTATCTATAACGTCCCTGAAACCTATGGTTTTGTCAGTGAATTTCAAAGGTTTTTTAAATGCTAATTACTAACTATAACATCCCTGAAGCCTGTGGTTGTTTCAGTGAATTTCTAAGGTTTTTTAAATGCTAATTTCTAATTATGTCTAAAAAATACTTTTTCTAAAATGTTAAAGTTTTATAGAAATAAGGTGAGATTTCTGCTTTCTAAAATATGCTTTTTTTTTTTTAAAGACAACTGGATTCGCGTACCGATCGTGTACTAGTCACGGTGGTTGCGCGAATCCAAGAATTTTTCCGCCATATTGGTTAAGTCATGTAGGGTGCGCGTTTGGTATGCGATGGGTGCGCGGTTCCCGGCCCGGCGTAACATCACATACGTATTTCCGGGGTTCACGCCGGTTGCGCGAACCCACCGCAAATCTTCAAGTTTTAAAAGTATATATATATAACTTTATTATATATATTATACCAAGAGATTATTTAACAAAATTGTAAATATCATATATTTGTAACTGGAATAAAGATAAATTATTGTTAAATATATTTTCCCGAAAACGCGCTGGGTGCGCGAATCCATGTGACTTCAAAAGAAAGCATTTTATTGGTTAAGAAGCTTTTTATTCTAGAAATTACAGCACCCCACCCAAATTTCTCATTCCTCCAAGAACATTGCCAGGAGACACACCTTTTGTGTTTAGTGCTCTTCTTGTATTTCTTTGGTGTTTTTTTTTAAACTACCTAGAAAAATGGCATCTTCAAATCCACCAGATGACATCCTTGGTGAAGAAGAGGACTTTGAGGAACCAAGAAAACCCAAAAAGGAGAGCATCGTCTGGGCGTTCTTTACATTACCAGATGGAGAAAAAAAGGTGAATGCGAGGAAGGTAACCTGCACTATTTGTGAAAGAATAATATCTCGGGGCTCCGAGAAAAAATACTCGTGCCGTACTTCATCCATGCTCAAGCACCTCCAAACCATGCACCCTCGTCGGGTAGCACGGGAGCAGCATCGTTGAGAGCTGAAACAAGAAGCCCAGCAAGATGATGAAGATGCAGGACCGAGCACCTCAGCTGGAACATCAAGTTCTACAAGAGGACCTGATATTAGACCAGAGTTTGCTGGTCTAGAACAGAGATGCATCAAGTGCAAGAAAATTATTTGTTATGGTTAACAGTCTATTGACGCTATTGTTTTTGCAGCAAAAAGCCAGCACTGTTAGTTTTTTTTGTTGCAATGATTTTTAATTTGCAAAAGTTTAGACAGCAGTTTTGTCACTTTAATCTGTTGTTTGTTCTTTTAAAAAAAAAGAAAACACCAGAAAAACAAAATAATTACAAAAGAAAAAAGAAGCAAAAAAATTGTTCTTGTTAGAACCGCCTATTTGGTTAAAAAAAGACAAATTTGTATGTGTTGTATGAATTGCGGCAAGTGTAATATATGGAAAAGAACATGGAAAGTGTATGTGTGATTGCATGAGTGCATGTGTACTACGTGCATAATTGGAGAAGTGCATGGGTAGTCATTGGTTTATTGTATGAGTGCAGTGACAATATCTGGGTGATTGAAGGAGTGCATGGGTAATGCCTGAGCGCATGTAGGAGTGCATGGGTAGTTCCTGGGTGATTGGAGGAGTGCATGAGTAGTACATGGGTGATTGTATGAGTGCAGGAGTAGTGCCTGCATGATTGAAAAACTGCATGGGTAGTGCTTGGGTGATTGCATGAGTGCCACAGAAGTGCCTGAGTGCATGTATGACTGTATGGATAGTGTCTGAGTGATTTCTTGAGTGCAAGGGTAGGGCCTGGGTGCATGGAAGAGTGTATGAGTAGTGCCTGAGCGCATGTAGAACTGCATGGGTAGTTCCTGGGTGATTAGAGGAGTGCATGAGTAGTACATGGATGATTGCATGAGTGCAGGAGTAGTGCCTGCATGATTGAAACACTGCATGGATAGTGCTTGGATGATTGCATGAGTGCAGGGGTAATGTTTGGGTGATTGAAGGAGTGTATGGATAATGCTTGGGTGCATGGAAGAGTGCATGGGTAGTGCCTTGGTGCACGGAGTAGTACATCAGTACTTCCTCGGTGATTGCAGCAGTGCATGACTACTACCTGTGTGATTGCATGAGTGCATGGGTAGTGCCTCGGTGATCAGAGGAGTGTATGGGTAGTGCTTGAATTATTGCATGAGTGTATAGGTAGTTCCTGGGTGATTGCATGAGTGCATAGGTAGTGCCTGGGTTATTTTATAACTGCATGGATATTGGTTGCATGATTGGAGGAGTGCATGAGTAATGCCTGGGTGCATGGAAGAGTGTATGAGTAGTGCCTGAACGCATGTAGGACTGCATGGGTAGTTCATGGGTGTTTACAGGAATGCATGAGTAGTACATGGATGATTGCATGAGTGCAGGAGTAGTGCCTGAATGATTGAAAGACTGCACGGGTAGTGCTTGGGTGACTGCATGAGTGCCACAGAAGTGCATGAGTGCATGTATGAGTATATAGACAGTGTCTGAGTGATTGCTTGAGTGCAAGGGTAGTGCCTGGGTGCATGGAAGAGTGTATGATTAGTGCCTGAGCACATGTAGGACTGCATGCATAGTTCCTGGGTGATTAGAGGAGTGCATGAGTAGTACATGGATGATTGCATGAGTGCAGGAGTAGTGCCTGAATGATTGAAAGACTGCATGGGTAGTGCTTCTGTGATTGCATGAGTGTCACAGAAGTGCCTGAGTGCATGTATGAGTGTATGGGCAGTGTCTGAGTGACTGTTTGAGTGCAAGGGTAGTGCCTGGGTACATGGAAAAGTGTATGAGCAGTGCCTGAGCACATGTAGGACTGCATGCATAGTTCCTGGGTGATTAGAGGAGTGCATGAGTAGTACATGGATGATTGCATGAGTGCAGGAGTAGTGCCTGAATGATTGAAAGACTGCATGGGTAGTGCTTGCATGATTGAATGAGTGCAGGGGCAATGTTTGGGTGATTGAAGGAGTGTATGGATAATGCTTGGGTGCATGGAAGAGTGCATGGGTAGTGCCTTGGTGCATGGAGTAATACATCAGTACTTCCTCAGTGATTGCAGCAGTTCATGACTACTACCTGTGTGATTGCATGAGTGCATGGGTAGTGCCTGGGTTTGTAGAGGAGTGTATGGGTAGTGCTTGAATTATTGCATGAGTGTATAGGTAGTGCCTGGGTGATTGCATGAGTGCATAGGTAGTGCCTGGGTTATGTTATAACTGCATGGGTACTGGTTGCATGATTGGAGGAGTGCATGAGTAATGCCTGGGTGCATGGAAGAGTGTACGAGTAGTGCCTGAACGCATGCACGACTGCATGGATAGTTCCTGGGTGATTGGAGGAGTGCATAAGTAGTACAAGAGTGATTGCATGAGTGCAGGAGTAGTGCCTGAATGATTGAAAGACTGCATGGGTAGTGCTTGGGTGATTGCATGAATGCCACAGAAGTGCCTGAGTGCATGTATGAGTGTATGGGTAGTGTCTGAGTGATTGCTTGAGTGCAAGGGCAGTACCTGAGTGCATGGAAGAGTATATAAGTAGTGCCTGAGCGCATGTAGGACTGCATGGGTAGTTCCTGGGTGATTAGAGGAGTGCATGAGTAGTACATGGATGATTGCATGAGTGCAGGAGTAGTGCCTGAATGATGGAAAGACTGCATGGGTAGTGCTTGGGTTATTGCATGAGTGCATGGGTAATGTTTGGGTGATTGAAAGAGTGTATGGATAATGCTTGGGTGCATGGAAGAGTGTATGAGTAGTGCCTGAGTGCACGGAGAAGTGCATTAGTAGTGCCTGTGTGATTGCATGACTGCATAGGTAGGACTGGATGATTTTATAGATGCACAAATACTGCCTGAGTGATTGAAGGAGTGCATGAGTAATGCGTGGGTGATTGTATGAGTGCAGGGGCAATGTCAGGGTCATTGGATGAGTGCATGTGTAATGCCAAAGTGATTGCATGAGTGCAGGGGTAATATCTGTGCTATTACAGCAGTGCATAGCTAATACCTAAGTGATTGCATGATTGCAGGAGTAATGTCGGGAGGATTAGAGGAATGCATAGTTAATACCTGAGGAATTGCATGAGTGTAGGGGTAATGTTTTACTGATTGCAAGAGTGTAGGAGTATGGCCTGGGTGTTTGTAGGAGTACATAGGTAGTGCCTGAGTGATTTTAAAACTTAAAGGGTTGTGGCTGAGTGAATGCAGAAGTACACGAGTAGTACCTGGGTGATTGGAGGACTGTATAAATAGAGCTTGGTTGATTTTATAAGTGTATGTGTGCTGCCTGAATGAATACACCATTGTATAGATACTGCCTGGATGATTGAAAGAGTGCAAAGGTAGTGTCTTGGTGATTGCATGAGTGGAGGGATAATGCTTAGGGGATTACAGAAGTGTTTAAGTATAACCTGGGACATTGTAAGAGTTTACAGGTAATGTGTAGCTGATTGTATGAGTTTACAGATAGTGCCAGGGTGATTGGATGAGTACGTAGGTAGTGTCTGGGTGATATTATAACTGTGTGGATGCAGGCTAGGTGATTTGAGAAATGCATGGCTAGTGCATGGGTGATGGCAGGAGTGGGGAACAGTGCCAAACTGTATAGATCAGTGCATGGGTAGTGGTTGATAAAATAGATGAGTGCAATAAAAGTAACTGTAAACATTACTTCATATTGTTATACTTATTACATTATTTCATCTTACCTTCTTTATTAAACAAGATACAAAACTCAGTGAAACTACTTTACAGTAGTTTTGTTGTAAACTGAATTGAAAGTCTTTTCAAGTTTTAGTATTACTTTCTGTAAAAAAAGAAGAAAAATAGTTATTGCATATAATGTTATAGTTTTAAGAACACAACATAATTTTGCATTTACATAACATATTCAGTTTCCCATTTTTGCTGTTCTCAGATTCTACTAAATTTCACCATACACAGTGATTTCAATGTAGATCATATAAAAGCGGGGAACAAAATACAATCAATGAGATTGTAAAATAAAAAACAAATCTGCGTTGAAAATATTTACAACTAGTTCAACTATCTGTTTACCTATCTACAGTTTCTAAATTGCTTTCTTCAACTACAATAAATCATTTATTTCTCTGAAGTACATTTCTGAAATATACATTCTCATTTACATCGCGTATAATATAAAAATTGAATATATAAACTATTTCTTTCAAACACAATTTTGCAAATGCAATAACAATTAGAACAAGCAATAATCCAAAAAGTAATTCTTCACATCTTCCCAAAAGGCCGAATAATGTTTCCAAATCAATTTGAAATAAAAATATTGAAAATAAACTTCTTAATTTGTGTTTGCATCTCCCCAATAGGCCGAATGATGTTTTCAAAACTTTGGCATCAAAAAAATCAGATATGAATCTGGTAATTCATAATGCAACCTACATTTGAATTCCAAATGGGCATCATTGCAATGTGTCCATCCTTTATTGCACTTTAAATACACGGTATAGTGTCCAGATGTTGTAGTAGGTCCATCATGGAAAATAATAGCCACAGCTTTAAAAGTTCTTCCTGAAATTGACAGTTGACTTGCCACAAAATGTTTAATTTTGGTTTCCAATTTTCTTCCATTTGCTCTACAACGTTGTAGCATTAAAATGACATATTTTCCAAATCTTTCTATATATAATGTTGACAACATTTCTGATTTACAATGTGAGCATTTCATATCTTGATTAGCTGATTTTACTAATTTATTAAAATACACTGATTCGCACTCTAGTATTGTCAAAGTCAAAGTAAAAATACGCTTTATTCGATTTAAAAATGTTAAATCATAAAAGCACAGTGCATTAAAAATAAGAGTACATCAGTTCATATATGTAAGTTTAACAATTCATTAAAAATGACATGAGTTAAAATTCAAGAAAAGAAAAAGGCTTCAAGCTAATTACATGCACAACCATGTCATACATAAAATTCATAGACAATTATGGAATGAGGTGGCCTTGCATAGTTTTCCTGTATCTAACCACCCCTTTCAGATATTTGGCTATATGATCGGTAAAAATATCTTCATCTAAAAGTTAGAGCTTGATGAGGGCAGGTTGACATTGTCTCAGGCCTTGCACTTTTTTTTTTTTACAGTGTTTTATATAGCGCAAACTTGACCCGAATAGGGTATCAGAGCGCTTTACATAGCACCAGTTGCATTACATGAGGACATATTCATTTTTGTTAGGCACGGGGAGATTAAGTGATTTGCCCTGAATCACAGGATGTTCAGCGTCATTGACGAGACTCGAACCCAGTTCCCCAGATTCGAGGTCGACCGCCCTAGCCGTTAGGCCAACTCCTCTCCCCTTTTTTTAAAATGGGCAGAATCCATCTTTTCCTAATTAAGGTATAAAACTTACAAATTAAGATGGTATGAATTGTAGACTGTACAGATGTATCATCGCAAGGGCATGGGCATAGAGAGCGTGACCATCTTAGGGAATGTGACCATATTATGAAAGTTGCCTAAACGTAAGCGGGTCAGTAGCAGCCTATCATAATTCCCTAGTATTTTTGTTAAGTAGGGTTGTATCCCTGATTGGGTCAAGAGCAATTGATTTGCTCTGACAGATGTTTTCATGATGTTGGTAGACAATCTGATCGTCTCCAGATGAATGATACATAATAGCTTTAGTTCCTTCCTTGTGACATGGATCAGACTGTCGGGTTTAGCAAAATGCTCGGGACAGCCTAGGTCATTCATAAAATGTTTGACATATTCGAGCCAAGGAATGCGATGTACCCGTTGCAGGTTCAAACAATCGTTTATCACATCCCGATTAAGACCAGTTGCAGTACTTGCCCAAACCTTATGCCATAATAAGATCGGCTGGGTTTTGATTAGGTCGGATAGGTATGACAATCCCAATTCGGCGTGACAAATGTACCTTGACTGTGCTATTCGGAACGGCTAGAAGATATTTTAAGAACCTGTTCTCAACTTGCTGTAGGGACTCTACATTTGCATAACCCCAAATACCGGCTCCATACATTGCAATTGAGGTACATTTGGCTTTGTAAATTGTCAGCAAGTCATTAATAGGACGCTTTCCTAGCTTCCTGGCAAAGTTTATGGCTTTGGCAAATAGCAGTTTTCTAGTGTTAATGGCTTTGACCCATGATCCCCTTCTTCAGGCAAGGTCGGTGGTAGGAGTGCCGGTCGGGCGGTGACGTGGGGCGGGGGAGGGGCAGGGTGGGGGGTAGTAAACTACGGATTAAGGCCGAATACAGGTAAGTGAACATTTAAATAAATAAAATGAATTTCGTTGCACGCACTGCATCGCATTTGGCGATGCAGCGCTCACAACGAAATTCGTTTTATTTATTTAAATGTTTACTTACCTGTATTGGGCCTTAATCCGTAGTTTACTACCCCCACCCTGTCCCTCCCCCGCCCCACGTCACCGCCCGACCGGCACTCCTACCACCGACCGCGCCTGCCCTTCTTTCGAAGACGATTCCCAAATATGAGAAGTAATTTGCGAATTCAAGTTTTTTATTGTTTATAAAGATATCTCAACATTTAACGTTAGGCTTACTACATTTCATGACAAAGGTTTTGGTGATGTTTACGTTAAGGTCTAATCTTGACATATAGGATACAAAACTCAAAACAATTTTCTGCAGGCCTATTGGCGTGCGGGATAAAAGAACAGCATCGTCAGCGTATAACAATGCCCCAATTGGCCGTTTGCCAATACTGGGTAGGTCTTGACATTCCCTCGATAGAGTGGCACCCAAGCTATTTATATAGAGGGTAAAAAGGAGGGGGGCTAACACGCAACCCTGCCTTACCCCCTTCCTAACAGGGAAGTTGTGACTGAGTTCGCCTGCTTTCCCGTAGCGGACGCTTGCCCGAGCGTCTAGATAAGACTGTTTTAAAAAGTTAATAAGTGGCATTTCCACCCCCATAGACTCTAGTATACTCCACAACTTCTTGTGGTTAACACAATCGAAGGCCGAACTGAAATCGACGAAACACAAATAAAGGCTCCCCCGTTTGGCCTGTATATATTTTCCCAATAAGAGACTTAGGTTTAGGCCCTGTTCCACAGTACCTAATCCTTGACGGAAACCATACTGTAACTCTGAGATTACACCTGAGTCCTCTGCCCACATCTGCAGTCTATTCAAGATGACGCGCCCATCCACTTTCACGAGGGAATCCAAAAGTGATATAGGTCTGTAGCAGACCGGGTCGTTACGATCGCCTTTTTTTAAAATGGGGACAAGTATGGACTCCGTCCAGGTTGGAGTGAACCCTTGTGTACAGCAAGCCTTTAATACCATGGTTAAGAGTGGGCCCCACAGCAAGGGGCAGGATTTATATAAATCCACCGGTATGCTGTCTGGTCCCGGAGCTTTTCCTCCCATGTTCGCATTTATGGCTAGAATAACCTCATCCAAGTTAAAATCAATAGCAATTGGGAGGTAACTCATGGGGCCTGTTCTATGATCCTCACTATGGTCAGTGTCTACATTGTCACAGTATAGCCTAGAGAAGTGGGTCACCCATTGGTCCTCCCCAATCGTAATTTCAATACTGGGTGAGTTTTTAGGGGCCAAAAACGGGGCGTTCACGGCCTTCCAAAAGCCTTTTATGTCTTTTGTGTCTGACGCTTGCTTAAGGGCCTGCCACAGTTCAGTTCTTATGGCCTCTTTTCGTTCTTTAAGTTACGTTTTATACGCTGATCTAGCCCTTTTTATAACTTCCTGATCTCTCATAGGCTTATGTAGGGTGATTTTCAGGGCAGCATGGGCTTTGCTACAATCAGAGTCAAACCAGCCTATCTTACTATTAGGGAGTTTTTTGGATTCTGAAAGTAATGTATTTTGTATGGTCTGTGAGATTTTTCGAAAAGAATTAAAAATATCAGAATCCGCAGCAGTCTCATCAAGACAAACAGAAAAATCTGTTTTACAACAGCTTAGGAGCGACTTGGTTAGCTTTAGAGAATCTACACCCACCCATTTAATTGTGTATCCATAAGTTCTATTGATGGCAATATCTTGTACGGGTTGGGTGACCATATTGTCAAATATATGAATCGTTCAGTGTCTATTTCAGTGGTAGAAGAAAATGAACACTCTTCACACTTATGATCCCATCTGTAACTTAGTCCAAACAAATTTTCAATTTCTATTCCTTCATCTTCCAATACTGCAAGCATAAACATAAGAAATTCTTTTGCATCTTGTTGTATATTGAGTGTAAATTGCGAAGAACCATTACATATATCTAAAAGATGCCGAATGCTAGAAGCAGTATGGAGTTCAGTTCTATCAGTTACCAACTTTTGAAAAATATAATGTAATAAAGAACAGAATATTTTTTCTTGATTTTCTACAATTTCATGATGAAGATCTTCTAGATAAAAGACAACATTCACAATTACATTCGCATAGCAGTTGATACCTGAACTATTTTCTAACTGGTATCCTACAATATCATCAACAGTGCCCATTTTAATTTTCTTTGCACCTTCATTATTCTCTTCAATTCTTTTCTTTTTCTGAATTTCACTAGAATGTTTCTCATGTGTCCGTTTTGGACATACTACACGTTTCTCATATATGGGATATTCACCTAAGTTAGGAGCATAAAGTCTTCTTAACCGATTATACTCTCTTACACAATTTGCATCAGCACCAATCTTTTTCTCATCAAAATCACTCAAATACAAACCAGATAATGTTCTTACTCGAGACAATGCAACATATGCCATGCCCTCTTTGAACACTGTACTTCCAATATTTACCAAAGCATTGTCTACACTTAAACCTTGAGATTTATGAATAGTCACTGCATATGCTAAAGAAAGAGGAAACTGTTTTCTACGAACATACAAGTCTTTTACAAGCAGAAAACGAACAGCACAGCGTCCAATCTGTTTTACTTCTTCAATCTGATCAAATTTAATCTTCAAAAATTCAATTCCATCTCTGTTCTGATAATTAACCAAATCAACAACTTTTCCCATTGCTCCATTTACTAAACCTTTTTCTACATCCAAATTACGCCGTAAAATTACCTGACAGTTTACACATACACATAAAGTCTTTTCTAAACCTGCAGTCTTAGACACCGACTTTTCCAAAGAATCCAATTTTGACTGCAATTTTTTTGATAGAAGAATAGTAACTCCTTCGTGTTCCATTTTATCAAGGGCTTCAATTTTCACTATTGGTTGTTTTTCCAGTTTCAAAAGTTCTTCATTGAATGTAGAACACTCTTGCAGTGTTGGCATTAGGCAAACGATGGAGTTCTTTTCTACAATTGTTTTGTACATTATTTCAGGTGCAATGTTTTCATTTGGAAACAAGTTCGTTAGTAGCCGACTTTGTAAAGCTTCTTTACCATGTTTTCTCTATACACCAATTCATATATCTTGAAGAATGTTTCCATAATCTTCATCACTTGCTTATCGCATATTCTTAATAAGTTCTTTGTATTCAAAATGAGACCAAATGTTCACATTTCCAATACTTCCCAAAGATTTCCTAGTTTCTTCATGGACAAGTGTTTTAAAAATTGGTTGTCCTTTCACAGGAGTAAGTTGTAGTAGATCGCCGAATACAATTACATGTTTTCCTCCAAACAGAACATCATAATCTGTTTTTAAAATCTGTTGCATTCTTATATGTACGAAGGCAAGCATTAAGTTTGAGACCATGCTCACCTCATCAATGATCAGAAGTTTCATTTTCTTGAGTACTCTTGAAACTTCATAACAAGCTTCTCCTGATAGCTTGTGATATTCCAACTTATTTTCATGTTCAACTGGTAGCATGAGTAAACGATGTAATGTAATCCCTTTAATGTTGTGTGCTGCTAACCCAGTTGGAGCGGTTACAACACAAGATAAATGTGATTCAGTGGTTTTCTGTAGATAACTGGTCAAAACTTTAATTAAGAAACTTTTTCCTGTTCCAGTTTGACCACTGATGTACATTCGAATAGGTTTAAATGATGTGCATTGGCATTCTTTTTTTCATGCAGTAAACCATGTTGTATCTGTTCTGTCACTTGCTGATATATTCCTTTTTGTTCAATATTTAGTTGTTCTTCCAAGTTTCCCAACTCAATAATATCCTGTTGTGCTTGTTGCATAGCCGTTTCTACTTCATTCATGGCTATTGGTGCTTCATTTTCAAGAATTGGTTGTCCTAATGGATCTTGACTTAGAGGAACAGAACTTTGACTATCTTGAGAACTGTCTTTAGCTATTTCAGCTGTAATAGTAGTTTCTTGTTCAATCTCTTCATTTAACATTTGTAGATAATTTGGAAAAATTGTGCGTTGAATGCTATCTTTACATGCATTAAAAGAATCTTCATAGCAATCAAAATCTCCAAGTAATTCCATTTCACTACGCCAAGGTTTGCAAAGTTGCAGAAGTGCCAAATAGAAAAATTCCCTTTTATCTGGAGTTTCACAACTGAGTTTCCTGTGGTTAATAAGATTTCCTTTGGCATGTTTTACCAAACATCCTTCCCATCCAATTACTGCATATTGTTCTTCATTTATATTTTCTGTAACGTTTCTCTTAAAGCTGTAATTTTGCAGTACTTCATAGAGACATATGTTTTCCAGATGTGGACTTCTTTTAGGATAGTACGTATCCAACATATTCGTTTTAACAATATCTGTACTTTTTTGGTTCATTCAATGCTAAGTATTCAATTTCTTGTACAGATTTCAATACTGAATTTTATGTTGCAGCAAGATCTAGACTTACCCAAATAATTCCTCTTGACTTTGAATATAAACTTGCAGAGGTCAACCGATCCGAACATTCGTAGGGTCCAATTTCTCAATGGGATAGCATCTTCAAACTAAAGCTGTACAATTTGTTACTAAGAGCCTTCTCTTGTGAAATTTCTTCCCACATTTCTTTCAACTCCGTCTTTTCAGATTTGGTTATATATGACGTAACATAGCGAGCAACAGCAATCAAATTATCTGCAACATACTGGATATCCATATTTGCATTCCACATTGTCAAAATCACTGGATTGTAGTCATTAATATACTTTGAATCTTCAGTTCTTTTTATGTTGTAAGTATTATCCGGAGATTTTTGAGTTACAGTATGCCTTACTGCTGACATGAAACTGTTGACTCTTCCTTTTGAAATTACTGGACGTGGGAATCGAAAACGACATTTTGTATAAAATCTTCCCTTTGACTTGTATTTCTGTCGACAGTATTTCCCACATCGGTGACTTTGAAACCATAAAACTTGCTGCCTCAAGTTGTTTTCTCCTCCTTCTTTTGGAATGGTACAGGTAACATATTTTTCAATGAAAGACAAAACACTTTCATCACTATCAGTTCCAAATTTTGGCGCATCCTTGATCCATAATAACATGTGTATATGAGGAGCACATCTGGCTTGGTACTCCTTCCTCCAAAAGAAATCAATAACTTCTCCAAGCGGTGGATTATTTTTATTGCAGATAAAAGACATCATAGCTTGAAACCTATGATTAAAATATCTGCACACATTTACAGGATCCAAGGAACACAGTTCTCCAGCTGTCTTCAATTCAACATTTTTTACATTTGAATTTGCTTGTTGTAGAAATTCAAGTAAGTCGTCCCATGCGTATTCAGCACAGCTAAGCGTAACAAACCATGTAGGGGTTCCTAAGTTCCTTAACATACATTTAAGTTCTCCGTGACGATGATACCAATACCCATTAGTACCACGTTGACACACCATCAAATTAATTAACTGAGATTCTAAAAGATCGTATCTTTGTTGAACTTTGTCCAAAAATTCCTTTGCAGAAAGATGTGTAAGATGAACTCCTGTTTTTAATATGTGGTTCACTGCATATGAAAGTCCAGACAAGTCACTTTCAAACAGAAGATGAAATAAATATGAGATGCACTGTCGAAATCTTGGATCTTCTGAGTACAATCTTTTTGTACGATATTCTGAAGCTGGAATCTGTACTGGTCGTTCATCATATCGTCCACCTTTTCCAGTGGGGAAGAGCTGTGGAAAACAACGAGCTTCCAAACTTTTTTCCCAAACACTCATGGGAGTTCCCTTCGCTTTCTTCATTTGGAATAATTCAATAGTATTTCCTATCACTTCTTTTGAAGGTAGAGGATGTATACTATAATGTTCATAAATTTCTTCACTCCTTGAGTTATCCACTTTTTCTATTTATCCAGTTGAAATTTCTCTTTCATCTTCTAAAGATATTTCTTGTTCTTCCACATATACATTTTTATAATAAATATTGTTTTGCACAAGATATAATGTAGCCTTTTGAAGTTTGGTGACATCTACTAACTCTTGCCATATTTTCTGACTCTTTGTTGGTGCACCATTAACTAGAATAACTACAGGTTCACTTTCTTCTCTGTCTACACCAGACTTCTTCAATCTGTGGCGCGACCCTGGGGGGGCGCGCCATCATCTCAGGGCGGGGCGTGCACTCCAACTGAAAATCTCTCCTCTGTTTTAAAATGTCCCACGTCGAAAGTACTACTTCCTGCATTTCTTCCCCATTTCAAATGGGGCTTTTGGATTGGCGAACTCCTGCAGAGCAGCCAATCAGCACTTAGCAACATCATCACTGACGTTACACCAGTGAAGGGGACAGCATTCCAGATGGCAGGAAGTGTCACGAAATCAGGAGCATAAAGCTCATGAATTCTTCTACTTTTTGGGTAGTGTGGCATTTCTTCACTCCTGCCGTTTGCTGCCTTTTACTTTCTTCTTTGGTTGCTGTCCTGTCGACGTTATCCTGGTGTGAGATCTGCATTTTTCTTCCTCAACGTGAAGGATTCTTCTGCTGATGCACTGGTGTTCTCCTGCTGCTGTGGGAAGATTTAAACCACCAACAGGTAAGTGCTTTTATTTCTCTCTATTATTTGGAGCCTTCGTGCAAATATTCTTTCACTGCTGTGTAGTTTTCTAAGTCTGGGCAGAGGTGGGTGGGGGGAGGAGGCTGGGGTGGGGGCAGGGGGGGAGAGAGGGAAATCGAAGGGACATGACGTTAATTTTAACTATCTTGCACTGGGGCACGACGTGCTCATTCTTTTGTAATTTAAAGAAACCTCCCTGGGGTTTCAGCAAGGCCTGTCAGGAACAGAGGAGTGTTTCTTATCTGGGAGGCTTGCAAATGTCTTCTCTGTACCTCGGTTTTGCAAGGTATTGTGAGCATAAACTGCAATAGGGTTCTGTTTCTGTACAAATGTTGTTTTTTTCTCGATGGAATAGGATGCATCAAGTAAAGTTGATGAGGGGAGGGAAGCTTGGTACGAACGTCTGCCCACCCTAGTAAAGTTACCAGCAAACTCTAGCGCTCTTGCGTTCAGCAGGTTATTTAAATCAAATCTATTTAGAAAGGTTCTGTGGCTCTCCAGATCTCCACCCTTCCTCTCTCTCACACACGTGCCTGCCATGGACTTTTCTTTTACAAATCAGCAATGTGTTGTCTTCACTTGGACCAACTAATACGGACCCGGTCTGCACTTCAGCTCCCAGAATACATCATGTAGTTAATTAAAGTGAGCTGAGCAGCGCTGGTCACACCTAGTCACCTGGCAGGAAATATTGAAATGTTTCTTTTTAAGGCCTAAATATAGTAATTCGATTTATTCAGCCTCAGTGTATTGTGCAGTGCACTTGCCACTGAGTGTGTGTGTGTCTGTGTGTGTGTGTGTGTTAATTAGCAGATTCCTTTTTGGCAGCGTGCGATCAGGCAACTGCCTACAGTCAGTGGGTGCCAGTTGTACAGTGTGTCACATTAGAACACATTCAGTTACTCACTGTGCTAAGGTGACACAGGTCAGACCTCCATTGCCCCGGTGCAGGAAGAGAGTGTAAGTCATGATCTACTGTTACACTGACTTGGTATGCTATGAAAATGTGCTTTTGCTGGTGCAGTCACGTTGCTCCAATGGGTGCAATTTCAGATATTTATGTGTCCCTCATCTAAACTGCTTGATTTTGCTCGTGAGAAAGTGTCACTCATAGTCGTTGAAATGTCACTCATAATTACACTGAAATTATGAAAATGTCACACATAGCAATATGAAACCTTGGCACCTATGCAGAACAAGGTAATTTAAAGAGAATTGCAATGGGGCACGACATGCCCATACTTCTGTAGTGTGAAGAAACATCTTTGGGGGTTTCAGCAAGGCCGGTAGGAACAGAGCAAGGGAGAAACAAACTCTGTGTGCCCAATTATAGGCAACAAAAACGTGGAGCACGGCGCCTTCTGCAGTTCAAAGGGATTTTCATTTTTACATTATTCCAAAAACTCTTCTATCCACATGGGAATCACCAATTCACTCTTAGGCTGCCACTTGTTACCAGACAACAGAAGAACACAAGAGAGCAAAGACGCAAAAAGCAAGAGTGCCTCATACTCACGGAATCTGTACACACAGCACAGACAAAAACACACATGCAACCAGAGAGTCTCGCACCACAAACACATGAAGGGAGTGAACAGATTAAATATTTTGGGAGAGGCTGATAAGAAAGCTTTTGACGAACTTGACTGTAGTTTTGCAGGTATTGTGCACGCAGGGCGTTGCTTTCTTTAGCACACTGGTGCCTTCCTGCTTTGATTCTAGTTGCACCACTATACTGATATCTAATGTGGGTTATTTCCATTGGTTTCTACAGCTTTCACTTGGGTGTTTAATTTACCCACTCACCCATGCCTCACCATTTTTCATTTGAAGCAGCCGCACTGGATCCAGGGCAACAAAATGGACTGGCGATCAAGATCTTGCCACCACTGCCAGTTTAGGCACATCTCAAGCTAATAGTGCACTATTTGAGGAGCCCGTCACATTTTGCAGTCTCTATTTCCCATTGGTAATCCAACGTGAAAAGCCATTTAAATCTTATTTTGAGGACTCTATTTCATTTGCTGTCATTTTTATATATATATATATCTATTCTATGTTTCCACAAAAAACTGCCGGCTTGGGAGACTGCTTCCTTTCTCCAAGCCACTGGCACAGCAGCTCAACTATTCTATGTGCTCTCTGAATATGAGGCTTTACGGGTAGGAAACACACTGGGTGGTTGCAGGACCAGCTTTAGATTTAAGGGCGCCTGGTGCGACAATCTTTTTTTGGAACCCAAACCCCCAATAACCTCCATCTCCACAGACTCCCTCACTACCACCTTCCAATAGTGCCACTCAATTCTCCACGGTCCCTTTCTCACATGCATTTCTTTTGTTTTATAGTGCTACTCATACCAACCATAGGGTGTCAGAGCACTTTGCACCACACACATGTTATACACAGTGCTTGATTTGTAAAAAAAATAATAATAATTAGTGCTGGTGCCCAGAGCTCGGCTTAAATGCCCAAAGCCAACAATAATAAATGTTAGTTTTCCAAATGCGTTGTTTTGTAATCTGTCATGCCTTTAATCCACTACCAGTCAAACCCTGCACCTTTATCTCACTTTTGCAGTTTCCTCCTTTCTCCCTCTGTGACTTATTTCCGTTTTTCTTTTCCTCTTTCTTCCCCTTTGTGTGTTTGTTTATTCCTCTCGTTCTCTAGGTAAATGTGAATGAGAAAAAATAAGTGCCGGTCACCAGAAATGAGTGCCGGTGGAACCTACAGACAACCACCGGCTTAAATTAAGCACTAGTTATAAAGAGGCAATGAATCTTATGTGTATAAAGCACTCTATAGGAAATGTTACACAAAACGGTGAGGAATACCGTTGTGTGATCTGCATGGTATACGTTCTTTGCAGCAGGCACATTAACCCTCTGTGCTACATTATGAGTCAAAAATGCCACTAGACAAAACTTCATCTCTCTTCCACAGAAACATTAATCACCTGCATTATCTTGACATTTTTACTGTTGCCTGAAAACTGCTAGACAGCAAGATAACAGCAAGTACTTTTAAAACCAAAAGTTATTATTGAACACATCGGCTGCACCAGTCGTACTGCCCTAAAACCGGCCCTGGGAAATTGTTTGGGCCAGTATGGGCTTGACTTTGGGGGATGTATGCTTTTTGGGAATAAGACAAATTGGGAATTATACCTGAGGAATATTTTGGCCATAAAATGCCCCAGTTTTCTAGAACTTTATGCTGTTCGCTGCATCATTGGAACTCCTTGTTTTCATAAAGCAATCACAGTAAGCAAACCCCACCCTCTTTTAGTTTGCACTCATCCACTGTGCTCATTCGCATGCTGTTCTTGGATTGATACTTTCCACCCCATTAAATTGAAGGGGAGAGGAGGTGGTTTTATAGCCAGAGCTGTTGACTTTGGAACTGGGGAGGCGGGTTTGAATCCCAGCCTCGGCGCAACATCAAGTGATCTTGGACGAAATAATGTAATTTATCCATGCGTAATGAAAACGAATCTGACCCTGTGTAATGTAACTGGTGCTCATTTAAAGTGTTCCAGTGCCCGGGAGCTGAGTTTGCACAATGCAAAACTATGAAAAAATAATATTTTTAAAGTAATTATTGGCACTCATTTTTCCCAATATATCAAGGTGGTGTCTTAACCGATGGAGTCTTAGCATTGGCATAGAAAAGATTTATGTTTTGAATACAACATTTTTAGAAGCTACAGTGTGGCGGTACGGAGTATCCCAGGAGCCCTCCTTGTCCCTTTACAGATGCCATTGAGCAGCACACGTTGTATGGACCATTGTTGATGCTGTATAATTAGTTCTTTTCCCCCAGTGCTTTTTTGCCCAGGCCTTCTGTCTGTAATATGGCCATGCCTTCGAGCAAAGGCCAGGGCCCCATGAAAATTATGTACAACCTCTTGTGTCTGTCAGAGATGCGACCGTACTTAAACAGCTCAAAAACCACGATTAAGACTTCTGGATTTGAGAATCAAAGGCAGTGCAAGTTTCTCATAGCGGCTGTCAGTGGGTCATAAAAAATATTCCAAATACATGCTCATCCAATCCTTCGCCTCTCTGCAGAGGTACTGCCCGTGTTGAAATATTGGCAAGGCAAAAGTAAAGGAAACTTGTTGCTTACAGGAGAGTGGGTCTGTTGGTTATGGGGGATATTGAAGTGAAGGAGCTGCGAAGAAGTACATGCAAGATCAATTTAACAAACTTGAAAGAATGGAAAGCTAATGTGGCCCTGCCTGAAATCAAATTTTTAACTTGGCGATCATGCTATCTTACCAGCCATCAGGACTTCAAACTAATAACTTGCAGATCATGGCATACTTTATTTGCTCTTAAGATAAGGCAGCAGGTAACTTCTAGGCATGTCATTCACTCCCTTGCCCATCACTATGAATCTGATCTCGGGAGCTTTCACGGTGTCTCATGCAAAACATATTGAGAACATGCAAGTAATATTACTTAAACATTTTCTCTTCATTGCAAGGGAAAAAGCTACTTGATCACTAGGTCGAGGACTCCTATTCAAGCAGCAGGAACATCTGAGGAAGTGAATAAGAAGGTACACATTTGTTTTTGAGTGATGGGTGAAGGGGCAGTGCTGAAGTTTGCCCTCACTAACCTTTGAACAAGTAACTTGCAGAGCCTCATCGGTGGTATACAGCATATACATGCTGCAGCAATTTTGGGAGCACCTACTTAAAGCCCGGATGAGCTGGACTTATTTTTTATCCACTTACCACAGAATTATTCTTTTATTCAAATTTATTTTGTTTAAAACATAAGAAGAATTTTTTAAAGATTTTTTTTGAAACTACAAAGTTAAAAACCTGCTATACCTCATGCAGCTGTAAAATTGCAGCCATGTACTATTCATTAACATGCAGCTTCGAATTTTGTATCTTAGGTTAAGCAAACATTTGACATGGATCGTTTCCTGCTCCCAAAATGGTAGAGTGCTCAAGCGAAAGGCTGAAACAGAAACAGATGGAGAGAGAAAAGCTGCAAAAACAAGGACATGTGATTCCTCCTATTTGGACATTGGTTTCACCTGCATTGTTGTTAGTGGAGAAAGTAGACCACAGTGTGTGGTTTGTGGCGTGATCTTAGCTAACGATACAAAAGGGGATGATGGACGGAACGTTTGAGCCAATCAAACACTCACCCCCAGTCAACTGATCTGGGTTTAATCCATCATCATTCTTTAGCTCACTCCACCACCCCAGTTCAGACATGGCCATATGCAAATCAGTCTGACCCTGTGCCTCATGGGAACAGTCCAGCCCGAACTGCCAAGCCATGTCTTCCCTGGACCGGAAACAAGCATCCTAGGACCGGTTTCTGGCATTCCAGCCGTCATCAGCCAGGCTTGCCTGAATCCAGTGGCAAAGTGAGCAAGGGACCCACGTCTGGGCATACCCCCGCCAACTTAGGGCGAACAAAGCGATACAAAAGGGGTTGATGGACGGAACGCTTGAGCCAATCAAACACTCACCCCCAGTCAACTGATCTGGGTTTAATCCATCATCATTCTTTAGCTCACTCCACCACCCCAGTTCAGACATGGCCATATGCAAATCAGTCTGACCCTGTGCCTCATGGGAACAGTCCAGCCCGAACTGCCAAGCCATGTCTTCCCTGGACCGGAAACAAGCATCCTAGGACCGGTTTCTGGCATTCCAGCCATCATCAGCCAGGCTTGCCTGAATCCAGTGGCAAAGTGAGCAAGGGACCCACGTCTGGGCATACCCCCGCCAACTTAGGGCAAACAAAGCGATACAAAAGGGGATGATGGACGGAACGTTTGAGCCAATCAAACACTCACCCCCAGTCAACTGATCTGGGTTTAATCCATCATCATTCTTTAGCTCACTCCACCACCCCAGTTCAGACATGGCCATATGCAAATCAGTCTGACCCTGTGCCTCATGGGAACAGTCCAGCCCGAACTGCCAAGCCATGTCTTCCCTGGACCGGAAACAAGCATCCTAGGACCGGTTTCTGGCATTCCAGCCGTCATCAGCCAGGCTTGCCTGAATCCAGTGGCAAAGTGAGCAAGGGACCCACGTCTGGGCATACCCCCGCCAACTTAGGGCGAACAAAGCGATACAAAAGGGGATGATGGACGGAACGTTTGAGCCAATCAAACACTCACCCCCAGTCAACTGATCTGGGTTTAATCCATCATCATTCTTTAGCTCACTCCACCACCCCAGTTCAGACATGGCCATATGCAAATCAGTCTGACCCTGTGCCTCATGGGAACAGTCCAGCCCGAACTGCCAAGCCATGTCTTCCCTGGACCGGAAACAAGCATCCTAGGACCGGTTTCTGGCATTCCAGCCGTCATCAGCCAGGCTTGCCTGAATCCAGTGGCAAAGTGAGCAAGGGACCCACGTCTGGGCATACCCCCGCCAACTTAGGGCGAACAAAGCGATACAAAAGGGGATGATGGACGGAACGCTTGAGCCAATCAAACACTCACCCCCAGTCAACTGATCTGGGTTTAATCCATCATCATTCTTTAGCTCACTCCACCACCCCAGTTCAGACATGGCCATATGCAAATCAGTCTGACCCTGTGCCTCATGGGAACAGTCCAGCCCGAACTGCCAAGCCATGTCTTCCCTGGACCGGAAACAAGCATCCTAGGACTGGTTTCTGGCATTCCAGCCATCATCAGCCAGGCTTGCCTGAATCCAGTGGCAAAGTGAGCAAGGGACCCACGTCTGGGCATACCCCCGCCAACTTAGGGCAAACAAAGCGATACAAAAGGGGATGATGGACGGAACGCTTGAGCCAATCAAACACTCACCCCCAGTCAACTGATCTGGGTTTAATCCATCATCATTCTTTAGCTCACTCCACCACCCCAGTTCAGACATGGCCATATGCAAATCAGTCTGACCCTGTGCCTCATGGGAACAGTCCAGCCCGAACTGCCAAGCCATGTCTTCCCTGGACCGGAAACAAGCATCCTAGGACCGGTTTCTGGCATTCCAGCCGTCATCAGCCAGGCTTGCCTGAATCCAGTGGCAAAGTGAGCAAGGGACCCACGTCTGGGCATACCCCCGCCAACTTAGGGCGAACAAAGCGATACAAAAGGGGATGATGGACGGAACGCTTGAGCCAATCAAACACTCACCCCCAGTCAACTGATCTGGGTTTAATCCATCATCATTCTTTAGCTCACTCCACCACCCCAGTTCAGACATGGCCATATGCAAATCAGTCTGACCCTGTGCCTCATGGGAACAGTCCAGCCCGAACTGCCAAGCCATGTCTTCCCTGGACCGGAAACAAGCATCCTAGGACCGGTTTCTGGCATTCCAGCCGTCATCAGCCAGGCTTGCCTGAATCCAGTGGCAAAGTGAGCAAGGGACCCACGTCTGGGCATACCCCCGCCAACTTAGGGCGAACAAAGCGATACAAAAGGGGATGATGGACGGAACGTTTGAGCCAATCAAACACTCACCCCCAGTCAACTGATCTGGGTTTAATCCATCATCATTCTTTAGCTCACTCCACCACCCCAGTTCAGACATGGCCATATGCAAATCAGTCTGACCCTGTGCCTCATGGGAACAGTCCAGCCCGAACTGCCAAGCCATGTCTTCCCTGGACTGGAAACAAGCATCCTAGGACCGGTTTCTGGCATTCCAGCCGTCATCAGCCAGGCTTGCCTGAATCCAGTGGCAAAGTGAGCAAGGGACCCACGTCTGGGCATACCCCCGCCAACTTAGGGCGAACAAAGCGATACAAAAGGGGATGATGGACGGAACGCTTGAGCCAATCAAACACTCACCCCCAGTCAACTGATCTGGGTTTAATCCATCATCATTCTTTAGCTCACTCCACCACCCCAGTTCAGACATGGCCATATGCAAATCAGTCTGACCCTGTGCCTCATGGGAACAGTCCAGCCCGAACTGCCAAGCCATGTCTTCCCTGGACCGGAAACAAGCATCCTAGGACCGGTTTCTGGCATTCCAGCTGTCATCAGCCAGGCTTGCCTGAATCCAGTGGCAAAGTGAGCAAGGGACCCACGTCTGGGCATACCCCCGCCAACTTAGGGCGAACAAAGCGATACAAAAGGGGATGATGGACGGAACGCTTGAGCCAATCAAACACTCACCCCCAGTCAACTGATCTGGGTTTAATCCATCATCATTCTTTAGCTCACTCCACCACCCCAGTTCAGACATGGCCATATGCAAATCAGTCTGACCCTGTGCCTCATGGGAACAGTCCAGCCCGAACTGCCAAGCCATGTCTTCCCTGGACCGGAAACAAGCATCCTAGGACCGGTTTCTGGCATTCCAGCCGTCATCAGCCAGGCTTGCCTGAATCCAGTGGCAAAGTGAGCAAGGGACCCACGTCTGGGCATACCCCCGCCAACTTAGGGCGAACAAAGCGATACAAAAGGGGATGATGGACGGAACGCTTGAGCCAATCAAACACTCACCCCCAGTCAACTGATCTGGGTTTAATCCATCATCATTCTTTAGCTCACTCCACCACCCCAGTTCAGACATGGCCATATGCAAATCAGTCTGACCCTGTGCCTCATGGGAACAGTCCAGCCCGAACTGCCAAGCCATGTCTTCCCTGGACCGGAAACAAGCATCCTAGGACCGGTTTCTGGCATTCCAGCCGTCATCAGCCAGGCTTGCCTGAATCCAGTGGCAAAGTGAGCAAGGGACCCACGTCTGGGCATACCCCCGCCAACTTAGGGCGAACAAAGCGATACAAAAGGGGATGATGGACGGAACGCTTGAGCCAATCAAACACTCACCCCCAGTCAACTGATCTGGGTTTAATCCATCATCATTCTTTAGCTCACTCCACCACCCCAGTTCAGACATGGCCATATGCAAATCAGTCTGACCCTGTGCCTCATGGGAACAGTCCAGCCCGAACTGCCAAGCCATGTCTTCCCTGGACCGGAAACAAGCATCCTAGGACCGGTTTCTGGCATTCCAGCCGTCATCAGCCAGGCTTGCCTGAATCCAGTGGCAAAGTGAGCAAGGGACCCACGTCTGGGCATACCCCCGCCAACTTAGGGCGAACAAAGCGATACAAAAGGGGATGATGGACGGAACGCTTGAGCCAATCAAACACTCACCCCCAGTCAACTGATCTGGGTTTAATCCATCATCATTCTTTAGCTCACTCCACCACCCCAGTTCAGACATGGCCATATGCAAATCAGTCTGACCCTGTGCCTCATGGGAACAGTCCAGCCCGAACTGCCAAGCCATGTCTTCCCTGGACCGGAAACAAGCATCCTAGGACCGGTTTCTGGCATTCCAGCCGTCATCAGCCAGGCTTGCCTGAATCCAGTGGCAAAGTGAGCAAGGGACCCACGTCTGGGCATACCCCCGCCAACTTAGGGCGAACAAAGCGATACAAAAGGGGATGATGGACGGAACGCTTGAGCCAATCAAACACTCACCCCCAGTCAACTGATCTGGGTTTAATCCATCATCATTCTTTAGCTCACTCCACCACCCCAGTTCAGACATGGCCATATGCAAATCAGTCTGACCCTGTGCCTCATGGGAACAGTCCAGCCCGAACTGCCAAGCCATGTCTTCCCTGGACCGGAAACAAGCATCCTAGGACCGGTTTCTGGCATTCCAGCCGTCATCAGCCAGGCTTGCCTGAATCCAGTGGCAAAGTGAGCAAGGGACCCACGTCTGGGCATACCCCCGCCAACTTAGGGCGAACAAAGCGATACAAAAGGGGATGATGGACGGAACGCTTGAGCCAATCAAACACTCACCCCCAGTCAACTGATCTGGGTTTAATCCATCATCATTCTTTAGCTCACTCCACCACCCCAGTTCAGACATGGCCATATGCAAATCAGTCTGACCCTGTGCCTCATGGGAACAGTCCAGCCCGAACTGCCAAGCCATGTCTTCCCTGGACCGGAAACAAGCATCCTAGGACCGGTTTCTGGCATTCCAGCCGTCATCAGCCAGGCTTGCCTGAATCCAGTGGCAAAGTGAGCAAGGGACCCACGTCTGGGCATACCCCCGCCAACTTAGGGCGAACAAAGCGATACAAAAGGGGATGATGGACGGAACGCTTGAGCCAATCAAACACTCACCCCCAGTCAACTGATCTGGGTTTAATCCATCATCATTCTTTAGCTCACTCCACCACCCCAGTTCAGACATGGCCATATGCAAATCAGTCTGACCCTGTGCCTCATGGGAACAGTCCAGCCCGAACTGCCAAGCCATGTCTTCCCTGGACCGGAAACAAGCATCCTAGGACCGGTTTCTGGCATTCCAGCCGTCATCAGCCAGGCTTGCCTGAATCCAGTGGCAAAGTGAGCAAGGGACCCACGTCTGGGCATACCCCCGCCAACTTAGGGCGAACAAAGCGATACAAAAGGGGATGATGGACGGAACGCTTGAGCCAATCAAACACTCACCCCCAGTCAACTGATCTGGGTTTAATCCATCATCATTCTTTAGCTCACTCCACCACCCCAGTTCAGACATGGCCATATGCAAATCAGTCTGACCCTGTGCCTCATGGGAACAGTCCAGCCCGAACTGCCAAGCCATGTCTTCCCTGGACCGGAAACAAGCATCCTAGGACCGGTTTCTGGCATTCCAGCCGTCATCAGCCAGGCTTGCCTGAATCCAGTGGCAAAGTGAGCAAGGGACCCACGTCTGGGCATACCCCCGCCAACTTAGGGCGAACAAAGCGATACAAAAGGGGATGATGGACGGAACGCTTGAGCCAATCAAACACTCACCCCCAGTCAACTGATCTGGGTTTAATCCATCATCATTCTTTAGCTCACTCCACCACCCCAGTTCAGACATGGCCATATGCAAATCAGTCTGACCCTGTGCCTCATGGGAACAGTCCAGCCCGAACTGCCAAGCCATGTCTTCCCTGGACCGGAAACAAGCATCCTAGGACCGGTTTCTGGCATTCCAGCCGTCATCAGCCAGGCTTGCCTGAATCCAGTGGCAAAGTGAGCAAGGGACCCACGTCTGGGCATACCCCCGCCAACTTAGGGCGAACAAAGCGATACAAAAGGGGATGATGGACGGAACGCTTGAGCCAATCAAACACTCACCCCCAGTCAACTGATCTGGGTTTAATCCATCATCATTCTTTAGCTCACTCCACCACCCCAGTTCAGACATGGCCATATGCAAATCAGTCTGACCCTGTGCCTCATGGGAACAGTCCAGCCCGAACTGCCAAGCCATGTCTTCCCTGGACCGGAAACAAGCATCCTAGGACCGGTTTCTGGCATTCCAGCCGTCATCAGCCAGGCTTGCCTGAATCCAGTGGCAAAGTGAGCAAGGGACCCACGTCTGGGCATACCCCCGCCAACTTAGGGCGAACAAAGCGATACAAAAGGGGATGATGGACGGAACGCTTGAGCCAATCAAACACTCACCCCCAGTCAACTGATCTGGGTTTAATCCATCATCATTCTTTAGCTCACTCCACCACCCCAGTTCAGACATGGCCATATGCAAATCAGTCTGACCCTGTGCCTCATGGGAACAGTCCAGCCCGAACTGCCAAGCCATGTCTTCCCTGGACCGGAAACAAGCATCCTAGGACCGGTTTCTGGCATTCCAGCCGTCATCAGCCAGGCTTGCCTGAATCCAGTGGCAAAGTGAGCAAGGGACCCACGTCTGGGCATACCCCCGCCAACTTAGGGCGAACAAAGCGATACAAAAGGGGATGATGGACGGAACGCTTGAGCCAATCAAACACTCACCCCCAGTCAACTGATCTGGGTTTAATCCATCATCATTCTTTAGCTCACTCCACCACCCCAGTTCAGACATGGCCATATGCAAATCAGTCTGACCCTGTGCCTCATGGGAACAGTCCAGCCCGAACTGCCAAGCCATGTCTTCCCTGGACCGGAAACAAGCATCCTAGGACCGGTTTCTGGCATTCCAGCCGTCATCAGCCAGGCTTGCCTGAATCCAGTGGCAAAGTGAGCAAGGGACCCACGTCTGGGCATACCCCCGCCAACTTAGGGCGAACAAAGCGATACAAAAGGGGATGATGGACGGAACGCTTGAGCCAATCAAACACTCACCCCCAGTCAACTGATCTGGGTTTAATCCATCATCATTCTTTAGCTCACTCCACCACCCCAGTTCAGACATGGCCATATGCAAATCAGTCTGACCCTGTGCCTCATGGGAACAGTCCAGCCCGAACTGCCAAGCCATGTCTTCCCTGGACCGGAAACAAGCATCCTAGGACCGGTTTCTGGCATTCCAGCCGTCATCAGCCAGGCTTGCCTGAATCCAGTGGCAAAGTGAGCAAGGGACCCACGTCTGGGCATACCCCCGCCAACTTAGGGCGAACAAAGCGATACAAAAGGGGATGATGGACGGAACGCTTGAGCCAATCAAACACTCACCCCCAGTCAACTGATCTGGGTTTAATCCATCATCATTCTTTAGCTCACTCCACCACCCCAGTTCAGACATGGCCATATGCAAATCAGTCTGACCCTGTGCCTCATGGGAACAGTCCAGCCCGAACTGCCAAGCCATGTCTTCCCTGGACCGGAAACAAGCATCCTAGGACCGGTTTCTGGCATTCCAGCCGTCATCAGCCAGGCTTGCCTGAATCCAGTGGCAAAGTGAGCAAGGGACCCACGTCTGGGCATACCCCCGCCAACTTAGGGCGAACAAAGCGATACAAAAGGGGATGATGGACGGAACGCTTGAGCCAATCAAACACTCACCCCCAGTCAACTGATCTGGGTTTAATCCATCATCATTCTTTAGCTCACTCCACCACCCCAGTTCAGACATGGCCATATGCAAATCAGTCTGACCCTGTGCCTCATGGGAACAGTCCAGCCCGAACTGCCAAGCCATGTCTTCCCTGGACCGGAAACAAGCATCCTAGGACCGGTTTCTGGCATTCCAGCCGTCATCAGCCAGGCTTGCCTGAATCCAGTGGCAAAGTGAGCAAGGGACCCACGTCTGGGCATACCCCCGCCAACTTAGGGCGAACAAAGCGATACAAAAGGGGATGATGGACGGAACGTTTGAGCCAATCAAACACTCACCCCCAGTCAACTGATCTGGGTTTAATCCATCATCATTCTTTAGCTCACTCCACCACCCCAGTTCAGACATGGCCATATGCAAATCAGTCTGACCCTGTGCCTCATGGGAACAGTCCAGCCCGAACTGCCAAGCCATGTCTTCCCTGGACCGGAAACAAGCATCCTAGGACCGGTTTCTGGCATTCCAGCCGTCATCAGCCAGGCTTGCCTGAATCCAGTGGCAAAGTGAGCAAGGGACCCACGTCTGGGCATACCCCCGCCAACTTAGGGCGAACAAAGCGATACAAAAGGGGATGATGGACGGAACGTTTGAGCCAATCAAACACTCACCCCCAGTCAACTGATCTGGGTTTAATCCATCATCATTCTTTAGCTCACTCCACCACCCCAGTTCAGACATGGCCATATGCAAATCAGTCTGACCCTGTGCCTCATGGGAACAGTCCAGCCCGAACTGCCAAGCCATGTCTTCCCTGGACCGGAAACAAGCATCCTAGGACCGGTTTCTGGCATTCCAGCCGTCATCAGCCAGGCTTGCCTGAATCCAGTGGCAAAGTGAGCAAGGGACCCACGTCTGGGCATACCCCCGCCAACTTAGGGCGAACAAAGCGATACAAAAGGGGATGATGGACGGAACGCTTGAGCCAATCAAACACTCACCCCCAGTCAACTGATCTGGGTTTAATCCATCATCATTCTTTAGCTCACTCCACCACCCCAGTTCAGACATGGCCATATGCAAATCAGTCTGACCCTGTGCCTCATGGGAACAGTCCAGCCCGAACTGCCAAGCCATGTCTTCCCTGGACCGGAAACAAGCATCCTAGGACCGGTTTCTGGCATTCCAGCCGTCATCAGCCAGGCTTGCCTGAATCCAGTGGCAAAGTGAGCAAGGGACCCACGTCTGGGCATACCCCCGCCAACTTAGGGCGAACAAAGCGATACAAAAGGGGATGATGGACGGAACGTTTGAGCCAATCAAACACTCACCCCCAGTCAACTGATCTGGGTTTAATCCATCATCATTCTTTAGCTCACTCCACCACCCCAGTTCAGACATGGCCATATGCAAATCAGTCTGACCCTGTGCCTCATGGGAACAGTCCAGCCCGAACTGCCAAGCCATGTCTTCCCTGGACCGGAAACAAGCATCCTAGGACCGGTTTCTGGCATTCCAGCCGTCATCAGCCAGGCTTGCCTGAATCCAGTGGCAAAGTGAGCAAGGGACCCACGTCTGGGCATACCCCCGCCAACTTAGGGCGAACAAAGCGATACAAAAGGGGATGATGGACGGAACGTTTGAGCCAATCAAACACTCACCCCCAGTCAACTGATCTGGGTTTAATCCATCATCATTCTTTAGCTCACTCCACCACCCCAGTTCAGACATGGCCATATGCAAATCAGTCTGACCCTGTGCCTCATGGGAACAGTCCAGCCCGAACTGCCAAGCCATGTCTTCCCTGGACCGGAAACAAGCATCCTAGGACCGGTTTCTGGCATTCCAGCCATCATCAGCCAGGCTTGCCTGAATCCAGTGGCAAAGTGAGCAAGGGACCCACGTCTGGGCATACCCCCGCCAACTTAGGGCGAACAAAGCGATACAAAAGGGGATGATGGACGGAACGCTTGAGCCAATCAAACACTCACCCCCAGTCAACTGATCTGGGTTTAATCCATCATCATTCTTTAGCTCACTCCACCACCCCAGTTCAGACATGGCCATATGCAAATCAGTCTGACCCTGTGCCTCATGGGAACAGTCCAGCCCGAACTGCCAAGCCATGTCTTCCCTGGACCGGAAACAAGCATCCTAGGACCGGTTTCTGGCATTCCAGCCGTCATCAGCCAGGCTTGCCTGAATCCAGTGGCAAAGTGAGCAAGGGACCCACGTCTGGGCATACCCCCGCCAACTTAGGGCGAACAAAGCGATACAAAAGGGGATGATGGACGGAACGTTTGAGCCAATCAAACACTCACCCCCAGTCAACTGATCTGGGTTTAATCCATCATCATTCTTTAGCTCACTCCACCACCCCAGTTCAGACATGGCCATATGCAAATCAGTCTGACCCTGTGCCTCATGGGAACAGTCCAGCCCGAACTGCCAAGCCATGTCTTCCCTGGACCGGAAACAAGCATCCTAGGACCGGTTTCTGGCATTCCAGCCGTCATCAGCCAGGCTTGCCTGAATCCAGTGGCAAAGTGAGCAAGGGACCCATGTCTGGGCATACCCCCGCCAACTTAGGGCGAACTAAGCGATACAAAAGGGGATGATGGACGGAACGTTTGAGCCAATCAAACACTCACCCCCAGTCAACTGATCTGGGTTTAATCCATCATCATTCTTTAGCTCACTCCACCACCCCAGTTCAGACATGGCCATATGCAAATGAGTCTGACCCTGTGCCTCATGGGAACAGTCCAGCCCGAACTGCCAAGCCATGTCTTCCCTGGACCGGAAACAAGCATCCTAGGACCGGTTTCTGGCATTCCAGCCGTCATCAGCCAGGCTTGCCTGAATCCAGTGGCAAAGTGAGCAAGGGACCCACGTCTGGGCATACCCCCGCCAACTTAGGGCGAACAAAGCGATACAAAAGGGGATGATGGACGGAACGCTTGAGCCAATCAAACACTCACCCCCAGTCAACTGATCTGGGTTTAATCCATCATCATTCTTTAGCTCACTCCACCACCCCAGTTCAGACATGGCCATATGCAAATCAGTCTGACCCTGTGCCTCATGGGAACAGTCCAGCCCGAACTGCCAAGCCATGTCTTCCCTGGACCGGAAACAAGCATCCTAGGACCGGTTTCTGGCATTCCAGCCGTCATCAGCCAGGCTTGCCTGAATCCAGTGGCAAAGTGAGCAAGGGACCCACGTCTGGGCATACCCCCGCCAATTTAGGGCGAACAAAGCGATACAAAAGGGGATGATGGACGGAAAGTTTGAGCCAATCAAACACTCACCCCCAGTCAACTGATCTGGGTTTAATCCATCATCATTCTTTAGCTCACTCCACCACCCCAGTTCAGACATGGCCATATGCAAATCAGTCTGACCCTGTGCCTCATGGGAACAGTCCAGCCCGAACTGCCAAGCCATGTCTTCCCTGGACCGGAAACAAGCATCCTAGGACCGGTTTCTGGCATTCCAGCCGTCATCAGCCAGGCTTGCCTGAATCCAGTGGCAAAGTGAGCAAGGGACCCACGTCTGGGCATACCCCCGCCAACTTAGGGCGAACAAAGCGATACAAAAGGGGATGATGGACGGAACGCTTGAGCCAATCAAACACTCACCCCCTGTCAACTGATCTGGGTTTAATCCATCATCATTCTTTAGCTCACTCCACCACCCCAGTTCAGACATGGCCATATGCAAATCAGTCTGACCCTGTGCCTCATGGGAACAGTCCAGCCCGAACTGCCAAGCCATGTCTTCCCTGGACCGGAAACAAGCATCCTAGGACCGGTTTCTGGCATTCCAGCCGTCATCAGCCAGGCTTGCCTGAATCCAGTGGCAAAGTGAGCAAGGGACCCACGTCTGGGCATACCCCCGCCAACTTAGGGCGAACAAAGCGATACAAAAGGGGATGATGGACGGAACGCTTGAGCCAATCAAACACTCACCCCCAGTCAACTGATCTGGGTTTAATCCATCATCATTCTTTAGCTCACTCCACCACCCCAGTTCAGACATGGCCATATGCAAATCAGTCTGACCCTGTGCCTCATGGGAACAGTCCAGCCCGAACTGCCAAGCCATGTCTTCCCTGGACCGGAAACAAGCATCCTAGGACCGGTTTCTGGCATTCCAGCCGTCATCAGCCAGGCTTGCCTGAATCCAGTGGCAAAGTGAGCAAGGGACCCACGTCTGGGCATACCCCCGCCAACTTAGGGCGAACAAAGCGATACAAAAGGGGATGATGGACGGAACGTTTGAGCCAATCAAACACTCACCCCCAGTCAACTGATCTGGGTTTAATCCATCATCATTCTTTAGCTCACTCCACCACCCCAGTTCAGACATGGCCATATGCAAATCAGTCTGACCCTGTGCCTCATGGGAACAGTCCAGCCCAAACTGCCAAGCCATGTCTTCCCTGGACCGGAAACAAGCATCCTAGGACCGGTTTCTGGCATTCCAGCCGTCATCAGCCAGGCTTGCCTGAATCCAGTGGCAAAGTGAGCAAGGGACCCACGTCTGGGCATACCCCCGCCAACTTAGGGCGAACAAAGCGATACAAAAGGGGATGATGGACGGAACGTTTGAGCCAATCAAACACTCACCCCCAGTCAACTGATCTGGGTTTAATCCATCATCATTCTTTAGCTCACTCCACCACCCCAGTTCAGACATGGCCATATGCAAATGAGTCTGACCCTGTGCCTCATGGGAACAGTCCAGCCCGAACTGCCAAGCCATGTCTTCCCTGGACCGGAAACAAGCATCCTAGGACCGGTTTCTGGCATTCCAGCCGTCATCAGCCAGGCTTGCCTGAATCCAGTGGCAAAGTGAGCAAGGGACCCACGTCTGGGCATACCCCCGCCAACTTAGGGCGAACAAAGCGATACAAAAGGGGATGATGGACGGAACGTTTGAGCCAATCAAACACTCACCCCCAGTCAACTGATCTGGGTTTAATCCATCATCATTCTTTAGCTCACTCCACCACCCCAGTTCAGACATGGCCATATGCAAATCAGTCTGACCCTGTGCCTCATGGGAACAGTCCAGCCCGAACTGCCAAGCCATGTCTTCCCTGGACCGGAAACAAGCATCCTAGGACCGGTTTCTGGCATTCCAGCCGTCATCAGCCAGGCTTGCCTGAATCCAGTGGCAAAGTGAGCAAGGGACCCACGTCTGGGCATACCCCCGCCAACTTAGTGCGAACAAAGCGATACAAAAGGGGATGATGGATGGAACGTTTGAGCCAATCAAACACTCACCCCCAGTCAACTGATCTGGGTTTAATCCATCATCATTCTTTAGCTCACTCCACCACCCCAGTTCAGACATGGCCATATGCAAATCAGTCTGACCCTGTGCCTCATGGGAACAGTCCAGCCCGAACTGCCAAGCCATGTCTTCCCTGGACCGGAAACAAGCATCCTAGGACCGGTTTCTGGCATTCCAGCCGTCATCAGCCAGGCTTGCCTGAATCAAGTGGCAAAGTGAGCAAGGGACCCACGTCTGGGCATACCCCCGCCAACTTAGGGCGAACAAAGCGATACAAAAGGGGATGATGGACGGAACGTTTGAGCCAATCAAACACTCACCCCCAGTCAACTGATCTGGGTTTAATCCATCATCATTCTTTAGCTCACTCCACCACCCCAGTTCAGACATGGCCATATGCAAATCAGTCTGACCCTGTGCCTCATGGGAACAGTCCAGCCCGAACTGCCAAGCCATGTCTTCCCTGGACCGGAAACAAGCATCCTAGGACCGGTTTCTGGCATTCCAGCCGTCATCAGCCAGGCTTGCCTGAATCCAGTGGCAAAGTGAGCAAGGGACCCACGTCTGGGCATACCCCCGCCAACTTAGGGCGAACAAAGCGATACAAAAGGGGATGATGGACGGAACGTTTGAGCCAATCAAACACTCACCCCCAGTCAACTGATCTGGGTTTAATCCATCATCAATCTTTAGCTCACTCCACCACCCCAGTTCAGACATGGCCATATGCAAATCAGTCTGACCCTGTGCCTCATGGGAACAGTCCAGCCCGAACTGCCAAGCCATGTCTTCCCTGGACCGGAAACAAGCATCCTAGGACTGGTTTCTGGCATTCCAGCCGTCATCAGCCAGGCTTGCCTGAATCCAGTGGCAAAGTGAGCAAGGGACCCACGTCTGGGCATACCCCCGCCAACTTAGGGCGAACAAAGCGATACAAAAGGGGATGATGGACGGAACGTTTGAGCCAATCAAACACTCACCCCCAGTCAACTGATCTTAGCTAACGACAGCTTGAAGCCAACCAAACTAAGGCGTCACTTTGAAACGAAACATGGGCCGGTAGCAGGAAAAAGCAGAGATTTTTTTGCCAGGAAGTTGCAAGAGATAACTCAGCAGAAAGAAGCGGTGAAACATGTGGCAAATACTCCTGCAAATGCATTAAAAGCATCATACCAAGTAGCATACCGCATTGCCAAAAACAAAAGGCCCTTTGTAGATGGAGAAAAAGTGATTCTCCCAGCATTGCTCGACGTAGCTAGGACAATGCTTGGTGAAAAAGCAGCAGAGAAGTTCAAAAGTATACCCATCTCAGACACAACAGTTTGCCGCTGCATCTCTGAAATGTCAGAAGATATCCAGGGACAGCTCATAGCCCAGTTGAAATCAAGTTTGTTTGCTTTGCAGTTGGATGAAGCAACTGATGTGTCAAAGGATGCCAATTTAATTGCTTATGTTCGATACTGCTATGAAACGCTGTTATTAGAAGATTTTTTATTTTGCAAGCAAATCAAGGGGCGATCAACAGGTTCAGATTAGTTTGCCATTATCAATGACTTCCTGAAAATCCATGGCTTAAAATGGGAAAACTGTGTTGGAATCTGCACAGATGGTGTTCCTTCAATGTGTGGGGCTAAGGCTGGCCTAAAAGCTAACGTATTGAAAGTGGCTCCACATATTCTGTGGACCCATTGTATGATACACCGGGAAGCCCTTGCTGTTCGAAACATGGACAGAGAACTTGAGGATGTGCTGAACTCTGCTATAAAAATAGTAGATTTCATAAAGACCCATCCCACAAGAGCTCGTCTATTTGCAATTTTATGTGCAGAAATGGGAGCTGAGCATGATGACTTGCTGTTTCCTACAGAAGTGGGGTGGTTATCCCGGGGTAAAGTGCTGTCTCGCATCTTTGAATTAAGGAATGAAGTACAGCAGTTTCTTCTGTGTTTGGACCCCTGCAAAGCAGAACAACTATGCAATCCCCGCTGGCTTGTGCTTCTAGCATACCTTGCTGACATTTTTGAGAAATTAAATTCCCTGAATCTGTCCATGCAAGGAGCTGACATCACTTCTTTTACCATGAATAAAAGAATAACTGCATTCAAGAAGAAGCTTGAATTATGGAGAAGACTAGTTGAAGATGGCCTGTTTGAGCCGTTTCCATGATTAGTAGATGCTCTTGAGGAGACTGAATATGAACATCCAATTGTTGCTGAGATAATAAAAAATCACCTGACGTCTATCAGCGACAGTTTGCAAAAGTATTTTCCTGAGGACAACGATCACTTCAATGACTGGGTCTTTCAACCATTTCTGGCACAGGTGGCAAACCATCTCCCGATTCGTATGCAGGAAGAACTAATTGATCGCCACAGTGACCGCACTCTGCAGATGCATTTCAGCAAAGTCTCACTGGGAGAGCTTTGGCTGAAAATGTCTGCAGAATATTCCACTTTGAGAGAAACTGCTATCAAAACTCTCTTGCCTTTTAGCTCGTGCTGTTTATATGAGATTGGGTTCTCAGCACTTGCGGTATTAAAGACTAAGTACCATTCAAGATTGAATGTGGAGCACAACCTGAGGATGGCAGTAGCAAAAATCCATCCACAGATTGACCGTCTCTGTGTCGAAAAACAGGCACACCCGTCCCATTAATGTTGGTGGTGTTATCTATGTCATGTGTAAAACAAAGCATCCTAGTAAAAACAATTTGTGCACATTTTATCTTGGAAAATTGTGTTTTGAGCTGTGAAATAAGCCTCTGTCATTTAACCACACCCACTCACAAACCTGCAGTTTACTAAACACTCTTATTGTGTTGGACATTATTTGCCAGATATGGCCCGGGATATGTGGGTGGCGGTCGATTATGTAGTGTACCAGATTCCAGAAATTTCTGTCAGGTGGTGGGGGGGCCCGGCATTTAAACAAATTCAGCTGGGGGGGCTCAACCTACAAAAGTTTGAAGACCTCTGGTCTACAACAACAGTTTCAATATTTTTGTTAAAATCTAAAGGTAAATACACAACTCTTCCTTTTAAACCTCTTTGTAGATCTGTTGGAGGCAGCTTACCTGTTTTAGGCTCCACACGAACTATAGCCTGAAACGGGTGCACAGATTGAATAAGAATGGACTTATATGTATTTAAATCTACCAGTTCCGGAGGAATAGCTACCAACTCTAGGTTGTTATGTACAGCTCTAGCTGGCATTTTGTTCTCTTCTAATTTGCTGTAACAATATTTACAAATAAGTTGATCACTACCCAACTCAAAACGACCTTCCACCAACAAATAAGCACCAAATTGCTCCCACTTATCATTATTTTCCTTTTCACTTTTTAAATACACATCAACATTCCTAGTTTGACTTCTATAGTGAGTACGTCGGCAACAAATACAAACATAGTTTGGTTTTTCACAAGAAACTACCTTAAACTTGTAATTTCTTCTGCAAACTTCACAGAAGTACTTTCTTCCACCTCTTCTTCAACACCTACACTTATTAAACTCTCACTTTCTCTACACTCCTCTTCAGGACCAAAGAAACAAAACTCTATATCATCAGAAACTTTTTTTACATCCAAACTGAACCATGCAAAAGAGCTGAATTTATTTCACTTAAAGATAATGCAGGACTTTTCACATAGTAACTTACTAACTTCCGCATTTCAGAGTGATGTACTGCTAACATTCTTAAATGATGAAAAGTACTTCGACACACTTTTCTAGAAAGACAAGCCAGAGAATGACCCTGCAAGCCACTATATTTTCTCACTTTACAAGTATCTAGTCCTTGCAACATCTTAATCTTCTGTTTAACACTTTTTTTTACCATAATCTCGTAAGAAATTTCGTAATATATCAATAGATTCCTGTTGTATGCTACAAATACTACTACAATCCCACTTATACACTAGAGCTTCTGTGCGTCTCCCTTGAACTTCTTCAGCTATTACTTCTTCCACATTTCTAGGAACCATCTTTTCTTTTTCAATTGCACAACCGTTTTTAACCTCGTAACAACGACCCCTGGTATCAACTGCATGAACTAATGTACTTTGTTGAAAATAGCTTTCTTCATTAAAAAAAAAGGTTCCGTACTAGAAGTATGCTTCCATTCACCAGAAAAGATTTTGTAAAAGTTAGTTCTATTAACCAGTCTTTATCTTTTACTTTTCTCCTTCATAAAGTGCATTATTTTATTCAATGTTTTCATTCTCTTCAATACTAATATAAACAATTTTCTTTTCAATTCAAAAGCCTTTTCAACTACACTTTCAATCTGTTGTTTCTTCTTGTAAAATGCTAATTTTCTTTTATATTTTTTGCAATCTTTCAATAAATTTTGTAGTACTCTACTTTTATACATTCTCTTTCTAATGTCTTTATATTGTTTCATCCTTATTTCAACTTGGATTGTTTTCCTATAACCTGATTTTCCATTAATTTCTCCGTTTTTCTTTTCCTTCTGATTGCTTGTAGTACTTTTCTTTCTCTTTTCCCCATTTTCAAAATCGATTACTTTTTAAAAAACACTTTTAACAAATTATTTTGTTCTCTTACCAGAAGACTTTTTCTTCAAAGTCTCATGTTGTACTTCATCTACTTTCTGCTTTTCTCTATCCTTTAAATAGTTCTGTTTCCTTTGTTCTCTTTTCTTTTGAACTTTTCTTGTCATACTGAATATTTCTTAACAATTATGAAGAATATCTAAAAAAACTGTTTATTTTTCTAAAAAATATTAATATTATTAAAATAGTTATATACAAATATTGTCATCTATAAATAAAGAAATACATTGAGTAATGCCTAGTTGAATAGATCAGTGCAACAGTAGGACTTGGATGATTCTACAACTGCAACAGTGGTACGTAACGACTGCCTGGGTGATTGCATAACTAAAGGGGTAATATCTGGAGGATTACTGCAGTACATAGCACATCAGTGGGTGATTTTATAACTGCATGAGTACTGCTTGGGTGATTGCAGGAGTACTAAGGGAATGTCTGAGTGATTAGGAGAGTTCAAAGGTAGTGCCTGAGTGATTTTACAAGTGCATGACTACTGGCTGAGTGACTACATAAGTACAAGGGTAATGCCTGCTTTATTGAAGGAGTGCAAGGGTAGTACTGAGATAACGCCTGACTGAATAACTGAGTGCAAAAGTAGTGCCTGGGTGATATCATAACACCGTTAGTGCCCGAGTGATTATATAAGTGCATGAGTAGTGGCTACATGATTGCATGCGTGCATAGCTACTGCCTGGGTGATTGCATGAGTGCAGGGGTAATGTCTGGATGATTGCATCAGTGCATATGTACTTATATAGTCAGTCAGGCACTAACATGATAGTACTAGGGAGTTTTATAAGTGTATGAGTGTTGGGCCTAGCCAAATATAAAACAGCAGACTATTACATGACTCAACCAAAAGTCTCTCCATATTGTTAAAAGCATGCATACATATGTCTCTACCTTTTCAAATCATCTTCATATCTAAAATAAATATTATATACAATATTTCTGAAACATAGTGAAACCTTGAAACTGAGACATGTAATAGATATGCCTGAGTGATTGCAAAACACCAAGGATAGTACTTGGGTGTTTGTATGACTCCAAAGGTAGTCACTGGGTAATTGCAGGAGAAGATGGATAGTGACTGGCTAATTACACGAGTGCACACATAAAGTTTCAGTGTATGGTTAAGTGTATAAATAGCACCTGAAGGCATAGATCACTCACTAAGAAGTGAATAGATCAGTGCAACAGTAGGGCCTGCATGATTCTATGACTGCAAGGGTAGTGCCTGGGTTACTACATGAGTGCATAGGTAGAGACTGCATGAATCTATAACTGTAAGGGTAGTACATAACTAATGCCTGTGTGATTGCATGATTGCAGGGGTAATATCTGGGGGATTACTGCAGTACATAGGAAGTGAGTGGGTGATTTTATAAGTCCATGAGTACTGCCTGGGTGATTACAGAAGTACTAAGGGACTGCCTGAGTGATTACAGTAGTGCAAAGGAGGTGCCTCGGTGTTTTTATAAGTGCATGGGTATTGCCTGAGTGATTACATAAGTACAAGAGTAGTGCCTCCATGATTGAGAGAGTGCAAGGATAGTGCCTCAGTAATTGAAGCACTGTATAGCTAATGCATTCGTGATAGCATGAATACAGAAGTAACCACTGGGGGATTAAAGGAATACATAGGTAACACCAGGGTGACTGCAAGAGTACAAGAGTAATATCTGTTGATTTTTATGACTACATACAAAGTGACTGAGTGGTTTTATAACTGCATGGGTACTTCTTGGGTGATTTCAGGACTACTGAGGTAACGCCTGACTGAATAAATTAGTGTAAAAGTAGTGCCTGGGTGATCTCATAACATCATGACTACTGTATGAGTGATTACATAAGTACAAGGCTAGTGCCTCTGTGATTGAAAGAGCATAACGTTAGTGCCTGAGTGATTATATAAGTGCATGAGTAGTGACAGCATGATTCAAAGACTGCATGGGTAATACCTTGGTGATTGCATGAGTGCATAGCTACTGCCTGGGTGATTGCATCAGTGCATATGTACTGCCTGGATCATTAGAATACTGCATGGGTACTACTAGGGTGTTTTATAAGTGTATGAGTGTTGGGCCTAGCCAAATATAAAACAGCAGACTATTACATGACTCAACCAAAAGTCTCTCTATATCATTAAAAGCATGCATACGTATGTCTCTACCTATTCAAATCATCATCATATCTAAAGGAAATATATATACAATATTTCTGAAATATAGTCAAACCTAGAAACTGAGACATGTAATAGATATGCCTGAGTGATTCCAAAACACCATGGATAGTACTTTGGTGATTGTATGACTCCAAAGGTACTCGCTGGGTAATTGCAGGAGAAGATGGATAGTGACTGGCTAATTACATCAGTGCACACATAAAAGTTCAGTGCATGGATAAGTATATAAATAGCACCTGAAGGCATAGATGACTCACTAAGAAGTGCCTAGGTGAATAGATGAGTGCAACAGTAGGGCCTGGATGATTCTATGACTGCAAGGGTAGTGCCTGGGTTATTACATGAGTGCATACGTAGAGACTGCATGAATCTATAACTGTAGGGGTACTACATACCTAGTGCCTAGGTGATTGCATGATTGCAGGGGTAATATCTGGGGGATTATTGGAGTACATAAGAAGTGAGTGGGTGATTTTATAAGTCCATGAGTACTGCCTGAGTGATTACAGAAGTACTAAGGTACTACCTGAGTGATTACAGGAGTGAAAAGGTAGTGCCTCAGTGATTTTATAAGTGCATGAATATTGCCTGAGTGATTACATAAGTACAAGAGTAGTGTTTCCATGATTGAGAGAGTGCATGGATAGTGCCTGGGTGATTGAAGCACTGTATAGCTAATACATTGGTGATTGACTGAATGAGTACAGAGGTAATGTCTGGGGGATTAAAGGAGTACATAGCTAACACCTGGGTGACTGCATGACTATAGGAGTAATATCTGGTGATTTACATGACTACATAGAAAGTGACTGAGTGATTTTATAAGTGCATTGGTATTTCTTGGGTGATTTCAGGACTACTGAGGTAACGCCTGAGTGAATAAATGAGTGCAAAAGTAGTGCCTGGGTGATCTCATAACACCATGACTACTGTATGAGTGAGTACATAAGTACAAGGCTAGTGCCTCTGTGATTGAAAGAGGAGAACATTAGTGCCTGGGTGATTATATAAGTGCACGAGTAGTGGCTACACGATTCAAAGAGTGCATGGGTAATACCTTGGTGATTGCATAAGTGCACAGCTACTGCCTGGGTGATTGCATGAGTGCAGGGGTAATGCCTGGGTGATTGCATCAGTGCATATGTACTGCCTGGATCATTGGAAGACTGCATGGCTAGTACTAGGGTGTTTTATAACTGCACGACTGGGGGCCTAGCCAAATATAAAACAGCAGACTATTACATGACTCAACCATAAGTCTCTACATATCATTAAAAGCATGCATACATATGTCTCTACCTTATCAAATCATCATCATATCTAAAAGAAATATATATATAATATTTCTGAAATATAGTCAAACCTAGAAACTGAGACATGTAATAGATATGCCTGAGTGATTTCAAAACACCATGGATAGTACTTGCGTGATTGTATGACTCCAAAGGTACTCACTGGGTAATTGCAGGAGAAGATGGATAGTGACTGGCTAATTACATGAGTGCACACATAAATGTTCAGTGCATGGATAAGTGTACAAATAGCACCAGAAGGCATAGATGACTCACTAAGAAGTGCCTAGGTGAATAGATGAGTGCAATAGTAGGGCCTGGATGATTCTATGACTGCAAGGGTAGTGCCTGGGTTATTACATGCCAGCATACGTAGAGACTGCATGAATCTATAAATATAGGGGTAGTACATAACTAGTACCTAGCTGATTGCAGGGGTAATATCTGGGGGATTATTGGAGTACATAAGAAGTGAGTGGGTGATTTTATAAGTCTATCAGTACTGCCTCGGTGATTACATAAGTACTAAGGTACTGCCTGAGTGATTACAGGAGTGCAAAGGTAGTACCTGGGTGATTTTATAAGCGCATGCGTATTGCCTGAGTGATTACATAAGTACAAGAGTAGTGCCTCCGCGATTGAGAGAGTGCAAGGATAGTGCCTGGGTGATTGAAGCACTGTATAGCTAATACATTGGTGATTGCATGAGTACAGAGGTAATGTCTGGGGGATTAAAGGAGTACATAGCTAACGCCTGGGTGACTGCATGACTAAAGGAGTAATATCTGGTGATTTACATGACTACATAGAAAGTGACTGAGTGATTTTATAAGTGCATTGGTATTTCTTGGGTGATTTCAGGACTACTGAGGTAACGCCTGAGTGAATAAATGAGTGCAAAAGTAGTGCCTAGGTGATCTTTTAACACCATGACTACTGTATGAGTGATTACATAAGAACAAGGCTAGTGCCTCTGTGATTGAAAGAGTAGAACGTTACTGCCTGAGTGATTATATAAGTGCATGAGTAGTCGCTACATGATTCAAAGAGTGCATGGGTAATACCTTGGTGATTGCATGAATACATAGCTACTGCCTGGGTGATTGCATGAGTGCAGGGGTAATGCCTGGGTGATTGCATCAGTGCATATGAACTGCCTGGATCATTGGAAAGCTGCTTGGGTAGTACTAGGGTGTTTTATAACTGCATGAGTGTTGAGCCTAGCCAAATATAAAGCAGCAGACTATTACATGACTCAACCATAAGTCTCTCCATATCATTAAAAGCATGCATACATATGTCTCTGCCTTTTCAAATCATCATCATATCTAAAAGAAATATATATACAATATTTCTCAAATATAGTGAAACCTAGAAACTGAAACATGTAATAGATCTGCCTGATTGATTGCAAAACACCATGGATAGTACTTGGGTGATTGTATGACTCCAAAGATAGTTGCTGGGAAATTACAGGAGAAGATGAATAGTGACTGGCTAATTACATGAGAGCACACATAAAAGTTCAGTGCATGAATAAGTGTATAAATAGCACCTGAAGACATAGATGACTCACTAAGAAGTGCCTAGGTGAATAGATGAGTGCAACAGTAGGACCTAGATGATTCTACATATCATACAGGGTGATTTTATGAGTGCAGGGATAATATCTGGGTGATTGGAGGAGTGCATGGGTAATACCTGGGTGCAGGGAAGAGTGCATGGGTAATGCCTGGGTGCATGGAAGAGTGCATGGGTAGTGCCTGGGTGCATGGAGTAGTGCTTAGGTAGGTCCTAGTGACTGCATAACTGCAGGGGTAATATCTGGGGGATTACTGGAGTACATACCAAGTGAGTGGGTGATTTCACAAGTGCATGCGTACTGACTAAGTGATTGGAGGAGTGCATAGATCCTGAAAAGGAAATTGGAGGAGTGCAAGGGTATTACCTGGGTGATTGAACCAGTGTATACCTAATGCATTGGTGATTGCATGACTTCAGAGGTAATATCTGGGGGACTACAGGTGTACATAGAAAGTGCCAGGGTGATTTTATAAGTGAGTAAGTACTGCATGGGTGATTAGAGTAATACTGTGATAGTGCCTCAGTGATTGCAAAAGTGTAAAGTTAGCACCTGGATGATTTTATAAGTGCATAGGCACTGGCTAAGTGATTGGAGGAGTGCATAGTTCCTGACAAGGTGATTGGAGGAGTGCAAAGGTAGTGCCTGAATGATTAAACAAGTGTTTATCTAACGCATTGATGATTGCATGATTGCAGGAGTTATGCCTTGGGGATTAGAGGAGTACGTAGGTAATGGCTGGTGATTCCATTATTACAGGGATAATATTTGGGAAATTACAGGAGTACATAACAGCATATGCTACCAGCATCATATATAAAAGTATATACAGATAAATGTATAACTATGTTTTCTTATTCTATCATCTTCGCACATATAACACGTACCATAATACATATGCAAGTACACACGTATCTCAGTCACAACAACATCCACAGTTCAAGACTTCACAGACTTCACTTCAGTTTTCAAACAGACACTGAAAATTATGCAGTATATATGAAATATAACTTTCCTCAATTATACAAATGACTCTAATAAATAACATCTCTACAAACATCTCAAACCTCACTTTCAAACTGCTGCTTTACCATTCTACAACTACTTATAATGTTACACCTACCGAAATACAAAGCAGGAACCTTTCACATGTCTTTACTAAAAGTCTCACCATATTCGTAAAATCATACATGAATATGTCTGTACCATAACAGTATCCAAACCTTAACAATTCACAGAACAAACTTCCAATTTTAAGGAAACACCCAAAATTATGTGGCATATTTCAACTGTACCTCTCTAGAAACTTAAAAAAAGAACCCTAATCAATAATACCTTATATCAACATCTTTCAAACCACACTATTATGCTGCATCTTCATCATCCCACTACTACTCACAGTCTTGAGACTACCACATACAAAGCAACAACACCTCTTTGTTATACATCATGCACCTTTAAATGTATAAGTCATATGAAAATACATATACAGGTAGAAGCATTCTTGAGACAGAAGTCCATCCACACCTTAAAACTTGACAGACTCCACCTCCAATTTTAAAGCAACAGCTAAAATTATGCGGTATACTACAAATGTACATATCCACACACTAAAACAAACTACCATAATCACTAATCCATCTTCCAATATACACATATTACTATACAGAATCTACTTCAAACAACAATTAACTACAATAAAACAAACTACAATACACATCTCTACATTTAATAATATATTTCAAATATCACAGTTCATCAATCATTTTTAAAGATTAAAAATAAAAGTAATACATAATCCACCTCACTAATTTATAACTCACCTTAAAAGATTTTCTTATGCACACAATCAATGTAATGCACCACTCTCAGCAAGGTAAAACCAGTAATGGCAAACTTTCCCTCTCTTTCTCCACACAAATACATGTAAGTAACAAATCACACTGCTTCCTACATTATTTCAAATTATAAAACACATTTCTATTGGTTAGACATATTAACCCTTACCAACTGACTTCTAAAAGTGCCCAAACTGGTTCTGGAATTTTTTGGAGACGCAACTCCACCGTGCACCATCGCGATGGAGGCGCGAATCCATACGGGAGTTCAAAAATATATTACAAATAAAAATACTACTATTTTTTAAGAACACACTACTTCTAAAGATAGTAATGACTTGGGAAATATTACTTTAATAAGGTATCACTTATATATAAATTACAATTTCACATTTTAAGACCACAGTTAAGTTTCAACCCTTCCCCCATTCTGCTTAATGCCAGTTTCCATAGTAACAGTTCATAGAACATTCAACTGAACTGACAGGTCACAAGTTCACCATATTTTGAAGTTCAGCACACAAGGTTACAAATGCAAACAGCAGGTGTGGTTGACATTTGCAAAAAATGACCTTATCCTATCTACCATACCTTTCAACATTTTTTACTAACCAATAAGAAACATGCTTTTTAAAGAAAGTAACATGCACCCTATTTTTGAATGTTCAATGTTCTTAAGCAGCCAATTAATTCTCTACTTTTTAAAAAACAGCATCTTGTCCACCATTTTAGATAGCTCTCATTCTACCAACTGACTACCTCAGCTACAGACATCTTTTCATTACTTCCAGACATCCCTTCAAGATGCTTACTGTATGGATTGTTGGGCACAGCTATGTTTTCTGGTGCAAAGGGTATGCTGAACGCAGAGGTATTGACAAAGACCTAGCTTTGCAAAATGTGGATATTAAATGAATTGCACAGAGAGGATTAAAGTGGCACCAATTGATGCCTTTGGTTAAAACCTTTTTGCATCTCCAACCCCTGACCTCATGATTGTGCACTGTGGTGGCAATGACCTAGGCACATTGACTGGGGTAGGTCTGGAAATGCTAATGAAGGACACCTTTGCACAATTGATGTTGATTTTACCTCAAACTGTCTTTTTATTTTCTAATATATGCCAAAGACAGAAATGGAAGTGGTCAAATCAATTCTGTCCACAGATTGAGAAAGCTAGAAAGAATGTCAATAAAGCTATTTCTGCATACCTCAGAGATCATAGAATGGGGTCCATCTACAACAACAATCTACTTTTTCATATGGACGACATCTACAGAAGTGATGGAGTGCACTTCACAGATCAAGGGAACAGAATCTTCCTCAACAACCTTAAGCTGTGCATCCGCACTTACATGTAGCTACAACAAAGTGAAAATAAAAACAAGGGCTCTTTTTAGAGCCACCCTATAACCCAACATATAATCTTACTTTTTCAAAAACATATATATTCTTTTTTTGATTTTGCCTGGAGGCGCGAACCCATCGCGATTACACGGGGGCCGCGCTGAGAGCCGCGTTGGAGTCGCGAATCCAAACTTGAAAGAAAAAAAAATGCCCCACTTCCATAATTTGGTATTCGCCCCGGGGACCCCATCCCCCGGGGCCTGCCATCATTTTTTCGTTTAATAAATAAGGAGGGGGACCATGCGGCCCCCCTCCTGAGGCCAATAATGGCCCCGGGGACCCCAACCACTGGGGCCTGCCCCTATTTTTTTTTTTTAAATAACAAAAGAGGGGGACTACGTGACCCCCTCCTCAGGCCAATAATGGCCCTGGGGACCCCATCCCCCGGGGCCAGGCCTCAGCATTAGGGACCATGGGGGAAGCCCCAATGCCCCCACGGTCCCTGCCAGCTCCCCGCCTCCTGCGGGAGCCAGCATTGCTTTTGGGCAAGGGGAGCTGCTAACATGCAGCTCCCCTTGCCCAAAAGCAATTCTGCTTTGCTTCGTTGAAGCGAGAGCAGGTTTCCTGCTCTCGCTTCAATGAAGCAAACTAGTGTTTGCTATGACAGGGTGGGAGCATATCAAACAGCAATGTCCCGGGGGTGGGCACCCCGGGACATTGCAGGAGCCGGCCCTGGGGGGTGGCGGTCCCCAGGCCCATCGAGGGCTCCAGGAGGGGGGCCCCACGGCCCCATCCAAGCATTTTTAAAGCCCCGGGGAGGTGGTGGTCCCCGGGGCAGTGTGGGGAGGGGCAGGAGCCCCCCCCACACTTAAATAAATTAATTTAAGCCCCGGGGAGGTGGCGGTCCCCATGGCTTGGGGGGCCTTTAATAAATCCCTGGGGAGGTGGCGGTCCCTGGGGCTTGGGGGGCCCGTGAGACCCCCTGACCTTAAAAAAATAAAGCCCCGGGGAGGTGGTGGTCCCCGGGGCTGCGTGCCCCCCCACACATTTTCGATAAAGCCCCGGGTAAGTGGTGGTCCCTGGGGCTGCGGAGGCCCCCGCGGGCCCCCATTATATCCTAACACATTGTCCCCGGGACCTGGCCCACCCGGGGGCTTAGGGAAACCGAAGCGCAGGAGACTGCACTTCGTTTTTTTTTTTGTTTTCTCAGCGGAATTCGGGCACCCAGCGCAACTTCTGCCAAAAAAACAAAATAAATGCTTTTTTTAGCCCTGAGGGTCCTTGTGGGACCCCTGACCAGCCCTAGGGGGTCAGGGTATTTCTACCCTGACCCCTTTCCTACATTTACAACATTTTTCAACCTTTTTCATGTGACTCGGTTCTACTGAGTCACAAGATGGCTGCCAACACACTCTGGTTTAGAGTGTTGGCAGCCAATAAGAATGGAGCTTGTGCTCAGGAGGGTTCGCAAACCCTCCTCGGTGCTCAGATATTGATATTTTTATTTTTTTAATTTCTCAGGAACTACTGAACGGATTTACACCATTTAAAAAAAAGGTCGCTTTCTGAACAAAGAGCTACCTTTCTGCCGAATTTGGTGTAATTTCGTTCAGCAGTTCGGGCTGTGGCCTGTTCCAAAATTTCCTATGGCAAATCACCCCGAAACTTTCAGGACAGGAGCTGACCTAAGTGAACCATTAGTTTTTAAAATTTCGCGAAGATTTGTCAAACGGCGCCAAAGATATTGGCAAAAGAAAAAATGCTTTTTGAATAGAAACGAGGTCCTAACTATAACTACCTACTGTTGTAGGTTGTAGGTAATCTATATATATAGTGGATGTTTAAATATTTATATTTATGTATTTATTGATATTTATATTTATATATATATTCATATATTTTACGATCATGGGAATCAATTACTGGCAAATCAGAATGATATAAGACATTTTGCGGCATTTGCACTTGCACACTTGCACTTTTTTCAAGGGTTAACTTTTGTTAAAAAAACGACATTAAGTCATAAATAGATAACCCTTTTAAAGGTTAATTTTGTATTTGCAGTATTTTGCACTTATAAATATTTTTAGCACTTTTGGTAGCACTTTTTAAGTACTGAAATAAGTTTTATATATGGTCTAGATGACAAAAAACATATGGAAAATCATTGTATCCAAAAGCATTTATGCAATTATTGTTGAGAAAATCATGGTTATTTTATGCAGAATGATGAACTGTATTTTTAAAAATTATGGGGCAAAATAACACACATTAGGTGGAGTTGCTTAAAAGCTATGAAAAATTTTGCATTTACGCAGACATTGTCAATAAGGATACAAATGAAGTAATGGAAATGTTTTTTCTATGTCTATCACTATGACCATTGCACACTGTCACTTTAAATTGGTATCCCACAAGCTGTAGCGCTGTCATGTGATCTAGGCAGGGATCTGCCGAAACGCGTCATGGCGGACAGTCTCTTTGGTGTAATAAATTAAATCTGCACAGAATCTGGGTCTGCTCTCGTTTATATCCCCACGGAGAGGATTTGTAAAACAACGAGCAACTTACATATATATATATATATATATATATATTATTATTTTTTTTTTTTTTCTTCAACGTCTGTTCGCAGTAATAAAACAGGCTCCAACACGCTCGGGCTCACTAGAAAGCGGCCTTTCTCACAGATGCCATTTTGACTTTTATATACACTGTGGTCTTTTATATATATATATATATATATATATATATATATATATTCACTGAAAAAAACATAGGTTTCAGGGACGTTATTGTTAGTTGAACATTTCACTCATACAAAACCAGAGAAATTTGCCCGTTATAGTTAGTTGAGCTAACTATAACTCGTGCCCCCGCAATGCACTGCTGATGACGTCACATATTACATCACTCATGACATGATCAGTGACATCACTGATGACATCACTGATGACATCTCAAATGACATCACTGATGACATCATTCAGAGACTGGGTGATATTTAAAAATTTAAGAATGTTATATATAGATACGCAAAGGTGTATTGAAGAATGAGTGGGTGTATGAGTGTCTGAATGGATGATTTAGTAGGTGCGTGACTGACTGTATAAGTGAGTGATTAAACGTGTTTTATTGAATGTATGGGTTGTGACTAATCTGTGTGAATGTCTGTATCAGTCTGTCAGTTGGTGTGTAAGCGGCTGCATGGGTTGGTGAGTAGCTGCATGAGTGTCTATATGGGTTATTGATTGGTTGTATGAGTTCCTGTATGGGTGCCTGAGTGTCTATGTGGGTGGGTGGGGGGTGTGTGACTCCCTGCCTGGATGTGTGAGTGGGTGATTCACTGGGTGTATGGGTTCAAGAGTGCAACTGTGAGGGGCTGTATGGGTGGGTGAGTGTGTGTATGGCTATGTTGGTGAGTGAATGGATGTCTCAGTGGTACATGTGTGAGTAACTACATATGTGAAAGGCAGTATATGTGAGTGTTGGAGTATATAAGTGACTATATGTGAGAGTGAGTGATTGTGAGAGTGGCTGTATAGATGAGTGTGTGCTTGTGTCAGTGATTGTATAAGAGAGTAAGTATGTGTTAGTATCTGTATGAATAGGTGAGGTGGTGTGTGTATAACGGTATAGGTGAGTAAATGGGAGTGTGATTGATTCTTTGCATGACTGACTAGGTGTGTGAGTAACTCTATGGGTGAGTGGCGGTGTGTGAGTGTCTGTATGGGTGTATGAGTGCATATATCAGTGGCTGTATCGATGAGTGACTGTGTGTATGAGTGACTGTATGGGTGAGTGGATGTGTGTGTAGACCTATGAATCAGTGAGTGGGTATGTACTAACTGGTATTGGTGTGTCTATGGTTTTGAGAATGGTAGTCTGTATTTTAGAGTAGGTGTATGAAAGTTTATATTAGGGTGCATCAGATATTAAGTGGATGATGCCATCAGTGATGTCATTTGAGATGTTATCAGTGATGTCATCAGTGATGCCACTGACCATGTCATGAGTGATGTAATATGTGACGTCATCAGCAGTGCATTGCGGGGGCGCGAGTTATAGTTAGCTCAACAAACTATAACGGCCGAATTTCTCTGGTTTTGTACGAGTGAAATGTCCAACAAACTATAACGTCCCTGAAACCTGTGGTTTCTTCAGTGAATTTCTAAGGTTTTTTAAATGCAAATTTCTAACTATAATGTCCCTGAAACCTATGGTTTTTTCAGTGAATTTCAAAGGTTTTTTAACTGCTAATTCCTAACTATAATGTCCCTGAAACCTGTGGTTTTTTCTGTGAATTTCTAAGGTTTTTTAAATGCTAATTTCTAAATATGCCTACATAGGTAGGACATGCGCAGAAAGAGGAAGAAAGGCACAGAAAGAAACAAGAGAAGTGCAGAAAAAAGGCAACAGAAATCCAGAAAGAGGAAGAAAGGTGCAAAAAGAAGCAAGAGAAGTACAGAAAGAAGCAACAGAAGTGCAGAAAGAGACCTACTTCAACTGTACCTTTCCACAGACTCATACAAAGTAGCCTAATCACTAATCCTTCTCAAAAGATGTCTTAAACCTCACTTTTCTCTTGAAGGTTCAGTATTCATCGACTGTTCAGAATGTTAGGCCTACCAAATGTAAAACAGCAATCCTAACCATATCACTGTAGTAAGTCTGACCAAGTTTGTGAAGGTATGCATGCGTGTGTCTCTGCTTTTACTTGGTGACATGTTACATAAAAATAAACATACAAAAACGTAAATATCAGCGTTTCAACCAGCATACTCTGTAAATTTGCGTACAAGAAGGTGCATGTATTTCTTTCTGTTCCTAATACAGGGCGCATGCATATTCAATAGTACATTTGAGGGGCTCTATAACACCTATATACATAACACATGTCTGCCTGTGCAACCGAATGACAGAGCAGAACTGACAAGATTTGACCACCTATAAGAGAAGCTACCCGCTTTTTAAGCTACCATCTTCAGATCCATAACACATGTGAGAATACATGTACAAGTAGACATATACCTCAGTCACGAGAGCACGCAGACCTTTAAACTTAACAGCTTGCACTTCCCATTTCAATATAGAAACAGGACAGAGAGAGGTACAGAAAGAAGCAAGAGAAGTGTTGAAAAAAACAAGAGAGATACAGAAAGAGTAAGAAATGTGCAGAAAGAGGCAAGAGAAGTGCAGAAAGAAACAACAGAGGTGCAGAAAGAGGCAAGAGAGGTGCAGAAAGAGACAATAGAAGTGCAGAAAAAAACAACAGTGGTGCAGAAAGAGGCAAGAGAAGTGCAGAAAGAGGCAAGAGAGGTGCAGAAAGAGGGAAGAGGGGTGCAGAAAGAGGTACAAGGGGTGCCAAAAGAGGCATGAAGGGTGCAGAAAGAAGCAAGAGAAGTGGAGAAAGAAGCAACAGAGGTGCAGAAAGAGGAAAGGAGGGTGGAGAAAGAGGCAAGAGAAGTACAGAAAGAAGCAACAGAGGTGCCGACAGAGGGAACAGGGGTAGAGAAAGAGACAAGAGAAGTGCAGAAACAAGCAACAGAGATGCAGAAAGGGGTAAGAGGGGTGGAGAAAGAGGCAAGAGGGGTACAGAAAGAAGCAAGAGAGGTGCAGAAAGAAACAAAAGAAGTGCAGAAATAAGGAACAGAGGTGCAGAGAGAGGCAAGAAAGGTGCAGAAAGAGGGAAAAGGGGTGAAGAAAGAGGCATGAGGGGTACAGAAAGAAACAAGAGAAGTGCAGAAAAAAGCAACAGAGGTGCAGAAAGAGTCAAGAGGGGTGGAGAAAGAGGCAAGAGAAGTGCAGAAAGAAGCAACAGAGATGCAAAAAGGGGGAACAGGGGTGGAGAAGTGGCAAGAGGGGTGCAGAAAGAAGCAAGAGAGGTATAGAAAGAAACAAAAGAAGAGCAGAAAGAAGGAACAGAGGTGCAGAAAGAGGTAAGAGGGGTGCAGAAAGAGGGAAGAAGGATGCAGAAAGACGCACGAGTGGTGCAGAAGGAAGCAAGAGATGTGCAGAAAGAAGCAACGAGGTGCAGAAAGAGGCAAGAGGGGCGCAAAAAGAGGGAAGAGGGGTGCAGAAAAAGGCACAAGGGGTGCAGAAAGAAGCAAGAGATGTGCAGAAAGAAACAAAAGAAGTGCAGAAAGAAGGAACAGAGGTGCAGAAAGAGGCAACTGGGGTGAAGAAAGAGGCAAAAGGGATGCAGAAAGAAGCGAGAGCTGCAGAAAGAAACAAAAGAAGTGCAGAAAGAAGGAACAGAGGTGCAGAAAGAGGCAACAGGGGTGAAGAAAGAGGGAAGAGGGGTGGATAAAGAGGCATGGGGTGAAGAAAGAAGCAAGAGAGCTGCAGAAAGAAACAAAAAAGTGCAGAAAGAAGGAACAGAGGAGCAGAAAGAGGCAAGAGGAGTGCAGAAAGAGGGATGAGGGGTGCAGAAAGAGGCACGAGGGGTGCAGAAAGAAGCGAGAGCTGCAGAAAGAAACAAAAGAAGTGCAGAAAGAAGGAACAGAGGTGCAGAAAGAGGCAACAGGGGTGAAGAAAGAGGGAAGAGGGGTGGATAAAGCGGCATGGGGTGAAGAAAGAAGCAAGAGAGCTGCAGAAAGAAACAAAAAAAGTGCAGAAAGAAGGAACAGAGGAGCAGAATGAGGCAAGAGGGGTGCAGAAAGAGGCAAAAGGGATGCAGAAAGAAGCGAGAGCTGCAGAAAGAAACAAAAGAAGTGCAGAAAGAAGGAACAGAGGTGCAGAAAGAGGCAACAGGGGTGAAGAAAGAGGGAAGAGGGGTGGATAAAGAGGCATGGGGGTGAAGAAAGAAGCAAGAGAGCTGCAGAAAGAAACAAAAAAAGTGCAGAAAGAAGGAACAGAGGAGCAGAAAGAGGCAAGAGGAGTGCAGAAAGAGGGATGAGGGGTACAGAAAGAGGCACGAGGGGTGCAGAAAGAAGCAAGAGAGCTGCATAAAGAAACAAAAAAGTGCAGAAAGAAGGAACAGAGGTGCAGAAAGAGACAAGAGGGGTGCAGAAAGAAGCAAAAGGGATGCAGAAAGAAGCAAGAGGTGCAGAAAGAAACAAAAGAAGTGCAGAAAGAAGGAGCAGAGGTGCAGAAAGAGGCAAAAGGGGTGCAGAAAGAAGTGCAGAAAGAAGCTACAGAGGTGCAGAAAGAGGCAAGAGGAGTGCAGAAAGAGGGATGAGGGGTGCAGAAAGAGGCACGAGGGGTGCAGAAAGAAGCAAGAGAGATGCAGAAGGAAGCAAGAGAAATGCATAATGAAGCAACAGAGATGCAGAAAGGGGGAAGAGGGATGGAGAAAGAGGCAAGAGGGATACAGAAAGAAACAAGAGAGGCGCAGGAAGGAGCACAAGAAGTGCAAAAAGAAGGAACAGAGGTGCAAAAGAGGCAAGAGGGGTGCAGAAAGAGGGAAGAGGGGTGTGAAAGAGGCACCAGGGGTACAGAAAGAAGCAAGAGGCGTGCAGAAAGAAGCAACAGAGTTGCAGAAAGAAGCAAAAGAAGTGCAGAAAGAAGGAACAGAGGTGCAGAAAGAAGCAAGAGAAGTGCAGAAAGAAGCAACAGAGGTGCAGAAAGAGTTATGAGGGGTGGAGAAAGAGGCAAGAGAGGTGCAGAAAGAAGCAACAGAGATGCAAAAAGGGGGAACAGGGGTGGAGAAGTGGCAAGAGGGGTGCAGAAAGAAGCAAGAGAGGTGCAGAAAGAAACAAAAGAAGAGCAGAAAGAAGGAACAGAGGTGCAGAAAGATGCAAGAGGGGTGCAGAAAGAGGGAAGAAGGATGCAGAAAGAAGCACGAGTGGTGCAGAAAGAAGCAAAGAGGTGCAGAAATAAGGAAGAGTAGTGCAGAAAGAAGCAACAGAGGTGCAGAAAGAGGAAAAAGGGATGCAAAAAGAGGGAAGAGGGGTACAGAAAGAGGCACAAGGGGGGCAGAAAGAAGCAGGAGATGTGCAGAAAGAAACAAAAGAAGTGCAGAAAGAAGGAACAGAGGTGCAGAAAGAGGCAACAGGGGTGAAGAAAGAGGGAAGAGGGGTGGATAAAGAGGCAAGGGGTGAAGAAAAAAGCAAGAGAGCTGCAGAAAGAAACAAAAAAAGTGCAGAAAGAAGGAACAGAGGAGCAGAATGAGGCAAGAGGGGTGCAGAAAGAGGCAAAAGGGATGCAGAAAGAAGCGAGAGGTGCAGAAAGAAACAAAAGAAGTACAGAAAGAAGGACCAGAGGTGCAGAAAGAGGCAAGAGGGGTGCAGAAAGAAACAAAAGAAGTGCAGAAAGAAGCAACAGAGGTGCAGAAAGAGGCAAGAGGAGTGCAGAAAGAAGGATGAAAGGTGCAGAAAGAGGCACCAGGGGTGCAGAAAGAAGCAAGAGAGATGCAGAAAGAAGCAAGAGAAATGCAGAAAGAAGCAACAGAGATGCAGAAAGGGGGAAGTGGGGTGGAGAAAGAGGCAAGATGGATACAGAAAGAAACAAGAGAGATGGAGAAAGAAGGAACAGGGGTGCAGAAAGAGGCAAGAGGGGTGCAGAAAGAGGGAAGAGGGGTGTGAAAGAGGCCCAAGGGGTGCAGAAAGAAGCAAGAGGTGTGCAGAAAGAAGCAAGAGAGTTGCAGAAAGAAACAAAAGAAGTGCAAAAAAAGGAACAGAGGTACAGAAAGAGGCAAGAGGGGTGCAGAAAGAGGGACGAGGGGTGCAGAAAGAGCGACAAGTGTTGCAGAAAGAAGGGACAGAGGTGCAGAAAGAAGCAAAAGAAGTGCAGAAAGAAACACAGAGGTGCAGAAAGAGGGATGAGGGATGGAGAAAGAGCTAAGAGAAGTGCAGAAAGAAGCAACAGAGATGCAGAAAGGGGGAAGTGGAGTGGAGAAAGAGGCAAGATGGATACAGAAAGAAACAAGAGAGGTGCAGAAAGAAACAAAAGAAGTGCAGAAAGAAGGAACAGAGGTGCAGAAAGAGGCAAGAGGGGTGCAGAAAGAGGGAAGAGGGGTGTCAAAGAGGCCGGAGGGGTGGAGAAAGTGGGAAGAGGGGTTCAGTAAGAAGCAAGAGAGGTGCAGAAAGAAACAAAATAAGTGCAGAAAGAAGGAACAGAGGTGCAGAAAGAGGCAAGAGGTGTGCAGAAAGAGGGAAGAGGGGTACAGAAAGAAGCATGAGTGGTGCAGAAAGAAGCAAGAGATGTGCAGAAAGAAACAAAAGAACTGCAGAAAGAAGGAACAGAGGTGCAGAAAGGGGCAACAGGGGTTCGAAAAGAGGGAAGGGGGTGGAGAAAGAGGCAAGGGGTGCAGAAAAAAACATGAGCTGCAGAAAGAAACAAAAGAAGTGCAGAAAGAAGGAACAGAGGTGCAGAAAGAGGCAACAGGGGTGAAGAAAGAGTAAAGAGGGGTGGATAAAGAGGCATGGGGGTATAGAAAGAAGCAAGAGAGCTGCAGAAAGAAACAAAAAAGTGTAGAAAGAGGGAACAGAGGTGCAGAAAGAGACAAGAGGGGTTCAGAAAGAGGCAAAAGGGATGCAGAAAGAAGCAAGAGGTGCAGAAAGAAACAAAAGAAGTGCAGAAAGAAGGAACAGAGGTGCAGAAAGAGGCAAGAGGGGTGCAGAAAGAAGTGCAGAAAGAAGCTACAGAGGTGCAGAAAGAGGCAAGAGGAGTGCAGAAACAGGGATGAGCGGTGCAGAAAGAGGCACGAGGGGTGCAGAAAGAAGCAAGAGAGATGCAGAAAGAAGCAATAGAAATGCATAATGAGGTAACAGAGATGCAGTAAGGGGGAAGTGGGGTGGAGAAAGAGGCAAGAGGGATACAGAAAGAAACAAGAGAGGTCCAGGAAGGAACACAAGAAGTGCAAAAAGAAGGAGCAGTGGTGCAGAAAGAGGCAAGAGGGGTGCAGAAAGAGGGAAGACGGTGTGAAAGAGGCACGAGGGGTATAAAAAGAAGCAAGAGGCATGCAGAAAGAAGCAAGAGAGTTGCAGAAAGAAACAAAAGAAGTGCAGAAAGAAGGAACAGAGGTGCAGAAAGAAGCAAGAGAAGTGCAGAAAGAAGCAACATAGGTGCAGAAAGAGGGATGAGGGGTGGAGAAAGAGGCAAGAGAAGTGCAGAAAGAAGCAACAGAGATGCAAAAAGGGGGAACAGGGGTGGAGAAGTGGCAAGAGGGGTGCAGAAAGAAGCAAGAGAGGTGCTGAAAGAAACAAAAGAAGAGCAGAAAGAAGGAACAGAGGTGCAGAAAGAGGCAAGAGGGGTGCAGAAAGAGGGAAGAATGATGCAGAAAGAAGCACGAGTGGTGCAGAAAGAAGCAAAGAGGTGCAGTAAGAAGCAAGAGTAGTGCAGAAAGAAGCAACAGAGTTGCAGAAAGAGGAAAAGGGGTGCAAAAAGAGGGAAGAGGGGTGCAGAAAGAGGCACGAGGGATGCAGAAAGAAGCAAGAGATGTGCAGAAAGAAACAAAAGAAGTGCAGAAAGAAGGAACAGAGGTGCAGAAAGAGGCAACAGGGGTGAAGAAAGAGGGAAGAGGGGTGGATAAAGAGGCAAGGGGGTATAGAAAGAAGCAAGAGAGCTGCAGAAAGAAACAAAAAAAGTGCAGAAAGAAGGAACAGAGGAGCAGAAAAAGGCAAGTGGGGTGCAGAAAGAGGCAAAAGGGTTGCAGAAAGAAGCGAGAGGTGCAGAAAGAAACAAAATAAGTGCAGAAAGAAGGAACAGAGGTGCAGAAAGAGGCAAGAGGGGTGCAGAAAGAGGCAAGAGGAGTGCAGAAAGAGGGATGAGTGGTGCAGAAAGAGGCACGAGTGGTGCAGAAAGAAGCAAGAGAAATGCAGAAAGAAGCAAGAGAAATGCAGAAAGAAGCAACAGAGATGCAGAAAGGGGGAAGTGGGGTGGAGAAAGAGGCAAGATGGGTACAGAAAGAAACAAGAGAGGTGCAGAAAGAAACAAAAGAAGTGCAGAAAGAAGGAACAGAGGTGCAGAAAGAGGCAAGAGGGGTGCAGAAAGAGGGAAGAGGGGTGTGAAAGAGGCCTGAGGGGTGCAGAAAGAAGCAAGAGGCGTGCAGAAAGAAGCAAGAGAGTTGCAGAATGAAACGAAAGAAGTGCAGAAAAAAGGAACAGAGGTGCAGAAAGAGGCAAGAGGGGTGCAGAAAGAGGGACAAGGGGTGCAGAAAGAGGCACAAGGGTTGCAGAAAGAAGGGACAGAGGTGCAGAAGGAAGCAAGAGAAGTGCAGAAAGAAGCACAGAGGTGCAGAAAGAAGGATGAGGGGTGCAGAAAGAAACAAAAGAAGTGCAGAAAGAAGTAACAGAGGTGCAGAAAGAGGCAAGAGGAGTGCAGAAAGAGGGATGAGGGGTGCAGAAAGAGGCACGAGGGGTGCAGAAAGAAGCAAGAGAGATGCAGAAAGAAGCAAGAGAAATGCAGAAAGAAGCAACAGAGATGCAGAAAGGGGGAAGTGGAGTGGAGAAAGAGGCAAGATGGATACAGAAAGAAACAAGAGCGGTGCAGAAAGAAACAAAAGAGGTGCAGAAAGAAGGAACAGAGGTGCAGAAAGAGGCAAGAGGGGTGCAGAAAGAGGGAAGAGGGGTGTGAAAGAGGCCCGAGGGGTGGAGAAAGTGGCAAGAGGGGTTCAGTAAGAAGCAAGAGAGGTGCAGAAAGAAACAAAAGAAGTGCAGAAAGAAGGAACAGAGGTGCAGAAAGACTTAAGAGGGGTGCAGAAAGAGGGAAGAGGGGTGCAGAAAGAAGCACGAGTGGTGCAGAAAGAAGCAAGAGTGGTGTAGAAAGAAGCAAGAGGAGTGCAGAAAGAAGCAACAGATGTGCAGAAAGAGGCAAGAGGGGTGCAAAAAGAGGGAAGAAGGGTGCAGAAAGAGGCACGAGGGGTGCAGAAAGAAGCAAGAGATGTTTAGAAATAAATAAAAGAAGTACAGAAAGAAGGAACAGAGGTGCAGAAAGGGGCAACAGGGGTTCGTAAAGAGGGAAGAGGGGTGGAGAAAGAGGCAAGGGGGTGCAGAAAAAAACATGAGAGCTGCAGAAAGAAACAAAAGAAGTGCAGAAAGAAGGAACAGAGGTGCAGAAAGAGGCAAGAGGGGTGCAGACAGAGGCAAAAGGGGTGCAGAAAGAAGCGAGAGGTGCAGAAAGAAACAGGAGAAGTGCTGAAAGAAGTAACAGAGGTACAGAAAGAGGCAAGAGGGGTGCACAAAGAGGGAAGAGTGGTGTGAAAGAGGCACAAGGAGTGCAAAAAGAGGAAAGAGGGGTGCAGAAAGAGGCATGTGCGGTGCATAAAGAAGCAAGAGATGTGTAGAAAGAAACAAAAGAAGTGCAAAAAGAAAGAAAGAACAGAAGTGCAGAAAGAGGCATCAGGGGTACAGAAAGAGGGTGGATGGGTGGAGAAAGAGGCAAGAGGGTGCAGAAAGAGGCAAGAGAGCTGCAGAAAGAAATAGAAGAAGTGCAGAAAGAAGGAACAGAGGTGCAGAAAGAGGCAAGAGGGGTGCAGAAAGAGGGAAGATGGGTGCAGAATGAGGCAAAAGGGGTGCAGAAAGAAGTGAGAGGTGCAGAAAGAAACAAAAGAAGGGCAGAAAGAAGGAACAGAGGTGCAGAAAGAAGCAAGGTGGTGGCGGGAAGAGGAGTGTGAAAGAGGCACGAGGGGTGCAGAAAGAAGCAAGAGAGGTGCAGAAAGAAGCAACAGAGGTGCAGAAAGAGGGAAGAGGGGTGGAGAAAGAGACAAGAGAAGTGCATAAAGAAGCAACAGAGATGCAGAAAGGGGGAAGAGGGGTGAAGAAAGAGTCAAGAGGGGTGCAGAAAGAAGCAAGAGAGGTGCAGAAAGAAACAAAAGAAGTGCAGAAAGAAGGAACAGAGGTGCAGAAAGAGGCAGAGGGGTGCAGAAAGAGGGAAGAGGGGAGCAAAAAGAGGCAAGAGAGGTGCAGAAAGAGGCAAGAGGGGTGCACAAAAAAGCAAGTGAGATGCAGAAAGAGGCAAAAGAGGTGCAGAAAGTAGAAGAGATTTGCAGAAAGAGGCAAGAGAGGCGCGGAAAGAAGCAAGAGTGTCTGGCACACCATTAGTACCAATTTAACACCCACATTTAGCAATAAGTAACAGGTGATCATTCTAGGTTTGCAAAGGACCTTCCACCATGCTGTAACACTTGTCGCTGCATTTTTGGTAACGTTTGAGCCATTTGAGCTAGAAACAAGGCTTTTTTTGTTCAAATCTGCAGATTAGGCAGCAGATGATGGGTTATGTGGCTAATGCGGAAAATGTATAATTGTGCGAAAGTCGGTGCAGCCAACCAGTCGCATAGTTCCAGTGGTCCTGCTCATACCTCTGACTAGGTCCAGAAGTGCTCCTCAGTGATTCCTTCTTTTTTTTGCCTCATTGAGTTCATAGTTTAGCATCTATGGAAACGAGGAGGACTAAACCTGAGGTTACCACTCCACAACACAGACTACCATACCACATAATTACTCTCCATAACACATAATCCCACTCTACATAATTCCTATACACTAAATACCACATACTTTCTATCCACATAATTTCACTGCACAACGTACCACATAATTCCACTACACACAAGGTACATCCACTCCACTCCAAAAAACATTAGTAAAAAACTTTTACATTTACAACGCCAATAGCTCTAACTCTTGCAAATGCGAGACCTATTACATTACAAATGCTTCTTTAACTGGTAGTTGCATTTGCAGAGTGGTGGAAAAAGGGGGCTGGGCCTCCAACTAGCGCTCAGGAATTCCGCTATGTAGGACTCTCTTCAATGTCTGGATGAGGTGTGTAGCCGGCTAAAATCGGCCATGTTGCTCCTGGTCTACCTAGTGGACCGAGCCTGGTAATGTTTTTGTGATGTTTTAGGGCGCCTTTTAACCAGAGCTGATGCTCTTGGTATGTTAATTGAATTTCTATATCCTCGAAAGGAATTTATTCCTCTGGTGGATCATCTTCTTTGTAGAAGTGAAACATGTGTGTTACTGAATTTGATTCAGGAAATATTACCCATGAATAGAATACCTCTGTCTAAAAGGATTCATGTGCCTCTATCACGAAAACTGCTCTACCGCCTCTTGGTTGTAGGCCATGTTTTATAAGTTTTAGAGTGATGGCTCTTCTTAAATTTGGATGGATGTTTATAACACCCTCCTCGGTTTCGTTTAAACCTGTAATGTTAAAAACTGCTGGTAGGGCTGAATCAGCCACAGTTACACCGTCTCCGGCGTCTTCAGTCATTTTGTTTTTTGAAAAATGTAGAACAAGTTTCAAGGAAACAAAGATAAGGTGCACAATATTGTGGAACACTGTATCCTTCAACGTTGAGCAAACCAAACAGCTAATATATAGGGTACTGCCCTATGTAGCCGTGGTGGATACTTAACCCTGCCCACTCCAGACGTCTTTTGGAGTATATGGGTAGGGGTCTTGAGAGAAAAAGCACGGCTGAGTTACTCAGTATCTAACGTTGAATTACTGCCTTACCAAACCGTTGGGCGCCATGTAGTGTAGCTCCTATTTCCCTAATAGGCTCTGCGCATTGGAATAATATATCCTATAGGTTTGACATAGGACTAAGGTCAGAATGTCCCTATCGAGTATATTAAACTTAATTACTTGTGCCAGCTAGCTCAGAGGCCACTAGAAACTCCTTGACAACAAGAAGGGAGTAGTTTCTGGCAGCCGCAAAACATGATCACTGTGTTTCCCTTTAGAATCAGAACGTGTCCCAGAGTCGTGGAAACAATAGATAACTATTTCACTCAGCTCAGTCGTGCATGCTTAGTTTTCTCCAAGTTACACAGAAAGAAATAGACGGGCGTTTCAATAAAGGATTTATTGAACAGTCTTGTTTCTGGTGTAAGTAAAATGTGCTGTTACGATCACAAGACAGTATGCGAGATAAATAATGTACAGGGTGAGCAGTAGAAATAAATAATACTGCAATAGCATTATCTTTTAGTACATATGCATTTACATAAATAACACAGACTAAAAATGCGAGTACTCATACGACGCGTTGCTAAGCTAGTTCTACCCCAATGTACCTAACCTGACCTAGGTGTAGGAAGAGGGAAGAAGTAGGTGAAGTATTCCTTACTATGGTATACTAAGAGTATGTTAAGTCTAGTATGCCTAGTATGCCAAGAGTCCCTCTAGGTTCTAGTCAGCTCCATACCTGAAGAATGAGAGAGGTAGGAATCTCTTTGCCAGACTCGAACTCCAACACCCCGCAAGGGAAGTCAGATCACTGGAAGCTGGGCTCTCTGCGTGCAGGGATGACAGCGTCTTCTCAGTGCGTCAGGCCGGGAAACGGGCTCCTCTGAAGTCGAGGTCTCCTCTGGTTTACACACAGCTGGATTGCTGAGAGTGGTCTGAGGCCACCTCCACTTTTAACATCACTCTGCAAACGCACCTCCTGGCGCACTGCTGCTCGGGGGATGAAGTTCACTTTAGTCCTGAGGTCCTCAGGACACAAGAGGACCTCATCGCCCCACCAGCAGTGTACAAAGAGGCGTGTTTGCAGAGTGGTGTAAAAAGAGGCGTGGCCTTGGACCACCTCTCAGCGATCCCACTGTGTGTGGCTTACTGGAGGTACCTGTTGGGCTAGTTGGCCCCCAGGGACCCTCAGGATTCAAGAAGACTTAATCCCCCAACTTAGAACGTGCCAGGAGGCGCATTTGCACAGTGGTGCAGGGAGGGGCGGGGCCTCCGGCGAGATGCCGGCTTTTCTTTTTTTTTCTTTTTGTTAGGAGGGGGCTGTGTGGCCCCCCTTCTCTTAAGGCCAGCCTTTCCTTTTTTTTATTTTGGAGGGGGGCCACGCAGCCCCCCTCCTGAGGCATTTATCGGCCCCGGGGACCCCATCCCCCGGGGCATTGCCTCATTTTTTATTTTTTATTATTAAATATTCAGGAGGGGGGCCGCATGGCCCCAGGGACCCCATCCCATGGGTTTCTTCTTCTCCTCCTAAGCCAGATGAGCGGTGGGTTTCTCTCTGGCAGTCTGAACTGGCTTTACCCAAAGCTAGAGGTCTTTTCTCTCTTAAAGAATTTGATCTAACCTGGGTAGGTTTTAACTGGGATCCTTTTACCTAGATCATTGATTAAATCAATGTTTGTCATTCGATATTTGGTGTAATCAGGCTGCTTTTTATGCAGTTTTCTATATTCTAGACCAAATCCTAAACTCTGAATGTTGAACTTTGTTTTATGTCCATAATCGAGGGGACTCCCCTATGTTTCGAATCTGAACTTATATGTTTTGATCATATCTGACTTGAAAATAAAAATTATTGAAAAATGCATATAGACATGAGAAGTCTTAAAGATAGTTCCTTGAGGTGGGCCTTTGATTGAATCTTTCCAAAAAATCAACCCTATTGTCAGTATATGTCCAATGCAATACACGACTCTTTGTAAAATAACTTGAATTATGCTCATTATAAGAAAATGAGGTATTGATTGAGGTATGTAGGTACCCACTTCAAATAATACCCACAATCTTTTTTAGAATAAATCTCTAAAGACACTAAATTAACCTGAGCTCAACCCCTTGTTGCTATGGCACAGGGCAGGTAAGCTTAATGTAGAGGCAATGTGTAACGTATTTATGCACTACCAAAACAAAAATTAATTTAAAACACAACACAATACAAATTCCAAACACATTTAGAAAAATTGGGGAAACAGAGTTATGAATTTGTAAAGTTTAAATATAAAATATAAAAACAGCAATAAAAAGTGTTATGCCCCAACCACGGTCATCTGGTTGCCCTTGACCATATCTAAGCCCAAATTTAAAGCTGACCAAGAAGGAGCATTGGTTGTGTACAGAAACCAGGTTAGAACAGGTCAGAAGTTTTGCCTTCTGGTTTATTCTCAGAAATGGAAGTCAAAAATCCCCAGTAGAAAAAGCCAGCAGGCTGTAGCCGAAGAGGGCTCCATCACATCAGATGAGGACCCAATGAAGCTGTTAACTTTTGGAAGCAACCGAGTGAGAGAAATTTGAATTTTGCACCCGGGGAAGGTCCCTCGCTGGCGGGATACTTTGGCGTCTTCACCTGGTGAAGAGTTCTATCATCACACTTAGCCATATTTTAGCTGCTCCATTCCTCTATCTGGGCAAGGCTGCAGGCTGTACTTGGGGAGAGGTCTGTGAGGCTGGATACATTCTCCATGTGGTCCTGCTGAATCAGATTTGCTGCTGCGGAAAAGCTAAGAGTGGGGACAACCTGAATTTTTAGCCCAGTGGCAATGCACCTTCGTTAGAACGGCTTGGACCAGCCAAAGTGGAAGGAGATCCTCTGGTGTGGCATTGTAAGGAATGTGGGAACACCGATGAGCAAATCTACTGGCAGGTTGTGGAGGTCATATCCCTGGAAAGCAGAAGGGCAACATCTCAGCACTTCTGGATTTGAAGGAATGCAAATGGATGGCCATTCTGGATAGTATTGTAAGGGATCCAAATGATGCCAATGAGATGCGGAAATTAGTAGCAGTAACACAGTATTGAATCTCTAGACATTCTTATTACTAAGACCACTTTATAGCATATCATTATGCTTTGGATATAATACATAAATGCCTGTATCACTAACAGAGCTCAATAATGTTGGGTCACAGCATATGTCATTCTGATTATGTTCACTAGCCTGCATAAATACTGGATATCAATGTCTGTAAGAAATACATCTTTACACCATTTTGATGATGGCTGTACAAAGGTTTTGGTACTACTCCACATTTGGAACATGTATGATGATGATTGCGGTTTCAGGTTTGACTCATGACAATCGTTTCCCTGTAGGCACAAGTGGCTGATGTCTTAAATGAATGGGGATGAGGACTGTTGCATAGGTTAGTGGTGTGCACATGCTGCAAAGAGTTTAATGCAACTCATTAAGATTATACATTTGTTAGCTGTCTAGTGTTGCAGAGTTGCAGAGGCAGCAGAGTAGATATCCCAGCAGCTTTTGGCATGTTTTCCCTTTGTCTCTCCACACTTCAATCGTGCTGAATTGAGTGAGAGTAACACCACTGCATTCTTATTGAAGGTAAGGGTGTGTACTATAAGATATTTTTACCTCAGGGCCATTTGTATGAGCTACTCCAATACTGTCTTATGTATTATCCTAGAATGTATTCAAATGACAATTTGGGCAATTTTGCCTCAATATTGGTACTAGTTCGATCTGTAAGGACCAGCTTTGTCACGTTTGGTAGGAAGAGGATTGGCACTGGTTCTTGAAGAATACGCTGCTACACTGAAACATTTAACTGGGATAGGTATGATATTTTTACTGCACTTTTCTAACACTGGTGGAGCATGATTTGCCTTGCTTGAAGCAAATGTTGGTGGGTTATGACTCTCTCTCTCTACCGGACAATTTTTTTTACAAAGAATATGATTTTCACTCTATTAGAACATGATGCCTTACCGTCTTATCAACTCTCACAGTTTCATACACTAGGCGTAATTCAGTCAGTAGACATACGGGTGATGTTTCACTGGTTGTTGCGCTCATGTATAACTATCGTATGAGCATATAGTGAGTTGTGTTGGACCTCTCACCAATAGTATTAGTAACGGTATTCACACTTCACAAGGGGTCGATACATCGACGAAACCTCCCTGTTGGTTGTTGCATGTAATTTAACTTCAAGGGATTCCACAATTACATAAGCAAACCCTGTTCTGAAGTTTATTAATCATTGCATTCAACCATTGGGAATTGTACAGTGTCTTTTATCTATTGTCTCTGAATATACAATCACCATTGGAGCACCCTTGTCACCTGCACTATGATCACTTATTTTGTTGATTGGAGTAAAACCTTACAGGTTGCAAACTATATCAGTCCTGTGCTTTGTCTTCTTTGTAAATTATTTTGGTCCGATTAATAAGTCTGAGTAACTCTGGGATCCTTCTAAGACACAAGTTCACCAACCACTGTGTGGTGGACTTTTTTTTTGCACGCAGCTTGAAAATGGCAAGTTGGGGAGTGCGAGCAAGATTTGACATCCCCTAGCATGATTTTTGGTTGCTAGGACAGCACCAGGAGAGATTTCAGCCAACGCGGGCAGGTGCAGGCAGTCACAATCATTTGTGGTCAGAAAGCTGCCACTCGAGTAGAAGATCTACTGAGCGGCAGCAAAATCAACTTGAGAAGCTGTGCCCTCTGGCCAACCATGTGTTGTAGCTTGAGCATGGAATGAGCTCCCAGCGCGAAAACACAGTGCGTGCTGCACAAAATGCCTATTTCTGCCCCTTCACGGAATTCCATTAAATCTCACTGAGTTTTTTTGGGAACTCTGCGGAGTTCCAAAGAGTGAAAGTCCCCTAGTTCTGCCCAGGCCTTAGAAGAAGCTACCACTTTTGAATGAGTCCTACTGGACAATTGAAATACTAATACATACCTACCCTGGTCCACCTAGGCAGATAGGGTTGTCCTTGTTATTAAAACACAGAACTGTAAGGACAGCAATTTGGGGTCAAGAGAGACTCACTCCATCAGAGGTCAACAGCAGGGCCCAGGCCAGGTCAGTTGGGACTCTTGTATCTTGATGTGTCCCTGTAGCTTGAACAGGAGGTTAGCATTGTGACTCGTGGAGTCCACTTCTTTTTGTGGGTACAAGAGAAAGAGCAGGTCCAGTCTTTCAGGCGCCTCTTAGGACATGGACAGCAGTTACAGTCCTCTTCAGTTCTTCCACGTCTGGAAAGCATTCTGAGGAGGGCATTGTGGGTGTCACATTTATACATGGCACCAGCCTGTGTTTGGGGGTGACTCCTGGCCTCTCTCTAACCAATAGAATAACAGTTTCCAAGGCAGTCATACCCACAATGGGATCACCTCCTGTGTACACCACTGTGAACAATCACACAGCAGCCCTCTCTGCCTAAATTCAAGATAGTGAAACCCTCCTCCCCTTGTGCAGCGCCTGTGTGCCAACTCCTTATATGTATAACAAGGAAAATGAGCAACCCATCCTCTGCGGTCTCTCTAAACCAGTTGTGGTGGCAGCTCCTCTCTACTGGAATTGGTGCCTGCCTGACAGGGGAACAAAGAAGGGCTCCACCTAGGTGTCAGCTAACATTTGCCTGTTTCAGAGTAGGCATTTTTGAAATTAATCAAGTTTCTGGGCCCAGACCAGATGGTCATCCTGCCAGAAGAACAACATATCACCCCGCACCAAAGACCTATGTCTCAGCTCTGGGAGCAAGTTCACACATCATCAAGGCAGCTGTTCAGTTCCTGGGTGACAGGTACAGCCCATGCAACTAGTCCTTCAAGGATTTCAGTACCTTTTCCAAAATATTTATGACAAATCTGACTTCACTAGTAAATTGGACTGTGATAAATATTTCAAAAAGGCCAAGAATGTAGCTGTTTCTTAAATCAAATCAGAAATACTTTTTTTTAGACAATCAAGTCTATTAAAGTGCAAGAGTGCCAGGTAGAGTTAAAAAATTATCAATACCTCATTTTTTACAGGATTATGTAGATGATCAGTCAGCGTGATCAAATTATCATCATACCGGTTCAATCAAAGCATGTAATGTGAATAATTTAATATACATTTTGATAAGCAGCTTATGACTTAGTAAAGTGGACATTGCATGTTTTTTTTTAGCTGCTCATATTACGGCCATGTGATTTAAGATAAAAATGATAAAATCTTCTAACTTAGACCATATAAATGCTAGGTATTTCTGTTCACGCTACATTAATAAAAATCTGTGCTTTGAGTAAAATAAGATATGTATCACATATTTCTTAGCTATACGAGATTTATCTTCAGCACTAAAGAGTTTCGCAGCTAAACTACTGCTTCTTTTAAGATTTTTGATTTTTTCTTAATAGTTTATCTGTAATGTCCAGAAATGTTATAAGTTTGGTGATCACTTGCAGTTGCGCATTATTTAATACGTGGCTGACGGCAGATGATAATATCTGTGACCCCTCGTTAATCCACAGATGCCGAAGAAGTCTTCTGTAATCCTCAAGGAGGGTGGGGCAAATGCAGAGCAGATGGTTTATCGATTCCTGAAATAGGCCACATAGTCGACATGTTTTAGACTCAGTTTTAGTTGTCCATGGAGGTAGTAAGTCTAGTGATGAAAAGGAGCCCATCCGGAAATGCAGGTATTTTATTTTGTAATAGTGTGAGAATGGCTCCATAATATATTTTTGAGGACCTTTTCTATCATAGCTGATGAGGAGCAGGGGAGCGTGATCTCTTTTAGCAAGAGCCCTCTGATCAGATTCAAAGAATTTAATTTGTACTTTTCTGTTCAGAGCTGTTTTAAACTGTGGGTGCGGTAATTTTAAGTTCCACAGCTTCGCCGAACCGGTTAGCTCCAATGCTTCAGAGAGGGCATGTACCCAAACATTGAATGGCATGAGCTGTTGGCGCACGATACTTCAAGCCAGAAGAGATTTTTACAGTGATCCTTGCTCTGCTACCCATGTCGGAGTGCAGGTACTTTATTATACAGGCCTTCTGCGTGATCAGTTGGTACCTTAGTGCAAATTCCATCCTAATCTGGGCTGGTGAGGTGTTATGTGGTAATTTAAATAGAATTCTGAAAACTGGGAGCCGTAATTATAATTAACTATTCATAAATTAATTATATTTAATTACCTTCCCACCCTTTATCCCCTACAAATGTGACAACTCACATCTAACATATAACTTAAAGGATTTATTAATTACATATTTTACATAATTAATTTTCATTTCAATAATTATTATAAATTAACATTATTACCTATACAAAAACAACAACACACACTATAAAAAGAAAACAATTAAGCTATCACACGATTTACATAATTAATTTCCAACTTAATTATGATTATTAATTCAAAATTAATCATTAATTAAATATTATTAATTTACTTCCCACCCTATACCCCTACAAAACACAAAACATGCACCTGAAACTTAACCCTTTCACTGCTACGCCTTTTCCCCCCTTTGCTAAGCCTTTTTTTGGCTATTTGGGGTAGTTTGCGCTTAGGCCCCTGTAACTTTTTGTCCACATAAGGTATCCACGTCAGATTTGCGCCTTTTTTTTCCAACACCCTGAGAATTCTAAAGGTACCCAGGGCTTGGGTATTCCTCTGGAGGGGACCCAGAAATTAGCCAAAATACAGCTATTTTTTTTTTTTTAAATGGGGAAAAATTTCCGCAGAAGAAAGCATCTGTTTTTCCCTGCAAATGGCATCGGCAAAGGGTTTGTGGTGCTGAAATCGCCATCTTCTCCGCTTTGAGGGATAAGCAGACTTTTGTCAGAAAACCAAAATTTTCTACACAGTTTTGGCATTTTACTGGGACATAGCCTATTTTTCCTAATTTTTGTGCTTTCAACAACCTTCTAGTTAGTGGTAGAAATAGGTGTGAAACCAGTCAGTCAGTCAAAATCTTTATTCGGCTGAGCACCAGCCATAAAAGAATACATCATAAAAACAGCATTTCAAAGAAATTGACATATTAAAATTTAACCAACATAATCAATGCACAAAGAATCATTTTCCAACAATATTCCGGAGCCGTACAGCAGAAGAAATGTACTTGTAAATCATCAGACAGATAAATTCATCATTTAAAAGAAGTAAATAATGTAATGCGGACCGACACTTTCTTATATTTAAAATTCTTAACAATGGTTTTAAAAAAGCACGTCTTGGGTTGATATAAAGTTTGCAAAAAACATAAAGTGCAAAGTGCTCTGTGTAGACTCTGAATCGCATGGGCACAATTCTAATTTAGCATCACAATGTGCGTCTCGTGGGTATGAGACCAAGAAATAAGAGATACCCATCCTAAACCTGATCAGATAGAACATTTTGGCATGATTGAAGTAAAAAGAAAGGTAGGGCTCAGTACCTAGGGAGCTGACTAAAAGCGAGTGCTCAACAACCCTTTTTTACCAGCTCTTGACTAGCTCTAACTTGATGCAAATAGGAGAGAAAGTCTCTTTTCAGCTTGGCTCTTGGAATTTTAGCTATGTTTCCGGGGGTATCAAAACAATCCAACAGTCCCAACTTCCCCAATTGATCTTGTATGTGGGTAATCCAAGGAACTTTTCTCACACAGTCCAACTTCAAACAATCCGAGATTATAGCACAGTTCAGAACTGTTTCCTCTTTTACCCAGATATTGTACCAAAGCATCAAAGGTGCTAATTGTATACGAAAAGACAATGGGGTTACACCGAGTTCATTGTGACAAATGGTAGCGGCGGTGCTTTTGGGGACTGTCAGCACTCGTTTCAAAAACATGTTCTCAGCTCTCTGTAAGCCCAAGATATTAGAACAACCCCAAACTCCGGCACCATACAAAGTAACAGCGCACATACGTGCTTTATAGATATCTATGATAGCTTTTCTGGGCCGGGAGCCTAGTTTTTTAGTGAATCTAAAAATAGCCTCAACATTTTGATTAAAACCTCCAATCCTTGCCTCAACTAAATTCGACCAAGAGTTTTTTGGGTTAAAAAGGATGCCTAAATAAGAAAAAGTTGGCACATGAAGCAATTTTTCATTTTTTATATAAAAGGATTTTGTTTTCGAGGGAGATTTGCCCACCATCATAACATTTGATTTTGCAACATTTGTTTTTAATCCAAGGTCACTCATAAAATTGTTAAAACTAGTTAAGAGCCTTTGCAACCCCACCCCAGTTCTGGACATTAAAACACAATCATCTGCGTATAATAATGCTGGTAGGGACCTACGGCCTATCAGGGGTGAGTCTACATTTCCAATTCTGATGTGGATTTCTAAATCAGTTATATATAAACAAAATAAAAAAGGGGCAAGAACGCATCCCTGGCGGACACCGCGATCCATCTTTATCGGAGAGGTGAGTTCACCACCTACTCCATATCGCACTCTCCCCGTTACTCCCTGGTGCATTGCTGCTAAAAAATGGGCAATAGGTGGTTCAATGACCATGGACAGCATTTTCTCCCAGGGCCTCCCCCTCTGCACCCAGTCAAAGGCAGAGGTCAGGTCCATGAACCCAAAGTGTAAAGATCCGGACTTGGCCAAAGTGTATTTGCCAATGACCAGGTGCAGATTAAGGCACTGATCTACCGTGCGCAGGCCTTTCCTGAAGCCTTATTGAACATCGGAAAACGTCCCATTTTCTGTTATCCAGGTCTCCAACCTCGCTAATATCACTCGACCCATGATCTTACAGGAGCAATCAATTAGAGATATTAGTCGGTAACATTTAGGATCCGGCCTGTCTCCTTTTTTAAATATGGGGACTATTATGACCGATCTCCAGGAATCCGGGGGGCCCTGGGCCGCGTAACACCTCAGTATATTAGTTAGCAACGGTAGCCACAAGGGGAGATTAGCTAGAAACAGATCCGTGGGCATACCATCCGGCCCAGAAGCCTTGTTCTTCACGGTCTGGGATAAGGCCCTATTCTCCTCATCTAAGGTCGGGGGTTCCAAAGTAGATGCCCCATATTGGTAGTTAGTACAAGAGTGGGAATCACTACCAATTCTATAAAGGCCAGTAAAGTGATCTACCCAGGTCTCGGGCATGATTGACGCATCAATGTTACCATTTTTAGTGTCACTAAAGTACTCTTGATTTACAGTTTGCCAGAAGAGTCTAGAATCTTTACTCAGGCATGCCACATGAAGTTGACCCCAAGCTTCTTGCCTAATTTCCAACTTATGTTTCTCCAGCGCGTGCTTGTAATCCAAACGTGTCTGTCTCACCTCCATTCTGTTACAGGGTTTAGCTTGTAAAGTCTTAATTAACTTATTGTGAAGTTCTGAACATTCGCTATTAAACCACCTTTTATTACTCTGTGGTCTGTCATTGTGTTTCTTAGTTAAAAGCACCTTGGTTGTCTCGGTTATTGCCATGAAAGATGTAGTCATAACTTGTGGGTTTATATTATCTTCCAGGCAATCCAGAACTTGCCTTAAATTATTTTTATAATCTGCTCCAGGACAAAATCAGGGTTAACAGTAGACCACTTCCGTAATAACCCCTTATTTTTAGCATAAGTCAAGGGGATATTCTGGCAGACACGATGGAGTCATCAGAAGGGACCACCAATTCTAAAGACAGAGGATAATGATCTCTAAAATGAATTTTAGGTATCTTAAAAATCATAGAATGTGAATTAAAATAATCAGATAAGGCAATAAAATCAATCAAAGTGCCTTGGCCTCTCCCAACATATGTTACTAAATCAGAACTTGACATTTCGATAAAATCCACAGTTAAAAAAAGAGAAAATTTCGATAACAAAGAATTAAAAATGTTCCCACAAGGATTATGATCAAAATGACAGCCTCCCTCCATGTCCTCCGGTGTGAAACCAATAATGGATCCCAGAAAGCTGTACATTTGTGAAAATAGACAAAATTTTGAATTCAGCATGGGTCATTTGTGTAGATCCTTAAAGGTTTTTTTTTAATAGAAACTAATAGTTGAAAATAGAAAATATTGAAATTGAGTTGAAAAAAAACTGCCATTTGTGCCAACATTTTCACCTGTAACTTTTCTAAGTATGACAGATTTTTTAAAGCAATATACCGTTACATCCACTGGACCCTTCAGGATGTGGGGATATATAGGACTTGTAGGTTCATTGAGAACCTGAGGTACCCAGAGCCAATAACTGAGCTGCGTCTTGCAATGGTTTTTCATTGTTTACCGGGTATATAGAAATTTATTTGGTAAAATATAAAGAGTGAAAAACTGGTACCAAGGAAACCAATATGTTTCCGAAATGGGAACAAAATATAGAGTTTATAAGCAGTGTTTTTTTGCACATCTCCAAAATTGTGGTTACCCATTCAAGCATGTGAATTAGAGGTCATTTTTGAAAATGACTTCTTTTTTTACAAATTGTCTTACATTTGGAAGGCAAAAATGTAAAGAAAGTCAATTGGTAATGACACTTGTTCTACTATTCTGTGTTCCCCTAAGTCTCCCGATAAAAATGCTACCTCACTTGTGTGGGTAGGCCTAGTGTCCGCAACAGGAAACGGCACAAAGCGCAACATGGACACATCACATTCATCCAGTGAAAACTGACCCTTTTTTGCAAGGGGAATGCTGGGTACTAGGATATTTGTGTCTGCACGGTGATCCTACAAATTACCCACACATAAATGTGAGGAAAATGTGACTTTGTAAGTAAATTTGAGGTTTGCGGGGGATTCTGGGCAAGAAAACCCTGGGGGATCCATGCAAGCCACACCGCAAGCCAAGAGTCAGTAAACGCACACCACCATCCATGCACACCACTAGCCAAGCACCATCCACGCACACCGCCAGCCAGGTGCCATCCACACACACCGCCAGCCAAGCGCCATCCATGCACACCACCAGCCAAGCACCATCTACGTACACCGCCAGCCAAATGCTATCCATGCACACAGTCAGTCAAGCAAAATCCACGCACACAGCCAGCCAAGAGCCACCCATGCACTATGCCAGCCAAGCACCATCCCCGCCAAGCAGAGCCAGACTGGGAACAGCAACCAGCCCTGGCAGATTGCTGCTCGACCGGCTCTGGGGTGGGGCGTGCTAGTAAAAAGCACTGCTCCCGCTTTTGTTACTGGGGCCCGATATTTTAGCACTGCTGCAAAACCAGCCCCTAGTGTCAAAACCACTCCCCACGGCCACACAACCGGCCCCCACCCCTTCGGCCTGCCAGGGAAACGCCTGGTGCCCACTATGGCCAGTCCGACCCTGCAGCCAAGCACCATCCATGCACACAGCCAGCCAAGAACCAGTCCACGTACACGCCATCCAAGCGCCACTCCACACACACCACCAGGCAAGCACCAATTTACACACACCGTCATCAAGCGCGAGTCCACCCACACCATTAGCCAAGTGAAGGTCCACACACACCACCAGCAAAATGCCAGCCAAAGGTCAGTACACACAGACCGTCAGCCAAACTCCAGTTTACACACACACACAAACTCTCCCTGGTTTCTAGTGGTTTTTTGCCCATGCTTGGGTGCAGATGAGACTAAAAATATCACTGAAACAGCCAAAATGTGTGCCTAAAAAAGAGGGGGCAACCCTTGCCTAGGGGGCTTCTCACTGGCATGCCCATAAACATATCCTGGTGCCTAGTGGGCTTTCTGGCCCCCGGGGGGCAGATAAGGGACTATTGCCATGATCTGCCTTCCAGGGGAGCAGAAAGACTTTTTTGGGTGTGGGGGCATTAGCATCCCCATTCTTGGCAGCTCCATCCTCTATGTATAAAAAAACAAAATCCCTGATGGCTAGTGGGCTCTCTGCCCCCCTGAGGGACAGATTAGGGACTATTGCCCCCATCTGCCTCCAGGGGGAGGCAGAAAGACTAAGGCTAATTTTTGTGGGGGGGCCTGGGGCATTGGCATGCCCATTCTGGGCAGCATCCACCCCTAAATATAATAAAAAACATAATCCCTGGTGACCAATGGGCTTTCTGCCCCCGGGGGGGGGGCAGATAAGGTGCTATTTCCCCCATCTGCCTCCTGGGGGGCAGAAAGACTATGACAATTTTTTTGGGGGGTGGGGGCATTTGCATGCCCGTTTTGGGCAGCCCCCACCCCTACGAATAAAAAAAACAATCCCTGGTGCCTAGTGCACTCGGGGGCAAACCAGGGGCTATTGCCCCCATCTTCCTCCTGGAGGGGAGAAAGACTGGAATTTTTTTGGGGGGTGGGGGCACTGGCATGCCCGTTTAGGGTATCCCCACCCCTATATACATTAAAAAAATCCTTGGTGCTTAGTGTGCTTTCTGCCCCCGGGGGCAGATTGGGAGCTATTGCCCCATCTGCCTCCCAGGGAAGGCAAAAAGGCTGTGGATTGTTTTTTGGGGGTGGGGACATTGGCATGCCCATTTTGGGCAGCCCCCACCCCTACGTATAAAACAAAAACATTCCCTGGTGCCTAGTGGGCTTTTTGCCCCCCCCGGAGCAGATCAGGGTCTATTGCCCCATGTGCCTCTGGGGGGGGCAGAAAGACTGGAATTTTTGGGGGGTGGGGGCATTGGCATGCCCATTTTGGGCAGCCCCCACCCCTATATACATAAAAAAAATCCCTGGTGCCTAGTGTGCTTTCTGGCCCCCTGTGGGGCAGATCAAGGGCTATTTCCCCCATCTGCCTCCCAGGGGGCAGAAAGACTGTGGAATTTTGAGGGGGTGGGGCATTGGCATGCCCCTATCGGGCAGCCCTCACCCCTAAATACAATAAAAAAATAATCACTGGCATCTAGTGGGCTTTCTGCCCCCCCCTGCAGGGGCAGATCGGGGGCTACTGACCCCATCTGCCTCCCAGGATGGGCAGAAAGACTGTGGAATTTTGCAGGGGTGGAATCTTGGGCAGTCCCCACCCCAAAATACAATAAGAAAAATAATCCCTGGCATCTAGTTGGCTTTCTGCCCCCCGGGCAAGCAGGGATCCACTAGGGAGGGGTACATTGGAAAGGGGAGATTCTCCCTTTTCCAATGACACCTCTCCTGTCTTTCTACATGCTCAGGGGGTTGAGATAGCCCCCTGAGCACGTAGAAAGTGAAACTGAAATGAGCCTAGCGGCTCATTTCAGTTTTGGTTTCAGAGAAATGATGTCAGTGTAGGAGAGTAGGATCTGCTTCACATGGGTACCCCCACTTTTTGCTGATGCTTCACTGTTTTTCGACCTTAGTCTGGCTGGGGCACTGCTAATCAGAACCCCAGCCTAGCTGCTTCCTCTCTAAAATGGTTTCCATGTGCCTTAGGCACATCACTGATTGGAATCTGGAGTGCCCTTATAAGTCCCTAGTATATGGTATACTATGTACCAAGGGCATAGGTACCTCAGAGGCCTACCAGGGGCTGCAGCATGTATTATGCCACCCCTGGAAGGCCATCCAAACTGACACCACAGGTCTGCTACTGCAGCCTGGGTAAGGTGGTGCATGCACCCCTTACTGTGATATAGGTTACCTATATCACTAAATACATACACACATATAAACCTATAAGTCACTCCTATGGCAGGCCTTATCTATCCTGAAGGTAGAGTGCGTGGTTCCTATGTGAGAGGGTGCCCCTGCATGAGCAGGGCCCCTCTGCAGCGTTCGGTGACCCTTCTCTGATGCTGTTTGTAGTGCAGCCTGACCATATACTCTTAAGCGCAATATAACCTCGCGTTAAATGCTAACTTTGGAATGGCTGCACCTAAACATGTTGTGTTTGGTGTCAAACATCTTGGAATACTACCCCCCCCGCCAATTCTGGTGGCGGGGGTAGCATTCCACCCTTCTAGAGGGAGAGACATGTTAACCCTGGACTGGCCGGTAACTTCTCTCTAAAGCCCTGGCATCACAAAATGGATGCTGCTGCCACAGACAAGAGTCTGGCCTCCTGCTGCTGGACGAAACTCCGGCAGGGGAGGCCTGGACAATAGGTTTCCTGTCCCAGGGAGGTGTGACCACCTCCCCAGACAGGATAATGTGTATTGGGGCTGGGCGGGAGCACTTTCGGGTGCTTTGAAGTCCTGCACTGGGGGCACACTTGGTGTCCCTGTGCATACCCCAGTTCAAACCGGATCAGGGGCTTGCAGCCCCTGCTTTGGCGCGAACTGGACAAAGGGAAAGGGGTGTAGCCACCCCTCTGCCCTGACCCACCCATAGGTGGGGCCACAGAGTAGTCCAACCCCTAAACTTAGTATAAGTATAGGAACCCAGTCCTTAGGACTTTAGATTATCCCTGGACGAAACTCTGACACTGAATCCTGGACCTTCGATGCTCTACTCAAGACTAGAGGACAGAAGAATCTCCCTTGGGGTCAAGGAGTGACTCCCCTGCTTGGCAGGCACCAAAGAAGCAATTGTCCGGTCTGCATCACCTAAGCTCCCGTCGGACGCCGAAGTCTTTGCATCACCAGAGGTGGATTTCCAGACTTCTCCGAGGCTGCCCTAAGTCCCCAGCAAAGCTGAGGCCCATAGCTGTCGTGGGTAATGTGGAACCGTGACCCCTGGACACCGCACGCATTTGCTAGTACATCCTCTACTGGGTCTCCCACGAAGTCGTGCTTTGGGCTCCGAGTAGCCCTAGCCTCCAGCACCAACTGCACCGAAGATCACTGGCCTCCACTCCATGAGTGTCCTGTGAGCCAGCTCCATGTGTGACGTCTTGAGGCTCCTTTGCGGTCGCTAGCCCGTTGGCTAGTAGCCCTTCACGAAGGCCAATCCTTTTCTTCTTGGGCTCCCTGGTTGCTCCAGGCTTGCCCTCACTTATCTTTGCTAGGTGAGTTCCTCAGACCTTGCTGGTCTGCATCATCGTCATTCTTCACTTTCATCGAGACTTGCCGTTGCCAAGGCTTGTTGGATCCAATCCGGTCGCTGACACCTCAGCACTCGACAGACATCGTATACCAGCCCGAATCCTGCTCCTGCTTGCCCGCAACGCCTCCTGGACCTCGTGGCTGAAGAGTCAAGACGACTGTCAACCTACCTGAAGCACTCGACATCGGTGGGCATCCGCTCATCGCCTTCCTGGTCACTGGCTAGTGACCCAGACTCTGTCCCCTCTGCTTTCAGGTTCTTCAGATCTCCGATCCACTCTTGGATCCACCCGGACACTTTCCACTTGGTCGCCAGCAGCACTTTGCAGCAGATCGCCATTCAAATCGACGACCAAACCCGACCCCGAAAGGCACCTATGCACCCAGCTTCCCTGGGTGAGGTAACACGAGTACTCCGGTGCTCCCGTGGGTAGAGACTCTAGAACGACCTAGTTCTCAAAGGGTTTGCTCCAAGTCCTCCTTTAAGTGTCCATTTTCTTTAATTTCCTGATCGCGACTTTCTCCATAGAAGTTAACGGCGTATCGCGGTTGTGTATTTACACTGCACGCGTCCCCCGTGGGTCCCCTGTGTCACTACCTTGGGTGGTTCCTTGTGGTCCAAGCACTTCTAGAGGCTCTAGGCCTAGTGTCTAGTTCAGTCGTGGTTCTTATACCACTTTATTGGTATATGGTTTGAGTACGCCCCTAGGGCCCAAACGTGTATTTGTGCTATTACTGTGTTTAAATAACTTATAACTTGTGTACTTGAACTCTAGCCTCATAAAGAGACTAGAGGGGTGTGTTTAGCAATAAATACATATATTTTGAATATATACCTGGTGTGGTGCTCTTTCATTTGATCACTCAAGAGATTATAGACTGGTAAAACAAGCTGCTTTACATTCCTTCAAGACTTAGCCTGAAGGCTGCTCTCCATAGCTACCACTAGGATAGCTTTCAATAAGGTTGTCTTTAACCTATCTCCAATAAGGGGTTGTTTGGACTGGTGCAAGGTGCCCACTATAATTAGTGGACAGCATATGCCAGGCCAACTTCTCACAGTCAGCACGACGTGCGTGCTGATCGTCATCTCCCTGAAACAAGTCAAACTGCCTCAGGAGCTGGGGAAGCCCTTCCCCAGCTCCCAAAGCTGTTTGGGGCTTAAAGAAATCCCTCTGGTGCCTGTACCAAAGGTATTTCCTGTGCCATGTGAGCGGATGGTTGGGAGCCGTCTGATGCACATGAGCACTGGTGCGTTGGACGGCTCCCAGCCATCCGACGCACCGAAGGGGTGAACTCAACCCGCTATGGTACTAAAAATAACAAACAATTTATAAAAGTAAATTTCAAAACTACTAAAAATTTAAAAACTATATTAAAAACATTAACAATATTTCTACAATTTATAACATATACAATTAAAATACATGCTAAAAATACATAAAAATAATTTAAAAACTATATTATTAAGAACACATTTTAGGAAACTATATTATTGATTTCAATATTGGTAAAATCGATATTACTTACCTTAAAATCGATATTCTTGACAGCGATATTCTTGCACAAGATATTTCTGTATGACGATATTTCAAACTTGGTAGTTTTGTATGACGATTTTTAATTTTCAATATTTTATCTGAATACCCACAAACAGCATGTCCAGTCCTCTTCTGATCTTCACAGGGACAGAAGGTTTCCTGAAGAGGGTACCTGGTAATGTCAGATATGGGCCTGTCACCATCTAGTGGGTTGGGTTGACTCCTGACTTCTCTCGAAAGCAACAGAGAAAACGCTTCCAGAGGTAACCCTAACCACTTTTGCAGCAGTTTCTGTTTGCCTTAATGCAAACAGGTCCAAAATGCCATGTGTCAGGGCATTTTTCAAGATGCTGAATGTCTACGGCCACACTAAACTTGGGCTCTGAACTGGGGTTTGGGGGCTATGGTAATGTTAGTATCTTCCCACATCGTATACTAAAATCTAGTTTAAAACAGCCATTGTACCTACAATAATCCCAGAGACAAAAGTCTGATAGGACAAAAGCAGGATCCTTCAGCAACTAGACAGGCGATACAAAAGCATTGTCTTGGCATCCTGTTTTCTATCTTTCAAGTGTGTCCCAAGTGTTACATGTGGCTTAATAAACCTATCAAGCAGGATTTGACTATGTTGTGTCACAGGATACCCACAGCCTCCACTCTGAATATTGGGTGGAGCCATGAGGAGTCATCTCTGCTGATTCAGGTCAGCCATATTGTTTGCTCCTAGGAGGCATTTCACACCTCGTTCACACCTATTCAAGGCTGAGCACAGGCTGGTTGAACCTGGATAGCTAATGTAATTTACCCTCCAGGAATTTAAGGCATGGAAAAGGCACCTTTCTAAAAGTTATTTTTGACTGAATATTCATTAAAAATCCAACTTCACCATTGAATTTGGAATTTTAATATCTATTTACAATAGTGCTTTCATTATTTTTCTAGCTGATGCCCATTCCCGAGCTAGCAGAATTAGTATTTTAATGTAGTTTTCTACATAGGACAGCTAGGCCTACCACAGTTAAAATAACTTTTTGGCCTTGCCACTGTAGACACATGGTAATATTTATTTTGTATATTCCCCACTTTTAGGTACCAGGTACTCTACCTTGTGGTCTACATGGCTTACATAAGAGTGACTTACTAATAATTAAAAGGGAGGTTTTTACATGTAAAAGGAATTATTTTATTATGTTGCATTGCAAGCTATACACCCCAGCTGTCAGGCTACATGGGGTGGCCTGAAAACATGCTTGTACTCCCACTAGAACAGATGGCACAATAGGTGCCTCAGTCCACAAGTGGCATTTAACTTTCAGACCCTGTGTTTTTTTTCTACACCATACACTAGCGACTTACAGACAAGTTACATGTGCCAATTAGGAATAAGCTAAGTCAACCACATTTCAAGCATGAGGCACTACTGGTTATCAGGGATAAAGTAAATGCACAGACTTCTAAAGGCAGCAAAAATATAAGATCCAGCAAAAGAGTTAAAAATGTAAGGTGACAATGAAGAAAATTCAGATTTCATACACAACATTTTTATCTAGTAATATTTTAATTAATATACATATTTTTAAGTTCTGTATGTCCTCTGTATTTTGCATTCCATCCTAGTTAACTAACATGGGTGTCTATGACATAATAAAGCTTATTTGAATAGTTATCTAAACTTTCATCTTCCTTCCAAGACCGAAGTGTCATGCCCATGAAATAGCTATGGGCCTTGTTATGACTCTGGCGGTCCAATGGACTGCCGTAGCCACAGTGGCTATGCAGCACCGTGGCCCCGGGGGCCCGACCGCCCCATTACAACTTGGGCAGTGGTACCGCATTGGCACCACCGCAACTGCTAGGAATCAGAGATCCCTGGCGATGTTGCAGCAATCTTGAAGCCGCAATATGCTTAGCAGGGCCTCTGCGGCCCCACCAAGCATATTGCAAGTTTCCCCACAGCCACACTTTTCATGGTGGTACAACCACCGCCATGAAAAGTGTGGCAGTGAGAAAACAAAAGAGGCCTTCCATGGCCCAATTGTGCCTCTACGCCATGGGGTGCATGAAGGGGGGCACATGTTGTGCCCCCCTGTCTGCATGCACCCCAATGTTCCTGCAGGGCATGGACTTGACAGTCCTTGCCCTGCAGGAACTGCCTTTGACGCTCCCATTGTGGTGCCTTTTTCAAAGGCACCACCGTGGGACCACCAAAGAACTGCCCGCAAGCGACTTTAAAAGTCGTACTTTGGTGGGCATTTTTTTGTTGGCTTTGGAGGTCTCGGAGCGGGGTGGTGGCCCCACTCCGAGACCACCAAAGTCATAATAAGGCCCTAAATGCATTGTCTGACTGTCCGTCTATCATCCTTTCTCTAATTTCCTTTTCTCAGTCATTGATTGAGTAACTAACACTCTTTGCAACATATGTGAGATCTATTTTGCTGTAATCTATTTCCACCATCAACAAATCTCAAACTTGGTGGGGTGCATGTGGTGTATGCAATGCCAAAGGTTTACAGGAGGAGAGTAAAAACATTGCAAAGTAGCCCACACCATCCACCTACCCTGCCCTTGGCTTGAAACATCCTAGTGCTGAATATAATATTCACTGCGTGACTAAGGCTAGCTAATAAATACAATTTTTTAATAATTTATGTCCCTCAAAGAATCTAGTTGCTGAAGAAACTTTTTCCTGATTCCTGACTTGTATGCAGGTGTATGATTGAATAATCCAGTGTTTGCATGGAAAAACGTTCATAGCTTTGTTAAATGTAGTACATTTAATTAGTACAAATCACACTGTCTACTGTCATGATTTATGCTGACCTATAATTTGGGTTTACTGCTGACGTTCTCTCCATTTATGTTGCAGTACCCTTAATGCCGGTTCACCTGCTCCATTCAAAATAAGCAATCTCATTTCTTGGGGCCAGTTCCCAGTTTGGGCATGTTAGGGCTGTCAGCAGTTAGTCAGCTGGGCAAAACAGGTCTATCAGCGGCTACTCATATTTGAGGTCATCCATACTCATGTAAAGTGGTTTGGGCATGGCTGTAATGCTGCATCTCTTCTATGCTTACTACTATTATGGCATTCATTATTAATGGTCTCTTAATTCTGATGGTGTTGTTAATAGCAGATAATGGTCCCATCAGATTTATGAGATGCATGGGAACACTGCAGATGTCTTCATTTTTACCCAGAATGTTTGTCTGCTAAAAGCTTAATTTTCACCCAGATTTTTTAAATTAAAAGCATCTGAAATCTTAGGGTAAACGCCCCCCTAAAATGAGTGATGACTAGACCTGGGCAGAATATCAATGATGCCAGAGTAATCTGAATAGTTTCGATAATTCCATGTTTCTCCTTGATGTGGAATTACTGATAATTAATTATGTGATTGCTCCTGCAATTTGGGGAAGAAATTCTACCATAGGAGCACATTTAGAGAGTGCCAGCACCCACTCGCTTATGATGTTCTGCTGCATTTAGCACTTTTCTTAAAGCAAAAATGCATCCTTGCGTACATTTTGGAAGCTAAGGTGCATTTTAATAAATAAAGAAAATAGCACTAAATGCCGGAAGTAAGTTGTGGAAAAATCCTACACAAAGAGTACATTTAGTGAGAAGCTGCTTGAGCTTGCTTATCATCTTCTGTTGCATTTAGCACCATTTCTTAGCTCCAAACTGCATCCTCATGTCCAATTTGGATGCGAGGGGCATTTTTGTACTGCAAAATAACACTGAAGGCAGGATTACTCACCTCCATAGTTCTACGTAATCTTGGGGAATTCCTAGATAATTCCGCGTGATTACACTACACGGACTTACGTGAGTTATGCCCACGTTTAGAAATGTCTAGGGTGTAAGGGGAACCTTTATGGACCAAATCATAATGGGCAGTGAAAGAAATTGGATTATTGGTTGAGGGGGATGGAAGCCCAAATCAGGTAGCAACCACAATCCTTGTCAGGGAGAACACAAAAATCACTAAATAAACCTGTGTTTAATCCTCTCGTAGCTTGCCACAAAGCAGTCCAGATTAACTTTGAGGCAATGTGCAAAGTATTTATGCAGAACACAAACAGTAATAAAGTGAAAACACAACACAAGAAAAATCTGAAAACAGTATGGAAAAATAGAGAAAAATGTAATAAATAAAATGATGGCAAAATGAACAAAATCCAATCAACAAAACCAACGATATTGATTTTTAGCATTTTTAGTAAAAATAGCGCCAAAAAGCAGAAAGCACCACTCTTGGTTATCTGGTCTGAAGATTTACCTTCTCAAGTCCATCGTGAAGAGTTCTGTTTGTGTTGGAGGCGGCTGCAAGGAGGAGGCTTTCGGCATTAGGAGAATATTGAGAGTTTCGTACGGTTGTAACTGAAGCATGAAGATCGGGTCATCACTGGGGCTTCGCAATGGTGGATCATCGTGGAAGGTCGCTGTCGATGCCAAGTGCAGGCCTCGCATTGGGCACAAAAAGCAGGTTTTGCTAGAACTTTGCATTGGCTGACGTAGTGGGTGGCAGAGTCTTGACGAAAATGGGCCTGTTAATGGTCGTTAGGAGCCCAAGCTTCAGGATTTTTACTTTCTTCTTGTGCAGGAGCTGTCCCTGATTTCTCCCAAGGGTCCAGGACCTAGGGAAGAACCTCATGGGGTGCAGGACTCACTCCAGCAGAGACCAGCAGCAGAGCTCAGGCAGTTCCAGGCAGATCCAGTTGGCGCTGGTCATCTGGTTAGTTGCAGGGAGGCTTCTAGAAGCTTGTTGTGTCTCACGCAGGAGGTTAGCGAACTGATCCTTGGAGACACTCTGGGTAGCCTGGGATCAAAGCAAGGAGATCCAATCTTCCGTCTTCAGACACCTAAGCAGTCTTTCAGGTAACCGGGCAGTCCTTCTAGTAGCAGGGCAGTCCTTCTTCTATATCTTCCACCGGTCCACAGAGTGTTATGTTGTGGGGTCTGAGAGTGTCACCTTTTATCCCCAGTGCCAGCCTGTGTGTGGGGTCAACCCCTAGCCCACTCTCAAATTACCTTCATGGGTTTGACGGCCAATGTTTTAGAGAGACAAAAGCAACGGCAGGCCTGGTGTCATGTTCCTTACTTTGAGCGAAAGACAAAGCCCTCTGAAGAATAAATGAGGCTTGAAACAGCCCCTTCCCAGCCATCCTGTCAAAAACCCATTGCAGAAGAGACAGTTACAGTCATGTGACCCTGTTTACTGGCAGAAAAGTGCAGTAGGTTTGGGCACAAAAATGCCAACATTCTAAAAGTGGCATTTCCAGAATTGTGACCTACAATCTGTCCTTACAGATAAAAAGGGTTTTAAGTTACAATTCATTTGAGTGAAACATAATTTCTCTATCTGCTCCCAATCTGAAGTTAACACTTATTAAAATGTAACAAGGTAACCCAGTGTTAGCCTATGGGAGAGATTGCCTTACAACAGTGAAAAACGACTTTAGGAGTTTTTCATTGCCAGGAGACGTAAAACTTAAACCCACATGTCCTACTTTTAAATACCATGTACCCTGACCTAGGAGCTGTTACGTCCTACCATAGGGGTGGCTTATAATCATTGAACAGGAAGCTTTAGGCCAGGTAAAAAGTTTTTTCTGCCTGATCAAAATGGCAGTTTAAAACTGCACTACAGGCTGCAGTGGCAGGCCTTACACATTTTACAGTGTTAATTTAGTAGGTGGCACAATGAGTGCTGCTGCCCACTACAAGCCCTGTGTAATGTAGTAACATTTACTAGGGTATTACAAGTAAATGAAATGCACCAATTAGATGTAGGTCAATTTTATCATGTTTAAGGGAGATAGCACAATGACTATAGTAGCAGAGGTAAAGTGCAGAGAGCCCTAATGCCAACAAAACATAATTCAGAAAAAATTAGGGGATGGCGGCAAAAAGCTTGGAGAAATACCACATCAAGGATGTCAGGTCTAAGAAGCATGATTTTCTTCACCCCAAAAGTTACTTACACCTCCATTTACTAGAACACTCATAATGATGGATTTAGTGTTGATTTCAGAAGGGAAGACACAGCAATTACTAATAGAAGGGGGCTCAAAATACAACAAGTCATAGAGGAGGAGAATAAAAATAGTCAGATTTCCAAAACTGATTGCCGGACGATGAAGGCCGCATTGAGGGTAGCTTGACAAAGATTTAACTATGCACACTACTGATAACAAACAGTTACACGCAAGAAGACACCGGCAGCACCAGCAGCACCGCGGGAGGAGAGGGGGACTCCAAGCCCCAAGAAGCCTTGCTCTTTGGCTCCCTTCTGGTTGGGGGAGGGGCTGGCCGACGCGCTAAGAGCGCCATCGCCTTCCCGCTGCGCGGGACGGGCAAGAAGACACCGGCAGCACCAGCAGCACCGCAGGAGCAGTGGGGGACTCCAAGCCCCAAGAAGCCTTGCTCTTTGGCTCCCTTCTGGTTGGGGGGGACTGCCCGACGCGCTAATAAGCGCCATCGCCTTCTCGCTGCACGGGACGCGCAAGAAGACACCGGTAGCACCAGCAGCACCACGGGAGCAGTAGGGGACTCCAAGCCCCAAGAAGCCTTGCTCTTTGGCTCCCTTCTGGTGGGGGGAGGGGCTGCCCGACGCGCTAAAAGTGTCATCGCCTTCATGATGCGTGGGACGCGCCCGGGTGAAGACCGGGCCAAGGGCGGGCCCGTCCTTTTCTGTCATTGCCAGGAAGAGGCAGGGCAGGGCCACCCCCTTTGATTCGAGTGCCATCCAACAGTGAGTTCAACCCTCCTTGACTTTGATTCCATCTTTGACTTTGTATTTGCTTTTTGATTCTGTTCTTGGCCCTTAATAGCTGTCACACTAGTTGAGCACCTGAACTTGACCCATTCTGCCCACTTATTACTTTGGGGTCGCATATTACTTGTCTTTCAACCTCCTGGGTTGCTGGTAGCTGCCTGCGGCCAGCTTGTTTGCTGTTTTTGACCCATGTCTTGTTTATTTTTTGCAGCATAAAACCGTTTTTTTGAGCGGGTATAGCGTGGGTATAGTGTGGGTATAGTGACTTGTGATCAGTTCTGTAGCTCCTTGTTGCTTACTGTAGTTGTGATCTGTGTACTCCCTAGACTGTTTGTCGGGTCTACTAGCATTAATTTTTCTCTAACTACAGACTAAAAGGATTTAGGGGAGTAACTCTGGCTAAATCATAAGACTTGTAAGGCATTAAAACCCACAATTCATCCAGGGGAAAAGGAAGTCCAGGGACTTTGAAAACGGGGATGGAGGGGCACAACCAAAATCAAAATAAAATAAAATTAGCAAAGCGCGCAAGTCGGCAGGAGGTAATTGTGTTCTTGATCGCATAGATGACCTTCTTGTTGAATGCGAAGATATCCTATCTCCGCCAGCCGACACACTATTGAACCCTTGTCCATCGTGCTCACCAATCCACTCCAGTAGTTCAAAGTCCTGTAGGCCCAAACGTATTCCTTCTATGTTTAGAAAGCCCAAAACACGCAGCACGAAAAACTGTTCTCCGGACCACTCACTAGCACCCAATGTTGTTGTAGAAGAGGCAGATGTGGGAGAGGGGGCGCTAGACTCTGAACCCTCAGTCAGGGTCCCAGACAACGCCTTAGTTGTTAGTAATTTAACCACCGATCTAACCCTCTCTAATAGGTTCCTCCCGCTTCAGGTCATCCATGAGCCCCCAGTGATAGTGGAGATGGGGCCAGGTGAGCTTCGTAGCCTAGATGATGGTAGACAGGAAGTAAGAGCAGACCAAGGGTCCCGAGACACTCCAACATGGTCAGACTGCTATTGGCGACCAGGTCCGATCTGAGGTCAGAGGTAGATAGTTTGAAAAAGGCAGTTCAAGAGCTAACGGATCAAATTAAATTGTTAATTAAAAAAGGTGGCATTGAAGTCCAACTGCCCAAGCAGCTTCCCATGAATTCTTTGATCCGTACAACTACGCCTGATAGTCCTACTGTTCCATCTCTAGGCTTTGTTGCAAATTTAATTTGCAATAATTCCTCTGTCCCCACGCCTAGGAACACAGCGCCCTAGGTTAAAACAGCTCACAGTCAAACTCCAGTCCAGTTGCCATCTAGTGGCCCACCAATACCTCCCCCTATTGATACTCACCTCTGTCGAGATATACCTAGTAGGTGAGTCACACCACAAGGACCCCCTAAGAGTATCTTTCTGACCAATGTTCCTAGATTGTCGCCTACCACGAGACATGAAAACGAAGACTCCCTTATTAACAAAAGTATTCATTGGATACGCCACGTGAGGGGGTGCCGATCAATAATCCGGGAGGATATCTGGGGGGCCAAAAGAATTAATGGAACTAATTCCACGAAAGATTGTATAGAACTGCTCTTTGGGAATCTGAACCTTGCACATGATTTAATTGCATTAGAAACTAGGTCACCTTAACTGGCGACGGAAATCTGACTGCAACCAGTTGCCGTAATGAGGGGGGTAGCCCCGAGGAACATGGGTCGGGCTCCCAGGGAGGAGGTATGGGAGAGGGTGATATTCCTGTATTTCTAGGTAATACAGACCACGTGACCAAACTCTCTCTACTGTCATGGAATGTTGCCGGGGTGAGACCAAAACTCGTGCTTGCCCACTGGATCCAATACGTGGAAAGGCACGACATCTGTGTTCTCCAAGAAACGTGGTGCCCTTCTCCTATCTTTATACCCGGGTATATTACATTCCATCACTCTGCCACCGCTAGTAAATCTGGGCGCCCAAGCGGGGGTTTACTAATTCTAATCAAAATTAATCTCCACTGTTCTGTTAAAGAACTTAAGACCAATAGCCCGGACATACTAGCGGTCCAGATACGGGTAGAAGATGGGCTGGGGATGGATCTTTTTAACTTGTATGCCAGAGGGACGAAAGCGGGAAGTACATCTTCTACCCTCCAGGAGCTGGAGAACCTCCTAGATGCTAGAGATACTTTATTACCAGTAATAGTTGCAGGAGACTTCAACGTCACCTTTGAACCTTTGGGATTGGAGGACCTGTGTGGAAGTAAAGAAGAGGAGGAGCTATGGCACATTCCCCCCTTGGATCTTACTCCCATTAAAAAATGGTCCATCAATTGTGTGTCTTTTGCTTTCTCGCCCTAAGTGCGCCAGGTATGCCCAGACGTGGGTCCTGGGCTCACTGTGCCACTGGGATCAAGCTATCCTGGCTGAAGAGGGTGAAACCCTGAAACCGGTCCTAGGATGCTTGTTTCCGGTCCATGGAGGACCTGGCTTGGCAGTTCGGGCTGGACTGTTCCCATGAGGCACAGGGTCAAGACTGATTTGCATATGGCCAGGTCTAAACTGGGGTGGCATGGTGAGCAAAAGAATGATGGATTTAACCCAGATCTCTTGACTGGGGGTGAATGTTTTGATTTGTTCTGCATTCCGTCCATCAATTGTGTGTCTTTTGCTTTCTCGCCCTAAGTGCGCCAGGTATGCCCAGACGTAGGTCCTGGGCTCACTGTGCCACTGGAATCAAGCTATCCTGGCTGAAGAGGGTGAAACCCCGAAACCGGTCCTAGGATGCTTGTTTCCGGTCCAGGGAGGACCTGGCTTGGCAGTTCGGGCTGGACTGTTCCCATGAGGCACAGGGTCAAGACTGATTTGCATATGGCCAGGTCTAAACTGGGGTGGCATGGTGAGCAAAAGAATGATGGATTTAACCCAGATCTCTTGACTGGGGGTGAATGTTTTGATTTGTTCTGCATTCCGTCCATCAATTGTGTGTCTTTTGCTTTCTCGCCCTAAGTGCGCCAGGTATGCCCAGACGTGGGTCCTGGGCTCACTGTGCCACTGGAATCAAGCTATCCTGGCTGAAGAGGGGTGAAACCCCGAAAGCCGGTCCTAGCATGCTTGTTTCCGGTCCAGGGAGGACCTGGCTTGGCCGTTCGGGCTGGACTGTTCCCATGAAGCACAGGGTCAAGACTGATTTGCATATGGCCAGGTCTAAACTGTGGTGGCATGGTGAGCAAAAGAATGATGGATTTAACCCAGATCTCTTGACTGGGGGTGAATGTTTTGATTTGTTCTGCATTCCGTCCATCAATTGTGTGTCTTTTGCTTTCTCGCCCTAAGTGCGCTAGGTATGCCCAGACGTGGGTCCTGGGCTCACTGTGCCACTGGAATCAAGCTATCCTGGCTGAAGAGGGGTGAAACCCCGAAGACCGGTCCTAGGATGCTTGTTTCCGGTCAAGGGAGGACCTGGCTTGGCAGTTCGGGCTGGACTGTTCCCATGAGGCACAGGTTCAAGACTAATTTGCATATGGCCAGGTCTAAACTGGGGTAGCATGGTGAGCAAAGAATGATGGATTTAACCCAGATCTCTTGACTGGGGGTGAATGTTTTGATTTGTTCTGCATTCCGTCCATCAATTGTGTGTCTTTAGCTTTCTCGCCCTAAGTGCGCCAGGTATGCCCAGACGTGGGTCCTGGGCTCACTGTGCCACTGGAATCAAGCTATCCTGGCTGAAGAGGGTGAAACCCCGAGAGCCGGTCCTAGGATGCTTGTTTCCGGTCCAGGGAGGACCTGGCTTGGCAGTTCGGGCTGGACTGTTCCCATGAGGCACAGGGTCAAGACTGATTTGCATATGGCCAGGTCTAAACTGGGGTGGCATGGTGAGCAAAAGAATGATGGATTTAACCCAGATCTCTTGACTGGGGGTGAATGTTTTGATTTGTTCTGCATTCCGTCCATCAATTGTGTGTCTTTTGCTTTCTCGCCCTAAGTGCGCCAGGTATGCCCAGACGTGGGTCCTGGGCTCACTGTGCCACTGGAATCAAGCTATCCTGGCTGAAGAGGGGTGAAACCCGGAAGCCGGTCCTAGGATGCTTGTTTCCGGTCCAGGGAGGACCTGGCTTGGCAGTTCGGGCTGGACTGTTCCCATGAGGCACAGGGTCAAGACTGATTTGCATATGGCCAGGTCTAAACTGGGGTGGCATGGTGAGCAAAAGAATGATGGATTTAACCCAGATCTCTTGACTGGGGGTGAATGTTTTGATTTGTTCTGCATTCCGTCCATCAATTGTGTGTCTTTTGCTTTCTCGCCCTAAGTGCGCCAGGTATGCCCAGATGTGGGTCCTGGGCTCACTGTGCCACTGGAATCAAGCTATCCTGGCTGAAGAGGGTGAAACCCCAAAACCGGTCCTAGGATGCTTGTTTCCGGTCCAGGGAGGACCTGGCTTGGCAGTTTGGGCTGGACTGTTCCCATGAGGCACAGGGTCAAGACTGATTTGCATATTGCCAGGTCTAAACTGGGGTGGCATGGTGAGCAAAAGAATGATGGATTTAAACCAGATCTCTTGACTGGGGGTGAATGTTTTGATTTGTTCTGCATTCGTCCATCAATTGTGTGTCTTTTGCTTTCTCGCCCTAAGTGGGCCAGGTATGCCCAGACGTGGGTTCTGGGCTCACTGTGCCACTGGAATCAAGCTATCCTGGCTGAAGAGGGGTGAAACCCCGAAACCGGTCCTAGGATGCTTGTTGCCGGTCCAGGGAGGACCTTGCTTGGCAGTTCGGGCTGGACTGTTCCCATGAGGCACAGGGTCAAGACTGATTTGCATTTGGCCAGGTCTAAACTGGGGTGGCATGGTGAGCAAAAGAATGATGGATTTAACCCAGATCTCTTGACTGGGGGTAAATGTTTTGATTTGTTCTGCATTCCGTCCATCAATTGTGTGTCTTTTGCTTTCTCGCCCTAAGTGCGCCAGGTATGCCCAGACGTGGGTCCTGGGCTCACTGTGCCACTGGAATCAAGCTATCCTGGCTGAAGAGGGTGAAACCCGAAACCGGTCCTAGGATGCTTGTTTCCGGTCCAGGGAGGACCTGGCTTGGCAGTTCGGGCTGGACTGTTCCCATGAGGCACAGGGTCAATACTGATTTGCATATGGCCAGGTCTAAACTGGGGTAGCATGGTGAGCAAAAGAATGATGGATTTAACCCAGATCTCTTGACTGGGGGTGAATGTTTTGATTTGTTCTGCATTCCGTCCATCAATTGTGTGTCTTTAGCTTTCTCGCCCTAAGTGCGCCAGGTATGCCCAGACGTGGGTCCTGGGCTCACTGTGCCACTGGAATCAAGCTATCCTGGCTGAAGAGGGGTGAAACCCCGAAACCGGTCCTAGGATGCTTGTTTCCGGTCCAGGGAGGACCTGGCTTGGCAGTTCGGGCTGGACTGTTCCCATGAGGCACAGGGTCAAGACTGATTTGCATATGGCCAGGTCTAAACTGGGGTGGCATGGTGAGCAAAAGAATGATGGATTTAACCCAGATCTCTTGACTGGGGGTGAATGTTTTGATTTATTCTGCATTCCGTCCATCAATTGTGTGTCTTTTGCTTTCTCGCCCTAAGTGCGCCAGGTATGCCCAGACGTGGGTCCTGGGCTCACTGTGCCACTGGAATCAAGCTATCCTGGCTGAAGAGGGGTGAAACCCCGAAACCGGTCCTAGGATGCTTGTTTCCGGTCCAGGGAGGACCTGGCTTGGCAGTTCGGGCTGGACTGTTCCCATGAGGCACAGGGTCAAGACTGATTTGCATATGGCCAGGTCTAAACTGGGGTGGCATGGTGAGCAAAAGAATGATGGATTTAACCCAGATCTCTTGACTGGGGGTGAAGGTTTTGATTTGTTCTGCATTCCGTCCATCAATTGTGTGTCTTTTGCTTTCTCGCCCTAAGTGCGCAGGTATGCCCAGACGTGGGTCCTGGGCTCACTGTGCCCCTGGAATCAAGCTATCCTGGCTGAAGAGGGGTGAAACCCTGAAACCGGTCCTAGGATGCTTGTTTCCGGTCCAGGGAGGACCTGGCTTGGCAGTTCGGGCTGGACTGTTCCCATGAGGCACAGGGTCAAGACTGATTTGCATATGGCCAGGTCTAAACTGGGGTGGCATGGTGAGCAAAAGAATGATGGATTTAACCCAGATCTCTTGACTGGGGGTGAATGTTTTGATTTGTTCTGCATTCCGTCCATCAATTGTGTGTCTTTTGCTTTCTCGCCCTAAGTGCGGCAGGTATGCCCAGACGTGGGTCCTGGGCTCACTGTGCCACTGGAATCAAGCTATCCTGGCTGAAGAGGGTGAAACCCCAAAACCGGTCCTAGGATGCTTGTTTCCGGTCCAGGAGGACCTGGCTTGGCAGTTCGGGCTGGACTGTTCCCATGAGGCACAGGGTCAAGACTGATTTGCATATGGCCAGGTCTAAACTAGGGTGGCATGGTGAGCAAAAGAATGATGGATTTAACCCAGATCTCTTGACTGGGGGTGAATGTTTTGATTTGTTCTGCATTCCGTCCATCAATTGTGTGTCTTTTGCTTTCTCACCCTAAGTGCGCCAGGTATGCTCAGACGTGGGTCCTGGGCTCACTGTGCCACTGGAATCAAGCTATCCTGGCTGAAGAGGGGAAACCCCGAAACCGGTCCTAGGATGCTTGTTTCCGGTCCAGGGAGGACCTGGCTTGGCAGTTTGGGCTGGACTGTTCCCATGATGCACAGGGTCAAGACTGATTTGCATATGGCCAGGTCTAAACTGGGGTGGCATGGTGAGCAAAAGAATGATGGATTTAAACCTGATCTCTTGACTGGGGGTGAATGTTTTCATTTGTTCTGCATTCCGTCCATCAATTGTGTGTCTTTTGCTTTCTCGCCCTAAGTGCGCCAGGTATGCCCAGACGTGGGTTCTGGGCTCACTGTGCCACTGGAATCAAGCTATCCTGGCTGAAGAGGGTGAAACCCCGAAGCCGGTCCTAGGATGCTTGTTGCCGGTCCAGGGAGGACCTGGCTTGGCAGTTCGGGCTGGACTGTTCCCATGAGGCACAGGGTCAAGACTGATTTGCATATGGTCAGGTCTAAACTGGGGTGGCATGGTGAGCAAAAGAATGATGGATTTAACCCAGATCTCTTGACTGGGGGTGAATGTTTTGATTTGTTCTGCATTCCGTCCATCAATTGTGTGTCTTTTGCTTTCTCGCCCTAAGTGCGCCAGGTATGCCCAGACGTGGGTCCTGGGCTCACTGTGCCACTGGAATCAAGCTATCCTGGCTGAAGAGGGTGAAACCCGAAACCGGTCCCTAGGATGCTTGTTTCTGGTCCAGGGAGGACCTGGCTTGGCAGTTCGGGCTGGACTGTTCCCATGAGGCACAGGGTCAAGACTGATTTGCATATGGCCAGGTCTAAACTGGGGTGGCATGGTGAGCAAAAGAATGATGGATTTAACCCAGATCTCTTGACTGGGGGTGAATGTTTTGATTTGTTCTACATTCCGTCCATCAATTGTGTGTCTTTTGCTTTCTCGCCCTAAGTGCGCCAGGTATGCCCAGACGTGGGTCCTGGGCTCACTGTGCCACTGGAATCAAGCTATCCTGGCTGAAGAGGGTGAAACCCCGAAACCGGTCCTAGGATGCTTGTTTCCGGTCCAGGGAGGACCTGGCTTGGCAGTTTGGGCTGGACTGTTCCCATGAGGCACAGGGTCAAGACTGATTTGCATATGGCCAGGTCTAAACTGGGGTGGCATGGTGAGCAAAAGAATGATGGATTTAACCCAGATCTCTTGACTGGGGGTGAATGTTTTGATTTGTTCTGCATTCCGTCCATCAATTGTGTGTCTTTTGCTTTCTCGCCCTAAGTGCGCCAGGTATGCTCAGACGTGGGTCCTGGGCTCACTGTGCCACTGGAATCAAGCTATCCTGTCTGAAGAGGGTGAAACCCCAGAAACCGGTCCTAGGATGCTTGTTTCCGGTCAGGGAGGACCTGGCTTGGCAGTTCGGGCTGGACTGTTCCCATGAGGCACAGGGTCAAGACTGATTTGCATATGGCCAGGTCTAAACTGGGGTGGCATGGTGAGCAAAATAATGATGGATTTAACCCAGATCTCTTGACTGGGGGTGAATGTTTTGATTTGTTCTGCATTCCGTCCATCAATTGTGTGTCTTTTGCTTTCTCGCCATAAGTGCGCCAGGTATGCCCAGACGTGGGTCCTGGGCTCACTGTGCCACTGGAATCAAGCTATCCTGGCTGAAGAGGGGTGAAACCCCGAAAGCCGGTCCTAGGATGCTTGTTTACGGTCCAGGGAGGACCTGGCTTGGCAGTTCGGGCTGGACTGTTCCCATGAGGCACAGGGTCAAGACTGATTTGCATATGGCCAGGTCTAAACTGGGGTGGCATGGTGAGCAAAAGAATGATGGATTTAACCCAGATCTCTTGACTGGGGGTGAATGTTTTGATTTGTTCTGCATTCCGTCCATCAATTGTGTGTCTTTTGCTTTCTCGCCCTAAGTGCGCCAGGTATGACCAGACGTGGGTCCTGGGCTCACTGTGCCACTGGAATCAAGCTATCCTGGCTGAAGAGGGTGAAACCCCGAAACCGGTCCTAGGATGCTTGTTTCTGGTCCAGGGAGGACCTGGCTTGGCAGTTCGGGCTGGACTGTTCCCATGAGGCACAGGGTCAAGACTGATTTGCATATGGCCAGGTCTAAACTGGGGTGGCATGGTGAGCAAAAGAATGATGGATTTAACCCAGATCTCTTGACTGGGGGTGAATGTTTTGATTTGTTCTGCATTCCGTCCATCAATTGTGTGTCTTTTGCTTTCTCGCCCTAAGTGCGCCAGGTATGCCCAGACGTGGGTCCTGGGCTCACTGTGCCACTGGAATCAAGCTATCCTGGCTGAAGAGGGGTGAAACTCGGAAACCGGTCCTAGGAGGCTTGTTTCCGGTCCAGGGAGGACCTGGCTTGGCAGTTCGGGCTGGACTGTTCCCATGAGGCACAGGGTCAAGACTGATTTGCATATGGCCAGGTCTAAACTGGGGTGGCATGGTGAGCAAAAGAATGATGGATTTAACCCAGATCTCTTGACTGGGGGTGAATGTTTTGATTTGTTCTGCATTCCGTCCATCAATTGTGTGTCTTTTGCTTTCTCGCCCTAAGTGCGCCAGGTATGCCCAGACATGGGTCCTGGGCTCACTGTGTCACTGGAATCAAGCTATCCTGGCTGAAGAGGGGTGAAACCCCGAAACCGGTCCTAGGATGCTTGTTTCCGGTCCAGGGAGGAACTGGCTTGGCAGTTCGGGCTGGACTGTTCCCATGAGGCACAGGGTCAAGACTGATTTGCATATGGCCAGGTCTAAACTGGGGTGGCATGGTGAGCAAAAGAATGATGGATTTAACCCAGATCTCTTGACTGGGGGTGAATGTTTTGATTTGTTCTGCATTCCGTCCATCAATTGTGTGTCTTTTGCTTTCTCGCCCTAAGTGCGCCAGGTATGCCCAGACGTGGGTCCTGGGCTCACTGTGCCACTGGAATCAAGCTATCCTGGCTGAAGAGGGGTGAAACCCGGAGAACCGGTCCTAGGATGCTTGTTTCCGGTCCAGGAGGACCTGGCTTGGCAGTTCGGGCTTGGCTGTTCCCATGAGGCACAGGGTCAAGAATGATTTGCATATGGCCAGGTCTAAACTGGGGTGGCATGGTGAGCAAAAGAATGATGGATTTAGCAGATCTCTTGACTGGGGGTGAATGTTTTGATTTGTTCTGCATTCCGTCCATCAATTGTGTGTCTTTTGCTTTCTCGCCTAAGTGCGCCAGGTATGCCCAGACGTGGGTCCTGGGCTCACTGTGCCACTGGAATCAAGCTATCCTGGCTGAAGAGGGTGAAACCCCGAAACCGGTCCTAGGATGCTTGTTTCCGGTCCAGGGAGGACCTGGCTTGGCAGTTCGGGCTGGACTGTTCCCATGAGGCACAGGGTCAATACTGATTTGCATATGGCCAGGTCTAAACTGGGGTAGCATGGTGAGCAAAAGAATGATGGATTTAACCCAGATCTCTTGACTGGGGGTGAATGTTTTGATTTGTTCTGCATTCCGTCCATCAATTGTGTGTCTTTAGCTTTCTCGCCCTAAGTGCGCCAGGTATGCCCAGACGTGGGTCCTGGGCTCACTGTGCCACTGGAATCAAGCTATCCTGGCTGAAGAGGGTGAAACCCTGAAACCGGTCCTAGGATGCTTGTTTCCGGTCAGGGAGGACCTGGCTTGGCAGTTCGGGCTGGACTGTTCCCATGAGGCACAGGGTCAAGACTGATTTGCATATGGCCAGGTCTAAACTGGGGTGGCATGGTGAGCAAAAGAATGATGGATTTAACCCAGATCTCTTGACTGGGGGTGAATGTTTTGATTTATTCTGCATTCCGTCCATCAATTGTGTGTCTTTTGCTTTCTCGCCCTAAGTGCGCCAGGTATGCCCAGACGTGGGTCCTGGGCTCACTGTGCCACTGGAATCAAGCTATCCTGGCTGAAGAGGGGTGAAACCCCGAAACCGGTCCTAGGATGCTTGTTTCCGGTCCAGGGAGGACCTGGCTTGGCAGTTCGGGCTGGACTGTTCCCATGAGGCACAGGGTCAAGACTGATTTGCATATGGCCAGGTCTAAACTGGGGTGGCATGGTGAGCAAAAGAATGATGGATTTAACCCAGATCTCTTGACTGGGGGTGAAGGTTTTGATTTGTTCTGCATTCCGTCCATCAATTGTGTGTCTTTTGCTTTCACGCCATAAGTGCGCAGGTATGCCCAGACGTGGGTCCTGGGCTCACTGTGCCACTGGAATCAAGCTATCCTGGCTGATGAGGGGTGAAACCCTGAAACCGGTCCTAGGTTGCTTGTTTCCGGTCCAGGGAGGACCTGGCTTGGCAGTTCGGGCTGGACTGTTCCCATGAGGCACAGGGTCAAGACTGATTTGCATGTGGCCAGGTTTAAACTGGGGTGGCATGGTGAGCAAAAGAATGATGGATTTAACCCAGATCTCTTGACTGGGGGTGAATGTTTTGATTTGTTCTGCATTCCGTCCATCAATTGTGTGTCTTTTGCTTTCTCGCCCTAAGTGCGGCAGGTATGCCCAGACGTGGGTCCTGGGCTCACTGTGCCACTGGAATCAAGCTATCCTGGCTGAAGAGGGGTGAAACCCCAAAGCCGGTCCTAGGATGCTTGTTTCCGGTCCAGGGAGGACCTGGCTTGGCAGTTCGGGCTGGACTGTTCCCATGAGGCACAGGGTCAAGACTGATTTGCATATGGCCAGGTCTAAACTAGGGTGGCATGGTGAGCAAAAGAATGATGGATTTAACCCAGATCTCTTGACTGGGGGTGAATGTTTTGATTTGTTCTGCATTCCGTCCATCAATTGTGTGTCTTTTGCTTTCTCACCCTAAGTGCGCCAGGTATGCTCAGACGTGGGTCCTGGGCTCACTGTGCCACTGGAATCAAGCTATCCTGGCTGAAGAGGGGTGAAACCCCGAAACCGGTCCTAGGATGCTTGTTTCCGGTCCAGGGAGGACCTGGCTTGGCAGTTTGGGCTGGACTGTTCCCATGATGCACAGGGTCAAGACTGATTTGCATATGGCCAGGTCTAAACTGGGGTGGCATGGTGAGCAAAAGAATGATGGATTTAAACCTGATCTCTTGACTGGGGGTGAATGTTTTCATTTGTTCTGCATTCCGTCCATCAATTGTGTGTCTTTTGCTTTCTCGCCCTAAGTGCGCCAGGTATGCCCAGACGTGGGTTCTGGGCTCACTGTGCCACTGGAATCAAGCTATCCTGGCTGAAGAGGGGTGAAACTCCGAAGCCGGTCCTAGGATGCTTGTTGCCGGTCCAGGGAGGACCTGGCTTGGCAGTTCGGGCTGGACTGTTCCCATGAGGCACAGGGTCAAGACTGATTTGCATATGGTCAGGTCTAAACTGGGGTGGCATGGTGAGCAAAAGAATGATGGATTTAACCCAGATCTCTTGACTGGGGGTGAATGTTTTGATTTGTTCTGCATTCCGTCCATCAATTGTGTGTCTTTGCTTTCTCGCCCTAAGTGCGCCAGGTATGCCCAGACGTGGGTCCTGGGCTCACTGTGCCACTGGAATCAAGCTATCCTGGCTGAAGAGGGGTGAAACCCGAAACCGGTCCTAGGATGCTTGTTTCTGGTCCAGGGAGGACCTGGCTTGGCAGTTCGGGCTGGACTGTTCCCATGAGGCACAGGGTCAAGACTGATTTGCATATGGCCAGGTCTAAACTGGGGTGGCATGGTGAGCAAAAGAATGATGGATTTAACCCAGATCTCTTGACTGGGGGTGAATGTTTTGATTTGTTCTACATTCCGTCCATCAATTGTGTGTCTTTTGCTTTCTCGCCCTAAGTGCGCCAGGTATGCCCAGACGTGGGTCCTGGGCTCACTGTGCCACTGGAATCAAGCTATCCTGGCTGAAGAGGGTGAAACCCCGAAACCGGTCCTAGGATGCTTGTTTCCGGTCCAGGGAGGACCTGGCTTGGCAGTTTGGGCTGGACTGTTCCCATGAGGCACAGGGTCAAGACTGATTTGCATATGGCCAGGTCTAAACTGGGGTGGCATGGTGAGCAAAAGAATGATGGATTTAACCCAGATCTCTTGACTGGGGGTGAATGTTTTGATTTGTTCTGCATTCCGTCCATCAATTGTGTGTCTTTTGCTTTCTCGCCCTAAGTGCGCCAGGTATGCTCAGACGTGGGTCCTGGGCTCACTGTGCCACTGGAATCAAGCTATCCTGTCTGAAGAGGGGTGAAACCCCGAAACCGGTCCTAGGATGCTTGTTTCCGGTCAGGGAGGACCTGGCTTGGCAGTTCGGGCTGGACTGTTCCCATGAGGCACAGGGTCAAGACTGATTTGCATATGGCCAGGTCTAAACTGGGGTGGCATGGTGAGCAAAATAATGATGGATTTAACCCAGATCTCTTGACTGGGGGTGAATGTTTTGATTTGTTCTGCATTCCGTCCATCAATTGTGTGTCTTTTGCTTTCTCGCCATAAGTGCGCCAGGTATGCCCAGGCGTGGGTCCTGGGCTCACTGTGCCACTGGAATCAAGCTATCCTGGCTGAAGAGGGGTGAAACCCCGAAACCGGTCCTAGGATGCATGTTTCCGGTCCAGGGAGGACCTGGCTTGGCAGTTCGGGCTGGACTGTTCCCATGAGGCACAGGGTCAAGACTGATTTGCATATGGCCAGGTCTAAACTGGGGTGGCATGGTGAGCAAAAGAATGATGGATTTAACCCAGATCTCTTGACTGGGGGTGAATGTTTTGATTTGTTCTGCATTCCGTCCATCAATTGTGTGTCTTTTGCTTTCTCGCCCTAAGTGCGCCAGGTATGACCAGACGTGGGTCCTGGGCTCACTGTGCCACTGGAATCAAGCTATCCTGGCTGAAGAGGGGTGAAACCCCGAAACCGGTCCTAGGATGCTTGTTTCTGGTCCAGGGAGGACCTGGCTTGGCAGTTCG